>CM057454.1:639985000-640597500 GCA_016271365.2 Neoceratodus forsteri
GAGAGATCTCTGTTTCTTAAGAGCCCAAAAAGATATGTCCCACATTTCAGACACAAGGATCAGTTTAAACTCTGTGGTCTCCACACCCCTTCTGTGAGTCATCTAGCTCCTCCTTTTAGAATATAAAATTACAAACGTGATTGCCTACCAGGAGGTATTTTAAATAATGTGAACATCAGCAAAAAACCATTTCCTAAATTATGAGTCTTTGATCAACCAAGTTCCTTTGAGGTTTACAACCCTGCAGTCCATCACCCAGGTGTGAGATAGCCAACAGGAATCAGCTAAATGACACCTTTTCCTGATGTAATAAAGTCTGTTTTAAAGTTCTAACTTCAAAAGCAGCAGCAGATGATGAAGGCCATAAATGGTCTCTCTAGAAGGATGCTCCAATTAACTGTTTCCTTCAGGTGTGTTTAATTACATCCTGGTTTTCAGCTGCTGACACCCTGTAATTTAAAGGGCCAAATCTCACAGACTGATATTTCATATGCTGACCATTTATTTATAATACCAATGTCATACAATAATCATAACCAGCTGGACAAGCGTCACATTTAGTACCAGATTTAATGACAAAAGGGTGGTTCACGTGATTTAGCTAAAAATGTAGGTGACATACACCTATACAGTGTATTGCAAAAGTCAATCAGTAGCCAGAATGTGCGCACAATTAGGCAGCCATTGCTAATACTGTATCATCAAGAACTCAGAATGTCTTCAAAAAAACTATTACAAGTTTGGGACAATCCAATGAGTGGTTGTTAAGATAGAGCTTAAAATGTAATGGTGATGCACACATACACTGTACATGTGACACAAAAGCCTAATAAAAGTCATACCTCACACTTAGTTAGATCACTGTAGCCAATAGTCTGAAACCATGAAGAACTCCTAGCACTGAATGTTTATACCAAATTTTATAGCAATCCAACATGCAGTTCTCAAGATATTGATAAAATACTATAAGTGTGACATACAGAAACATAGAAACATAGAAGCCGGCAGCAGATAAGGACCGCAAGGCCTATCCAGTCTGGCCATTTCTTTTTCTACCTTATAAATGTGCCATCGGCCTTTGCTCTGTCAAGGGCCTATATAGTCATACTCATCTGTATTGCTCCCTTTTGCCTATCCCATGCCTGTTTGAAGCCCTGCACTGTATTCATAGCCACCACATCTTGATGTAGGCTGTTCCATGCATCCACCACCCTTTCTGTGAAAAAGAACTTCCTCACATTACCCCTTGTCTTTGTCTTGTAAAGAGGGATTATTACCTCCCTCTTCCAACTTCTGATACCCCTACTAATACACCCCAACATCCCCCTAGCCTTACCTACTGCTTTAGTGGTCTGCTTGGATGATTTCAGGTCATTGGTGATGATGATGCCCAAGTCTCTTTCTTCCCTTGTGACTGCCAGCAACTCCCCTCCCAGCCTATAGGTGGCTTCAGGGTTTCTCTTCCCTATGTGCATGATCTTGCACTTCTTTGCATTAAATCCCAGTTGCCACTCTTCCGACCATTTTGCTAGTTTATCCAGATTTCTTCTCACTCATTCTGCCCACCCCATCTGGATCATCTACTCTGTTGCAGAACTTGGTGTCATCTGTAAACAGACAAACCTTACCCTCCAGTCCATCTGCAATGTCACTGATGAAGATATCGAAGAGGACTGTCCCCAGGACTGATCCCTGAGGTACCCCACTTGTGACTTGCATCTCTTCTGACTGTATATCATTTACCACCACTCTCTGTTTTCTGCCCGTCAACCAGTTTGCCAACCAGTTGACCAACTTCTGACCCACCCCGAGCCTACCCAGCTTATTAATCTTCTATGTGGAACAGTATCAAAAGCTTTGCTGAAGTCAAGGTAGGCAACATCAACTGCTCCCCCTTGGTCCACCACTCTGGTTACCCAGTCAAAGAAATCTATGAGATTAATTTGATAGGACCTTCCTTTTGTAAACCCATGCTGTCTTGAATCCTGTGCTCCTATGGATTCTAGGTGTTGCATGATTCTTTCCTTAAGGAGTGCCTCCATAATCTTGCCAACTACTGAGGTAAGACTGACTGGTCTGTAGTTCCCTGCCACCACTCTTGTGCAGTGGGATCACATGAGCCCTTCTCCAGTTTTCTGGGACCTCTCCTGTGCTCAGAGACTCACTAAAAAGTTTTAATAATGACTCTGCTAGTTCCACCCTTAGCTCCTTAAGTACCCTGGGATGTATGCCATCAGGTCCCATTGCCTTGCCACGCTGAGCTTATCAAGCTCTTATAGGACCGTTTCTTTTGTGAAAGGCCTAGTGCACACCTCCCTCCCCCCTGTGTCCATGGTGCTGAGCTGTGGGCCCTGCCCTACCTTCTCTTCAGTAAATACTGAGCAGAATTATCTATTTAGGATAGATACTTTTACATAGTCCTCCTCCTCACACGCCCCCTTATCTCCTTTGATCTTAGCAATACCTCCTCTGGACTTTCTCCTTTCACTAATGTAGCTATAGAAAGTCTTGTCACCTTCTTTTACTGTTTATGCTAGTGTGTCCTCAGTTTGGGCCTTTGCCTGCCTTACTGCCTTTCCTGCTTCCCTTAGGGAAGTTTGATATGCCTCCCTATCTTCATCCCGCTGCGTTCCCTTATATTTCCTGAAGGCCAGCCTTTTGGCTCTGCCCTTTTCTGCTACTGTTTTTGAGAACCAAAGTGGTTTCCTTTTTCTTTTGCACTTACTTTTCTCTCTAACACAATGGGATGTTGCTTCAAGTATTGCATCCTTAATGCTTGCCCACTTTGCCTGTACCCCCTCACCTGTATTTCTTCTTGCCAGACCTAGCTTAACTCTGTTGGCCATCTTATCAAAGTCAGCTCCTCTGAAGTCCCATATTTTTGCCTTGGAATGGGATGATTTAGTTCTAGTGGCCAAATTGAACCATACCATGTGATGGTCACTGGCCCCCAGGTGACCTTCTACCTGGAGATCTGTGATCCTTTCCCTGTTAGTACTAGATCTAGGATAGCCCTGTCTCTTGTGGGTTGTTGTACCCGTTGTTTGAGGCCCTCCCCCTGCAGGGAATCCACCATGTGTCTAGTTCTGGCAGATGTTTCTGCTGGTATTGACCAATCTGTATCTGGCATGTTGAAGTCTCCCATTATCAGAAACTCCCCTTTAGCTGTCATGTTTTGTATAACTTCTAACAGTAATGTGCATATGTCCTCCTCCAGTCTGGGGGCCTGTAGACAACCCCAGTTCATATGGCTGTCCCATTTCCTGTTTCCAGGGTGACCCACGGTTCTTCTGGCTCCTTATGTATATTCTGAATTTCTGTAGCTTTGATATTTTCATTGACATACAGGGCCACTCCACCCCCCTTTTTGCACCTTGGTCTCTTCTGAACAGTACATAGCCAGGTACTGAAGTCCCCAAGTGTGGTTACTGGTTAACCACGTCTCGCTAATTGCTACTTTGTCCAGTTTAGCCTCTGTCATTATTGCCTGCAGGTCTGAGATCTTGTTTCCCAGACTGCGACCATTTGTGTACATGATTTTCCATTGGCCAGATTTTGGTGTGTTAGTTGTTGGGTGAGGTCTGGCGTTTCCCCTGTGCGTCGTATGGGGAGCCAGACCTTTTTCCTTATCTGGTGATGCAAATGAACTGCAAACATGCTGAAATCCTGTTTGACCACTAGCTGAGGGGGGGAAGGGTGTTCTTCCCATTCAACGTATGGGGTGCTGCACCCCTCTCCCCATTTGCTAGTTTAAATATTCTGCAAAGACATCAAACTTCTGCCCCAATGCACTGACTCCCTTCTTAGTCAGATTCAGTCCATCAAATTTAAAGAACTTTCACTCCCAAAACTGTTGCCAGTTCCCTACAAATTTGTGTCCTTTTTCCTGGCACCAGCCCTTGAGCCACATGTTTCTCTCCCCTATCTCCCCTTCTCTGACCTTCCATCCATCTGCCCCCCTCTCCCAGACTGGCAGGATCTCAGAGAAGGAGATGCCGGATGAAATGGATGATAGTTTGTCATCCAACCTGGTCAGGTGTTTCTTGGTCTCCACAACTGACCGGCTGGCGAGATCATTAGTCCCTATGTGTACCAGGACATCAATACTGTATTATACACTGTGCATAGATATTTAAATTTATTCAATTTGTTTTATTAATCAACAATACACCTTTGAGCTCAAGAGCTCATTTACAAAGGTTCCTCATCATACATTGAATTTACAGGACAAAAAAGCAGTAGAAATTGAAGAGATTCTGGAGTCAGTGTGCATGGAGTGGCACCAGAGGAGCCTTGTCACTTAGGGTTACTAGGGAAGTCTACCACGTACAAATCCAGTTTGAACAGATTCTAGAATACATAAAGCAGCACCAACGGTGCCTTCTCACTTAGGGTTACAGGGAGGTCAACTGCATTACATGCAGCATGGTGCAGTGTCACAAATACAGTATATACACTAAATAATATTTGAGTGGACAGTACCAACTACATTGAGGGGGCACACTGTTGGGTCTTATTACAGTTGCAGCTACTGTATATCCTGTGGAAAGAAATTTTCTCAGCTCCAACCTGAAGTTGGCTATTTTTGTCAGGTTCAGCATGGTTTTGGGCAGCTTATTTAACCAGAGTGGTGCTCAATATGCAAAGGAGCATTGACCCATGCTGATTTTGCAGAAAGGTACCAACAGGACTTTCCTCAGTGAACTCCAAGCTGAGTACTGGTTTTTGGTGGGGTGTAGGAGGTCTGGATTGAAGGGGTGAGAGACCCTTAAGAGCCTTCAAGGCTAGGAGGCATATCTGGTACTTGAATCCAAGAAAATGTGCTGGATGAATTCCACTGACAGAAAACAACTTCTTTATAATTGTTTTATTTCATTTGCACATTCCAAATGAGGGCAACCATTTTGTGGCCTTGCCACTTCCTCGTGTCTCACTGTGCTTCTACAATAAATAAGTTCCATTATTATTTCATAAACATTCTTTGCTTATACACTTCATAATATTAAGAATATGCCAACTAACACCACACTATACTATCTCATGTTGCAAAATTCATTTATAAAAATCTTGGTTTGACATACAAATAAAGTTCACATTAAGGTACTGTGTAGCGACTAAGCAAGCTTTTCTTTTTAAAATTAAAATGGCTCAATTTAATCTCTTTATAACATAAGAATAACATGAAAAAAGTCTGCATTATATAATATTTTTTGTACACTTCGTAAAAAGAGGAAAACTATTTTTACCCAAAACACTGTTCTATAACGTAGTTAAAGTCTTATCTTTAAGTTTACATCTCAAAAGACTGCTCACTCTAAATTGATGTTACTGCTATTTAACATAGAAACATAGACATTGACAGCAGATGAAGACCGCTTGGCCCACCTAGTCTGCCCATTTCCCTACCCCCCCACCAGAATTGCCTTATGTCTGTCCCATGCATTCTTGAATTCCCCCACTGTTTTTGACCACAGAACCTCCTCAGGAAGGCCATTCCATGTATCCAGCACCCTCTGTGAAAAAATACTTCCTCACATTACCCCTGAGCCATCCCCCCTCTATCTTCAAATTGTGTCCCTTTGTTCTTGCACATCTCTTTTTCTGAAAGATGCTACCCTCTTGGACTTTGCTGATTCCCTTGAGGTACTTGAAAGTTTCTATCATGTTCCCCCTCTCCCTCCTTTCCTCAAGGGTATATATATTAAGCTCCTTTAGTCTCTCTTCGTATGGCTTCTGTTGCAGACCCTGCACCATTTTAGTTGCCCTCCTCTGCACTGTCTCCATCCTGTCTATATCCTTGTGGAGATGGGTTCTCCAGAACTGCACGCAGTACTCCAGATGGGGTCTCACCAACTGTCTATAGAGAGGGATAACAACTTCTTGTTTTCTACTGGTGATGACTCTCCCTGTACTTCCCAGTATCCCCCCAGCCATCCTTACTGCCTTCTCACATTACTTGCTTACCTTTAGGTCATCTGATATGACTGCCCCCAGGTCCCATTCCATTTTTGTTGTTGTTAATACCCCCCACTGTGTACTCTTCCCCTGGGGTTTTGTTTCCCAGGTGCATTACTTTGCACATCTTTGCATTGAATCTAAGCTGCCATACTTTTGACCATTCCTCCAACCTACTAACATACTAAAATGCCAACAGAATAGGTCTAATGGTCTTTTGTGTCTGCTCATTTGGTCAGCCCCCACCCTGTGAGCTGAACTTGCTGCCCCCCTCGCCCTCTCTACCTTGCTAAGTCCCTTCTCATCCTTTCCACTTCCTGTTGCAGATCTTTGTGTCATCTGCAAAGAGGCATACTTTTCCTTCCAGTCACACAGCAATGTCACTTATAAAGACATTAAAAAGGACTGGACCCAGTACCGAACCCTGCGGTACTCCACTAGTAATCCCCCTTTCTTCGGAGTGGGCTCCATTTACTATTACCCTCTGTGTCCTGTTGTCCAACCACTTTTTTACCCAGACTACCACCCTGGGACCCACTCCCAGGCTGGCTAATTTGTTTATTAATCTTTTGTGTAGGACTGTGTCAAATGCCTTACTAAAGTCTAGGTAGGCCATGTCCACAGCCCCTCCCTGGTCTACTACTTTGGTCACCCAATCAAAGAAATCTATTAGATTCATCTGACATGACCTTCCTGCAGTGAATCCATGCTGTCTTGGGTCCTGTGCCCCTGTGCTGGCCTCTAGGTACTCAACAATTCTTTCTTACAAACGTCAAGCTAACAGGTCTATAGTTTCCTGCCTCTGCTTTGCTCCCACGTTTGTGAACGGGAATCACATCCACCCTCCTCAACTCCTTAGGTACCACATCATCCTCCCATGATTTGTTAGAAAGAGTAGTCAGTGGTGTCACTAGTTCTCCCCTTAGTTCTTTTAGAATTTTGGGGTGAATCCCATCAGGCCCCATTGCTTTATCCACCTTCAGTTTTAGGAGTTCTTTCAGAACCTTTTTTTCTGTGAAAGGACTGGTATCGACCCCCCTATCCAGAGTGCTTCTATCAATTGGAATAGGTACTTCCCCCTCCTCTTCTTTTATAAATACTGAGCAGAAGTATTCATTCAGTATCCTGCTTTTTCACTGTCCGCTCTGCCCACCCACCTCCCTTTATTAAGCCTCAGTATTTCTGCCTTAGTCTTTCTTTGCTCTCTAATGTACCTATAAAAGGTTTTATCCCCCTTCTTAACTGAGTTGGCTATCTTTTCCTCAGTTTGGGCTTTTGTTATTCTGATAGCCTTCCCCACTTCCTTCTGCTTTAACTGGTGCAGTTCTCTGTCCTGCACTTTCTGCGTTTCCTTATATTTCCTGAATGCTATCTTTTTCTCCCTAAACTTCCCTGCCACCTCTTTTGAGAATCATAGTGTTTTTTCTTTCATTTTGATTTGTGTATTTGCTTCACACAAGGGCTTGTTGCCTCTGTGATGGCAGGTTTTTTTTACTTTTTATTTGTAGATTATTTGCATATAAGTAGCATGAAAACTTTCAGTGCAATGCAATAAATCATTGGATAAATGTCAGTAAAAAGATATGCAGATACAAAATCCATTACAACATTTGGTACAGGATTTGGGGTAATTCCATTTAAACCTGTTCATCACAATAAAATCCTATTGGGTTGTATGCTATCAATGCTATTTGGGGAAATTCCATTTAGAACGATTACACAAATAAAAATGAAACCAGGGCTATAGTGCCCTTTAATTGTTGCATGTTCTATAGGTCATAAAACTCCTATATTACCTCCCAGTACACTCCCTCATCATCCAGTTTTAAGAAGGAAAGAGAAAACATTAAAGTAATAAAACATCACTATTAAATCCAAGTTGGATTTTCCATTTCAGCTTCCTTTTCAATTGCTATTTTTGCCCAGACCTTCCCCAAATTACGTAATCAGAGGGAGGAAGCATGTAAATCTAGATCTGGAGCATTTTCAGCGACTAAATATCAGTCCACATGTCCCAGAGTAAACATCTCTGAACTTGAAGATTAAAGTCCACGGTCTTACTAGTGTGAACACACGCCTCTCTAGAGAGAAAGGGAACTAAGAACTATAACTCTCCAAATGGAAATGAAAAAATAGGTACTCTGGCAAGATTACAAAAATAAAGGCTCACTCAGATTGTCCAAGTTCACGTATCCTCCACTTCTGAATCTGACGACAAGTCCCTTCCTTGAACTGCTTTTTCAACCTCAAGTTTCTCAGGCAATTTCATAGCCTCCTTAGGCTCTGTGTAGATACACGATTTCCGTCCCACCTTGACATGGAGCTGTGATGGCATCAACATATTGTTGGGGACATGGAGAGCTCACAGACACCTCTTGACTGCATCAAATCCTTTTCTCCGTATACGAGTAGAGTATGAGAGGTCGGGGAAAAACAGTACCTTTTCACCTTCCACCATCAAGCTCCGTTTGACTCTAGCTGCTTGCAGTATTCGGTCTCGTACCACCACAGACACGGTGATGAGCATGACCGTCCTGGCCCCCTCAGTGAGCACTGGTCTCCGAATGTTGATTCTGTAGGCGCGCATGATCTGGTCTCACAAGTCTAGCCCCAGAGTCTCCTACAACCATGTATTCAAGTAAAGGAGCAAATCTTCTCCTTCCACACCTTCTGGCAGTCCGATTATTCGGACATTAGCTGCCCTTGTCAAGTTCTCCGAATGCTCCAATCTAGAGCATAGTAGGGACTGCTCTTTTACACAGGTGGCTGCTGTGGCCTGGGCCTGAGATGAGGATTTTTCAGCTTCTTGTGTTTTACCCACCAAGCTGTCCAACTTTTGTTCCACCTGAACCAGGCTAGTGTTGTACCCATCCATTTTCTTATCCATGGGCCGAACAGTTTTTGTTAGGGCTAACAATGCAGTTTGTAAAGAGTCTAAAGTTGCTGGGCCAGGCTCCCCACCCATTGCCTCTGCAGCAGGAAGATTTACTGGTGCAGGTGGGAGTCTGGAGGCCCCGCCACGTGGAACGAAGAAGTTAAATTTTTGCTCTATATTTTTCTGCCCCATTATCACAATTTTGGTGTCCTCCAAAAGAGCTGAGCTTCTGGAATCTAATAGAGGTATTCAAAGGGTCAATTTGGAGAAAGAAATTGCAAATTTGAATGAAAGATTAGACGCTGATATGGGAGTTCCCTGGAAGTGTGTCCTTTCATGCAGGTAGCAAGTCATGCCCCCCCCCCCCGTGATGGAAGTTTTGATGTTTCTCCACTGTTTCTCCACCCCTCCTTCTTGTCTGTTTGCTAGTGCTTTTCTGAGGCACTCTCCCATTTTGACAAAGTCAGCCCTCCTAAAGTCCAGTACCCTCACTTTTGTATGGCTTGACTCTGCGGCTGTGTTTATCGTGAACCACACTATTTGGTGGTCACTTGTTCCCAGATGGCTACACACTTCGAGATCTGAGATCCTCTCTCCATCCCCATTTCAGAGTACCAGGTCTAAGATTGCTCCCTCCTGAGTGGGTTCCAACACTAACTGTCTGAGGCATGCCCCCGTAGGGCATCGATAATTACCCTGCTCTTGGATGTGGCTGCAGCAAAGGTGCTCCAGTTAACATCTAGCATATTCGGGTCCCCTAGCAACAATATCTCCCCTTTTTCTGCCATCCTAAAGATGAATTCTATAATTTTCTTGTCCATTTCCTCCCCCTGAGATGAGGGTCTGTATACAACCCATGCGGATTGTGGTGCCATTTCCTGTCTCCAGGGTGACCCACAGTGCCTCCTCTCCTCCCTGTTTACCCTTTAGTTCTGTTGCTTTGATCCCTTCCCTTACATAGAGAGCTACTCCTCTTCCTCTTCTACCCTCCCCATCCCTCCTGTAGATTGTGTACCCTGGTATGTTGACATCCCAGTCATGGTTCTCTGTGTACCATGTTTCTGTGATTGCCACAATATCCAGACATCCCTCTTCCACCAAGGTCACCAGTTCAGGGAGTTTGTTACCTAGACTATGGACATTGGTACTCATCACCCTCTATTTTTTGATGGCCTTACCCCTTTTTGCCCCACCCCTGTCTTTACTGACTTTGCCTTTTTCTCCATTTACCCCTGCCCTTCTCCCTATTGACTTCTCTATCTTGATGTTACTAGTGGGGTACTGCAGGGTTCAGTACTGGGTCCAGTCCTTTTTAATGTCTTTATAAGTGACATTGCAGAGGGACTGGAAGGAAAAGTATGCCTCTTTGCAGATGACATAAAGACCTGCAACAGGGTTGATACAAAAGGAGGCATGGAAAGGATGATAAGGGGCTTGGCAAGGTTGGAGGAATGGTCAGAAGTATGGCAGCTTGGATTCAATGCAAAGAAGTGCAAAATAATGCATCTGGGAAACAAAAACCCAGGGGAAGATTACACAATGGGGGGGATGTAGTAACAACAACAAAAATGGAAAGGGACCTGGGGGTAATCATATCAGATGACCTTAAGGTTAGCAAGCAATGTGAGAAGGCAGTAGGGAGGGCTGGAGGCATACTGGGATGTACAGGGAGAGGCATCTCCAGCAGAAAACAGGAAGTTGTTATCCCCCCTGTACAGACAGTTGGTGAGACCCCATCTAGAGTACTGCATCCAGTTCTGGAGACCCCATCTCCACAAGGACAAACAGAATAGAGGCAGTCCAGAGGAGGGCAACTAAAATGGTGCAGGGTCTGCAAGAGAAACCATATGAGGAGAGACTAAAGGAGCTTAATATGTATACCCTTGAGGAAAGGAGGGAGAGGGGGGACATGATAAAAACTTTTAAGTACCTCAGTGGAATCAACAAAGTCCAAGAGGGCAGCATTTTTCAGAAAAAGAGATGTGCAAGAACAAGGGGACACAATTTAAAGATAGAGTGTGGGCGGTTCTGGGGCAATGTGAGGAAGTATTTTTTCACAGAGAGGGTGGTGGACACATGGAACAGCCTTCCTGAGGAGGTTGTGGGGTCTAAAACTGTGGAAGAATTCAAGAATACATGGGACAGACATAAGGCAATTCTTGTGGGTGATAAGAAGAAATAGGCTATTGGTTAACTAGGATCTAGAGCTTATCCTGTAGGTAGGGAAATGGGCAGACTAGGTGGGCCAAGCGGTCCTTATCTGCCATCAAAGTCTATGTTTCTATGTTTCTGTGATGTTTGCCTCACTAACTACCCTGATTTTTTTGGGGGGGCTAGGATTTCCCTTCTCCTTTTCAGCGCCTTCCCCCTTGCCTAGTTTAAATGTTTGCCAATGAAGGATTTAAACCTATCACCTAGGATCCTGGTTCCCCTCCTTGACAGATACAGACCATCGCACCAGTATAGGCCTACATCCCTCCAGGTGGCCCCCCAGTCCCCAATGAAGACAAAACCCTGAGCTCTGCTGCAGTTCTTCAACTGCTGATTGAATCCCATGGTGCGGAACACCCTAGCCTCACCCATGCTATAGACAGGCAACACCTCCAAGAAGGTTACCATGCATGCTACTTGTCTAAGGCCCCTCCCCAACTCCAAAAACTCCTCCTGCACTGCTCTGATCCCTTTTGCAGCCAAGTCATTTGTCCCTAAGTGGACAATGACATCCAGCTCCCTCCCCCATGCAGCTGCTCCTGCGATCCTGAGGATTCGCTCCCTGTGCCTCCAAGCCATGGTGTCAGGCAAGCACCTTAGCTCCCTCTCCCCCACTTCTACCCTCCTAACGATGGAGTCCCCCACCAGGAGTTGTTTCCTTCCCCTGTGGGGTCCCATACCACCCTCCTGCGGGTCTCCTTTGTGAAGGTTCCCACCATCCTCTTTGGTCTCCACTGCGGGTGCCTCCATAGAGGAACCAAATTCTGCTAGAACAGCGTATGAACTGTGGAGAGGTACAACTGTAGGAATGTGCCTCTGTTCCACCACCCTCACCCTCCCTGAGCCCAATGTGGTCCAACCGCTCCTCTTTCTTGGCAACCTCTGAGGCAGCAGCAGTGGCCCTAGTGGTCCCTGGGTGAGAGAGGAGGTTCCCTGAATCCTGGCCAACTCTGCCTGGAGACGAGCAACCTCCTCCCTCAGCCCAGAGAGGTGCCTGCAGATGGGACAGCACTGCATCCTCCAGAACATCTCCCAGAAGACTGCTGCTCCACAGCCACTACACTGCACCACTCCCATCATGTCTTATTTGTGGCCCCTCAGCTGTTGTTTTGCATGCTTACTCTTTCCTCTCTCTGTTTATTATTTTTTTTAATTTATTAATTTTTCACTCCCTACTTTTCTACTGCCTCAGAGCCCTTAAAGCTCCTGTTCTTCCTGTTCTGGGACAGGAAGTTCCTGTATTCCTCCGTAGTCTCCTTACTTGCTCAGAGTCAGAACTCCAGCAACTGGGAGGGGGAGGGTGGAAGAGCTACTCTTTTCCTTCTAGGATGATGAATCTTTGTGCCTCTGTGATCACTCACTTCCTGCTCCCAAACAGGAAGTTCCTGTTATCAGTCCAATCCTGTGCCTATAAAAGTAGAACTGGCTAAGGATGGGGGGGGGATGGAGGGGAAGGAGGGCTATACAGTCCCAGTAGAGTAGAGTAGAGTAGTAAAGTTCTAACAGCACCTCCTTCCTCTTGCTGTTCTCTTCCAAATGTTATCTAGGGCCATTTTAAATACAAACACCTGGCTTCCTGCTGCTAAGCCACTCCCCCTAATTCACAGTTCCCTTCTTCATCTTGCTAGCTGCACAGATAACAGTTGCCTTCACCCAACTCAAACACACTAACTCGTTTTTTGTTTTTTGGTTTTACCCTAAATTGAAGGTCCCAGTAGTAGAGTTCTAGTTCTTAAGTCCCAGTAGAGTAGTAAAGTTCTAACAGCACCTCCTTCCTCTTGCTGTTCTCTTGCTGAGATGTCTTAAAATCTTTTCTCATTCGTGCCATTTTTTATTATTTCTGTATAACAAACAGATATAAAAAGGCCATTTTAGTTCCCCATTACTACAGCTGATTTTATGCTTGTAATCTCTTTTAAACAAACTAAGATCCTCCTTTCAATGCTCACCTCAAATGGTTGTTGAGCTTGAAAGACAGTGTTTGGGCAAAATACACGGTTCTTAATGAACCTGCAGCACGGTTCTCATGGAACCACTTTGGCTAGATGTAACCCCTGTCATAAAGACATAAAGTCATTTTTACTATATTTTTCATGTCCAAGCAAATGTTGTCATTGAAACCAGCTTCAAAAAGTACGTACTTACCTCGAACCATGCCAGCGACCCGGGTTCGGGAACGGACTCGGGTCATCGGGGTCTGGCTGGGGAAGGAGAGGATTGAGCAACTGGAGGACTGCTCTCCTCTCCTGGGGTGGGTTGGGAGGGTAGTCTCACTCTTGTAGTGACCCCGGTGGAGACCAGGGTACTACATGCAGCAGAGCAGGAGGGACAATCCGAAAGCCGGAAAACAACTTCGGCTCCTACCGGATGACAGCCTCTGTATTCTGCACATCCCTGGAACGTCCAAGAGCCTGCCCCTCCGCAGTGGCACCCTCGAGCCTGAAAGGAAAAAATAGAGCGCTGGGGTTTCCCAGCCCCCCGGTGCCTTCCCCCTCAAAGGAGGGGGACCCGCCCAGAGATGGTTTACTCCGGGATGACTCAGAGGGTTGGCCATGATATGTGGAGAGGGTAGGGCTCAGGAAGAGGATCGCCGGGAGTGTAGATACTAGGAAGGACCTGAAGGAGAGGGAGAGGTGGGAGCCGGAGCGTAGGAGAAGGTAAAAAGATAACTCAAAAAAAAAAAAGTACATACTCAATTCTTGCTGTGCCACTGCTACACCAGTGTTTGGGAATGTGGAGGTATTACCTGTTCCTCTTCCCATTTTTAAATCCCGCAGTGGTGGGAGAAGCTTCCGACATCACAAATGATGTCACACTGAATCTGTGTCTCCAGTATGTGCTGAGTACTGTCCAAATGGATCAGTGTGTAAGGTGCTCCAATAGCTCACGTGGAAAGGTGTTGACATGGAAAACCTGAGTAAAGGGTACCAGACTTCAGCGGTTCGCCCTCCCCCCACCCAGTGATATTAATTACCAATAAATTTTTTTCTATTTTTTTATGTTTAATCATTTTACATTATCAGAAGGATATGTGTATCCATTCATAATAATTTAATAGTAGAGAATGTTCCAACAAAAGATGTGTTGACTTGGACTAGAGTCAGAGGGCAGAGGATGTGTGTTGTTGATCTGGGAGGGGGGCTAAAAAAATTTTAAATTGAAGTTGCATGTTAACACCAATAAAGCTTTCCTTTGTTTCTATTTCTATACAAATTAAAGAAACTAAATCCAAAATATCCTAGAAAATATGTTTCAATAGTCCACCTATTAGTTGTAGATTTGCAAGATGCCATTTACATCTAGATAGGTAATGATGAGTCAAATACAATATGGACTCTAAAAGTATGAGACATATCGAACACCTTTGTTTCACGTACTTCACAAGATCCTCGAGGATCCTACTCACCCCTCTGGAAGACCTATAGTGTCTGGAGTGGACTCTATTTTAGAGCCACTCTCAAAATATATTGATTTTCATATTAATAATGAAGCAGGTAAGACATACATTAGGGACTCAAATCATGTTATAGATATAATTGCAGAACTCAATAATGAAGTTAGAGAATGGGAAAATAAAATATTGGTAACGTTTGACATCATAGATCTCTACACGAGTATAGACCATGAGGAGGGCTTAGACTCTTTATTAAAGGCTTTGAGGGGAAGGGTGGATACACACCCGCCCAGTGAATTTTTATGTCGCTTAGTGGAGATAGTATTGAAATAAAACTTTTTTAAGTTTGAAAAAGATTACTTTCTTCAAGCCCAAGGTACGGTCGTGGGGAGTACCATGGCTCCATCTTATGCCAACCTTTTCATGTGGTATTTCAAACAAACACATATTTTGGATTATGTGATGAATCCATTTTTGGACAAATTAATAGCCTGGAAACGTTATATAGATGACATTTTAATGGTTTGGCATGGGAGTGAAGCTGAATTGGATAGATTTCATGAATACTTGAATAGTCGAAATGTAAATTTAACATTCACTAAAACTTCTGACACTAATAGCATTCCTTTTTTGGATTTATGTATCTATAAGAAAGAGACAGGGCTAGAGACTAGATTATTTCTTAAAGAGACAGTGAGGAATACTTTATTACACTTTAACAGCTACCATGATCCTAAATTAAAAAGGAGCATTCCGAAATCACAATTTATAAGAGCCAGACAGAATTGCAGTGAGATACAGGAATATGAGAGGGTTGCCGAAGAGATGACCATTAGATTCATAGAAAGAGGATATAGTCACAATTTAGTGAAGAAGACAGAACAGGCGATCAGATTACACCCCAGAGGAAGATATTGTTCACCTTCACCACAAAGGGAAATGGGAGCAAGAATAGTTTTTTTTCCACCCCATATAGTCATTTGAATGAAAAAGTAATGGGAGCAATAATGAATAATTGACACATTCTTCAGATAGGCACCAATAGGAATACACGATTTTCGAACAAACCATTATTTATATCTCATAAAAAACAGACTGTAAAGGATACATTGGTTCACACACAACATTATGTTGAAACAATACCACAGAGACAGCTCTTACTGGGTTCCCTAGCACCAGGCAGTATCCCTTGTGGGCACTGCTATCAGTGTGGAAACACTAACAAGAAAACATTCTTTGAAGATCCGTATACAAACAAGAAATATCCAATCAAGCAACATATTAATTGCAAAAGCCATCATGTGGTGTATATTCTCTAGTGTCCCTGTGACAAACTATGTGGGGCAGACCATGAGAGAGCTGCGCAATAGAACAAGTGAACATGACAGCGACATATGACTTAAAGATGAAAACTCTGGTGTAGCATGACATTACAATAAAATTGGACACTCAGCAACTTCACTTCAATTTTAGGGTCTTGAACAGGTATCCATGCCTCCCAGTGGAGAGAGATATTGGGATAGTGCTCTGAAAAAGCAAGAAGTCTTTTGGATCTTTACTTTGAATTATCTAGACCCAAATGTGGATATAAATGAAGAATGTAATTGAGATCTATACTTTTAGAGTCCATATTGTATTTGACCCATCATTACCTATCTAGATGGAAATGGCATCTTGCAAATCTACAACTAATAGATGGACTATTGAAATATATTTTTTAGGATATTTTGGATTTAGTTTCTTTAATATGTATAGAACTAGAAACAAAGTAAAGCTTTATTGGAGTTAACATACAACTTCATTTTAAAAAAATTTTAGCTGCTCCCCCCCCCCAAGGATCAACAACACACATCCTCAGCCCTCTGACTGTAGTCTGAGTCATCACATCATTTGTTGGAATAAATAGACATTTTCTACTATTAAATTATTAGGAAGGGATACACATATCCATCTGATTGATAATGTAAAATGATTAAACTTATAAAAAATAAAAAAAAGATTTATTGGGAATTAATATCCCTGGGTTGGGGGTGAACCGTTGAAGTTGGGTACCCTTTACTCAGGTTTTCTTTGTCAACACCTTTCCACCTGAGCTATTGGAGCACCTTACACACTGATCCACTTAGACAGTATTCAGCACACACTGGAGACACGGATTCAGTGTGATGTCATATGTGACGTCGCAGGCTCCCCCTACCACTGCAAGATTTAAAAATGGGAAGAGGAACAAGAAATACCTCCTCATTCCCGAACACTGGCATAGCAGTGGTGCACCAAGAATTGAGTAAGTACTTTTTGAAGCTGGTTTTAATGACAACATTTGCTTGGACATGAAAAATGTAGTAAAAATGACTTTATGTCTTTATGACAGGGGTTACATCTAGCCAAAGTGGTTCCGTGAGAACCGTACTGCAGGTTCATTAAGAACTGTGTCTTTTACCCAAACACCATCTTTCAAGCTCAACAACCATTTGAGGTGAGCACTGAAAGGAGGATCTTAGTTTGTTTAAAAGAGATTACAAGCATAAAATCATCTGTGATAATGGGGGACTAAAATGGTCTTTTTATATCTGTTTGTTGTACAGAAATAAAAAAATGGCATGAATGAGAAAAGATTTTAAGACATCCAGCAAGAAATAGCGGTAACAGTGATTTAGGGTGAGCAGTCTTCTGAGATGTAAACTTAAAGATAAGACTTTACTCCGGGTCTCCCCTGAAAAAGGGACTGTTTCAGTCTCAGTGGGCCTACCCAGTCACCAAAATTTAAATAAAATAAATAATAAAATAACTTTAACAACGTTATAGAACAGCGTATTGGGTTAAAATAGCTTTCCTTCATTTTTTAGGCAGTGTGCAAAAGGCTTATATAATGCAGATTTTTTTCGTGTTATTCATATGTTATGAAGAGAGCAAACTGAGCCATTTTAATTTTAAAAAGAAAAGCGTGCTTAGTCGCCACACAGTGCCTTAATGTGAATTTTATTTATATGTTAAACCAAGATTTTTATAAATGAACATTGCAACATGAGATGGTATAGTGTTGGTGTTAGTTGGCACACTCTTAATATTATGAAGTATATAAGCAAAGAATGTTTATGAAATAATAATGGAACTTATTTTGTTTATTGTAGAAGCACAGTGAGGCCTGAGAAAATGGCGAGGCAACAAAACTGTTGCCCTCATTTGGAATGTGCAAATGAAATAAAAGAAATATAAAGAAGTTGTTTTCTGTCAGTGGCGTTCATCCAACACATTTTCTTGGATTTGATTCTTTTGGAGCATTTTGAGTGACCCAGTCTTTACACTATTACTAGAAAAACAAGGGTAACCTGAATTTCATTGTTTTTACATATCTGGTACTTGAGCCTTCCCTGTAGTAGCAGCCACTCAGCCTGGTAGTATAAGCTGCAGGTATGTGTAAATCTATCAGCTCCTAGGACAAAGCGACAGACCTTGGTTAACACCAGTCTGACCCTATGGAGGACCATTTCCGTAGCCACACCATACACTACTCTAAATATAGAGTCCTTCATTATATCGTTACATTACATCAAATGGAACAGAAGAGGCAAACCTATCAAGTCGACCCCCTTCCCTGCCAATTTAGTGGGCATATTCACCAATCCCTTTGTTTTTATGAAACACATCCAGTTGAACTTCAGATATACTCGGAGTATTATTTACCTATTATTTATTTTACTTTAGTTGACCGGGAAAGGAGGACTAGGCCATTTTGCTTATTTTCAGTCTTGTCTTGGGAAGTGGTGGATGCAGATGGAAACCAACTGACATGGAACTAGATTAAGCCTTTAATGGTATTTTTAGCAAATGGGGGAAATTTGGCCAGGACACCGGGGAAATTCCCTACTCTTTTTGAGAAGTGCCATGGAATCTTAAACGTCCACCTGAACAACCACCAGAACAGACAGACGGAACCTCACTTTAATGTCTCATCCAAACAACAGCCCTTCAGGAGTGCAGTACCTCCCTGCATGCTGCACTACAGAGTCAGCATTGGAATTTAACCCGAGTTCATGGTGTAGGGATGGAACCCATAGCCCCTGATGGCAAGCTGTTCCACATCCTCACCAACATATTAGTGAAGAAATTTCTTCTGAGATCCACTCTAAAACTTGCAGTCTCTAAACTGGAAATATGTCCCCTGATGTGGCCTCCCATGTTATGTTTCCAAAATTCTCCTATAATAATGTCCTGTTGTCTGTGCATGAGTCCATATATCCCTATTCTTAAAGTTTCTTCTCTATGGAAGGATGATATGACAGTAATGTAACACTCTAAGGCTGCATTGTTAGTTACAACCTTTGTTTACTGTTGTATGTAGCTCATCAACTCCCTCTCATAACATCACAGAGTGAAATTAGGATAAATCTGCAGGTAGAGGGCACTGATCTTGTTTTTATTGCAGAAAATTGTATTTATTTATCTATTGAAATGTTTCACCAGGAAGGTGCACTGAGTAACAAAGTGCTTATCTCCCGGTACGACCTGGGGGATACAATTAGGTGGAAAAATCAGTAAAATAAACAGACAGTAACATTTAGCATACATTGATGAGTAGGATACAGCAATAAAAACAACACTTTCACCAATGCCCTGATGGACTGATGTAGACAAACACAGTTACCAGTACAGTTGCAGTGAATTAATAGGGCTGCAGTGGAACTTCAAGCAAGAGGGTGAGGGGGAGCCAGCTGTGGAGGGAGAAGCAGGTAAGGCAGTGGGCCTACTGTGGAGGGGGAGGTAAGTAGGACGATGGGAGTGGGAAAGCAGGAGCTGTGCCAGTAGTAACAATAACTGGGGCTAGTAGCGTGGGAACAGAATAAACCGGACTAAATGTGAGCTGGAGATCCAGCGCAGACAGAGCAAAAGTACAATAAATTAGTTCAGTGCAAATAACTGCTTAAAGATAACAATTGCAAGATAAAAGTTGTGATTTATATGGTAGGTAATTGGACCATTATGTGGGAGTGGGTTAAAAAAGCAATTATTTAAGGGAACCTGGAAAAACACTTTAAAGAGCTAGTATACTGCCAGGAATTAATAATAGCTCTCAGAAGTAGTCACCCATTACTTCTTATATCTGAAGGGTTTTTTTTTCGTTCGTTTGTTTTCTGTCTTGCTAATCAGAAGATTTTCTACCTGACAGTATTATGTGGAACAACACTCTACCTGGAGGCTGACATAGTTAGTTCTATTCCTTCCTCTACATCATCAGTATTGTGACATCATTAGTAACCAAGAAGAGCCAGTCTCCTACAGCTTGATTGGGAACTTCTGACAAGTTACCAATCAGGCTGCAGCATTTGTGATGTAACAATGAGGGAGGTCACATGCTGATGATGCAGAGGAAGGAATAAGGCTAGGTATGTCAGCTTTGGTTTCAGGTAAAGCATTGCTTTTCATATCAAATTCAATACTTTTAGATAGAAAACTTTCTACTGAATACATAGAAAAAGAAAAAAAAAACACTTCAGAAATAAAAAGTTATAAGGAACTGCTTTTAAAAAATACTAAACTGTCCTGGCTGCTGTTTTCTGGTGCTAAAAGCTCTTTAAGAGGGATTAAGTTGCAGGTCAAGTGAGGTGATCCTTTCCTTGTACAAGGCTTTGGTTAGACTGCACCTGGGTACTGCGTCCAGTTCTGATCACTGCTTGACAGAAGGGACATTGAAGAGAAGATTGAGAGGGTCCAGCAGAAGGCCAGCAAGCTAATTAGCAACTTTGGAGGCAAGAGCTATCAAAACAGATTAGACATCCTCAAACTTATCAGTCTAGAGAAGAGAAGGCTGAGAGGGGACATGATCATGTTGTTCCATTCTATGAATCCCTAAAAGGGATAGACATGGTGGAGTATATACAGGAGTTTGGGCTGGTGAGTGCAAGCAGAATAAGAGAGCGTGCACTCAAACTGGGAAGGGGTGCATACATAGATACATAGACAATGATGGCAGAAAAAGGCCCTTGCCCAGCGAGTCTGACCAGCCTACTTATTTTATCTTGCCCTAGTGGCAATCCTCCCCTTTGTTCCGATCCCCTCTTTTTCTAACTAAACCCACATGCCTCTCCCATCCCTGCTTGAAGCTGCTGATTGATTTGGCCCGTACCCCTTCCTGTGGTAGCTTATTCAATTTGTCCACCACCCTTTCCATGAAGAAGTGCTTATGGGCATCCTTTTAGAATCCCCATCAGCTTTAATGTATTCCCTTTAATCCTTGTGTTTGAACTCAAGGAGAAGTGTTCCTTGATGTCCACTCTATCACTTGCAGGTACATGTATGTTTTAGTCATGTCAAATCTTTCCTTCTCTTGCCAAGGGTGTGAATGTTTAAGTTCTGCTGCCTCTCCTAGTATAGATATGGAAAAAATTGAAAGCAGTACTGCACACATAGAGTGGTTAACATGTGGAATAGCCTAGATGAGGTGGTAGAAGCTAGTGCTGTTCAAGTTTACAAAGCAAAACTAGTTAGATTCCTGAGAGAGAAGCACACTGATGTTTGTACAGCATGAGTAGTGCATAGCATTCAGGTCCAAAAAATTGGAGGTGTGTTTATACTCAAATTGGGTATAGACACTGCGGTAACCCGTGATATGGGTGACTCAAACTGAGCATCTCAATTTGAGCGCCTGTGTTAAGAGAGACTGTGAGAGAAAAGCAAGGAGGAATTAGAATGATTGGAAAGCATGGCAAGGTACTGTATGGTAAGGGAGCATTAGTGGGAGAAGGATATAGGGGTTTGTCTGGGAGGGCCAATCTGAGCTGGCCATCTGGCATGGTGGCTAAGGCTACGGTCTGCGACAGTGGTGGTCTGGGGTTCAGAACTGGTGTGGGGTTTGATTTTATGTTGGTCATTGTTTGGGATTTTTTTTGGGTGGGGTTATCTATCCCTGACTTTGTTTACCTGCCCCCAGGTTGCTCCCCTCCCTACGTTCTCCCCCTGCACACTGCTACTCCACCAAGTAGCCCCCTTCTGTGTTTGCCACTTTCCCCAAGTGTCCACTCCCCCTGGAGTTGGTTATTTAGAGATGGGGGTGTAGGAAGCTTTCCCCCACATAAACAGTGAATTTAGATCTCTCCACCATAAGTTTTCTGTTATGCTGTCACTTTTTTGTCTGGTGGCTGTAGTGCTGATCATTGATTTTGTATATGGCGATTTGCGTTCGCTCTTTTGTGCGTCACTATTACATTTTAGCTTTTATCACATGGTGCCAACACTGCTGTGGGGCAAGAGTTGTGGAAAACATTGACCATAAGTCCCTTTTGTCATTGCAATACAGTCTGAACCAACGACATCTTCAAAGTGGTGGCAGCTGATTCCAGCAGCTGAGTACAACAGCAGAGTATGGCAAGTAGGTTGCAGTCCCCACTGTGTTATCTAACTGTCTGTACCCTGACTAGCATACCAGCACATCTGGATAGCTAGTCAGACCCCCTCCACTTTCCCTCTATAACCAGCTGGAGAGTCAGTAAAGAACCCCGTAGGTATCCTATGGCCAAAGATCTCTTGAGTGTCCTGTTAACTAGGAACAGCTGAGCTGTCAAAGTCTGTGTGCTATTAGAACTGCTGAGCTGTAGGTCCAAACATAGAAACATAGAATTTGACGGCAGATAAGGACCGCTTGGCCCACCCAGTCTGCCCATTTCCCTACCTACTGGATAAGCTGCAGATCCTAGTTAACCAGCAGCCTACTTCTTCTTACCCCAACCCCAAAATTGCCTTATGACTGTCCCATGCATGCTTGAATTCCACCACTGATTTTGACTCCACAACCTCATCCGGAAGGCCGTTCCATGCATCCACAACCCTCTCTGTGAAAAAATACTTCCTTAAATTACCTCTGAGCTGCCCCCTCTATCTTCAAATTGTGCCCTCTTGTTCTTGCACACCTCTTTTTTTGAAAGATGCTACCCTCTTGGACTTTGTTGATTCCCTTGAGGTACTTGAAAGTTTCTATCATGTCCCCCTCTCCCTCCTTTCCTCGAGGCTATACATATTAAGCTCCTTAAGTCTCTCTTCATATGTCTTCCGGTGCAGACCCTGCACCATTTTAGTTGCCCTCCTCTGGACAGCTTCCATCCTGTCTATGTCTTTGCGGAGACTGGGTCTCCAGAACTGTGCAAGTACTCCAGATGGGGTCTCACCAGCTGTCTGTACAGATGGATAATACTTCCTGTTTTCTACTGGTGATGCCTCTCCCTATGCATCCCAGTAACCCCCAACCCTCCTTGCTGCCCTCTCACATTGCTTGCCCACCTTTAGGTCATCTGATATGACTACCCCCAGGTCCCTTTCCATTTTTGTTGTTGTTAGTATCTCACCCCCCATTGTGTACTCTTCCCTGGGTTTTTGTTTCCCAGGTGCATTACCTTGCACTTCTTAGCATTGAATCTAAGCTGCCATACATTTGACCATTCCTCTAACCTTGCCAAGTCCCTTCTCATCCTTTCCACCCACCCTGTACATCAACTCTGTTGCAGATCTTAGTGTCATCTGCATAGAGCATACTTTCCTTCCAGTCCTTCCACAATGTAAACATAAAGACATTGAAGAGGACCGTCCTAATATTGAACCCTGCGGTGCCCCACTAGTAACCCTCCTTTCTTCTGAGTGGACTCCATTTACTATTACTCTCTGTGTCCTATTCTCCAGCCAATTCTTTACCCAGGCTGTCATCTTGGGACCCACTCCCAGGCTGGCTAACTTGTATATTAATCTTTGCATGGGACTGTGTCAAATGCCTTGCTAAAGTCCAGGTAGGCTATGTCCACAGCCCCTCCCTGATCTACTACTTTGGTCACCCAGTCAAAGAAATCTATCAGGTTTGTCTGGCATGACCTTCCGCTGAGAATCCATGCTGCTTTGGGTCCTGTGCCCCTCTGGCCTCTAGATACTCGACAATTCTTTCCTTCAAGTGATTCCATCATTTCCCTATCACTGAGGTTAAACTAACAGGTCTGTAGTTTCCTGCTTCTGCCTTGCTCCCACTTTTGTGAAGGGAATCACATCTGCCCTCCTCCAGTCCTCGGGTACCACCCCATCATCCCATGATTTGTTAAAAGGGTAGTCAGTGGTGTCACTAGTTCTACCTTAGCTCTTTAGAATTCTGGGATGAATCCCATCAGCCCCATTGCTTTGTCCACCTTCAGTTTTAAGAGTTCTTTCAGAACCCTTTCTTCTGTAAATGGGCTGGTATCAACTTCTGTATCCAGAGTGTTACTACTGTTTGTTTTATGTACCTCCCCTCTTCATTTGTAAATACTGAGCAAAAATATTTGTTTAGTATCTCTGCCTTTTCACAGTCTCCCTCTGCCCACCCTCCCTCCCCTTTATTAGCCTCACTATCCCTCCCTTGTCTTCCTTTGCTCCTGATGTACCTATAAAAGGGTTTATCCCCTTCTTAACTGAGTTGGCTATCTTTTCCTTGGTTTGGGCCTTTGCTGTTCTGACTGCCTTCCCAGCCTCCTTTGCTTTAACTGATACAGTTCTCTGTCCTGCTCCTTCTGCGATTCCTTGTACTTCCTGAATGCTTTCTTTTTCTCTTGAACCTTCACTGCCACTTCCTTTGAGAACCATAGTGGTTTCTTACATCGTCTTGTTTTGTTTATTTTCTTCACACAAAGGCTCGTTACCTCTATGATGGCAGTTTTTATTATTCCCCATTGTTCTTCCACCCCTCCTTCCTGCCCATTTGCTAGTGCATTCCTTAGGCACTCACCCATTTTGGCAAAGTCAGCCCTCCTAAAGTCCAGTACTTTTGTCGTTGTATGGCTTGACTCTATTGCTGTGTTTATTGTGAACCATACTGTTCGATGGTTGCTAGTTCCCAGATGGCTACCCACTTCTACATCTGTGATCCTTTCTCCATCTCCATTTGAGAGAATCAAGTCTAATATTGCTCCCTCTCAGGTGGGCTCCACTACTAGTTGTCTAAGGCATGCCCCTGTAGGGCATCTAGAATAACTGCACTTTGGACGTGGCAGCTGCAACTGCACTCCAGTTAACATCTGGCATATTCAGATCACCCATCAGCAATATCTCCCTTTATCTGCCATTCTAAGTATACTTTCTATCATTTCCTGTCCATTTCCTCCCCTGAGAGGAGGTCTGAGTCTAACCCTGTGCGTATTGTGGTGCCATTGCCTGTCTCCAAATTTACCCACAGTGCTTCTTCCTCCATTTACCCTTTGTTCTGTTGCTTTTATTCCTTCCCTTATGTAAAGAACTACTCCTCCTCCTCTTTTACCCTCCCTGTCCCTCCTGTAGACAGTGTATCCTGGTATGTTTATGTCCCAGTCATGGTTGTGTGTGTACCATGTTTCTGTGACTGCCACGATATCCAGATGTTCCTCCTCCATCAAGGCCACTAATTCAGGAAGCTTGTTACCCAGACTACGGGCATTAGTACTCATTGCTCTCCATTTTTTGATGGCTTTACCTTCTGTTGCAGCATCCCCCACTGACCGTTCTACCTCGGTCTTTTTCTCATTTAGTACCCTGTTTTGTAGGGAGAGGCTGGGATTTTCCTGCTGCTTGTCAGTGCCTCCCCCTTTGACTAGTTTAAAAGCTTGCCAATGAAGCATTTAAACCGATTGCTCAAAAGACTTGTTCCCTTCCTGGACAGATGCAGACCATCCTGCCAGCATAGGCTGGTGTCCCTCCAAGGCAAAGACATCTATAGCCCGAATCCCTTGAGGGCCCTGTTTTGCACTGGTGTCTTCTACTGAACTGCTGAACTGGTCTGTGTATTGCATTTTATTGACTGTGTTAGCTCACTTCACTGCAACTCTGTTGTAATAGACCAAGACTATTTGCTGCTCTATCACTGTGTCCGGCAGTTTAACTCATACACCACCACTGGTCCAGCTTGTGATTTAAGATTCTCGCCATCTGCCCCAACCCACCCATCAGCTGCTGTGGCAGGGCTACTGTTTGTGGGCTGGTGAGCTATTCAAACAGTTAAGATGTGGTGGTGTCTTCAAAATGGCAGTGGCTGAGTATGAAGGCAGAGTACAGAGTCTGCCAGAGTCAGACAGATTTGACAGATTTAGTGGTGCAATACTCTGCCCAGTTGAGTGATTAGGCTGCTTGTATTAGTAAATAGTAATACTCATTTGATTATATAATGACAAACATTGGGCTTTACCTTATATTAGTAATGTGGGTATTTTCTGGGAATGTTGTAGATGTTGTGGGTAGTTTAGATAACAATGTATATTTATTTAGGATTGCTTGGGAAGGAATTAATGTTCACAGAGAAACCTCAGCATATTCAAATGATTAAGAGTGTTATGGGGGGTATTACACTGGGAGAGGAAGGGTGGGTTTGTTTTATCTAAAAACTTAAATATTGCCATTAAAGTTACATGCAGGAGTGGTGCTGCGCGTAGTGCTGAGGAATACGGAATGTAAACAGCTAAATGTTAGAAGGTTAAGGAAAATTCAGAAGGAAGAACAAAAACTAAGAATACGGTTATTGATTATCTTGCTCTTACTAACATCTGGGAGCGTGCACATCAATCCTGGCCCAGGACATGCACAAACTGTTCGTAATGAAAAGGAAAAACCGTTTGTTATGAAAAGAAAAATGGTTTTTATTTGGTGTTTTTAAATATATGTAGTTTATTATTGAAATTCACAGAAGTTTGTGCATGGGTTGATGTGCTGAGACCAGGGGCCCAATATTCAAATGTTTGCATGGGCACAAACAGCTGTTTGTCCATGCAAACTGAGTGTTGTGCCCAATCACAATATTCAAAAGAGGCAGTTGTGCATGTGAAAAACATAATGTACGTAGGTGGGCAAAGGGAGGGGCAAAGACAGGAATACCCACGCAACCCAATATTCGGTGCATTTGCACTGCACAAAAGGGGTTAGCCTGGTCATGTTGCACATTGCAAATACCGCAGAACAAAACCTTGTCTTACCCCAGGCAACCCTGGCAGCTGCTGGAGTTACTGCAGCCAACAATCAAATTGGCCAGTGGGGGAGTACACCTGCCCTCTGGTGGTCCGTGGTCCCCTCTGACCCGTTGTAAGACAATCATGTCTCTGGTGCCCAGTGTTCCCACCCCAATTACCAAGCCATCCTTGAAATAGTGTATCGCTGTCATCTAGTGGTCTCCCTGGTCTCTGATCCCCAGCCCTGTTAAAAGTAAGATAATCCCCAGTAGCCAGTGTCCCCCCATCCTCCATGCTCTGTCTCTGTTGAAAGGAGATACATCCAGTTGTGCCTCCCAGTTCCAGTGCCCGATCCCCAGCCCTATCACATAACACATATTGCCTGGCATCCAGTGAACCCCCTTCCCAGTCTCTGATCCCTGGCCCAGTAACAAAGACAACAACCTGTCCTATGTATATGATAACTGTGACTAGAATGTAAGTTGCATTGCAAAAAACAAACCAACATATTCCCTGGTGTCCCGTTGTACCCCCCCACCTTCCGATCACAGTTCCTCCCTTGTCACTTAGGTAATCCCTGGTGTTTAGCAGCCCCCCACTGCAGCACCATCCCCCCCACTCTGCCTACCCACCCTTACCAAAATCATTGGTGCCATGGGGGCCCATATGGTGACCAGCACAGCCCTCCTCTCACCTCCTTGGTCAGTCACTGCATGAACAGGCAGAGAGCATGCATCCTATGTATAGTACAGGGTGCATGTTCTCTGTACAGAGGAAGCATGCCTTGTACTATGCATAGGATGTGCGCTGCCTGCTTGTTCATATGAAGACCGGCTGAGGAGGTGAGAGGAGGGTTGTACCAGTCACCGTATGGGCTCCAGCAGCACCAACTATTCTAGTAAGGGTGTTGGCAGGGTGGTTGGTGCTGTGATTGGTGGGCTGCTATATGCCAGGGATTACCTAAGTGACACGTGGGAATGACGATCGAATGGTTGGGGGGTGGTACAACAAGATAGCGGGGAATATGTTGGTTTGTTTTTTTGCCATGCAACTTATATTCTAGTCACAGTTATGACACACACAGGACAGAGTGCTGTCTTTGTTATGGGGCTGGTGATCATAGACTGGGGGAGGGGAACCACTGGACACCAGGGAATATGTTTTATGTGACAGAGCCAGGGACCGGGAGAAACAACTAGACACCAGGGACATCTCTTAACCCAAATGGGATGGTGATCAGAGAGTGGGAGGGGCCACTAGGCACCAGGGATGTACTTCCTTTCAATGGAGATGGGGCATGGAAGATGAGGGGGGAATACTGGCCACCAGCGATATATTATTTCAAGGACAGCAAAGCGACTGGAGGGAAGGGGGACCACTGGGCATCAGGGATACAATTTTCACATAGTGGCCCAGCAATCGGGGGTTGGGGGATACAAGGCACCAGGAACTTTTTTGGAAACAGTTGGGCCAGTGACCAGAGGGTGTGGGGGATCACTTAGCACCAGAGAATTATTTGGAAACAGTTGGGACAGTGATTGGAGGGTGGGGAGGACCACTAGGCACCAGGAACTTCTCATTCTTGTAGGGGACCGGGCCACTGGGGTGGGGCAGTGCCATGCAAACCTGCTGCCACTTACCATGAAAATGAGCCCATAATGGGCATGCAACTACATAGAAACATAGAAACATAGACTTTGACGGCAGATAAGGACCACTTGGCCCACCCAGTCTGCCCATTTCCCTACCTACTGGATAAGCTGCAGATTCTAGTTAACCAACAGCCTACTTCCTGCCACCCCCCACTACAATTGCCTTGTGGCTGTCCCATGCATGTTTGAATTCCCCCACTGTTTTAGCCCCAACAACCTCCCCAGGAAGGCAGTTCCACGCATCCACCACTCTCTCCGTGAAAAAATATTTCCTCACATTACCCCTGAGCCGTCCCCCCTCTATCTTTAAATTGTGTCCCCTTGTTCTTACACATCTCTTTTTCTGAAAGATGCTACCCTCCTGGACTTTGTTGATTCCCTTGAGGTACTTGAACATTTCTATCATGTCCCCCCTGTCCCTCCTTTCATCAAGGGTATACATATTAAGCTCTCTCAGTCTCTCTTCATATGATTTCTGATACAGACCCTGCACCATTTTAGTTGCCCTCCTCTGGACTGCTTCCATCCTGTCTATGTCCTTGCATAGATGAGGTCTCCAAAACTGCACACAGTACTCCAGATGGGGTCTCATCAAGTGTCTGTACAGAGGGATAACCACTTCCCTTTTTCTACTTGTGATGCCTCTTCCTATGCATCCCAGTATCCCCCTGGCTCTCCTCACTGACTTCTCACATTGCTTACCCACCTTTAGATCATCCGATATGACTACCCCCAAGTCCCGTTCCATTTTTGTTATTGTTAGTACCTCCCCTGCTATTGTGTACTCTTCTCCTGGGTTTTTGTTTCCCAGGTGCATTACTTTGCACTTCTTTGCATTGAATCTAAGTTGCCATATGTCTGACCATTCCTCCAACCTTGCCAAGTCTCTTCTCATCCTTTCTACCCCCCTTGTGTATCAACTCTGTTACAGATCTTTGTATCATCTGCAAAGAGGCATACCTTTCCCTCCAGACCCTCTGCAATGTCACCTATAAAGATGTTAAAGAGGACTGGACCCAGTACTGAGCCCTGAGGTACTCCACTAGTGACCCCCCTTTCTTCAGAATGCGTGCCATTCACTGTTACCTTCCGTGTCCTGTTGTGCAGCCAGTTTGCAACCCAGGCTACCACCCTGGGACCCACTCCCAAGCTGGCTAACTTGATTATTAATCTTTTGTGCGGGACTGTGTCAAATGCCTTACTAAAGTCCAGGTAGGCCATATCCACAGCCCCTCCCTGGTCTATTACTTTGGTCACCCAGTCAAAGAAATCTATTAGATTTGTCTGACATGACCTTCCTGCTGTAAATCCATGCTGCTTTGGGCCCTGTGCCACGCTGGCCTGTAGGTACTAAACAATTCTTTCTTTCAGAAGTGATTCCATCATTTTCCATACCACTGAGGTCAAACTTACAGGACTGTAGTTTCCTGCTTCTGCCTTGTTCCCACTTTTGTGAAGGGGAATAACATCTGCCCTCCTCCAGTCCTCAGGTACCACCCCATCCTCCCATGATTTGTTAAAAAGTATGGTCAGTGGTGTCACTAGGTCCTCCCTTAGTTCTTTTAGGATTCTGGGGTGAATCCCATCAGGCCCATTGCTTTGTCCACCTTGAGTTTTAGGAGTTCTTTCAGGACTCTTTCTTCTGTAAATGGACTGGTGTCAACCCCTACCCAGAGTGCTTCTATTGTCTGGTTTAGGTAACTCCTCCTCATCTTCTTTTGTGAATACTGAGCAAAGTATTCATTCAGTATCTCTGCCTTTCACTGTCTCCCTCTGCTACCTCCCCTCTCCCTTATTAATCTTCACTATTCCTCCCTTAACCTTTCTATGCTCCCTAATGTACCTATACAAGGTTTTATCCCCCTTCTTAACTGACTTGGCTATTTTTTCCTCAGTTTGGGCTTTTGCTATTCTGACTGCCTTCCCCACTTCTTTCTGCTTTAATTGATACAGTTCCCTGTCGTGCTCCTTCTGTGATGCCTTATACTTTTTGAATGCAGCCTTTTTCTCCTTAACCTCCCCTGCCACCTCTTTTGAGAACCATAGTGTTTTTTTACTCCGCTTTGTTTTCTTTATCTGTTTCACACAAAGGCTTGTTGCCTCTATGATGGCAGTTTTGATTTTTCTCCATTGTTCTTCCACCCCTCCTTTTTGGCCATTTGCTAGTGTATTCCTCAGGTATTCACCCATTAAGCCAAAGTCAGCCCTTCTAAAGTCCAGTATGCTTGTTTTTGTATGGCTTGTCTCCATGGTTGTGCTTATTGTGAAGCACACTGTGCAGTGGTCGCTTATCCCCTTAACACCTTGCATGTCCAATGGGCTAATTTGCATGGGTCTCTCTGAATACTGCTCCTAGCACTGCAAAGATATCGGGTCTGGTGATGCTATTCCCTGTATAGCATGGATCCATGTAGGGGCAGTGCTACCTGACTTTGAGCTGTGCCAAGATGGCCCTATATTCACTCGGGTAGTGCCAGAGTGCTATCTGACTGAATATAGCATCCTCAGACTCCTGGGCAATGGCAAATGCAGTGCAAAACTTTGCATTATGATTTGCATGTTTTTGAATATCGGGTCCCAGATGTTATTATCTTGACAGAAACATGGTTAACACAAAACACGTATGATGCCAAGGTGGCTTTGGAACATTATTTAATAATTCGGTTGGATAGGAAGGGTAAGGGGGCAGAGGCTGTATGATATATGTGAAAGATTGTTTTGTTGTACAGAAAATTAAGATCATAATTTGAAGCCCAGAACATGAATTTATGGCCATTACTTTAGTTGTTAGAGGGATTATAAAGTTAAGTATTGGGGCTGTATATATTCCAACAAAGTTTAGGTAGGTATTAATTATTTTAGAGAGCACAGTTAAACAGTAATCATGAGGAATTGTTTTTGGGTGATTTTAATAATAACAAGTTAAAAAAGACATATTGGAATCAGGGACAAAATAGCAGCATTAAATCTGCTGCAAATGGTGAATGAGACCACTAGGACAAATTGTAAAACAAACTCGGATATTTTCTTGTATTGGGTGCCAACATCAAATTGTAGTCATGTGAAAAGAACTATAATGCTCCCAGATGTTTTGAATGGCCATTTGCCGACATTATGCCACAGGATGGTAAAGATGGAAAGGCCAAAACCGGAAATAGTTTACACTAGGAAAATTCCAAACATTTATTTATTTTATTTGTTCAGAGAATCACCTTTGAGCAAGATAGCTCGTTTACAAAGATTCCATGTCAACAACACAACAGTAATGTAACAAATTGGACAGTTGCTTAATTACATAGTCTAACTAAGGTCCGTAAGATATACAGGTTTACATAGCAAATGCCAAAGGCTACGGCCCAGATATTCAAAAGGGTTGCGCATGGCGCAACAGTATTGTTACCTGCATAGCCCACTGATGCGCCCGCGGATATCTGCAAAAGGGAAAAGCGCGCTGCACAACCTGGCGCGACCAGAGCGTATTAGTAATGTATGCAGCATAGTGGGGTGCCCATGCATAACCTGCACAGCCCGATATTCAGCCCAGGATGTTGCAGAGCCATGTGTGCAACCCCTACCTGCGCCAGCACAAAGTTAAGCCAAAAAAAAAGACAACTGATGGCCACCCACAGGTGAGCTGCCGCGTGCAGGCGCAACACGGCAGCTGCCACCTATGGGTAGCCATCCAATTCTGGCTGCACCTGGTGGTGCCCCATGCCCGGTCGTGGGCACTTGCAAAAAGACCTGTCCTACATCCTGGTGGTCCAGTGATCGCTTCCTCGACGCAGGCATCTGTGGCTGGGTTAGCAGTTCAATATTCCCCGGTGAGTTCAGTGACCGCTTCGCCCGACAATGGTGTTGGCCAGTGTCCATCTGGTGGTCCAGTGACCACTTTCTGCCTGTCTGTAGTTCAGGTTCACATTGGCGGCCAGCAGGCCTCTCCTCATTCTCCCACTGAACCCCACCACCCGCCCCCCGTCAGCCGCGGGTGGCAGCACCACCCACTCAGCCGCCGCCACCCACCAACCGACACCAGTAGGCTGCACACCATTGGCCTCACAGCGTGAGCCAATGGATGCAGCCTCATACTGTCACTATTACATTACTGTCGATATGAATCACATATCTGGAAATGTGTAGCACGGTATGGGCGCAACCCTACCGGTGTCAGTCGGGGTGGCAGGGCGTGCAGGAGGGTGGTGCTACCGCCTTCGGCTGACCGGGGGCGGGTGGTGGGGCCCAGTGGGCGGGTGGGAGGGGTACCACTAGACCACCAGGATATTGGACCTTTTTGTTTACAGATGCCCGCGATCAGACAGAAAGCGTCCACTGACCACCAGGGATATTGGACCTTTCTATTAATACAGATGCCCGCTGACAAGTGAAAGCGGTCCATTGGACCACCAGGGATATTGGACCTTTTGTTAATACAGATGCCCGCGATCGGCAGAAAGCGGTCCACTGGACCACCAGGGATATTGGACCTTTTTATCAATACAGATGCCTGCGATCGGGCAGAAAGCGGTCCACTGGACCACCAGGGATATTGGACTTGAACTATTTTTACTACAAATGCCCGCAATCGGGCTGCAGGGGTGGTCTGTCCTCGACGGCTGCTGCCTGGCAGGGCGCCAGGCGCAAGTCATCGGGGATCGGTGCACCTGCATGCAAATGGTGCCATAATGACATGCAAATGGCTCCATGTGCACCTTGCATGTATTATGGCCCCATTTGCATGTTCAGTTTTGAATATCGCGGTTGCTGTGCATGGCGCAATGGTACTTGCACTAGCGCATCCCCATGCTCCACTCTGGCCACTTGCATTGGCACAGTGCCATTGTACCATGCATACTGGGGGTGGCCAGGGTGCGATATTCAAAGCTGCTGAGCCATAGCACAGCTCCTTTGAATATCGCTTAGTCCACACCCCTGCGCAACCATGTTGAGCTGCGCCCAAGCTTGCGCCACAGCCGGGCGCAGTTTGAAAATCTGGGCCTACATTTCTTTTCAACTGAAGCATCATTTAACAAGCTTTGTCAGAGATTAGCCCATACAAGTAGCATACACAAGCCTTGTCAGGGGGTTAGACATCTTAGCTGAGTAGAGGTTTCTGCAGGTGTAGAGGGTGCAGGCAGCTCAGCTGAGCTTTGTCATAGAGTTAGGCCATGAAGAATTGGGGCAGCAGCATACAGCATTGGAGGTATAATACTTAAACTTCTGAGTTGTCTCTTGAACTGGTCAATTTTGTTGCAGTTTAGTATGTGTTCAGGGAGTTCATTTAGCCATTGAGGGGCTCTAACTGAAAAGGTGCACCTTGCTAGGCTAGTCTTGTAGAAAGGGATGTTAAGGTTGTTCTTAGTCATGGCCCTAGTGGGAGTAGGGGTTTTGTCTTGGTACTAGAAGGTTCTGCTTTCCAGGAGGTGTGAGACCCAACAGTGTTATTTTACTCGGTATGCAGGTTTGGAATTTAAGTCTATCCTGCAGAGGAAGTATACTGGATAGTGAGTATAGGGAGTGGGTGTGCATAAGCCTGTCTGTACTCAATATTAAGCAGCAGGCCTTGTTTAGGACTAGTTTGATCCTATTTAGGGTAGTATCTGAGGCTGCCTTGTATACCATGATCCTGTAGTCAGTGATGGGGAGGATTGAGTTGGTGACTGCAATTCGCCTGGCTTCTTGGGTGAAGCAATGTCTCTGTCTGTATACAGCTCCTAGCTTTCTATTGACTGTGTTTACTATGTGGTCTATATGGGGCACAAATGAAAGGGTGTCATCAATTGTGACACCCAGATATTTCAACGTATTGATCTGTTCAAGCGCAAACCCTTTTAGTTTATAATGGCCATAGGTAGTGCTTTGTTCCTCGTTTGTGGCCCAGTGAACAGCACTGACTTTGTTTTTTTAGTTTAAGACTAACCTATTACTTTTGAACCACTCCTCAATCTTCCAAAAGCTATCCTGGAGGTCATCGATCAGTGAGCCCTGGCACAGGTTACTTGAGAAGATAACTGCATCTTCCACGTATAGCAATTCCCTTGACTTAGGACAGGTTTCTGAAAGATTATTGATGAAAAGACTAACTAGAAGTGGCCCCAAAACTGAGCTCTGAGCTCTGTGGTACACTGACAGTCACATTTTCAGCATCAGATAGCACCCCACTAATTTTGTCACACTGCTTTCTACCAGTGAGATAGCTTTTGAACCATGTCACTGTGTCTTGTGAGAGACCCAGGGAATAGAGTTTATTTTGCAGGAGGGGGTGGTTGATAAGGTCAAAGGCCTTGGATAGATCGATATAGACTGATCCAACCAGGTGGCCGTGGTCTAGAGCCCTGTGGAGGTAACTGGTGTATTTGATTAGGGCCATGTTTGCGCTATGCAGTCTGCAGAAACCATGCTGGTGGCATTGCAGATTGTATTTGCCTAGGTAGTCAACCAACTAGTCTGATACCACCCTTTCCAGTGCCTTTGACAGAGGGGGAAGGATGGAGAAGGGTCTATAGTTTGAGACATTTGAGCAGTCCCCACTTTTATGGACCGGTGTGACATTCACCATTTTTCATATGTTTGGAAATTGGGAATAGCACAGGGAGATGCTGAAAATTTTAGAAAGTGGGTGGGCAACCTAATTGAGGGATAGATCAATGTATTTTATGTCTATTGCATTGCTCTCCATTCTTGTTTTTCCTAGTACATGCTTAATATATTTTTCCTGTTGGCCAAAAAGATTCTTTTAAAATAGGATTTCAGGATTCCAGTGTTAGTGGGATCAAGTGCATCAGAGTAAACTGTATCATCATTGTGGACTGGAGTGGGGGAAAGAATTGCACTGAGGTCAGTGAAGGCCTCATTCAACAGGTTTGCCATCTTTCCAGGTGCTAGTGTGGTGGATCCATTCACATTGAGCAAAGGAGGGGTACTTGTCATGCTGCTCCATGAGGTCTTTTAGTACTTGCCAAAATGTCCTCCTATTTCACCATGTACTGTTTTGCTGTTCTTTGTAGTGGTTGGCCTTTTCCTGTTTAATAACTTTTGTACACTTAGGGGGACATATTCAGAGCTGGCCATATGTGTGCACATAACAGTGAGTCACGCAAAACAGATGCACCGGCTGGCTCAGTTGCCATATTAACTCAGAATGTGCGATCAGCACAGATCACGCAAGCTGTGTGAATATGGGACCCTGGATGCATGGCACAAAGTGGTCAGCCACCATGTGTGTGCAACACATCCAGGGTTCAGGGCTGATGATCGCCAATGAGGGATGCATGGGGCATACCTGGATGTGTAGCACCCCCCATGGGTGATATTCAGCCAGAATTCGCTAATGAGCTCATTGGACATGCATGGCACAATGGGGCCTCATGCATGTCCATTATGGGCTCATTAGCATAGCTGCACCTGGCAGAATGCGCCGGTCTAGCCCCCTCACAGCCTTGATCACCGATCGCAATAGTGATAGCACCATACCCATTTTCCATAGTGTAGTGGTCCCCCCTCCCCAGCCCCGATCCCCAATCACATGAAAACCAGGCACCTCCCCATTTTCCATAGTGTAATGGACCCACCACCCCTGCTCTGAACCCCAGTTGCTGAAAGTAAACATAGTTCCCCATGTTTCCTGGTAGGTGGACCTCACACCCCTGCCCTGATCCTGGATCACTCTCAAAACCACCTCAGCTGTCCATAGTGGGACCCCCACTAGCTCCTGATCTTCTGTGGCTCAATGAATGTACACTGTCATCTGCTTCCATAGTAGTAGGCCCTCTTCGGATGTAGTGGCTCATCACTTGCACTTTCACCTGACCTGTGCCAGGACTGGCACAGCCCTTCACTTATCATGGTTACCTGCCGACTGAATTTGGCCCAAGCCAGTATACTACATAGTATGCGATTGCATACTGTTTATTGTACTGGCTCAGTGCATTTCAGCCAGTGGCTGGCCATGGCAGGGTGAGGAAGGCTGTGCCAGTCACTGGCACAGGTCAGTTTTGGGGGTGCGTGGTGGGCTACTGCATTCCAGGGTGGGGGGGTCACTACACTATGGAAACAGATGGCGGGTGTACATTCATTGGGTACAGAGATCAGGGCTGGGGTGGGGGTCTCTACACTATGGACAACAGGGAGGTGACTGCATTTAGAGTAATCAGGGATTGGGGCAGGATGGGGGGTCCACTACACTATGGAAACATTGGGAACTATGTTTATTTTCAGCAATCAGGGTTTGGGGCAGGGGTGGGGGTCCACTACACTGTGAAAACACATGTCAATATGTTTTCTATTAGCAATAGTGATCGGGGCTGGGAAGAGGGGGACCACTGTAGTATAAAAACCTGGGGAACTATGTATCCTTTCAGCACTCAGGATTTGGAGCAGAGGTGGGGGTCCACTACACTATGAGTATTGGGGATTTGTTATGTTTACTACAGTCGGCGATCAGGGCAGTGGGGATCACGTGCTCCACCCTGGCACTTGTTCATGTCACCACCCAGCCCCGTACAAAGTTAGGGCTGGATTTTAATACCCTATCTGATGGTGTCTTCACCAGGTCACAGATGAATATCGCAATGTAGATCATATCAATGAGGGACCTCATCTGCATGCCTGCATCCCATTATTCCGCACTATGGTGCACTTGGGTTTGTGGAACGCATCTGGGCTTCTGAATATTGCCACTCCCCCGATGGCCATCATAAGTTGGGGATGCGCGGGTGCACCTAGGGATGTGCCACGCATCCCTTTTGAAAATGTGCCCCTTATTGTCCGCTGTTCTATATTTTTGAAGATCAGTTAGTGTCCCAGTTGCTTTTCCCCTGTACCATGGTTGTCCATATCCCTCATTTGTGCTGGCAGTGCTGGGGTAATCCACTCTGCCCTCCTACCTTACACCATCCTTTTCCTATAGTGGGCACAAATGTCATGTGCTCCATTGAAATGAGTTACAAAGTAGTCCACAGCAGTCTTTATATCTGTAGTGCAATCCGGGTAGCTACAGCCCAGCTTGGCCAGGTGCTCCTTGAAGACTCCTAGGCAGTCCATCCTGAGTACCCTGTTGTAGGTGACTTGGGAGGGGGCCTTATGAACTTGGATGACCAGGAGCATATAACAGGGGAGTGATCACAAACTGCATTAGATAGGACCCTGACAGCAGTTAGCAGATCTGGATGTGTGGTTAGTACCCAATCAATTAATGTGCTGATACCTGTTTTGTAGTCTGACACATTAAAACTGCAACTTTTCAACAAATGTTAAGCAATGTTGAATGGTCCTTTATGGAGTGTATTCCACAAGTAAATTTGACATTGGATTATTTCCTGACTGAATTTAATCAAATTTGTGATAGGTCTGCAACACTGAAGAAAATAAGGAAAACTTTAAATCGTTTGACAGGGCAAGTTAAACAATTAATGCAGGATAGGGAAAACATGTGGCATAAATTTTAAAAAAGATTAAAAATAGTGGTCTAGAAAGAGGTGAAATAGCTTATAAGCAGCTGAGGAATAAATGCAGATTGGTAGTTCGGAAAGCTAAGGCTGACTATTTCTAGCAAAAGCAAACAGAGGAGGCAGAAAACCCAAGGAAACTTTGGGACAGCATTAATAAAATACTGGGAAGGGATAAAAGGTGGTACCTAAAGCCTTGCAAAGTAATAAGGGTCTACTGATAAACTTGTTTGATGTAGCAAATGAATTCAGTACTTTTTGTAGCTTATTACTAACACAAATTAATGCAGCCACTGATAGGGATAAAATATAGGGGGGAACAGGGAATTTGAAAAATAATTTTATTGCAAGCTGGTTACTAAAAGGGAAGTAATTGATATCTAAATAAAATAAAACTCAAAAACTAAAATGGGAAGTGATGGCTTGGATATTATACTCTTGAAAAGAGCTATAAATGAAGTGTCAGTCCCCATTATTAAGATATTTAATTTATTGTTGTGTACACAAGAGGTCCCAGAACTTTGGAAGTAAGCAGTGGTGGTCCCTGTACACAAAGGGGGGTGATGTTATATTCACAAGTAATTATAGGTCAATCTCAGTCCTGTCCCAAGTGTCCAAGGTACTGGAAAGGATAGTGTATGACCAATGAATGGGACAACATATTGAGAATTGTGTTATTCTAACTAAAGCACATCATGGGTTTCATAAGAGGGCAAGTACTGGGAACGAAGTGTAGGATAGATTAATTCAACAGTTAGCTGGGAAAGTGGTGTCGACCCAAGGGGTATGGGTTAGTGGGAGGCTGGGGTAGGGTCTGGGACAATAGGGAACTGTACGCAGGGGACAGATTACATTTGAGCAGGGAGGGGAAAGGGGTGCTAAAACAGAGGTTAGAAAAATACATATTATTAACTGCAGGTACTGCGGGACACTTTTCAAAAGGGTAGTTATACAGGATTTAGGACACGGTCCTACATGCTGGACCATCGGAGATTTAAGGGCTCAGCTCCGGGCAGTATGGGCAGAGATTGCGCATCTCAGATCACATATTCAGGAGGAAATGTAGTACAAGAACCACCTGCCATTTCCCCAACTTTCAATTGAAGCACCTCTACCACAGAGGATAGTTGGTCTGAGAGGTTGGCAGGTGGTTAGGAGTGGCAAATCGGGTGCTCCGTCACGCAATGCTTACCAGCGTATCCCCTCCACAAACCATATAAAAACTGCAAACAGGTATCTGCCTCTGTCTCCAAAATCAAACAAAGAGGCAGAGGACACTGCAGAGCAGGACACTGCAGCACAGGAGCTAGTGCTACAAAACTCACCCATAATAGGGACCAAAACAAAAAAGGCAAAAAGGAAATCAAAAAAACACTTCTGATAATAGGAGACCTCATGATTCGGGGAGTTGATACCTACAGTACCTCCAGCCAGGAGTAATGGTCAGATGTCTCCCAAGTACATCAGCATGGAGAGGCACTGACCGAATTACTAAAATCATGCAGGAAGCAGGAGAAAACATCGATGTCCTGGTACACATGGGAACTAACGATCTAGCCAGCCAGTCAGTTGTGGTGATCAAGGAACACCTGACCAGGTTGGGAGACAAACTGTCATCCATTTTGTCCAGCATCTCCTTCTCTGAGGTCCTGCCAGTCTGGAAGGGGGGGCAGATGGGTGGAAGGACAGAGAAGGGGAGATAGGGGAGCTAAACATGTGGCTCAAGGGCTGGAGCCAGGAAAAGGACACAAATCTGTTGGTAACTGGCAACAGTTTTGGAAGCGAAAGTTCTTTAAATTTGATGGACTGCATCTGACTAAGGAGGGAGTCAGTGCATTGGGGCAGAAGTTTGATGTCTTTGCAGAATATTTAAACTAGCAAATGGAGAGAGGGGTGCAGCACCCGATACATCACACAGGAAGAGCACCCCTCCCCCCTCAGCTGGTGATCAAACAGAAGTTCAGCATGTTTGTAGTTCATTTGCATCACCAGGTGAGAAAAAAAGTCCGGCTCTCCATATGATGCACAAGGAAAAAGCTAAACCTCACCCCACAACTAAAGCACTGAAATCTGGCCAATGGACAATCATGTACACAAATGCCCGCAGTCTGGGAAACAAGATCCAAGACCTGGAGGCAACAATGACAGAGGCTAAACTAGACATAGTAGCCACTAGCGAGATATGGTTCACCAGTAATCAAACTTGGTAGACTACCATACCCAGTTATGTACTGTTCAGAAGAGAATGAGGTGAAGGGGGGTGGAGTGGCCCTTTTTGTCCATGAAAATATCAAAGCTACAGAAATTCAGAATATACATAAGGAGCCAGAAGAACTGTGAGTCACCCTGGAAACAGGAAATGGGACAGCCATATGAACTGGTGTTGTGTACAGGCCTCCAGACCAGGTGGAGGACATAGACACATTACTGTTAGAAGATATATAAAATATGACAGCTAAAGGGGAGGTTCTGCTAATGGGAGACTTTGACATGCCAGATACAGATTGGTCAGTACCAGCCAGAACATCTGCATCTACATCTGCCAGAACTAGGCACATAGTGGATTCCCTGAAGGGGGAGGGCCTCAAACAATTGGTACAACAACCCACAAGAGACAGGGCTATTCTGGATCTAGTACTGACTAACGGGGAAAGGATCACAGATCTCCAGGTAGAAGGTCACCTGGGGGCCAGTGACCATCACATGGTATGGTTCAATTTGGCCACTAGAACTAAATCATCCCATTCCAAGGTAAAAATATGGGCCTTTCAGAGGAGCCAACTTTGATAAGATGGCCAACAGAGTTAAGCTAGCCCTGGCAAGAAAAAGTACAGGTGAGGGGGTACAGGCAAAGTGGGCAAGCATTAAGGATGCAATACTTGAAGCAACATCCCACTGTGATAGGGAGAAAAGCAAGAGCAAAAGAAGGAGGAAACCACTTTGGTTCTCAAAAACAGTAGCAGAAAATGTCAGAACCAAAAGATTGGCCTTCAGGAAATATAAGGGAATGCAGTGGGATGAAGATAGGGAGGCATACCAACTTCCCTAAGGGACGCAAGGAAAGCAGTAAGGCAGGCAAAGGCCCAAACCAAGGAAAAACTAGCAGAAAGAGTAAAAGAAGGGGACAAGACTTTCTATACATACATTAGTGAAAGGAAAAAGTCCAGAGGGGGTATTGCTAAGATCAAAGGGGATAAGGAAGAGTGTGTGGAGGAGGACCAAGGAAAAGCATCCATCTTAAATAGATACTTCTGCTCAGTATTTTCTGAGGAGAAGGTAGGGCAGGGCCCACAGCTCAGCACTATGGATACATGGATATAGGTCCCTTCACAAAAGAAAGTGTCCTACAAGAGCTCACTAAGCTCAGGGTGGACAAGGCAATGGGACCTGATGGCATACCTCCCACTGTATTAAAGGAGCTAAGGATGGAACTAGCAGAGCCGTTAGCAGAACTGTTTAGTGAGTCTCTGAGCAAAGAAGAGGTCCCAGAAGACTGGAGAAGGGCTCATGTGATCCCGCTCCACAAGAGTGGCAGCAGGGAGGAGGCAAGGAACTACAGACCAGTCAGTCTTACTTCAGCAGTGGTCAAGATTATGGAGGTACTTCTTAAGGAAAGGATAGTGCAACATCTGGAATCCATAGGAGCACAAGATCCAAGACAGCATGGGTTTACAACAGGAAGGTCCTGTCAAACTAATCTCGTAGATTTCTTTGACTGGGTAACCACAGTGGTGGACCAAAGGGGTGCAGCTGATGTTGCCTACCTTGACTTCAACAAATCTTTCGACACTGTTCCACACAGAAGATTGATTAATAAGCTGGGTAGGCTCAGGGTGGGTCAGAAGTTGGTCAACTGGGTGGCAAACTGGTTGGCGGGCAGAAAACAGAGAGTGGTGGTAAACAGTATACAGTCAGAAGAGATGCAAGTCACAAATGGGGTACCTCAGGGATCAGTCATGGGGCCAGTCCTCTTCAATATCTTCATCAGTGACATTACAGATGGACTGGAGGGTAAGGTTTGCCTGTTTGCAGATGGCACCAAGCTGTGCAACAGAGTAGATGATCCAGATGGGGTGGGCAGAATGAGAAGAGATCTGGAAAAACTGGCAAATTGGTCTGAAGAGTGGCAGCTGGGTTTTAACACAAAAAAAGTGCAAGATCATGCACATAGGGAAGAGAAACTCTAAAGCTACCGATAGGTTGGTAGGGGAGTTGCTGGCAATCACAGGGGAAGAAAGAGACTTGGGCATCATCATCACCACAGATGACCTGAAATCATCCAAGCAGATCACTAAAGTAGCAGGTAAGGCTAGAGGGATATTGGGGTGTGTTAGTAGGGGTATCACATGTCGTAAAAGGGAGGTAATAATCTCTCTTTACAAGACACTGGTTAGGCCTCATCTGGAGATTGCGTGCAGTACTGAAGGCCCCACCTGCACAAGGACATTAACAAAATGGAGGCAGTCCAGAGAAGGGCAACCAAAATGGTGCAGGGACTACATCAGAAAACATATGAGGACAGAATAATGGGCAAGATGTATACCCTAGAACAAAGGAGGGAGAGAGGTGATATGATCGAAACATTCAAACATCTTAAGGGCATTAACAAGGCTAAAGAGTCTAATGTGTTTCAGTATAAGAAAAATAGAAGGACAAGAGGACACAGCATGAGATTAGAGGGAGGCCAATTAAGGGGTAATGTGAGGAAGTTTTTTTTCACAGAAAGGGTGGTGGATGCATGGAACGGCCTACCTCAGGAAGTGGTGGATATGAATACAGTGCAGGGCTTCAAACAGGCATGGGATAGGCATAAGGGAGCAATATAGATGAGTATGAATAGATAGGCCATTGACAGAGCAAAGGCCAATGGCACATTTATAAGGTAGAAAAAGAAATGGGCATACTGGATGAGCCTTGCGCTCCTTATCTGCTGTCAACATCTACGTTTCTATGTTAGAAAACTGAATATGTTCATATCAGAATGTTCCAACTCCCACAATAACATATCCATACAAAATTTGCAGCTAGAGATATCTAGCTGCATAACAAAATTGTGTCAAAAATTCTTTAGGAATAGAGCAATACAAACCTGGAACTCGATTCCACTGAATGTGGTAACTAGCTGCTAAATAGGGCAGTTTAAGAATGGTCTGAAATTGTACTTGAACAATCTTGCAGAATGTGACTGTTTTAAAGAGCTAGTGTACTGCCTGGAAACTGCCTGCAATTAATTGTTACTTTCAGATGAAGTCAGCTATCACTTCTTGTATCTCAAGTTAGGAGTGTAGCCAGAAATTTCCATTTTGTACACAATCTCCAACAGTTACACCCCCCCCCAATTAAAAAATGGACACATCCCTTTCAAATGGCACCCCCTTCTAAACAAGTCAGATTGTTGTCAGATGATTCCTCTACTCTCTAAAGAGGTTATACATGTATCAGACCCTCCTCAGTGGCCTACACTAACCCAAATACTACAGATTAGAATGATAATATTAACAGAGTGGCTTATGGTTTGTGACAGGCACTCAACAAAACTGTACACAAATGTGTACAGTGAGTATGCCTGTCTACACCTTTGTAAGAGACTCAAGTATTTATTCTTTTCTGTTTGCTAATTAGAAGATTTTCCACTGGCAGTGCTGGGGTGATGTGTAGAGCAGCGCTCTGTCTGGAGGGAAAAAAAGTCAGTTCCGTTCCTCCCACTACATCGACACTGAAACTACACTGACTATGACATCACTAGTAACTAATGAGAACCATTTCTTACTGCTAGGTTTCACTTTCCCATGAAGCATCAGGGACTGGCTCTCCCTGGTTACTAGTGATGTCATAATTTCTTGCATTTTGATTGGTAGCTTGTGAAAACCACTGCTCAGGCTGCAAGGATTGTGATGCCTCAATGTGTTTGGTCTCATTTCTGACAGTGTAGTGGGAGGAACAGAACTGACTTTTTTCCCTCCAGGGAGAGTGCTGCTCCACACATCAGCCCAGTACTACCAGGTGGAAAATGTTCTAATTAGCAAACAGAAAATAAAAAAATACTTCACATATTGGAAGTGATAGCTGTCTGCATCTGAAAATTACTATTAATTCCAAGCAGTACGCTAGCTCTTTAAGTAGTAATTGTATTTTACAATTATTTTATATGACAAGGTATTATTTTTGTATACCATATACTGTATGATTTATTCAATGTATGTATTATGTTGTACTGTACTGGGTCACCTTTAAAAAAGGCACTCATTGCCTAAAAGTTATTCCTTATTAATAAAACTGAAAATTGAAATCAAACCCCATTTATGTGGAAATCCCCATCATACGAGCTTACTGTATGTCTCCCATGTTTCCAACGTTAGTTCAGCTTTTTGTTAGCAGTGACTTTGTTTTTGTAGGCATTACTGTATTTAACTCTCGCTCCCACACTACCGCTCCGTTGAGCTCACATTTGGTTCTAATCATTACATTAACATTTTCTCTGTTACAAACACTCACACAGTCTTGTCACAGAGGTTTACAGCCAGTGAGATGCATATAAAATGCAAATGTTTGTGCTAAAGGCATCCCATGAAACCTGAATCCTTAAGCGGCTAGAAAACTGAGAGCAAGTCATTCATTCAGCAATGGAGTATAGTGCCAGCAAATCCACGATTCATGATATAAAGGATGCCAGAGAAAAAAATGGTTGCTTTGTATAGACAATGGAGTTATTGATGGGGATGGCTGTGTGAAAAAACATGAGAGATCATCAGAATGATAATAGGACACTATCATCTACCTATGGTTCAAACAGGAATGTGAGAAGGGAGTGCCAATTTCAGGTCCATACTTAAAGAAAAAGCACTTCTTCTCTTCTACAAGCTGGGTAATGGTGGCAAATTTGCTGCAAGTGATGGCTGGCTTGAACATTTTAAATACGTCACAGTGGCAGTTCCGTGGTATTGAACAGTGAGGGACCACTATGGCAAGCTGGTAACATGGGTTCATGCACTAAACCCAGAATGGCAGTACTGGAGGCCAGCAGGGAGGGTGAGGATGCTCTCCTCCCGGGGGGGGAGGGAGGTGTACATCACTCGGAGAGTGGCACCTGGTGGTTACATGGGGCCACTGTTGATATGGGGGACCACAAGATGGTGGGCTCCACCTCAAGGGCACTAACATGGTGCACACTCCAGATGGGAAGGTGGGTATGAGCAGGGAAAATGGGCAAAAATGCCAGTCCAGGAAGCCTTGGGTGACAGACTGTGCACTCCCCCAAACCACATGACCCTCTCTGGTGGCTTGTCCACTACCCAGCCCCTAGTGCTCAGTACTGACTTTGGCAGCATTATTCTCCCTCTCATGGTTCAGCCCATATGGATAGGAGGACCCCACGGGGAGGTACAGAACTACCTGGGCACCAGAGGGGACAATTAGCATCTGGTAGTGGATGGTACCAGTGAGAATGAGTCCTGTGGGCAGCAGAGTGGCACAGATTGATGCGTGAAAGAGTGAGGCTCCTGGTGGCACAAAGGGTGGCCAAAAAAAATGTCACGGCATCTGCCAGCTGCAATATGGCTATGCAGTAAGTGACTGAGTGCTGCAGAGAAGGGCGTTGCTCCCAATATTACTCAGCTTAACCTTTTCATCATCGAGCATGGTCTTATATCTCAGAGCAAGTTTATAATGCCGATGAGACAGGTTTGTGTTGGAAGTGCCTCCCACAATGAATCTTTCTTCAATGAGTTGAGAAAGGTGCACTAGGATTCAAGAAACAGAAATATGGAGCAACAATCCTGGGTTGTGCAAAGCACATGGGGCCAGATGGGGTGCACCCTAGGGTCCTTAAAGAACTAAGAGAGGTGGTGGTTGAACCTCTGGCTATCCTGTTTAGCCGATCACTGGAAACAGAGGAGGTACCCAAAGACTGGAGGACAGCAGATGTAGTCCGCTTATACAAAAGTGGGAACAAAGAGGAAGTGGGGAACTACAGACTAGTCAGCCTCACCTCGGTAGTGGGGAAGATCATGGAAGCACTACTGAAGGAGAGATTGGTGGAACATCTGGTTGTCAATGGACTACAGGACCCAAGGCAGCATGGTTTCACCAGGGGGAGGTCATGTCAGACCAACCTCGTTGAATTTTTTGACTGGGTGACTAGGGAGGTGGATCAGGGGAAGGCAGTGGACATGGCCTAGCTGGACTTCAGCAAGGCCTTTGACACTGTGCCACACAGAAGACTATTACACAAACTGGGGAATATGGGTGTGGGTAGGACAGCAGTGCAGTAGGTAGGTAACTGGCTGGGCGGCAGGACACAGAGGATGGTGGTAAATGGCTGTCACTCCACAGAGGGAAGAGTGACCAGTGGGGTACCACAGGAATCAGTGCTGGGACCGGTTCTATTCAACATCTTCATCAGTGACATTGCACAGGACCTAGAAGGCAGAATTTCCCTGTTCACTGATGACACAAAGCTCTGTAACAGAGTGGACACACCAGAGGGTGTAGACAGAATGAGAAGGGACTTGCAGAAACTTGAAGAATGGTCGGGGTTTGGCAGTTGAAATTCAATGCAAAGAAGTGCAAGATAATGCATATGGGGCACAAAGCCCTGGCACAATATATCAGTTGTGGGGTGAGGATATAGCATGCACCAAGCAGGAAAGGGATCTTGGGGTTATCATCTCTGATTACCTCAAAGTAGGGAAACAGTATGACAAGGCAGCAGGTAAAGCAAATAGGATGCTAGGATGCATAGGCAGGGGCATCACCAGCAGGAAAAGAGAGGTCATAATTCCACTATACAAGACACTAGTGAGAACCCACCTGGAGTACAGCGTACAGTTCTGGAGACCTTATCTACGTAAGGACATAGACAGGGTAGAGAAGGTTCAGAGGAGGGCAACAAGGATGTATATGGATTGCATCACAAGTCCTATGAGGACAGGTTGAAGGAATTGAATATGTACTCCCTGGATGAGAGGAGGGAGAGAGAGGATATGATAGAGACATACAAGTATCTTACAGGGAGGAACAGGGTGCCGGAATATACTATTTTTAAGCGAAAAAGATGTTCCAGGACTAGAGAGCATAGGATGAAGTTGGAGGGAGGACGATTCAGAGGAAACGTAAGGAAGAATTTCTGCACAGAACGGGTGGTGGACAAGTGGAACACCCTGCCAGAGGAAGTGTTGAGGACTGAATCAATCATGGGATTTAAGAATGCATGGGATAGACATAAAGAAATTCTAGAGGTCAGGGATAAGGAGCAACAGACTTCTAGGAAAACATAAAGTAAACTTACAGGCTCAAATGGGCAGACTGGGTGGGCCGTAGACCCTTATCTGCCGACACTGTCTATGTATCTGTAACCCCTAGATGGCGCTATCCCAGGGGCTACTACCCCTGCCTGATTTGCCACTAACAGGTTGAGGGGCCTGGATCCAATGGCGGGTGCCTCCACCCAGAGGTCAGGGTTTGCAATAGTTAAACTAACTTGGTCACAGCCCTCTGGGACACTGCAACCCCCCTTTCTTCCCACTAGTGGCCCACACAATATATCAGAATTACCTTCACAGTATACACTTACCCCAGGTCTGGTTCCGCACTGGGACCTCCGTGAAATGAGATAGTGCAACAATCACAGTACAGTACTTTAACATAGACAAATACCTCAGGCAGTATAACTTTGCTGAAACAAGCAGCTCTGATTTATTTAGGGGATATAACAAGGACAGGGAAATCAGGTTAATTAGCTTATCACTCTAATAATCTACCTATGGCTCTGTGCACAGGCCTATCCCTATCAGTTACTGTCCCTGGGTACCCAAGCCTAGTGGCTAGTCCAAACCGTGGCAGCTGGGAGGGCCCCTTTCACACAGAGAAAGGAGAATTAAACAGTCAGCAGTACAGTAATTCCATTTGGATTTAATGTGGCAATTCAACAGGGAGCAACCCTGAATTAGTACTCACGACCTCCAAATAAGATAGGGTCCTTCAATGTCAGCAGGGCTCACTTGAGGTACACAAACCTCTTCACATCCATATAAAAGAAAGTACTATACCAGGCAGGCTGCATCTGTATCCCGATCGCAATTACTGCACAATACCCGGGAGAACACACAGCAGATTCAGTTCCTGACAGACCGAATTAATTTCAGCAATTCTTCCAGTCTTCTACAGGGTGAGCCTGGTTTCTACTCTTCAGAGATCCTTTGATTCTTTTCACAGGACGGATTCAGTCCTAACAAGCTGTTACACAAGCTGCAGACCGGAACTCTGGGCCTTACACAGTTTTGACTAAAACTGCACACTGAAAAGCACAGGGCTCCTTCCTTCTTCACTGCCAAGCTCAACTGAACTCCAACCGACAAAACCGGGCACTTCCTTTGAGTTCCTCCCAGTTCTTGACTGGATTGGCTGTCACTCACAATAGACTGCTGCTGTTGGTCCAAAAGGCACTGAAGTCTAAACTACATCTCCCAGAGTCACTGCCCATACAATCCTCTTGTGGCTGGCTCAGATTATGAGTCCAAGTTCTGATTCGTCCAAGGCACCATTTTAGAGCTAGCTTACCCCACACTGATTGGTCCAGTTCAGCAGTTCAAAACTAGAATGGGAACTAGCAGACACAGTTCTGACTGCAAAGAAAGCAGGTTAGACAAACTGTAATTTCATTATTACTCTAAATAATTTCTGGCAAACAGTTACATCTTTCAGATAGGTTCCCTTTGCACTCCTAGTGACTGCAAAATGAAGTGAATTGGCAGCAGCTTGAGTGGTACTCAATCAAAGAAACACACAGTCCCCATACAAACTAATTATGTCTGCAAGCAGACAGCTCTTAAAGAGACAGTACCAGAGGCTCTAAAACACTCACTGATAAATGGCTTAAATGCCAAACACCATTCAGGCTTGGAGCATTCAAGCAAGCTCCTGGAAGTCTTTTAGGAACCCCCATTTGCAGGGGGTTACACCTTCCTGGCCTGGGAAAGCTTGCGTCCGTCCAAGCAAGTACCTATAAGTTTCAACTGCAACCATATACATTTGCATTAGGCTCATATGTAATCATCAGTCAATATATCATTTTACCAAGAACACATTTCTGAAACATTGCAGTATGTCACTCTTTACACAGTATTACATACACTTGTACCATAACTCAAGTTATTACCTCTTGTACATGAAACCTGAAGAGAGGGGCCTTCCTATCAGTTACCTTGGGGCTGGATGGGGCAAGGGCACCATATGAAGGGCAACACAAGTAACTTGGAGTTAGCACTGATGCTCAGTTTGGGCAGTGAGCTCGGGGACACATACACTCCTTTATGGACAACATTGAGAGGCAAATCCACAGGCCTCCCAAGGGAATCATAACTGAGGTGCACCACAGGCTTTACAGCTCGACCAGTCTTTCTAGGGGGAACTGTTACAGTCTCTGCACTCTGAGCCTCATTTTCAGCATTGTCCACACTTGTCAGGAGTCTCCATGGGGGTGAGAGGCTAGAACTTGGGGCACTTTCAGCTCCAGGAGTTACAGTTTCTGAGTCCACAACATTTGGCTCGCATAGAGAGCTTGACACTGGCAGTGGACTGTCAGGCACTCAAAATACTCTTCTTGTTCGGTGTATCACCAGTCTGCCCCAATCTATCATTTTCCTCCCTGAAAGCTCAAACAGTTCAACCATGCACAATGATTCCATTTCATCTGATCTGATGCTTTGCACTTCACTTCTGGGAGCATTGGCTCCAGGGATGAAGCTGGGGGCTTAAACAGTCCAGAAGGCCCAGCTTTGTCTCCAGTATTGACTAGGGATTGCCCGAAACAATTGACTCAGTTCGTAGAAGGATAGTATTCAAAGTCACTCTCACTTTCTTCCGATATGGACTGACAGTCATGCTCAACTGGGACTTGTGGAGGGAACACTTTAACTTTGCTTCTGTAGGTGCAGACTTTCTTGATCTTTTCTTAGCAGCAGCTCTAGTCACTGGTCCAGAGGGGCATCTTCTAGGGCTCAGACTCAATTAAGATTTGTCCAATGGGCAGTAAATGATTTCTATGCATTGTTTTTACATCTTTTGAATTATTCTCAGGCCTTACTTTGTACACTGGCAGATCATCTAGTTTGCCCACTACAATGTGAGGAGATGGTGCCATCTGTCAGCAATCTTGTGCTTGCCATGCAATCCCAGATTTCTTAGCAATACCCGATCTCCCTCCTGGAGTTCCTGTGCTTTCACCTCTTTATCATACCTTTCTTTGTTGGCCAGATTTCTTTTGGCAGCCATGGTTTGAGCCAGTTGGTACGATGAGTTAGCTGGGCCTTTAACTTTTGCACATACTGTAAATAGTTGTCAGCCTGAACCCCATCAGGAGAGACCCCAAACACACATCTACTGGTAGTCGAGCTTCTTCCAAACATCAGGCGTAGGGGAGAATCCAGTGGCATCACTTTGGTGCAGTTATAAGCATGTACCAGGGTGCTAATTTGTTGGCTCCATCTAGGCTTGTCCTTTGGGTGCAGGGTGCCTAGCATATCTAGCAAAGTGCGTTGAAACGTTCAGGCTGTGGGTCCCCTGGGGTGGTAAGGAGTGGTTCTGGACTTTCGCACTCCCACAGAAAAGCATCTCTTTGATCAGACGACTCTCAAAGTCTCTCCCTTGATCAGAATGGATTCTTTGTGGAGCCCCATAGTGACACAAAAGTTTTCTACAAGTACTTTGCTACAGTGGATGCTTTCTGGTCTTTGGTGGGGAAAGCTTGGGCATATCTCGTGAAATGGTCAGTGACCACCAGCACATTACTGATATTTCTTTGATCTGACTCCAAACTTAGAAAATCAATACAGACCAGCTCCATGGGTGCACTGGTGGTGATGTTAACAAGGGGCAGCCCTCTGGGCAAAGCTTTCCTCTGTAAGCAGCGACTACAAGTTCGAATGTGTTGCTCCACATCAGCCCCATCTTAGGCCAATAGAATCTGGATCTCACCAAGTCAAGTGTTCTGTCTATACCAAGGTGCCTCATGTGGTTGTGCAAGGACCTCAGTACTGAGTCTCGAAAGGCAGTGGGCAGCACTAGTTGTTGTTTGTCTACTTGTCCCCTCTGTCTACTGTTTCTCTGTATAACAGTTTATTGATCAGTTTCAACTTAGGACCTTCTTTGTATAACAGTGCAGTTCTCAAATCAGTGGGCGTAATTTGGACACATCTTTTCCTGCATAGAGAGCTTCTAAAGCTGCTTTGATCATGGGATCGCGGGATTGAGCCCGCTTATACTTGTCATTGTCCAGCTGAGGCAGTGCACCAATGTCTATTGCAGAAAAGTGGCAATAAGCAGCAGGTATGCAATTCTCAGAGGCTCCCAAGCAATCCACCATGCAGTCCACTGCGTCCGTGGACATTTGTTCCTCCCTGTCAAACTTCCGCAGAGTGCCCGAATGTCAGGTTCTGCCAATCGGACCCAATCATTCTGGGGAACAGGCCTCCGGGAGAGACATCAGCATCTATGTGGTTCAGACCTGCTCGTATTCGAGAGCATAGTCATATGTAGATAATGCAGAAAGCCACCTATGGCCAGTGGCATCCAACTAGCTGAGGTCTGCACATAGGTCAAAGGATTATTGTCAGTTTTACTAGTATTTTAGCCCCATACAAGTACTCATGGAATTGGTCAACAATAGCCCACTTCAAAGTAGGAACTCTAACTTATGTACAGGATAGTTCTTTTCGGATGGGGTCAGGCTTCTACTGGCAAGGCCACTGGTCTCAGGCCATTCTCGTGCTCTTGGTACAACACAGCCCCCAACCCTTGCAAGCTAGCATCAGTGTGCAGGACGTAGGTTTTCTTGGATCGGCATAGGCCAGCACTGGAGCATGGGTAAGTTGATATATGATCTCATGAAAAGCAGTCTCAAATCAGGAGTCCAGCGGGCCCCAAATACTTCACTCGGATGAAAATACACTCTTTCAGTCTTGAGGACGCTGACTTTTGGTATTTTTTGTGGGTTGGGGATACCCTTGAGTAAGGTTAAGTAAAGGCGGATCACTCTTGAATAGTCCTTGATAAAGCCCGATAATAACCACAGAATCCCAGGAATCTTTGCAGTTCTTTTAGATTTTGGGCTGTGGCCAGGTGGTCAAGGCCTCAACTTTACTTGGGTCGGTCTCTATTCCTCGGTGGATACTATGTGTCCCACATACTTTACTGATGTTTGAAAAAATTGACACTTATCAATGGACAGTTTAAGGCCAAAGTCCTCCAGTCGGTCCAATACCTTAAATAATCTGCTCTCATGTTCCTCCAGTGAGCTGCCAAACACAATAACATCATCTAGGTATACCAGGCACTCTAGTAAGTTCATGTCCCCACTGCACGCTCCATCAATCGTTGAAAAGTGGCTGGGGCACCTGAAACTTTGAGGCATCCTCATGAATTCATAGAAGCCAGCGACAGATAAAGGCTGTCTTTTCACGGTCCTCTGGGGCCATCGGGATCTGATAGTACCCACTGCGGAGATCCAGCACAGAGAACCACTTGCTCCCGTTTAGGCAGTCCAAAGCATCCTGAATGCGGGGCATTGTGTACTGATCAGGGATAGTCCGCCGGTTTAAGGTGCGATAATCCACACACATCCTTACTGTTCCATTCTTTTTCCTCACTACCACAATGGGGGAAGCATAAGGGCTTCTGGATTCTTGTATTACACCAGCAGCTAACATCTCTTGCAGATGCCGTCTCACATCATCTATGTCAGCAGGTGCCAGGCGTCGAGACCTCTCACGAAATGGTCTTCCGTCATGCAGCCGGATATTGTCTCAGCTCCTTGCACGCATCCTACATCCCATTCCTTTAAAGAAAACACCTGGTCTCTGGGCAAGCTTCTCACTGATCTTCACTTTCCATTCAGCTGGCAGCGGGGGTCGCGAAATCAAACAAGTCAGGCGTTACTCTGTCATTCTTCCTTGAACTCTTGCTGCTGGGTAGCACTGCAGTGTCTGCACAATGCACATTAGCCAGGATGCAACCTCTGTTTACTCGAATGTCTCTTTCAGACACATTATGAACTTGGACCATTACCCTTCTGGCATAAGCATGGGCTCTAGCGGGCAAAATACTAGGCTTGACCAGCAGTCCCTCTGGCAATTTTCCATCGCCTGGTGCATCCAACATTAATATTTTATTCTTAACATCCTTTCTGATACGGACCTCTCCCTGTAAGGTACACTGGGCATTTGGCGCCAGGATCAGAGACTCAGGATCCTTCTTCCATACAATTCCGACCGGTTCCTCTGGTTCTGTTTTTCAGCATCTCTGTGCCTCATAGGCCTTCTTAATCAAAGCGGAACTCTTAAAGCTCTACTAGTCTTTGACCCCTGTTTTCATAACACAACTGTGCCAGCCTTCCGAACATATGAGCATTTGTTCCAATCAACAAAGGGACACCATCATACAGTCCAGTGGGGGACACACTAAGGCTAGGGTCTCTACTTGTTCGGCCACTCCAGCCACGGAGGTGGGAAAGACAGCCAAATTCGGATATACCGGAATAGGGGTAGGCCTTCTCACTTAACCCCCATACATGCAGTCCTTCTAATGGTTGTAAGTCGTCTGACAAATGCTTCTGATACCAATCTTGGAACATAATTGTCACTTGGGAGCCACTGTCTAATATAGCTCTTGTAGACACTCCGTTCACCTTTACAGTGGTCTCCATGGAGGGACCCACTATTCTGGACCAGTCTGGAGGCGGTAGTGGGGGCCTGGGCAACTGACCTTGCCACAAAGGACGTGAATTAGCATTTTTGGTGCCCTCACTGGGATCATGTCGTGCACCTCTTAACCACTGATTTCTTCTCCAAGCTCTCCTTGTAGCCTATATGCAACTTTGTCAGTGTCTTTGGGGACTGGCATTCCCTTTTCATGTGCCCATCTTTCCACAATTATAGCAAAACATACTTTTGGAGTTTGAGCTGGCGGGCGCCACACTGGGAGCCAGGGCGGGGTATTACTAACTGGAAACCTTGGTGCCATCTCTGTCTGCGGGCGTGATAAGCATTTGGAGACATCTTGTCAGTTTCTCCACTTCCATGGTCAAGGAATCGAGTTCGGAGCTGTTATCAGCAGGAGATACATGGGTGGGTACCCCCACCCCCATAGCAGATGCAGTCGGATATAGGTCAGGGCCTGCATTTGCAGGCGTGGCCTTCATAAAGGACTGTTTTGAATTCCGGATCTCTCTCAACAGTTCGCCCCATTGTGGCATATCTTTTTCCTTGTCAGAGCACTCATTGACTGCCAACCTCTGCCCCTGAACTTCACTTGATGGGTCACCCTCAGTCACTCCGGTCGTAGCCGCAGCTATTGGTGCAGGTCCCTCCGAGTCGTCTTTTTCAACTCCTCGAATTTCTCTCATTAACTCATCATAGGAGGGTGGGATTCCAGTCGATCTGCCAGGTGTAACTGAAGCAACAGCAGTTCTGAGAAGGGGCAGACTTAAGGATCCTGTCCAGCCTGGTTCGGTCCAGTTCAATCGCTGGCAAACTACCTTTTCTGAGGCATTCTTGCAACAATTTTTCCAGCCGAGATACATACACAGACAACAACTCCCTTGGTACTGTTGTGCATCTCTTACTCTCCACCATAGGTCCTCATCAGAATCTGGGCTCCCATACACATTCTCCAAGGCCTCAAGATAGGCCTGTGCAGTCGCTTCAGGGTTACTGGCCCGTTTAGCACGGATGGTAGCCAGGGCAGGACCTCGGAGGCTCTCACTAACCCTCTTCGCTCACCTTCCGAGCATTGCCATTCTAGCACTTGGGGGGCAACATAGTCTATCCAGGTCTCCCAGTCATCCTCCCCTTGGGGGGTGGGGAGGGTGCCAGAGAAGATCCTCAACCTTCGGTAAGAGTCGTGACTAATGGCAGGTGCAGAAATAGGAGTCTGCATTGGTTCAGCCACCATTACGGGCACTGGAGCAGGAGAGGGTGTTGGGGGAGGAACACTCCCAGGTGGCAAGAATAGTTTCTTCAAGTCCTCCACAGTTTTCCCCTCTCCCAGCAACCATTCAGCAAATTTCTCCTCAAAAGTTTCAGATAGTGGTGGGGGCTGATTCCCCCCCGGGTCTTTACTGTCCTTAGTTATCACTCTCCAAGCAGTGAGGGCTCCCTCTGGGGTAATGGTCTGTGGCACTTTGGAGCTATCTATGGGATCCTTAAACTCTACTAGGGCCAGGAAAGTGTGGGTGAGCAGATTAGCATGCCGACCCACCACCACAGGGTTTTGTAAACCTTCCACCTTGGAAAGTACTCCTGCACAGTGTCCGTATTGATACCAGGGGATGTCCAGGATAAGCATAGCATTTTGGGGTCGATCTCCTCCCAGTACACCACTCCACCAGCCGGTGCACAGCCACTTCTGTCGGGTACCCATTTTTCTTAACAGTGGTTCGTATGGCCACTAGAGGACACACAATCCCAGCGGTGAGCCTCCAAGATGTAACCCCTAGATGGCGCTATCCCAGGGGCTACTACCCCTGCCTGATTTGCCACTAACAGGTTGAGGGGCCTGGATCCAATGGCGGGTGCCTCCACCCAGAGGTCAGGGTTTGCAATAGTTAAACTAACTTGGTCACAGCCCTCTGGGACACTGCAACCCCCCTTTCTTCCCACTAGTGGCCCACACAATATATCAGAATTACCTTCACAGTATACACTTACCCCAGGTCTGGTTCGGCACTGGGACCTCCTGTGAAATGAGATACAGTGCAACAATCACAGTACAGTACTTTAACATAGACAAATACCTCAGGCAGTATAACTTTGCTGAAACAAGCAGCTCTGATTTATTTAGGGGATATAACAGACGGGGAAATCAGGTTAATTAGCTTATCACTCTAATAATCTACCTATGGCTCTGTGCACAGGCCTATCCCTATCAGTTACTGTCCCTGGGTACCCAAGCCCTAGTGGCTAGTCCAAACCGTGGCAGCTGGTAGGCCCTTTCACACAGAGAAAAGGAGAATTAAACAGTCAGCAGTACAGTAATTCCATTTGGATTTAATGTGGCAATTCAACAGGGAGCAACCCTGAATTAGTACTCACGACCTCCAAATAAGATAGGGTCCTTCAATGTCAGCAGGGCTCACTTGAGGTACACAAACCTCTTCACACATCCATATAAAGAAAGTACTATACCAGGCAGGCTGCATCTGTATCCCGATCGCAATTACTGCACAATACCGGGAGAACACACAGCAGATTCAGTTCCTGACAGACCGAGTGCAATTTTCAGCAATTCTTCCAGTCTTCTACAGGGTGAGCCTGGTTTCTACTCTTCAGAGATCCTTTGATTCTTTTCTAGGACGGATTCAGTCCTAACAAGCTGTTACACAAGCTGCAGACCGGAACTCTGGGCCTTACACACGTTTTTGACTAAAACTGCACACTGAAAAAGCACAGGGCTCCTTCCTTCTTCACTGCCAAAGCTCAACTGAACTCCAACCGACAAAAACGGGCACTTCCTTTGAGTTCCTCCCAGTTCTTGACTGGATTGGCTGTCACTCACAATAGACTGCTGCTGTTGGTCCAAAAGGCACTGAAGTCTAAACTACATCTCCCAGAGTCACTGCCCATTAATCCTCTTGTGGCTGGCTCAGATTATGAGTCCAAGTTCTGATTCGTCCAAGGCACCATTTTAGAGCTAGCTTACCCACACTGATTGGTCCAGTTCAGCAGTTCAAAACTAGAATGGGAACTAGCAGACACAGTTCTGACTGCAAAGAAAGCAGGTTAGACAAACTGTAATTTCATTATTACTCTAAATAATTTCTGGCAAACAGTTACATCTTTCAGATAGGTTCCTTTGCACTCTAGTGACTGCAAAAATGAAGTGAATTGGCAGCAGCTTGAGTGGTACTCAATCAAAGAAACACACAGTCCCCCATACAAACTAATTATGTCTGCAAGCAGACAGCTCTTAAAGAGACAGTACCAGAGGCTCTAAAAACACTCACTGATAAATGGCTTAAATGCCAAACACCATTCAGGCTTGGAGCATTCAAGCAAGCTCCTGGAAGTCTTTTGGGAACCCCCATTTGCAGGGGGGTTACATATCTATGTATCTATGTAAGTGGTAAGTCTTAAGAAAAGATTCCTTATGACTGGGAAGTCAAGAGAACCTTAATGTTTCCATCACATCAACAACAAAAATCTCTACAGCAGTAAAGCCAGAAACAATCCACAAACCATAGGAACAATTTTAAATCTGTTTCGTAAACACAGCAGAAGAGGCCAAGCAGGTCAAAACTGACATTGGAGCTAAGGAGACTAAGCCATTAGCAGACACTGATACAGAGCTTTCACAGCTCACAGCAAAACAAACACTCAACGTCACCTAGGATGAAATCAACCAGTGGGTATACTGCATGTCACTTAGTATGAAATTGACTAGTGGGTATACTGCATGTCACTTAGTATGAAATTGACTAGTGGGTATACTGCAGGTCACTTAGAATGAAATCAACCAGTGGGTATATTGCATGTCGCTTAGTATGAAATTGACCAGTGAGTATACTGCATGTCACTTAGGATGAAACTGACATGTGGGTATACTCAGTGATGAAAGTGAGCAGGAACGCACAGGAACTCAGTTTCTGTACCTTTTTTGCAGCAGGAACGGAGTTCCTGTACTTCTTCCCACTAACACTAAAACTGAAATTCTTAAACCAGCAACATAGTGACAGTTTCTGGATCTGTGATCTGCTATCAGGGTTTCCATAACACCATTTGACTTGTACAACAATGTTATTTTCCTAGAAATACTTTAATATCTCTAACTGAATCTACTAGTGTCAAATTAGATAGTTGTGCCTTGACACTGCTATCCTTTAGATTGAAGATCTTCATTCTGTATTTCATAATTGCCAGTGCCTGAGTTCCTGTACTTCTTGTCTACCAATTGCACCACTGGGTATACTGCATGTCACTTAGAATGAAATTGATTAGTGGGTATACTGCATGTCACTTAGAACAAAATTGACCAGTGGGTATACTGCATGTCACTTAGGATGAAATCGACCAGTGGGTATACTGCATGTCACTTAGGATGAAATCGACCAGTGAGTATAATGCATGTCACTTAGGATGAAATCGACCAGTGGGTATACTGCATGTCACTTAGGATGAAACTGACCAGTGGGTATACTGCATGTCACTTGGGATGAAATTGACCAATGGGTATACTGCATGTCACCTAGGATGAAATCGACCAGTGGGTGTACTGCATGTCACTTAGGATGAAATCGACCAGTGGGTGTAGTGCTTGTCACTCAGAATGAAATTGACCAGTGGGTATACTGCATGTCACTTGGGATGAAACTGACCAGTGGGTATACTGCATGTCACTACTATGAAATCGACCATTGGGTATACTGCATGTCACTTAGAATGAAATCGATCAGTGGGTGTATTGCATGTCGCTTAAAATGAAATTGACCAGTGGGTATACTGCATGTCACTTAGTAGGAAATCGACCAGTGGGTATACTACATGAAACTTAGAATGAAATTGACCAGTGGATATACTGCACATCACTTAGAATGAAATGGACCAATGGATATATTGCATGTCACTTAGAATGAAATTGACCAGTGGGTGTACTGCAGGTCACTTAGTATGAAATCGACCAGTGGATATACTTCATGTCACTTAGGATGAAATCGACCAGGTGAGGGGGTACAGGCAAAGTGAGCAAGCATTAAGGATGCAATACTTGAAGCAACATCCCATTGTGTTAGAGAGAAAAGGAAGGGCAAAAGAAGGAGGAAACCACTTTGGTTCTCATAAACAGTAGCAGAACAGGTCAAAGCCAAAAGGCTGGCCTGCAGGAAATATAAGGGAACGCAGTGGGACAAAAATAGGGAGGCATACCAAACTTCCCTAAGGGAAGCAAGGTAGGCAGTAAGGCAAGCAAGGGCCCAAACTGAGGAAACACTAGCACGAACAGTAAAAGAAGGGGACAAGACTTTCTATAGATACATTAGTTAAAGGAGAAAGTCCAGAGGGGGTATTGCTAAGATCAAAGGGGTTAAAGGGGGGAGTGTGTGGAGGAGGACCAAGGAAAAGCAACTATCCTAAATAGATACTTCTGCTCAGTATATACTGAGGAGATGGTAGGGCAGGGCCCACAGCTCAGCACCATGGACACAGAGTGGAGGGAGGTGTGCACTAGTCCCTTCACAAAAGAAAGGGTCCTACAAGAGCTCGCAAAGCTCAGGGTCGACAAGGCAAAGGGACCTGATGGCATACATCCCAGGGTACTAAAGGAGCTAAGGGTGGAACTAGCAGAGCCATTATCAGAACTGTTTAGTGAGTCTCTGAGCACAGGAGAGGTCCTAGAAGACTGGAGAAGGGCTCATGTGATCCCACTCCACAAGAGTGGTAGCAGGGAGGAGGCAGGGAACTACAGACTAATCAGTCTTACATCAGAAGTGGACAAGATTATGGAGGCACTCCTTAAGGAAAGGATAACGCAACACCTGGAATCCATAGGAGCACAGGATCCAAGACAGCATGGGTTTACAACAGGAAGGTCTTGTCAAACTAATCTCATAGATTTCTTTGACTGGGTAACCAGAGTGGTGGACCAAAAGAGGGAGCAGTTGATGTCACCTACCTTGACTTCAGCAAAGCTTTTAATACTGTTCCACACAGAAGATTGATTAATAAGATGGGTAGGCTCGGAGTGGGTCAGAAGTTGATCAACTGGGTGGCAAACTGGTTGGCGGGCAGAAAACAGAGAGTGGTGGTAAATGGTATACAGTCAAAAGAGATGCAAGTCGCAAGTGGAGTACCTCAGGGATCAGTCATGGGGCCAGGCCTCTTCAATATCTTCATCAGTGACATTGCAGATGGTCTGGAGGGTCAGGTTTGTCTGTTTGCAGATGACACCAAGATATGCAACAGAGTAGATGATCCAGATGGGGTGGGCAGAATGAGAAGAGATCTGGATAAACTGGCAAAATGGTTGGAAGAGTGGCAACTGGGGCTTAACACAAATAAGTGTAAGATCATGCACATAGGGAAGAGAAACCCTGAATCCACCTATAGGTTGGGAGGGGAGTTGCTGGCAATCACAAGGCAAGAAAGAGACTTGGGCATCATCATCACTGATGACCTGAAATCATCCAAGAAGACCACTAAAGCAGTAGGTAAGGCTAGAGGGATGTTGGGGTGTATTAGAAGGGGTATCGCAAGTCATAAGAGGGAGGTATTAATCCCTCTTTACATGACACTGGTTAGGCACCATCTGGTGTACTGCATGCAGTACTGGAGGCCACACCTGCACAAGGACATTAGCAAAATGGAGGCAGTCCAGAGAAGGGCAAGTGAAATGGTGTAGGGACTGCATCAGAAAACATATGAGGACAGATTAACAGAGCTCAAAATGTATACCCTAGAGCAAAGGAGGGTGAGAGGTGATATGATCAAAACATTCAAACATCTTAAGGGCATTAACAAGGTGAAGGAGTCTAACATGTTTCAATACAAGAAAAATAGCAGGACAAGAGGACACAGCATGAGATTAGAGGGAGGCCGATTAAGGGGTAATGTGAGGAAGTTCTTTTTCACAGAAAGCAGGGTTTTAAATAATTCATTAGCAGTTTTTTCCTTGGGACAATACTAACTGTACAGAAAGTATTTATATAGGTTTTCTAGAAGTGTTATGTTTGTTAAACACAGTGAGGCGAGTGCTATGTATTTTCACAATATTTTAGCACTTTTATGAGCAAAACGCTAATCAATTTTTAGAGTTAAATAAAACCCTGGAAAGGGTGGTGGATGCATGGAACGGCCTACCTCAGGAAGTGGTGGATTTGAATATAGTGCAGGGCTTCAAACAGGCATGGGATAGGTATAAGGGAGCAATACAGATGACTATGAATAGATAGGCCATTGACAGAGAACAGGTCTATAGCACATTCATAAGGTAGAAATAATAGGCAGACTGGATGGGCCTTGAGGTCCTTATCTGCCATCAACTTCTATGTTTCTATGTCACTTAGAATAAAATCGACCAGTGGGTATACTGCATGTCACTTGGGATGAAATCTGCTAGTGGGTGTACTGCATGTCATTTAGGATGAAATTGACCAGTGGGTATAGTGCATGTCACTTAGGATGAAATCAAACAGTGGGTATACTGCATGTCACTAAGATTGAAATTGACCAGTGGGTATAGTGCATGTCACTTAGGATGAAATCGACCAGTGGGTATACTGCATGTCACTTAGGATGAAATCGACCAGTGGGTATACTGCAGGCAGCATAATGACAGCAACAATGCATCACTGAGGACTTCATAGTGGTCTCTGTAAAAGGAGAGACAGACCTGAGTTCAAGTGAGGTGGAAGGCGTGGAAGGTGAGCATGAAGATGAGAATGCTCCTCCTATGCAGTCGGAGACACTCAAAAGCTTTACCAAGCACATGGCCTGGCTTGAGGGCCAGCAAGACTGTGACCTTGAACAGCTGATGTTGCTTCGAAACCAGTAAAACAAAGTGCACTGAGGCAAATGATTTCTCTTCAAAAAAGGACTGTGAGAGATTTTTTTCAAATTAAAGTAAGGCTTTAATGTTGACACCATCACTGCCAGAATGCACATTTATAATCCCACTTCCTGTCTTCTGACACCTTCCTTGTTCTAGGCAATGGCCCAACAACCTCAGATAGAGATACAGTCTCTCAGCCATCTCTGTTTCATTAGCACACGCCAGAGATGGATCAAAAACTTTCATAAAGGGAATGATCTACCCATTTTTAATGGGGTCTGGGCAAAAGGACCCTCTAGCAGAAATGGGTTAAAAAGGGGGTTCTGCTGGCCCAGGAGTGCAAGAGTAGAGCCACTGCTCGCTATGCCAGTGATCTGGGTTTGGAAATGGACTTGGATCACTCAATGGCCAGCTGGTGGAGGGAGGATCGAGCATCCTAAGGACAACTTTTCCCTGCTGGAAAGGGTGAGGGGCACCGCACCCCTCTGGTCGACTGCCACCTGGAAGAGGCCTGGTGGCAGCACAGTGGGAGTATATAGCAGGGGAGAGGGGCAGCCACCAGACATACATCCATGTACATCAATGCATGCTGGCAACCTCAGCGAGAAATCCAGAGCAGGAGGAAAAAGGCCTGGTCTGCTGTTGCACTGGCAGTCCCCACAGGCACACGCACAAATGACATGGCAGGCCACCCACCACAACTGGTTTCCTGGGTAAGTGGTGGATAACCAGCAAGTCCAAAAGAAGGTCAGTAACAGGACTGGGGGTGCCGTTGGGCAAGCCGGTGTGTGTGAGAAAAAGCTGAATAAAAAAGGGGTTAACCCCTGAACCCCACTCTGTATGCACCCCATCACCCCACATTCAAGCAGCTGAGAACACAATATATACCTGCATCACATGGTCACACAGATTGGGTGGAAAAATAAAGACTGGCTGCAAAGTCTTGTGAAATAGGACCTACAGAATGGACCAGCAGTAGGGCACATGCAGGAGGCAGAGCCACAGATTTGGTAAGCCTCCCTGACTCAGTGCAGTCTGTGGCAACTCTTGAGCTCCCATTTCCCACACACAGACTGGGAACCAGACTCTGGTGGTTCTGTCTTTATCTGAGTTTGGAGTGAAGTACTGGTTCTAGGAAGGGGCTTGAATCAAGGGTGTAGGCAGGCATACTCACTGTACACATTTGAGTACAGTTTTGTTGAGTGCCTGTTTCAAACCATATGCCTTTTTGTTACCATTTTTATTCAAACCTGTAGTATTTGGGTTAGTGTAGGCCATTGAGGAGTGCCTCTGTTCAAATATCTGTTGTTTAGGAAACGGATACATGTATAGCCTCTTTAGAGATTAGAAGATTCATCTGACAACAATCTGACTTGTTTGGAAGGGGGTACCATTTGGAGAGTATGTGTACATTTTTTATTGGGTGGGGGCTGTAACTGTTGGAGACTATGTGTACAAACTGGGAATTTCTGGCTACACCCCTGGCTTGAATTTGATGCAGAACAGTCCTTCCCTGGGCAGCTACCCATGTAAGTGTTCCGCAAACACTGGGCTAGATCTTGCTGGGATTCTGTTTTTCACAGACTTTCTGATTATGTTAATGCTTTCCCTTTTGTGGTAGCCAAAATGTTTTTATTGTTACTAATACTACTGTTTCTAATCATAAAAATCAAAATAATATTTACAAAAAGGTAGGCTCACAGGAGGCTTACTCATAATAATAATAATAATCATGTAGTAGTAAAACATTTTATTTATACAGGCAGTTAAGAAAAAATATACATTAGGGCTATAAATAACCTGTTTACAAGGTGTCCATTAGATGTTTCTCGCTAGATCACAAATTGCACATTGAGACATTACAACACATTTGGACACAAGTACAGAACCTGACAATATACTCTAAACAACTTTTAAATAGGGCAAATAGCTAACGATAATCAAAATAATATTTACAAAAAGGTAGGCTCACAGCATTGAGTCAGTCCATGGAAACTAATGGCCCAATTGATCAGTTGCAAAGGCAAGTTAGACATTTCCTGTTTCTGGAATGAAGCTTGTCTGCCAAAGCTTCTTCTTCTTCCAAAGAGCTAAGGTAGAAAACCCCCCTGAATTTTCATCAGAGCATCTGAGTTTACTCTGATGATTGTGTTGCCAGAAATACCAAAAATACTGCCTGCTTTCTGTCTTACCTTGTTGGAAAAATAACTAAGATCACAGAGAAGCTTCATTCCAAAAATAGCAAGTGTCTGATTTTTTTAGTGTGTCTTATAACTTTGACCATGTGCTTCAACAAACTGAGGTGTTAGACGAACTTCTGTACAGTAGCTTTATTCTTTTTGTGGCCCCATTTCATATTAATCATGCTCCTGTTGATGCAAGTACATCAGTATAACAAAAATCAAGTTTATGTCAGTAGCATTCTAGTATTCTGTATGTTTTCATTTATTTGTAATGCATGACCTAGAAAAGCACACTGAGGTGTGACGTCTCATTTTCAGGTGCATCCCAGGGGTTGGTTACATGGACCTGTTTTATTGACAGGGGGGATGTCATTCAGGACTCCATGGAAAATCCCCCACACTTTTTCTTCATCTAGGTTTTTCTGCTCCCTCCCTGCCATTGCCCAGGGATATACCCCCTTGATCGGAAGCACGGTGTCAGAGCGACACCACAATCCCGACACCCGCAGAGTGACAGCCGGATTTCTGACACCTGCAATAGCAACCCGCCACAGCGGCCGACATGCCCCACAGCATCAGTGCCTCAACCACCACTGTGGCCACCGTGCATCGTGCACCTGGCCCATGCCCACCTGTGGTGCTCCGATTGGCCTGTGTGTGCTGTATGGGTACCCATTTCCTCTGTGTCTGCTGCCCTCGGGTGTCCCCAGTCCATACAGCACTGTCATGCCAAAACCCTGCCGCACTTGTAGTGCCTATGGGTGCCCCCGCCTACGACCTGTAGTGTCGCTCCACTGTCCGATGCCTCTGTTGTGGCAGGGGGGGCAGATTACTGATCCATTGCTGTAGCGTTGGTGTTGTGCATGGTATGTGCTGGTGTGCTGTGTCTGTGCACCGTGCCGTCCATCAGGGTGCCATTGCAGACTCTGTGTCAGGATCATGGCGTTCGGGTTGAGGTGCATCGGGTTTTTGTGTGGCGGTTTCCTGGTGTCGTTATGGGGGCTGTCAGCATTATCGCTGTCACTATACTGTGGTGCCTTCCCATTGATCAGACTGGATATACAGTACCATGTTCAGATGATTTTCTGGCATTCAGTTGGAAGGGGTTTTTCTTCCCTCATTTTCTCCCTTGTTTCTCTCTCCTCCCCAGTCAAGGGCTGGGCACTTCAGCCTCGGCAATGCAGCAATCCTTGTGAAAGGAGCAAGCTGCCTGGCCCACCAGCAGGGTTCACTGCACAGCAGAACCACCAGCTCTCCACAGCCAAGGTGCACTGCCCTCCAGCAGCTGCCTGCAGCCTAGCCTGCCTCCAGATGTGGCAACCAGAGTCTGCTCCTGAACGTTGGTCATCTGCATGGTAGTGCAGTGCATTGTCATTAGGAAAGTGGAGCAGCCCGACAAACCCCATCTCTTACAATAAGTGCTGTGGGATCTTTAGCTTCTAACTCCAACTCTGAGTTAATTATTAAATGATCGGGGAGTGCAGGGGGCACAGCCCCTGAAAAAAAACATTAATTTTCCAACGGGCGAAACTTCAACAGTCGAAGTTTCACCCATCGCTGTAGAGGGGTTCAACAACTTTGTTGTCTAACTGAATTGGTGGAACCAGTTTGGGGGAATGCTGGTAAGCACTGCTTTTGGGAAGACTCAACTGACTTCAGCTCTGTCACCCCCAAACTTTGCCTGGTTAAACAGAAAATCAGTAGGCTTGCAAATTTTAAAACTTTTAAGTAATTCAACAAAGGAAATTTTTCTGGCCATCTGACACCAAGCTCACAATGGTCTGACTGAAATAGATGGGTTTAGGAGATTCTAAAGGCCAGTAACAGTCTTCGGGGAGGGATGCCATTGCTTCATCAGTGCGGATATCCACGACAGAGGTGCACCCACCTTGACAGCCCCTAGTTCTTTCAATGCAAGCTATTGATGTGAAAATAGAGATAATTTTACAACTATTGGGCAATCAGGCTGTTAAAATAGAGGTCGCCCCTGAAACAGCCATAACCACAGAGACTCATGCTAGATTGGCCTTGGCTATCTCGAGTAAAGTAATTTAGGAGAACACATGTAATGTTGCTGGTCAAATCAGGTATGTCAGTTTGAGACCAGTTGTTGAAAGCCTCATGAGACTCACAGTACCTGAATTATGATGTTTCTACTTTTCATATCTTCCCAGACCTCTCTTGTGTCACCCGGGCCCGTAATAAGATATTTGATGGGACTCGGGAGTCAGAGTAGTTCCTTCTCTTTTGAAGATGGACATATTTGGGATTCACTATGGAGGGCACTCTTACCATTACATGGACCCGGTGGAGGCTGGAAAGAGAGTTGAATTGATTGCCAAAAAATTTTATCATCCAGCGGAACCAGAACAGGTGGAATCAGAAAAGGAGACCTGAGTATGGGGACTGGGATGGCTTGGGAGTCTTTCTGTCCCCTAATGGTATGGATGCTAGGTGGGAATAGTATTTTAATGGCAATCTTGATCACTTAATGTTAATCATTTTCTCATATCTGGTCTTGTGCCTAGTGAAACGGGGACCTTGAGAGGGTGGAGGAGCTGGGGATAATTTCCAAGGCCCGGCACCAAAAAGGGGCTGGGCCAGCCAATATGCTACTGTATGCAGCTGCATAGGGGCCCCAGAGACTGAACTGTTTCAGTCTTTTTATATTTGGTTTATGCTGATATATGAAAGTATAACATGAAACAAATCTTTCTCACAGTCTAGCAGCTCTAAGTCAAGTGTAATGTTCTCTGTCAAGTTCCTAGTTAGACTAGTTGTTCCTGTTTGCTATTGGGGGAATATAATTGTTTATTACATAGAAATATAGAATCTGATAGCAGAAGAAGACCGAAGGTCCATCGTGTCTGCCCTTATTATACTACATCACCCCACTGACCTGCTGTCCTGGTGGGCTATATCCTTCCCTCCACTATGCCACACCTCAAACCCTTGCTTCTCTCCTTGTGGCTTTTCACTCATCTGTTCCACCTGATACTAGAATGACTGGCCAGGAATCCAGGGAGCTCAGTCACCCACCCTTCCCTTCAGGAAGCCTACCAATGGGGATGGGGGGTAAGCCATGGGCTGTACATCCTGTGCAGGTAGGCCTGGGGGACGGTGGTCAGGGCAGAGTCGTGAAGTTGCCAAGTGGCAGACATGGGGTACATCTTTGCAGACTGGAAGGAGATAACCAGTTAAAAAAAAAGATGGCAAAAGCAGCCCCTAACTACAACTAACACCTGGGATTCCAGGGTGAGACTTCTGTCAAGGACCATTCCCAGAGTGCTGACAGCCCTTTCTGCCTCAAACTGAATCCCATCAAGAATGAGTAGCCTAAGGATGCCTTTCAAGGCAGAGACCTGATGCTCCAAGACCAACTGTACCAGCTCTGTTTTACTAGGATTCAGAGCCGGGGTGGAGCTAACCAGCCAAGATGAAAGCTGTGTAACTAATCTGCTGCAGTTCCAGTTTCATCCATCCTGTCACATCCGAAATCTCAGCACCTCTATCCCTGGTTTTGCCCAAAAGGAGCGTTAGCCACGAGGATGTACTCCGCTTGAATAATACAGATGTGATGACCGAATGGGCTCCCCTTGAGAAGGACTGGGCAGCTGAATCTCAGAGCACTCGGGAAGATAAAAGTGCCACAAACTTTTTGGTGAAGACACAAGACGGGTGAAAGATCCAGGGCTGAAAGTTAATTTATATGTGCCTGCTGAGGTAAGTGGTGCAGCTGAAATCTCGTGGTTTCCCTAGCTTCTACAGTGCGCAGTGCCCCCTCTCCAATTTCGAGGCCTAGAGACCGCTTTGGTGAGTGAGCACCGGGTCTTCCATAATCTAATCCCGGGGATGAACCAGTCCCTTGTCCCTCAACTTTCCTTCGCCGCACCGCTTGCTCTCTATTTTACATAAATGCAGGTCAGGACCCGGAGAGAATGTGCTGGTTTGTTAACCGGGCTGATCGGCTCCAAAATTGTTTGAAGTTGGGGTTTTACTGTTTGTCAATCCCCTCTGTTGAGGGATGCTGCTGATGCAAGGGCCATAGTGGAATTTAGAAACCATAGTATTTAGCAACAGTTGGTTCCTCCCCTCCATTTAGGTTAGCTACCCAGTCATCGAGTCCTTACATTTTTCAGTCAGAAAGTATTGACCCAGACCAATTTTAGAAGCCCCGATACAATATTCCTTAGCTCTGATGGGTTTCTAGCCCCTGAGACCACTTCTGGAGATCAGGGCTGCTGCCTTGTACACATAAGGTGCTCTGGCAAACAGGGGATAGCTCCCATGAGGGGTAGAGAAAGAGGGCCCGAGAATGAAGGTTTTATGCAGAATCTCACCATATGGAATATATTAATTGTTTACTAGGCTGAGGTTTAATAAGTAGCACTTCTTGTTATAGTGGCCACTGTTTGTTTCCAAGGGAGCTCACAATTTGTGTGTATTGGTCAAACTTGCTCCCCCACCCTGTCTGTCCCTGTGGGGGTCCCTCAAGGCTCAATCCTGGGTCCCCTGCTTTTCTCTTATTCGTTAATGCACTTCCCTTCAACTGCTGCAACTGTCACTCTCTCCTGTATGCCGATGACCTTGTCCTCTTCCACAGTGACAAATCCACAGCTGCAATCTCCTCAGTTCTCTCGCACAACTATGCTGCGGCCCACAGCTGGTTCTCAAAAAAAACCCCTCTTAGTAAATGCCAAAAAAGCTAAATCCATGTTGTTCGGATCTAAGCCCTTCCTGGCCAAAACTAAAAACCATGCCCCCTTATGCATTCTCACCCCAGATGGCCCATCCCTGGAGGACTTCAACACCCACAAATACTTAGGAGTATTGCTCAACCCCTCCCTCACCTTCACTGAGCATGCAAATTCCCTTGGCAGAAGGTTCCATCAAAAGTTAGGTGCCGCCTATAGATTCAGGCAATACCTTACCCCTGAAGCCAGACTAGCCATTGTCCAGGGTAATCTTCTCCCTATTCTTGACTACTGCTCCCCTATTTATGCCAGGACCTCAGCTACTGACATGGCTAAACTCTCCGCTGCCTATAACAGCACCTGTCGCTTTGCTTTATTGGCCCCGTTCTACACCTACCACTGTACCCGCTATAATACCCTTGGATGGCTACCGCTGCAAGGTCGCTTTGACCTAGCCCTCTGCTGCATGGTGGACATTGTCATCCGCATGGCTCCAGAATCCCCCAACTGCCCTTCTGAAAACCTAAATGCTCCTCCACAAGCACTGCTTTAATGGTACTCCCCCACTAGCTGTACCTAGTGTATCCACCAACATGGGTCTGCAGCTGCCCCATAGCAGTGGAACAAACTTCCGGCTGAACTCCGTTCCATTGATACACACTCCAGTTTCAAGACCCATCTTAAAGTCTGGTTCCTGGCAAACGCATCCTGCCACTGCTCCCAGAGGTCTGACACCAACCCACACTTGTCAACTCCCCAGCCCAGGGGTTGCCCACCTACCCACACTAGTCAACTCCCTGCCTACAACTGCTATATCATATTTTTCACAGTAATATTTGACTTCCTTGCCTGTACATATTGTATATATATTTTTTGCTGAGTATTCTGTGTATTACTTGCTCACTGGACGATGCAGTCACACATTGTACACTGTGCGTACGATTTGTTTGTTTTGTACCAAATCTCCTCATGTCCAATATTGAAACCTTGTATTCACTGTTCTCAAATGGACCTATGCATCAAACCTGTATATTGTGCTTACTATTGTTGCTTGTATCAAACCTGTTTCATGTGTATTACTGTTACCTTGTACTCCACTGTCACACTGCACCATGTGATATGGCCTGGGTCGTGCCTGAAAACGGTCCCTGGGATCAGTGCACTTACTCGGTTATCAAAGTCATAAATAAATAAATAAATAAAGTAAGATGCCACTACATGTCCAATGGCATTTGGACTATATTTGCTGTGCCCCTCGCTTCCAAATTTAAGAGAGGACATTGCATGCTTCCAGATTCATCCTAGGGGCTCTGGTATAGCAGTGACAGTGCCATGGTGTTAGATATAGGGACAGTGCAAAATTACAGGTGAGCTCTACCTACCATTCCAGTAGAGGTATAAACTTCTATATTAAATTAGAGGCATTCTGCGACATCAATTTAAAACTAACTGCATCCTGGCCTCCCCTTCTCTTCTATAATCATGGGCATAAGCCAGTCTAGGGTGAGTGTGGGTGTCGTTGTCCCATGATATGGATAGCTGGCACACCCCCATAATGCTTTTGATGGTTAGGGATGCACGTAATGTGCTGACCACAGTGTGGTGCCTGGATCCGACCCTTTATTTGCACTCCCCCCCCCCAGCAGGGACAGTCTTGGGCCATTGGGAGTTGCTGGACTGTTTCCCTCCTCCCTGGTTGAAAATAGACTACACCCCCTACATCATCCTCAGTGAGGCATCTCAGCATACCCACGGATTCAGCCACATACACAGTCCGCTAACCTGCCTTTCAGCTGAGGTTTTACTCTGTACCTTACCTAATCTACCCCCCGGGTTGTGATTGCTCTATGGATCCATCTGGAACATACCAGGGTTTTATATAAGTTTCCATTTCTCTTCGCTGCCCTACCAGGTAAACCAACAGTTACAAAAATGATTTCAGAGTCCACTAGGACTTATAGATGGCACTTCATGGCCTTGCTTAGGGCTGCTGTACTACTCAGTTTAGGGTAGGGACCCTTATTTAGGTATCGGAGTATATATGTTAGAAATCAGCTAACACTCATGATGGCTTCGGTGTTTGTTTATAGATGTTGGCACGCAGAATGGAAACATCCTGACAATGGCTAACTTTTCGGATATCACAACCACTACTTGGAATGTTAGGGGTTTGAACTCTCCCATAAAGATAAAAGCGGTACTGTCTCGGTTGAAGAAGTTGGGCACCCAAGTCACCTTTTTGCAGGAGACTAAGTTAAGCTCCAAAGAAGCTGCAAAGCTAGTGAGGGACTGAGTGGGCACCGAAGCTCACTGTATAGCCAAATAAGCCAAATGGGGTGTCTCCATTCTGTTGCACAAATCACTGCAATGGCAATCTAAAGAGGTTCATAGAGGGGGAGATGGTAGGTGGATCATTATGAAGGTATCAACTCCCTCAGGCCCCCTGATCCTGGTAAATATTTATGGTCCAAACAAGGACTCCCCAGATTTCTTTCATACCATTTCTCAAAAACTCATGGATACATCGTATGACAATCCGGACTTGCTCATGGGAGGTGATTTTAATTTGGTACTGGATGACCTCCTGGACAGGTCCAATGCCAGACCAGAGCCCCACTGCAAAGCACTGCAGGCACTGCAGGATCTTATCTCTTTGCACCAGCTGTCTGATGTGTGGAGGGTCCTGAACCCTTCAGTAAAATATTTTAGCCTTTTCTCTGCACCACGGCAAATGGCAAGTAGATTAGATTTTTGGCTCACTTCCCCTAACCTATCCACGGCCACCTCTGAGGTAGATATCTCCCAAATCAATATTTCCAACCATGGTGCTGTTTCCCTTACCCTCATACCTGTTCTGCAAACCTCCAAATCACTATTGTGGAGGCTGGAGCCCCTCCTCCTGTCTGATAAAAACGTCGCCCTGTGGCTTTGGACAGCTACAGAATAATTTTTCCAACACAATCCCCCTTCCTCTGTCTCTGCTGCAAGCATATGGGAGGCCTACAAGGCCACTATTAGAAGAGGAATCATTAGCGTCACCTCATACAGATGGAAGATGAGGGACCAGGAACTTCGTCAACTAGAGAACACTTTAAAAAATATGGAAGCTAAATACAAAGTGAAGCCCTCATTGCTTCAGACACTGTCAGTTATAACTGCCCTGGCTGCCATTCGATTAAAAATCAACACACTGGTAAGCAGGAAGGCTGAGTTCTATATTCATAGAGCTCAGCTCCGCTACCAAGCTGAGGGAGAAAAGGCTATCAAGCTGTTGGCCTACAGGCTAAAGCAAAGACAAGCTGAAAGAACTATCATCAACCTAAGGGATGGGTCAGGAAAGCTCTCACTGAACCCCTCTTCAATTAATAATATTATGACCAAGTTCTATAAAACACTTTACTCTTCCCATGGATGTTGGGACAAAAAATATTATACTCAATTTACTGAGACCTTGCCCCTCACTAAACTTTCTGACTCACAGAAATACACACTAGACCAACCCATCACGGAAGACGAAATTTGCAGAGCCATTACTAAGGTGGCCCCTCATAAAGCAGCTGGGGAGGATGGTTTTTCGGTGGATTTTTGCAAACTGATTCAACCCATGATTACAGCTCCCTTGGCGAACATGTTGAAAGAGGCTCATTCTTGTGAGCAGCTCCCTTCTATTCTGTCTGAGGCCATAATTACCGTACTACTGAAAGAGGGTAAAGATCTCTCCCTTCCCACCAGCTATAGGCCCATTTCATTAATTAATGCCGACACCAACATCTTGGCCAAGGTCCTGGCTACCAGATTGGAGGAATTTCTACCAGAGATTATTCACCCCTCACAGGTGGGATTTGTTAAGGGCAAAATTAGCTCAGATCATACCCGGGCCCTAGTACCTTTAATACAGATAGCAGCTTCACTCCCCACCCCAGCAGCAGAAGTCGCAATTGATTTTGAGAAGGCATTTGACTCGGTAGGCTGGGAATATTTACTTACAGTCTTGAACACCTTCAACATTGGCCCATATTTTACCACCTGGATAAAAAATCTTTATGCCTGCCCTACAGCCAGGGTTCTTACTAATAATGCCCTTTCTGACCCTTTTCGCCTGCAGAGACGGACCAGACAAGGATGCCCACTGTCCCCCATACTTTTTGTTTTAGCTACCGAACCCCTCACAGCTGCACTTAGAAATCATCCACATATATATGGAATTCAGGTCGTTTTTTTCTCTTTTAAATATTTCCTGAAGAAGACCTAAGGTCGAAACGTAGATTTTTAACTCTATTTTCTATTTTCAGCGTGCATTTAATATAACCATTTTGTTTTGCTTTAAGACAAATGTTATACCACTGAGTTGTATGTCGATGATTGCCTGATCCTGACCTGAGACTTACCACACAGCCTTCCACACATCCTGTCTACACTACAAACATTTGGAGAACTTTCAGGCTTGAACATCAATGTGGCAAAGTCAGAAATCCTTCCCTTTAATGCTCTTACCTCGTCAGTTGGTGTGGGAACCCGGGGTTTAGCTTGGGTGAAATCGGAAATAAAGTACCTGAGCATTCGACTTAATTCCAAACTTACGACCCTAATGGACATAAACTTAAAACCTCTATCGGCCACACTTCGGACTGCCACGAAAAGATGGGCACACTTGCACCTCTCCTTGGCAGGCAAGATCGCTGTGATTAAAATGCTTCTTACCCCTAGAGTATACCATTTACTATCTCACATCCCTTTTCTTTTACCCGAAACATGGAACCAAAAGCTGAACACTCTGCTTAGCTCCTTTCTATGGGGTTCAACCAGGCCTAGATATAGTAGGGCTAAGCTGAGGGCTCAAAACCTGAGAGAAGGATGGAACTTACTCGACTTCTCTCAGTACTCCATCGCATTTATCGTAGCAAAGACATTAAAGGAGGAAGGTTCCTGTCACCCCCTCACCCTCCAGCTTGGTCCCAATTAGAAAGAGACCTTATGAAGGGCCCTTCGGTTTCCACTCTTGTGCCACATCCCCTCCCAAAGCCTCACAAGGGTTGGCTCTCCATCCAACAAGGTCATATGGCCTGGCAAAAACTGGGGCTTAAATCCCCTCGATGTCTTGACCTGGGGATATACACCCCAGTCTGGCACAACCCCAGCCTCTGTATTAATAACTCTCCCTTGAACTGGGCGGACTGGGTCTCTAAAGAGATACTATATATTGGGGATCTGAGAACCCTGAGATATTCCGACATGGACTCATTTCAAGATTGGCAAACCAGGTATGGCCTGCCCCATAGTGACTTTTGGAAATACCTGCAGATAAGAAACCTTTATGAGTCTTGGGTTAAGAAAAGGTGCACCTGTGTCACTTGCAAAAAATGCAAAACTGCTAGACCTTCTCCTCTTCCTATTAAGGAGTGGATTATGCATCCCAAAGGTAGGACTGGTCTCATACAGAGGGTCCTAAGAGATAGTGCTCCTAATCCCTCTTTGCCGGCCAAGGTCAAGTAAGCCACCGTGTTAGAGACCTCCATTACGGATCTACAATGGCAACAGTGCTGGCTGAGAACTCACCAGGCCTGCTGCATCCCCCAAAGCCTCCTTTTACAGAACAAAATAATGCACCTCTGGTACCACACCCCGTCCCAACTAAAAAAGATGGGTCTTCCTTCCCACTGACTGCTGCTGGAGGTGTGAGGCCCCAGAGACAGATCTGCTTCATATCCTGCGGTCATGTATTCCTCTGCAGCCCTATTGGGAGGCAGTAATACAACATTGCTCCCTCATCTTAAAGATGCTCTTTCCAGCAGACCCTGGTCTATGGCTATTGGGCCTTATGCCTGAGGCTCTCACCCTTCCCAAAGCTTCTATGCTATGGCTCATACAGACCCCAGTAAAATGTAAACGACTTATTATACGATGTTGGAGAACCCTAGAGGTCCCACATATTGCAGAGTGGCTTGGTGCCTTGGAAAGGATGGCCACCTTGACCAGGATATCTTGCTATAAAAACCAGTGTCTAACCAAGTTTGATGACATATGGGCTCCTTATTTTACGTATATTGATCCCTCTAATCATGCCTTACTCCCCAGATACTCGAAGGACAAACTGAGACCTCCTTGACTCTCCTAGTAGAAATGGTTGATTAATTGTAAAAAACTGTTACTGCTTTTCTCTTCATAGCTATCATGAGTGCTCCACTTCCGGATGTTCATAAAGGCTCCCCCTAATACTAGTTTCTACATCTTATGTGAAGAAACTCAGTTACACATGTTTCCACCTATTTTAAAGTAAGTAAGTACTTTCTCTTAAGATTTCTCTTAGTATATCTACAGCAGGGTTAACCAGGTTTAAATACACCCTTTAGTTACCATTTCGATAAATTAGGTGTAGACATGCACGTTGTGGGATGTTTGTCTGGTGCTTCGGCTGTTTGTATTAAGTGGTAAGGTTGTAAACCACTTTGTCAGCCATTTGGACTAATGGTTTAATATCTGTAATAATCTGAAATCTCCTAATAAAAACATTAACTGCAAAAAAAAGGATTCAGAGCCAACCAGTTGGAGGCCTCCCAGTCCTTTACCTCAGCTAAACACAGTTCCAGGAACAGCACCAAGAGATTACTCTGTCCTTGTACTAGTGTAAAGGGAAAATACAGATGGATATCATCTGTATAGAAATGATACCATAAGTTATACTTCCTGACAAGCTATTCAAGGGGCAGAATGCACATGTAAAGAACACAGGGGAGAGAAATGACCCCTGAGGGACACTGCAGCTGAGACCAATCAGCCACAACAGGTACAACTTTATTGCAACCAGCTGCTCCCTATCTGACAGAATAGACTAGAACCATGTGACCATGGTGCCTAACAATCCTGCATATTCCTATAGCCCATCCCCCTCACCCTGTGGACCACCATCTCAAACAATGAGGCGGGACTGATGAGAAAAAGATGGATACCTCACCTTCACCTCTCACGTGAAGAAAATCTTCAAACACTCTTAGCAGCATCCCAGTGCTGTGATGTTGGTTAAAGTATGACCACAGAGGCTTGAAGATGTCACACCTCTCCAGGTGTTCACCCAGCTGCACCACTACCAGCTTCTTGACAACCTTAACTAAAAATAGTAGCTTGGAGATAGGCCTATAATTTACAGGGATGTCAGGATCTAAAGAATGCTTTATGAGCAGGGATCAAACCAAAGCTTTTTTAAGGCTGCAGGAAAGACTCCCTCACTCAACAAAGAAATAACCAAATGCCGTTCCACCGGCGTAGTAATTGGATTTCCGCTTGCGACGCCAATGACCCAGGGTCAGGAGCAGACTCAGGGAGTCAGAGTGCTAGCTGGGGGAGAAGGATTAAGCGTCCCATGGACTGCTCTCCTTCTACGGGGAGAGGGAAGGGTAGAGTGTCCGGTGCTTGGTGGACCCCTGGTGGAAGCCGGGGGAACCACAGGCAACCAGTGCTTGTACGCTTGAGGGGAGGGGCAGACATTGGACATCACTGCATGTCCCCGCCCCTGGGGCAGCTCAAGAAAATAATCACTGACTGCCAAGGATGATGCTCACCCAGTACCTGGCCTTTATGACTCCCTGCCTCTCCGCTGACCAATCTTGGCTCCATGGTATCGCCAGGCCCTGAACCCTGCCCTGGGAGGCAATGTCGGTAGCCACTGACATCTTCTCCCATCGTAGATGGGCCTGACTTGGTGCCATGGCCCCGCCCTAGGGGGCAAGCCAGGGATATCTGCAGAGGTAAGGCATTAGGGGAAGTGAGGTAGGTGCTCAGGGGTCTGCAGCTGAGTAATGGGTGGCCAACGCAAAAAGCATACTAAATAAAAAAAGAAAAAAATAACCATCCCTTGTCACAGCCAGAGTAAGATCAACCACCCCAGCCTCATCCAGCTAGGAAGGAACCATGTCTAACCTTGAGGTAGTGCGGCATAAGCCAAAGTACACCCCGGTGGCATTTCCCACATCTAACTGATTTAATTCAATCTAAAATCTTCAGTCTTAATTTGCCGACTCCTATCCCTGTCACTCACCTTTTGAGAAGTGGGGGGAGAGCTGGTTCCAGATGCTGTAAATCTTAGCATAAAAGAACTGATTTAACCAGTTGAACTTCTCACTAAATATGTTCTCCTTCTTCCGCAGACAGGCAGGATGTTAAAACATGTCCACAATATGGAAAATGTGGTCAGTCTGCTCTTCTCAGTTACTATGAGGCCAGAGAGCTTGCTTGCTCTGATCTGACTTCTACCCGACAGCAATCAAAATGAGTCATCAGGACAAGCATGTTGGTCTCTGCCACATATCCCGTCTGCTTATGGTCTAATCTAGGCCCCAGCACTTTACACCATCAAACATTTTCAGAAAACCATGAAGCACTCTGGTGACAAGTCTGGGTGCGAGTATATTCTGGCATCAGGAAGTCACTCGCAGTTACCATGGGCAAATTATATGTCTGGACAATCACAGTGGGCTCCCTGGAGGATACAACCACCAAGCTTAAATTGTCCAGAAAATTGACCAGGTCTAGGGTCCACTTTGATCGGCACTGGGTCACTTCTTTGCAGAGATGGCTTTAATAGAGCCCTGAAATTGAACCCTATGGTGCACTGGTCTGACCAAATGACTGGTTCCCCCTGAGATATAACTAATCTTCAACCCATGATGAACAGCATGTCCAGTATGTGTGAAATCTTTCATGTGTGGCCAAAGAAACAACCTGTTTGAGACATAGAAAATATGAAAGCTGGCAGAGTCTGCTGGCAAACTCGTCAGAAGGTGTTATCAGTCCTGGTGTTGAAATTGCCCAGCAATAAATGTCTGGGAGATTCCAACACCAAGGCTAACAGCCCATCTACAAATGCCCATAGAAACTCTAACTTTGAGCGTAACTGTTCTGAAGAAAATACAGTTCAATCAAGCTCAATCAATCAAGCTTTATTTTTAAAAGGCGCTTTTCTCAAAACCAAAGCGCCTGTACAATTTCATAAAACAATAAATAAACCAAGTTTAAAACTAATGTAAATCATTAAAAGCTATACTAAAAAGGTGGGTCTTCAGAGCTCCTTTAAAGCTTAGGACAGTCAGGTAATTTCGCACCTGACGAGGTAGAGAATTCCACAGGGTCGGAGCCATAAAACTAAATGATCTAGCCCCTGAACTTTTCAAATGAACCCAGGGAATCTCTAGCAATCCCTTGTCAGTGGATCAGAGGGGGCGGGAAGGACAGTAGGGGCAAAGGAGCTCTTTCAGGTAAGTAGGTCCCTGATCATGTAGGGCTTTATAGGTCAGCAAACCGACCTTGAAGGTGATTCACCAAAACATTGGCAGCCAGTGCAGGAGCACAGGCATTATATGGCTGGATCTGGAAGATCCAGTCAACAACCTGGCCGCCGCATTCTGCACTAGCTGCAGATGGTGAAGTTCAACCCCCAATAGCCCTAGTTACAGGGAGTTGCAATAGTCAAGGCGGGAGGTAACGAAAGCGTGGATCAACTTTGGAAGATCCTCTGGAGGAACCAGGTGCTTCACCCTGGTGATGTTCCTCAGATGGAAAAAGGAAGTTTTGACCACCACTGACACCTGAGATCTAAGCGTCAAGCGGTCATCAATTATTACGCCAAGATTCTGCACCTGATCTGAGGTCATCAGCTGAACGCCCCAGTTGATACCAACACCATCGCAGTCCATTCCAGTTTCTGCTTTAGTGCCACACAAGCTTTTTTTTTTTTTGAGTGAATGTCCGGTTTACAATATTAGCACTCCAATTGTTGCTGTGAGAATCCTTATACCCTGCACACCAAAAAAGATATGCTGCACCCAAAGGAGGAAGGATACAGAATGCAGAAATCTCTGTAAAAGTATCAAAAGTTATATTTTATTAAATATCGGCACTGGCTCACTTCATTGCAATCAGAGATGTCTTTAATGGAGCTGGCAGTATAGCATAGAGGTTAGAGTCGTGAACTGTGAATGAGCTTGGTACATCCAGCAGACCTAGGTTTGATTCCCACAACCTCCGCTTGCACATTTCGTGACCCTTAGCAAGTCACTTAACCTCCCCAGTGCTGCCGGGTCATCCCCCTGAAAACAGACTTTGGGTCTAAAGGGCCTTACCAGTTACCAAAAGAATAAAAAAATAAAGTACATAGCAAAAAGTCGATAAAAGTGCCAAAAATGCCCTGTTCTCAGGGCACAATTAGGGTCCAGTCACCTCAACAATTAGTGAACCAATACCTCTTCATCAGGGGGTAGAGATCAGAAGCCCTTGAAAGTCCTTATATAGCCCACAACTGTTAAAGTGATAGTACACATTGCAAAGAGTTGTATTAATGCTGGACTAATGGAGGTTATAGTTAGTTTAAAGGGGAACAGTCACCACCTAGGGTCCCACACTCGAGTGTGGGGCTGGTCCCAATGTGCACTTTATGTGCAAATACATTTTGGTTTTCTGTTTACCGTAGTATAATAGATTGCCTCAAACTAATTTTGTATAGTTGTAGGCTGACATCTGTTACTACAAATCCCAGAATCCAAGTAGGCAGCAATGAAAAGATTCTGTAGTCTGCATACATGCTAGCATTTATATAAGCTCTGATCTTTTATTTAGTGGTCCTGCTGTCCTCCATGGGCTATGTACAGTAACAGAGGACTGTACTTAGCCCCTGGAGAAAAGCAATCCCAGAAAACATCTGATAAGAGATTATAAAACTCTAACATGCACTGCAGGCTACTGAATCTCCCACTGCTGCCTACCACTCTAAAGTCAGATGCATGGGATTCTGGGATTTGTAGTAAAAGAAGTTGTAAGCCGCCCAAACCCAGGTTGGGCTTACCTTATGGGACTTTGCCCTGCCAAGTCCTCCCTCTGCCTCTGGTTCCCAGAACTGTTGAATCGGGACTGGAGGGCTTATGCCAGTGGCTCCAGGGGGATTCAGGTCCGCACGCCTGCCCGATCTTCACAGCTATGGCCACTTAAATCCTGCACCCCTCAGCCCCATTTTAAGAGAGGGGGCAAGGTCCTTGAAATGGTTTGCACCTCCAGGTGTTGGACAGATAAAGCAGAATGGTCCAGGGTGCTGCCGTGAAGATGGACCACAGAGTGTAAACAAAGATGGTGGTGCAGCCACGTCTGAGAATGCGTGACAGGTGGCTAGTGAGAATTAAAGGAGCAGTGGCTCCAACATGTGCATTTTAATGTGGGTGCAGTAAAAGAGGTTTCCCAGGCTCCAGGGCAGGCAGCTGAGCCAGAAATCAGTATAGTAACACCTATGGGCATGGGGGGAAACGGTTTCAGCCCTCTTTAGGGCAAATATTAAATATAATATGGGCTGAAATGTTTGGACTGCAAAGTAAACAATAATGGCAACTCCCATGGACTCTGGTAGAATAAGGACCACTGGGAAAAGGTCGTAAGGCACTGAAGATGCCCGGGAAATGAGCAGCAAATAGATGAGGAAATTGAAAAAAGTATAAAAAGGACTGTGAGCCCATCAAAAGGAGAGATTCCAGAGGGAGTCTGAGAGAGCAAGCAGTCAGAAGAGACTGATTTGGGCTCCTCTGCCAAGAGGCCTGTTCCTGCAACCAACGGTCTTTCTGGCCCCTTAGTGGAACAGGAGGGAGAAAGCCTATGAAGAGCAAGTTGGATTCAGGGAACAGAACTGAACTACCTGCTTTCCCCTGAACCTAGTTTTGAACTTGTGAGTGTGGACTTGTGAAAAGCAGCTGCCAAGTTGAACAAGTACATTTTGGAGCCTGAGAGTAATGAGATTCTGCAGCAGAGTGACAGAGATCTTGCAGAACAGAATAAAGAGTCAGCAGCCAAGAGCAAATCATTTGCAGCTGAGAAAAGGAGATCGCAGCAGAGAAGAAAGAGTTCTTGCCTGATAGTAAAGAGACCGAGTACCCTATGTTCCCATTCAGAGGGGTAAGTGCTTGAGACTGTTTGCCTGCTGCTAGCCAGATATGTTGCATGTTATGGGGCAAGAGACTGAGCAAGAGTCCCATGGCAACTGTGTATCAAGCAGAAAGTCTCAGGGACACCAGCCTAACCAGTCCCCCAAACCAACAAGAGGGATGACCAGAGATGAAGATGTCGAGAGGCCTGTCAGGTGAACACTGCATACAGAGGTCTCAAAGGTAAAGATTTCAAAGGCCTGACAGGTGAAGACCAGCTGCTGTTCATCTGCAACCTAAATTGTAGTGCACCACCAACTACCTTTGATAATAGCACGGTACAGTTTGAGACCAGTTTCAGCAAACCCACATCAAATCTACCAATTGTACGTACCTCTGAGCTGCGGCTCTGAGGACCATTTTTACCTTTAGCTACCTAGCTAGTTAGAAAAAGGGGGTTAAACCCTGGACAGGACTGCACCAGATTTCAAGTTGTGCCTAGGCAGAAAAGTTAGAGTTGCATCTGTTGACAAGTTATTATTGGGCCCCAACAAAAGTATTCTTATCCCAGTTACAAGACTTTATTCCCACTGCATCCCTGCCTTCTGTACCCACTGCAATTTTCATACTGTTTCTAAACAGTTGTGGGGGAAAGCTGGGTGCACCCACAGGTGGGGAGTGTGGGAGATAGTGTGGGGTATATTTGTTGTTGCCATTTACTATTGTTGTGCTCTTTTCTCCCCTGTTTACTCCCTCCCTACAATAAAACTGCTTCTTGTTGTACATTATTTGCGGATTATTGCAAGGGGTGTGTATTTGCTGTGTGGGGAAGGTACTCTGGGGGGTAGTTACTGTATTTTTCTGGGGGCTGGTAAGCTGGAATTTACATAGAAACATAGAAGTTGACAGCAGATAAGGACCGCAAGGCCCATCCATTCTGTCCATTTTTTCTACTTTATGAATGTGCCATAGGCCTGTACTCTGTCAATGGCATATCTATTCATACTCATCTGTATTGATCCCTTATGCCTATCACATGCCTGTTTGAATCCCTGCACTGTATTCATATCCACTACTTCCTGAGGTAGGCCATTCCACGCATGCACCACCCTTTCTGTGAAAAAGAACTTCCTCACATTACCCCTTAATCGGCCTCCCTCTAATCTCATGCTGTGTCCTCTTGTCCTGCTATTTTTCTTATATTGAAACATGTTAGGCTCTTTCACCTTGTTAATGCCCTTAAGATTTTTGAATGTTTCGATCATATCACCTCTCTCCCTCCTTTGCTCTATCCCACAGGTATCCCATTTCACTATCCGAGGTGGAGGCACCGCATCATTTCTTCTCCCATCTACTTGTGAATCCAGGCTGGCCCCCTCAGACAAGTGAGCAATGTGTGTGCCCGAGGGCCCTGGAAACAGCCCAGGTGAGTCTGAGGGCTGCTACAAAGATGTCAGCCTACAGCTAAGCGAAAATAGTCTGATGCAATCGATTATACTATGGTGAACAGTAAGCAAACTAAAATGTCTTTGTATACAACGCGCACATTGGGACGATTCCCACACTTGAGTGTGGGAGCCCTTAGTGGTGACTGCTCACCTTTAAGATAACTATAACTGCCATTAGTCCAACATTAATCCAACACTTTATGATGTGTACTATCACTTTAAGAGTTGTGGACTATTGATTTCAACAGCTCTTGTTCTATTTACAGTTTCAGATTTGATCCCCATGTACAGCAAAGTGGCACATTCTGCACTTGCCACATTTGAGAAATTCCTTAGTTTAAGGGGGGGAGCCAATGAAGAGGTCTATCTTTTGTAGGGTGTATGTTGTGTGTGTATGTGTGTGTGCACGCATGCATGCACATGTGCGTGTGTGTGTGTGCATGTTGCTGTAAAACGTTTTTATTGAAAAAGCCATAGTGGTTGATCAATAGAATAAAAACTAAACTGAAGTGAGGTCTATCCTTTTTAGGTGTAAACTGTCTGTGTATCCCATGATCCCTAATATTGGTACATTTTGCAAATGTAAATCTTCTTCATTGAGTCACATAATGGAACTGTAAGCCATCATCTAGATAAAAAGGAAATTGTGTTAGCTGGGGACACCCATGTCGATGTCCACTGTCACCACCTATTTAACATGGATGGTCTCATTATGCCTCAGTTCTTTCTCCCGCCATTAACCGCTTGTTGGTCCCACAGGCACCACTGTGTTTAGATATGTGTCTCAGTTATGAATGAAGAAGAAATGAACACACCAGCATCAGGGAGAATCAGAATCAGACACCACTTCACTAGAGCTGGTAACAGTACTATCAGGGGGAAAAACAGAAGAACCAGCATTGGATCAATCCAGTTAAGGCACATTTACCAAAAAGGTCTACTCAAAAAGAGAAAGATACTGATGATTGAGAACAGGGACTTGTCTGCCACAATTGCTGCCAGTACAGTGTCATGTACTGGCTGTACCTCCCAAGCAACTCCAGGACGATATTTGGTCCAAAGGTATTCAAGTCCAAGATCTTTCTTTGTATCTGCTCTCAAGAGTCTGATTTTTTTAGAAGGTAATATTATGTCTGTAGCTAGTTCTATTTCTCAACAGTCACAGACACCACTTTGATTAGCAAATATGAACAAGCATTTGTCAATGCCGAATGTTTGATGCGTGTTAAACAATTGTTTGTTTTTTTTTTTAATTCTGACCACAAGTTTTGAAGGTATTTGTTTTAGAAGTCGCCTTATAGACATGACATGTACCATTTTTATATATATGCCGAAATGACATCTCGTACCAGAGGTGCAAAAACACATCTTGTCCAGAACTTTAAAAATGACACATCAGGTTTATGAGGTGGTGTGGAAAAATGGCTATGTTGAAAGTTTGGAGTCAAAATATTGACAATTAGTGAAGTTATGAGTGAACGCTGAAATAGTATAGTGTTCAGTCATAACCTAGGTATTTTACCATGTTTGTACAAAAAATTTTCAGCACAGCCTTCTTATTACCCCACCTAATGAACCCAGTTGGTGAAAATGTTCAAATCTCCACCAAAATGTAATTCCATGCCAGTGAAACATCATTCCTTGCCACAGGCACGAAAACACATTTTGGCCAGGATTTGAAAAATTACAACAGTCACATTCATGAGGTGCTGTGAAGAAATGGCTATGTTGAAAATATGGGGCCAAAATATTGAAAATTACCCAGGTTATGAGCCTGCGTTTGCAAATTTCAATGTAGGCTCATAACTTTGTTGTTTTTAATATTTTTTATGCCAGATTTTCAACATAGCCTTCTTATGGCCCCACCTCATGAACAAGGGTGGAGAAAATTTTCAACTCCTGCCCAAAAGGTGATTTTTCACAGTAACTGCAAAGTCATGTTTTGGGACATATTTCCCTAACTTTACTCTTACTGTTCATGAGGTGGGGTTCAAAAAATGGCATGTTGAAAATCTGGGGCAAAAATATCCAGAAATAACCAAGTTACGCTACTAAGTATAAAACACCATTGAAATACATTGAACCACATACGATTTCCTCAGTTTACGGTCTGGCTTTCAAGAGTGAAGACGTGTCTACAGTCCAGAGAGGATGATGGCATTGGACCCCCAGTGAGTAAGTAAGGGCTTGGGGTGGTGGAGTAGTGGGGTGGTGGGTGCTGAGTGGGAGGGTCAGGTGGGGGGAACTAATGGTGCAACAGACATCGATGGACGGTTTTCTTTTTTTACAGGGTTTAAAAAACATCAAGGGACAGACTACATGCTGACACTGGGATTGGGCACCCCAGTGTCAGGCTTGTTAGAGAACAGTGGTGGGCAACCTGGGGGGTCAAGAGAAGCAGTAGTGGGGGTGGGCACCCCACTCTGCTTACAATAAAAAAAAAAAATATATATATATATTTGTGTGTGTGTGTGTGTGTGTAAAGATGGGGAGGACAGGTGGGGGGTGAGCCACTTGGAGGGGACAGTATATGGTGGTGACAGTGAGGATCTGTGGAACCCTGGTATGGACACCTCTGATGTCGGGGCACACCTCTGTGGGTGGGGGGCAGCGAACGGGGCACAGAGCCCCTCCAGAGCAGTCAGCGCACTGTGCACTGGCTGCAAACATGGCGCCCCACAGGTGTAAGTGATCGACTGTGGTGACCTGGGCGGCCAGTGGATTGGCCACATGCCTGGGTCCTCAGCTCCGCACCCAGCTGCCCCCAGGGAACCTGCATGCCCGAGGGGTGGGGCCACATACGGGAGCCACACAGAGGCCAGCACAGGTGAATATGGCCCTCACTTGGAACCCCCACAGGTGCAGAGCTGCGCATCCACCAATGTGCCACTTACACGTTTTGTAATGCATAGGGGCCTATGTATGTAGCTTGTTAATTGTTTTTCCCCAGGTGTAGTACACAGCACTTGTCTGTGTTAAAACACATCTCCCATCTGTAGGCCCAACTTATCTGATCTAAGTCTGTTTGAATCGATTGAACTTCGTCAGGTGTTCCGCATGGTCCAACTAGTTTTGTGTTGTCAGCATATTTGATTCATCTGTTACACAAATTGTTGTCTAAATCAGCAATAAACAACTGAAACAACACTAGGCCTAGCACAGAACTCTGTGGGACACCACTCATAAATACATAGATAAATAGAAACTATCAGCAGATAAGGGCCTATGGCCCACCCAGTCTGCCCACTTGAGCTTGTAAGTTCCCTGTATGTTTTTCTAGAAGTCTGTTTCCCCTTATCACTGGCCTCCAGATTTCCCTTATGTCTATCCCATTCATTCTTAAATCCCATGATTGTTTCAGCCCCCACCTCCTCCTCTGGCAGGGTGTTCCACTTGTCCACCACCCTTTCTGTGAAGAAATTCTTCCTTACGTTTCCTCTGAATCGCCCTCCCTCCTTCATCCCATGCCCTCTAGTCCTGAAACATCTTTTTTGCTGGAAAATAGTGTACTACTGCACCCTGTTCCTCCCTGTAAGGTACTTGTATGTCTCTATCATATCCCCTCTCTCCCGCCTCTCCTCCAGGGAGTACATATTCATGTCCTTCCATTGTCCTCCTGAACCTTCTCTACCCTGTCTATGTCCTTACATAGGTAAGGTCTCCAGAACTGTACACTGTACTCCAGGTGGGGCCTCACTAGCATCTTCTATAGTGGAATCGTAACACTACCCTTCTTAGATAAGCAGCCATTAATAGCTACCTTCTAAGACAGGGAGAAAGAAGCAGTAGGGGGGTGGGCACCCCACTCTGCTTTATATAACATCAGGAAAGGGTGGGTTTGTGGGTGAGCCACCTGGAGGGGACGTGGAGAAAGAAGCAGTGGTGGGAATGGGCACCCTGCTCCGCATACATTACAAAAGATTAAATAAAAATTTCTACCCAAGTTCAGCTAAATATGTTTTTAGGTACAAGAAAGAAAGCTGAACTTGGGAAACTAGTTACTTTTTTGAAACAAAGGCTAAAAAGTACCTTAATCATGTTCTGAAAGTGGAGCCGTGACACTGGTCATGCATGTATGCATATTCATATACATATGCTTACTCACATGCCCAGTATCATGGCTCCATTGTTGGAGTACAATTAAAGTACATTTTAGCCCTCATTTCAAAAAATTAACTAGGTTCCCAAGTTCAGCTTTCTTTTTTAGTACCTAAAAACATATTTAGCTGAACTCGGGTACAGTGGTCCACAGTAACAAAGACAGGCTGCAGGTGTTGACAGCCGGTCAGCTGCTTGCTGACCAGCCGGCTTCATGCAAATCAAAGGACTGAAGCCCTCTGATTGGAGTGGCTTTGGGTCCTTTGAAATACATAAAGTTTCTTCCCCCGCAAGCAGCGAGTGATGTCAAGACCACAGTGCATGGTCATTCATCTAGACTGCCAAGCCCCTTCTATTTTCAACTGCAATGGGCTTGGCAGTGACAACACACCCCCATAGTCGACTATGACTGTAGCAAAATGTTTAGTGCACAGGCACACACCAAACATAAAAAGGAACACACCACTGCTAAGAAGAAACAGAATGTAAAAAAAAGATGTGGTTGCCAGCCACCACTTCAATAAGCAGTAAAGCAATTTATCATGATGGCAGACCCAGCCTTTCTTAATTTCTGGGGCCTGAAGAAATGATAATACCCCAAGACTAGAGTTAATAAAGCAACTATATGACAGTAAACCCTGCCTCTGCGGCAAGAAGAAATTATACCCCAAAACAGGAGGCAAAAAAAGAAACTACTGTACGTGACAGTATGTCCTACTTCTGGGGCCAGGAGAAATGACACCCCAAGACAGGAGTCTATAAAGCAGCTACAACTTAAACAGTAAACCCTGCCTCCAGGGCCAGAATAGATACCACAAGACCGTAGGCAATAGCAAACCCTGTCTTTAATATTTTCTGGGCCTAGTACTGCAACCATCATTGACTGGGGAAAGAACTGAAGTCTGAAACAGTAGGAGAAGGCAGTCACATTCCAAAAATGAAAAATAGCTCTAATGTTATGTAATAAAGACTTGCCTGAAATATGTTATTCTGACATGTGTAGCGTGATGCTTTGCTAATGCTCCCTGTCACAGAGTGGCTCTCTGATGCATTAGGGGCCCTCAAACCTTTGGGTTTGGTGCTTTAGTTAAAGCCCTTTTGGTCCCATAACTATGTAAAATCAGAAATTAAATAAATAAATGTCAGCTTTAAAAGTTAAGACTAAGTTAACCGATAATGTAGCGGAGTGTAGCAAGGTAGAAAAAAATAAAGCAAAGGGGAGGGCAGAAGTAAGAGTGAGTCATTTAGTAAATCCCCCAACCCCTCCAGGTAATTCAGTTAAAGAGAGAGAGGGAGAACTGAATCCCTTGTGCAAAGGTAGCTGGTAGTCTTTACATGGTAAATGAGTTAATTTGGAGCTTAAATGAGCAGCACCAGCATTCTGTTTCTACTCGGATTGAAAGAACACTTTTAGTCCGTCTTTTTAAAGGTGGTTGGTAGCACACCAGAATACAGGTGCTGCTTGATTAAGAGGAAGTATGGGTTGCAAGTGAGGGGAAATAACAATAAAGTAATTTAAGTCACTATTCTGTTTAAGTTTCAGTCTTTAAGGGACTGTATTATTTGGAAGTCATTCCTTCACCAGTGGTTGTAAATATTAACAGTACTGAAATGCAACATGTGCTTACAGCACATTTAACGTCCCCCAGGCAGAAGGTCAGTGTAATGTTAATTCATACACATGTCCTCTCCTATCTTTTGATAAAATAAAGACTAGGGACAAGGTACCTGTAGTGAACTGTAAAACATTTGTAAAAGGCTGGTTAGTTTGAATTACTTCCTGCTCAAAGTTCCCTGTTCAAAACAACCAGTTAAGACATATATTGGTAACAGCCTGGCAGTTGCGTTTAAGTAAACTAGTTATGGGGTGATACTGAAGGATTATGGCCAATTGCACAAGTAAACAACAAAGTATTACGGTAAGTGGCTTGGGTCTAAAGTAGCGTCACTCTGTCCTTGCCTCTTCCGTCCATATAGGAGTCACAACAGTTCATAGAATAGTCATTTAATAGTTATAGTAATGTACAGTACAGTGTGTGTAAGTACCACCTTGAACCTGGGGGTGTGGAGGGTGGGCGCCCACAAAGATATAAACAGTTCACTAAACTAACTAAACAAAAGAAAGATGATATTTGGGGTACTGTAACAATAATTTAACTCATAGGACCGAAGTGTACCCTAGAAGAAAGAAGAAACAAATATTGTCTTGATTATTTAAAAAAATTCTAAATATTGATTGCTTCTTTTTCTCTGGGGGCGCTCCGCCCTCCACACCCCCCAGGTCCTCAGTGGGTATTCTGTATTCGGTAATATTATATCCGAGGTAAAAATCATTTCTCTGCATTTACTGTCATGTGTTGTGTTAGTGGTGATTGTGTAGAAAGCGCATGCAGTTTCACTAGCTCTCTGGCTGTTTTCACTCGCTCGCGCAGCTTCAAGATACACATTACCATGAAGTCTCTGAAAGCTGAGCAGCGACGCGATCTGGCCATAATACTTCAGTATCGCCGGTTATGAAATACCTTGTTTTATAAACTATATGGGGGATTGTACACCTCAGAGAATAACTTTATAAATTGTGTGGTACAGTTCTCACTTACAGAAAGGGCACCTGTTCGTGCGTCTGGATTTTCAGCTTCTTCTTCTGACTCTCCTTGCACCACTCCCTTCCAGGACAGCTATAGTGATGACCAGCCGTTTGTTCCTTTGTTTTATGCTGTCTTTTGTTGGGGGCAGTGCCTGATGGTCAGGAGCTGTTTGTAAAACAGGCAGGAATTGAAATAAAATTGAATGAATATGTGTATAAATGTAAGTGAATTATAAACTGTTTAGATAATTAAAACAAAATAATTATGTTTAAATAAGTTTTACTTTAGCATTAATGATGTGGGTGGAGTTAGGAAGAACACATGATCATTTCCCTGTATAAAAAGACTGTCATTTGAGATAATTAGTTTAGATAGGTTTTGGGTCTGGAGGTAACTCCAGGGAGCTCTGTGAATTGCTCCAGCAAGTGTTAGAGAAGAATACCTTTCAAGCAATGTAAAGGTCATGGGATAAAGTTTATTTGCCATTCTGTTATTTTATTTTGTTGTCGTACCAGTCCGCTGATATTATATATGTCCTGCTATTAAGAAATTTTGAGATAGAACTGAATAAATTTTGTTAATTTACAACTACAACTGTGTCACGCTACCAGTTAGTCCACAAAGAGACTTGTGCCCACTTATACTCCCATCCACAATCAGCAGTAGACAAAACATTGGAGGAAATTGTTTCTGAGTGGCTCACAGAATGGGCTAGTAAGAACTGAGACTTGCCTGCCCAAAGTGCACCCCATACTCACCCAGTTGTTAAAGTAACTAAATATTTTATTTTAATGAGCCAACTGCATTGTTCATGCAGGCCAAAGGCAGGCAAATTCCATATCTTTAACAAGCCTCTTTGGAGAAAATTGAATGCTGATGTCACTTAGTCCACAGATGCACCATAGGTACTGCTGTCAGTCTCATTTTCTTCTTCTTCTTCTTCCTCTTCAAGATTAGCATCAGAAATGTTAGTTTCTCTACATTGTCTTTTGTTAATCTTGTTTGCTTATCAGGTACGACATCCCCAGCAGACCTAAATTAATGTTCAGAACAGACACTGGAGGGTGGGCATCCAATATATTTATATGCCAGGATAGCCAGGTTTGGCCAGCATGATTTTTATTTTTTCAAGTAACCCAAAGGGTCATCCTTAATACTAATGTTGGGCTCAGATTTACAGTATATGCATCTACCATGCTTACCACAGAGCAAACATTTTCTTCTTTTAGAATTTCAATGTTCTGCAACTGGCACCAAATATCATCCTCCTCATCGTCTGCTTTCTATAGTGGTTTTTGGTGCAGTCTGCTGAGATGGTGTCACTGTAGTACTGCTTTCTAATGAAACCTCATCTACTGCATCAGTCAAAAGCTACCTGTAGTCCAGCTCCTCCATATCCTAAGAAGTAACATCAGTAAGGAATCTGTTCCAGAAATGTGGGTCTGGCAATGTTGCTAAGATATACCCTTTGCTCCATGTCATGGCTAGTAATTTGACATCATTGCCAAGTCTGGTAAGCACATTATTGACTAGAGATTGTTTCATATCTAAGTTGTTCTTCATTTTCTCAAAGCTTTTTGTCTGTATTTTAAACTTAGTTTTTACTGAATTGACAATAAAAACAATAAGTCGGTACTCACGTCATGCAGTTAGGTACATTAACAGGATACATCCAATATATAGAAACATAGACTTTGATGGCAGATAAGGCCCGCTTGGCCCACCTAGTCTGCCCATTTCCCTACCTAAAGGATAAGCTGCAGATCCTATTTAACCAACAACCTATTTCTTCCTACCCTTCACAAAAATTGCCTTATGTCTGTCCCATGCATTCTTGAATTCTCCCACAGTTTTAGACCCCACAACCTTCTCAGGAAGGCTGTTCCATGCGTCCACCACCCTCTCTGTGGAAAAAACACTTCCTCACATTGCCCCTCAGCCGCCCCCCAATATGAAAGAATAGCTTGGCCTAAACAGTCAGAAATATGGATTTGGGGGTATTACTTCATAATGTTAGTATTGAAATTAAGATAAACCAAACAGCTGCACTTCACCAGAGTGAGAGTGTGTCCAGAATACAAACAAGTGTCTCACCATATCTTAGATTCCATGGAAGAAATGGGATGTGCTCTCCACCCAAAGAAAATGTGTCCAAACAAGGCAAGCAATCCCCTCCCAGCCCATCCCACTCAGAGTTCTCCATAGCAATCAGCACTTCATAATATAGAATATAACAGCAATAACTGAATAACAATTTTGAGAGTCACATAAAAGTAATTTTAAGTAACAGCTCCAACCTTAATAGAAACCTCAGAAAGGAGGATATCCATTAAAACAGAATGCTTAGGTACTTTATAGTGTATACAAAGGAGCCTCAAAACTTGCAAGACTCAGTGCTCGGTGCCAGAAGAGAGAACCACTGACATCCCAAAAACTGAGCAGTGCCAGGAACAGGACGCCATCTTGACAATCACTGTGATTCTTGCAAAAGTCTGCTCCTCGCCAGGTGGTGGCTATCGTAACAGTCAAGTAAGGTAAGTAAATCACATGAAACACTGAAACATTTTTATCCCGAGTCTATCATGACTGAGATGACCCCCATTTAAACATACTTTGCTATTTGTAATATGATATAATGAGAAACCCTCACAATGCAATCCACTCCTCCCTGAGGCAAAACCTTACATTTTATATTGGGAAAGTCACTAAAACAGGGGTAAGCTCACTCAAAGTCTATAATTCATCCAGTGTCATCACTGTCTTCTTGGTCACCTGATCGAGCAGCAGTTACAGTCTCAAATTCACGACGGAGAAGATTTGCCATTTACCTGTATCCTCAGCATCGGAAAATTAGTAGGTATGTCCTACACCAAAGATATGAAGTCTAGCGGGCATTAGCAAGGAGTTGATTACCCCTAGGCTTTTCAGTTGAGCCCAGACCACATCAATTTTTTTCCATTGGGCTCTTATAGCGAATGATAAGTCTGGAAATAAATGCAGGGTTGAACCATTGTAATTAAAGTTCTATGATTTCCTGGATGCCTGCAACAGCACATCTTTGTTCATTGCAGAAGTGGTAACCAGCATCACCATCTGTGGCAAAGCTCCTTGTTGATTCATCAACCGGGAGGAGATCCGATATGCTTTACCAAAGTTGGGGTCAATATTTTCAGTGACGAGACCCAAAGCACCAGGCAACCAATTTTCCAAAATAGAAAGAAGCTGCTCACCCCTGCTCCCTTCTGGGAGCCCAGCCAGTCTCACATTAGGAGCCCTTTGTGAATTTTCCAGGGCCTCCAGACGGTATTGAAGCTGTGTGTCTCTTGTACCATTTTGCTGGTCGCAGCCATAGCTTGGGTCACTGAGTGCTCTGCAGAGGTTGCAGTTTTGGTAGCCACCTCTATTTTAACATCCTGCTCTCTCAGTCTGGTAAGAATTGCTTCAGCTTTAAAGTCTATGGCCTGCATAGCGGTCATCATTGATTTTCAGGGCAGATCTGTCCCGGTACTGGTAGCAGGCTGTGTAGATAATGTCCTGGCCTGCTGGTCTGGCTGTAGTGGCTGGTTTTTCGATCCTCTTGCTGCCTCTTTGGGATGACCCATCCCGAATCTGGTATCAGTTTGTGCCACAGGACACAAGGAATCTTTTGATGCAGGTAAAATTAAATTTCAAACAGTTGAAGTGCTGATGAAATGTCAAAAAACTCCAGAAGTTCACGGAGTGGAACTGAAGTGCATCTTCTCGACGATCGTGCTCAACAGTGCCCCCCAAAACTTTTTTGGGGGAGAAGTAGAATGAGTAGAATAACTTGGCTAAAGGATGCCTTTTCTGCATGGACCTCTTTTGTAGCACTCATAGATGGTTTTAGAATGTGAAACAACTGTTCAATCAGAGACCACTGAGTAGAATGGAGTACAATCCCCTCCCCAATATCATTGTACATGATATACTCAATGATAACTACCTTTTGTTGAAGGATGCATTCAACCATAAAGTAAATTAAATTCCACCTTGTTTGTACAACTTATTTTTTCTTCCCATATAACTTTTTCCATTTCTCTTCCCCGTACACCCCCTCCATCTCGTGCCATGAACATGCACGTGTGAAGGCACGCATATGTCATGTAACCATGCTTCTATGTCTCCTGACCTCCCATGCTGCTCTCTGGCCTCCACTAGGGGGCAGCCAAGGAGCAGGACAACAACCCTCCCCTCCCTGGGAGAGAAGATCAGTCCTTCAGATGCTCAGTCTTCTCCCTCCCCTGCCAACCCCCAGCAACCCGAGGTCACTCCCAACCCTGGGTCACCAGCTTGGCACGAGGTGTGGTGTCCAGTGCCTCAACTCTCAGCACCACTGGGCTGGCCTTGTTTGCACATCTCAAACAGGTTGGTGGTGAGGAAGACTTTTGTTCTTCGGGATATCAGCAAGTGTGTCATGGGCTTTTACAGAGATGTTGAAGGGGCCACTCACTTTGCAGACTATGTCTACAGTGGTTGACTCTTGTCGGTCATTATTCAGGAAGCTTCTAACTATTAAGACAATGTGTGAAACAACGTACATGTACAAAATTGCTGTTGTGAGGTGCTTTTCTTATATTTGATGCACTGTTGGTAACAAAAAAGTCAACTTTCAAACTGTGTGAAATGACCCAGGTACTAACTTGTCTTTTAGGTTCTTGCTGAATGTTGGGGGGGGGGTCTTGAAAGTAAGATACATGAAGTGCTGCCATTTTCTGAAACATAAAATTTTGTTTTTCTACAGTGAGAGAGAGTAATGATAGTAGCAGTTGGAGTGGTGTATAAGGATGATGAGTTACCAGCAAAACTGACCCAATGTGCAGTAAGAGAAAGATAGGCAATAGTTTGGACACTGATCCACGTGTCGGTAGTAAAGTTAATTACCTTATCTTCTACCTCTCAGAGGGCAGGCCTCACTTGAAGTACAAGACTGCTGTACATCCTGGGCATAGCTGTTAATGAAAAATGTTTTGTACTTTGCATTAAATATCATGAGTCTACAGTAAGTATTCTATACACCTCTTTAAACCCATATCTTCTACAATAAAGTACAGCTGCAGGTCAAGTACAATCATTTCTGTTATTTTATGATTGATTATTACTGTTGTCAGACAGTTTCATGAATAGTTAGACTTTCTTTCTAAAACCTCTTGTAACTTTGCCTCTTATCAGGAGTAAAGTTAGTCTTGGCTGGGATGCTACATGCCCTGACTGGTAAAACAGAACACCTTACAGAAGAATTTTCTTGAGGCTAAAGTGGACTTTCAGACCTTGGTTGGTGACCATCAACTCCTACTGTTTCATGAGAATTTTCCTGTTCATGGACAGCCCTGCTAGATTTCCATAAACTAATGCTAGAATGTCTGTTTGAACCATATATAACGATAGGGTAAATTTGCATAATATGTTGCATCATTGCTGAGGCTCCTAGATGACCTTTATTATTCTCCCAACTCACAAGTGTTGCTGTGCACACATATTGCTTGGCAAACATCCTTGGGGTTTATGTAAAAAATGTTTCCAAAGAGTAGAGGTAGACTGTCTATTTCTAGTCATGAGGGATCTATTGGCTGGGCTTAACTGGGGAGAACATATCGGTGAAGAATGCAAGCTCATCAGGTGAAACAATTATAAAATCCTCTGCATCAGCACCAGTGTCCTCATCTCATCTCTACTGTCAGACTTTGTTTCACTTTGTTTGGCATGTGCCCTGTCATTTTGATGATGTAGTAGCAGTCATCCACATTATCACTGTCAGAAATAGGTAAATCACACTCAAAATTTTCATGTCATCATTATCCCCATGACCACGGTCATCATCACTAGATTCACTAGAGCTACCACTGTTAGTTGGAGATTGATTTATTCAAAATGCATGTTGCAAATCGAGCAACTCCACTGCAAGTTGTACCTGTAAGTGCTGTAACTTTATGTATTAAAGGAATACTCTGTTTTTTGCTATTTTCTCAGATTACTTGCTATTAGAAGCTTTGGAGTATAACGAGGAGTCTTTTGAAACGTTGTTTGCTTCTGCACTACTGAGCCTTTCTACCATAGCCAGTCTTCCCCAGTTGTCATGGTCTCAGCATTTTGAGAGTCAAGCAGCAATACCTGGCTAGTAGTAGCATTATCAGTCCCTTCAACAGACTTTGGTGCTCGAGTTTTAGTTTTTAATGGGATACTGATTTCTGGACTACTGAATAAATGTTATACATTTATTACCTTGTTTGCCAGTGGCCTTCGCTTTACAATGTTTTTTTTGAGTTCTCATATTGACAGCCTTTCTTGAGTGAATTGTACAGGGTCACAGTCACACAGACAGTATGCAAGTGGTTGGTGGTTGTTGGAGTTTAATTCACATACAGGTCTGTGCTCTAACCATTAAGATGTAAGGGCTGGTGCTAGTGCTACAGTTTAGAAAAAATCAGGGGTCAGCAAGTTTGATCTAACGTCCTCCAAGTCCTTCCAAAGCATGGTTTTTTATTGGCCACAACACAATTTTAATCAGGGGTCACCAAGCTGGCCTAATCCTCATTAGTCTCTACAGGTCCTTCCAAAGCAAGAATTACTTTTTTAATCATTCATGACAGCTCATGGAGCTGAAGATTATAGGTGGGGTGCCCAAGAAACACAGCAAGATACTTAAGGGACTTGTTCAGGGTCACACAGTATGTAAGTGGTGGGTGACTGCCGAATTGTAATTCATGAACAGGTCTGCTATATACTATTCTGGTTCACACTGGTTCTCTAATGTTTGTCCTGCTTCTAACCCTCTCCAAGTCCTTCCAAATCACAGATTTATTTTTTTTTTTATCAGTCACAATGAAATTTTAATCAGGGGTCACCAAGTTGGCTTAACCTTCTACAAGCCCTTCCTAACCAAGGATTATTTAAGTTTTTATTATTAATTTTTTTAAAGTAAATGTGTAATCTAACACTTTGGGCTTCATAGCCCGCTACCCTGGGGCAGTGATAATCCCTCGGTGGTAAAAAGTTTAAACTTTAATGCAGTCTATAAAATTTGAGAAGGGATCACAATTATGGCCAAAGTGCCAGCCAGCTGTTCCCATTCCAATTCCTGGTCCACCTGCTCCACCCATGCACTCTCCCATTTTGTGACGGGGAACCAGGGAGAGCACAGGGACATACCCCATACAAGTCAATGGGGCTAATTTTTAGAACAATTTTACTAAACCTTAAACTTCAGTTTGATAAAAATGAAAGCCACCGCTCGACTATTAGTTGCGAGGTGGCTTTCATTTTTATCAAATGGTAGTTTAAAGTTTAGCAAAATCATTCTAAAAGCACATTTAGTTTAATCATCAACCACAGACCCACTGAGTCGAAGCTTGTAGGTGTGTCAGGAAGACAAGGAGTTACTTAAGGGACTTGTTTAGGGTCACACAGACAGTATGCAAGTGGTGGGTAAGTATGAGATTTTATTTCAAGACAGGTCTGCTGTAATTATTCTGGTTCACACTGGTGCTCAAACAACTAAGCTAAAGGGCTGGTGCCTGCCATTGCCATAAAGTACCAAAGACGTCAACTTATGCAGCTGCTAATAATTTTTTTTAATGAGTGGTGCCATCATATGCCAAAGACGTTACCCTCTGCAGCTGCTAATAATATTTTTTTAATGACTTGCTTGATTAATAATAACTTAAACAGCAGCACCTGCAGGCTATATTATTGAACAATGTCTGTGTGGTCTGTCTTGACTGCAACTGCAAGCACTAGCTGCAGGTGAGCTGAAGCCGCCTCTAATTTCCACCACACTAGTTCTGTGTCACTGAGAAACTTGAGAAAGATGAGAAAAAAATTATGAGAAGTTGAGATTTGAGAATGATATTGAGAAACAAGATAGACAACAGCACATGCAGGCTAGATATATAATAATAGGTTGCAGCCTGCCTGCCCATTCCACATGCGCCAAACACTTTCCCTCCCCCCACACTCCATTTTTGCCTCTCAATAAATGAAAACACTTATTGCTTAATATTATCTTTTTAATAATATATGTCTTTATTTCATTTTATAAAATAGCAGTAGGTTCATTATAGGTTTGGTATTCACATTCAGATGTTCATACATCATTTCACATCTCTTATTTTATCAGAGTTTTGTCAGAGTTCTTTTTTTTTTGCAGTTAATTTATTTATTAAGATTTTATCCATAACACATAGTATAGCATATGTTACCTTAAGCAGGTATATACTCTCATGTTATAATGAATATTGCAGATAACAATATGTTCAACATAACATTGTGTCACATTATCAATATAATGACTGAATATTGTACATCCTAATAGAAAGATCTTATGTATTACCTCATACAATATGTACACAACGACCTGGACTGTGCTACAGAAAAAAGAGATAATAACAGGAAAATAAAATAGATCGGACTAACATGGTTATCTAATTTTATAATAAAACCTAAGGAGCTGCTTATGATGTTAATTATACTACAAAATCCATACAAAAAAGTGTATCTGTTAATAAAAATAAAAATAAAAAAGAGGAAAAATTTTATCGATACTTATCACTTATGGGTTTGAAGGAAATTTAAATATTCCTGCCAACACAAATAATATTCATTGAGTCGGTCTGATGTCAGATATGAGAGTCTTTCTAAAGAAGCAATATAGGTCAAATTTTTCAAGTTGTCTGTTAGAGTAGGTGTTATATTGGATTTCCAGTGCATTAAAATCAGTCTCTTGACTTGCATAAATAAAATCTGTAACCACTTGTGCTGTGTTTTGTTAAATTTATATTGTTATTTATGATTCCTAATAAGCACAGCTTAGGTTCAAGTGAGATGTTGTGGCCAATAATTTCAGAAGCTAGGTTTTGAATGGTTTACCATAAGTTAGATATGGGTTTGCATGACCATAAAATATGTAAAAGATCACAAATTTGGTGTGTTACATCGCCATCACTTATTATTTGGTAATAGACCTATATTATATAGATGAGATGGTGTTTTATACCATAAATGTAAGATTTTAAATTGAATTAATCTACTATGCATATCTTTAAAGGATTCATGATGGAGTTTCCAACATTTATCCCAATGGAAGTCTGATATGTTTTCATTTAATATCCGATTCCATCTATTTCTAGCGGGAAGGGATTGGTTTGGTAACATATCTCTAATCTGTTTATAGATTTTGCTAACTGAACCAGAGGGATTGTTGACCCACATATCAATGTATGAGGAACTTAAAACCGATCTATTTGTTTGTTGAATGTAGGGGAGTATAACAGTTTGTATTTGTAAGTACTTCCAAAATTCTTTTTTGGGAATATTCCATTTTATTTGAAGATTACTGAAAAAATGTAATGTATTGCTATTATCAGTCAAGATATCGTTCAAGAATAAAATGTTCTTATACATCCATGATTTGCAATATATTGGTTTGTTCTCTAGATGTAATTTTGGATTACCCCAAATTGGAGTAAACGAAAAAGGTGCAGGGTCAGATTTAAGCCAGTTATGCATTTTGAACCAATAGTAAATAGACGCATTAATTATGGGATGCTTTTTTAACTTAGGGGTTAGTGTAAGGTAAATAAAACTGTTTGGTGTATGTCCTGGAGACAAAGATGCTTCCATATCATACCATAGTGGTACACTATGATTAGGTTTAAGAAACCACTTGATAGTTTGTGATGCTCCAAAAGCCCAAAAATAGGCCGTATACCATGGTAACCCAAAGCCGCCACTAGTCAATGAGGAAGCGTAATTTAATACAGTTAAACCCTGGTATGCGACCTTCCCATAAAAAGTTACCTATAGTTTTATCAATACTGTTTAAAAGATGAGGAGAGATTTTAAGTGGGATACAGGCAAACTGATAAAGAATTCTAGGTGTAATATTCATTTTAATTACCGATGTTTTACCAAGTAGAGATAGATTTAGGTTTTTCCATTTATCCAAGTCTGTTTGGATATTTGCTAGTAAGGGATGTAGGTTTATTTCCCATATTCTAAGTCAGCGGATACTTTAATCCCTAGGTAGGTGATACCGTGTGGGGACCAACGAAATCTGAGATGTTTATTCATAAGGGGATTACAATGTTTATTTAGTGGTAATATTTCAGATTTTTGATAATTAACTGTGTGTCCAGAGAGCTTAGAAAAAAGTTTGAGTATATTATTGAGTGGTTGCACTGATAATTTTAAGTTTTCTAACAGAATAAGCATATCATCAGCATATGACAATGTTGTATATTGCGTATGCCCAATAGAAATGCCCTTTATGATATTATTCTGTCTGAGAAAGGTGGCAAGAGTTTCAAGAGCTAAAATAAAAAGAGATGGGGAAAGAGGGCATCCTTACCTAGTACCCCTTGCTAATATAAAGGACTGTGATAATGTCGAATTAGTGAGTACCCTCGCATGTGGCTTTGTATAAAGAAGTTTGATCCAAGAACAAAATTGTTTACTAAAACCAAATCGGGATAATACCAGACAGAGAAAGTTCCAGTCCAAAGAATCAAAGGCTTTTTCAAAGTCTACTGCAATTGCTACTGCTGGAGAGTTAAGTGATTTGGCCTAATAAATAAGGTTAATTAGAGAACGCAGATGATCAGAGCCCATCCTGCCTTTAACGAAGCCCACTTGAGATTTGTGAATTAGTTTGGGAATATACGATTCTATACGATTTGCCAAAATCTTGGCAAAAATCTTGCCATCTGTATTCAGTAAAGATATTGAATGATGATTAGCCGTATTAGTAGTGTCCTTGTATTTTTTTGGAAGAATTGTAATAACTGCTTCTGCCATAGTAAAAGGTAGATATCCAGACCCGAAAGATTCATGAAATACCTTACATAATAAAGGGCATATTTGCTCAACAAGGAGCTTATAAAACTCAACAGGAAATCCATCTCCTCCAGAGATCATCCAGATTTAAGAGAATAGATCGCTTTCTTTATTTCTTCTATAGTGAAAGGTGTATCTAGGGAATATGTCGCTTTCTGTGAGAGACGGGGGAGTACTAGTTTATCCAGAAAGGAAGAGATGTCAAGAGATGATGTTGGACTAGATGAAGAGTATAGTTTTTTATAAAAAGATGTCATAATTTCGTTAATTGCAGATTCACTAATTTGTGTTTTCCCTGTATGATCTTTTAGAGCGGCTATATGACGCTCCATTTGTTGCATTCTTAGTCTGTAAGCAAGTATTTTACTTCCTTTCTCCCCTCCTTCCCAGAATTTTTGTTTTATTCTTAATAATGCTATTTCTGTTTTTCTGGAAATTAGCTCATTGATTTGCATACATAATTGTAAAATTTCATAATGCAAGCTAGAGGAAGGGTCAGGATGTGGGTTATTTGAATATAGTGTTTGCTTGATTTTTAGTAAATTTTCAAGATTGTTAATTTGTTGTTCCCTAAGCTTCCTCCTGTGAGCAGCATAACTAATTATTTTCCCACGTAGTGTGGCTTTAAGTGCTTCCCATGTAGTGCCCATAGAGGTATCTTTTGGGTCACTGATATCAACAAATTCTTCAATTTGCATTTAATCAGGGTAAAAATTATGGATCTTTGAGCAGTAAAAGGTCTAATCACCAAGAGGACGATTTTATGTCAGGAGTACCCCAATTAAGTAAGAGTTTGACTGGGGCATGATCAGATATAATTAACGGGAGTATATCAGCTTCAATTATATTGGTCATTAATGCAGGAGAGGTTAGCACATAATCTATTCTACTATAAGTCTGGTGGCGAGGAGAGTAAAAGGTATAATCTCTATCCCTGGGGTGGAGGGTCCTCCATATGTCAGATAGGCCTAAATCTCACATTAGTTGAGAAACTATAATCAGACTTTTAGGGTGACAATCTAATGAACCATTACTCCTATCCATGTATGCATCTAAGGTAAAGTTAAAGTCCCCTCCGATCAATATAGGAGAGTTGACTAAGTTTAATTCAATCAACATTTGAGTTAGTTTCTGAAAGAATTGTGGGTCATCTGAATTTGGTGCATAAATATTAATTATGGTAAGTGGTCCTGAAGGGGTATCGAAAGTTATGATAAGCCATCTACCCTCTGAATCTTTCTGAATATTAGAGGGTGTCCATTTCAATTTTTTATGTATTAATATAGCAACACCTCTTTTTTTTGATGCGGCTGAGACCACGAACATCTGACCGACCCAATCACATTTTAATCTAGCACCACCTGCATCCAATAATTTGGTTTCTTGCAATAATGCAATTTGTATTTTATGTTTCTCAAGATGGTTAAGAACTTGTTTACGTTTATTCGGAACATTAAGTCCCTTGACATTCCATGTACATAATGTTAAATTAGCCATCTTGTATCAAGTTATTAATCTGTTGTGAGATAAATGTAATGTCAAGGGACTACAATGTTCATTTACATTTAACATTGTGATGCAAAACATCTTATTATAGATGTTACTTATAGTAAATGTTTTGGCAGAATTTTCTTGGGTTAATATATCAAACAGATACATATCCTTTATCTGATTCCCTACAGTGCAGCTCTCTTTAACCAACATAACCTTAACACTATATAACATCTTAATTTTGTAACAATAAAATAAAACAGATATCTAGGAGATATAGAGGAGATAAGGTCGGTCTGAGTATACTAGCCCAAACAGTAAGCGAAAAAAGGAAGAAAAAAAAACAAAAACAAAGACCAAGACCACCCCTCTATATTCTAGGATGTAGCTTATCAGTCAGGAAATAGGATAGCACCAAGGAAAATAAAAGAGAAGTACTATCCAAGTCTCCTTAAAACAGTGACTCAAACGAGTTTCCCAAACAGTATCTTTGTACTGAAGTTTAAAGTAAGCCCAAATAAAATAACACTCATTATATTCTCTTACTCTTGTATAGTTAGAGGCAATAGAGTCTAAAGACATTACCAGGTCTAGCATCACCTCTGGTAAGGAGAGAACAAGTGAGGTGTATGGGGGAAAGAAGGAAAGAAAAAAAAAAAAAAAGAAAATTAATTCCTTTATCTGCATATATCCAGTTATGCAGTTATAATGAATTAGATGGTATTCGTGTGCAAGATACTATATACATATAGTATATAGTATGTTATATTTAAACCTGCTTTATATATATGTAGAGGCAGCTCAGCACAACCTAAACATGCAGTTAATGTGTTTGATCTGGTGGCTATTGAAAGAAGATGCATATATTTTATGATGGATATATTATTTCTTTCATCTACCATAAAATGCTCCCCATACCTTTATATTGTCAAATAGAAAGCGAAATTGAAAAAGGAAGAGGGAAGAAGGGGGAAATAAATCGAATTACAGGGATATTAAGAATGTGTTATCCCATGATTTTAGTATATTCCAGTCTGTTGGTCCATTATCTGTCCCACACAAAGTAAAGTGTATTTTTATACAGCAGTTCATTTCATTAGCTGATATTCAGCACATCTATCTTGCCAAAGATCATTTATAAGTTTGCAAGATCAAGACATATAAGGATGTTCTACAAGTAGGAACCCATCTTGAACCCTGATATAATGAGAGATCTTATACTGGGTGTAAATCCGGAGAGATTGAGATTCTATGCCATATAATTACCTTGAATAGCCATTCATATCAAAACAATTTGCCTTTTTTTTTTATCTTAAAGGCAGTCTATATAAACACGCTATCCCATCAGGCAATCTGCCTACTAAAACAACGTTATCGGCCAAGGCAGGAAAAAAGTCAGACCCAGACTTGCTTGGAGTCCGTTTATGAAGTGTAGTTACCAGTATATTTATCACTTGGCATGGATCATACGTTCTAGTCCCACCACAGCCACTTTATCACATTCTTTATATACAGCCATCTGTGTTTGTTACTTCTCGTTTCCTCCTGAAAGCACAGCTTAGATAAGAATTAAATCTACGTTGAAAGGTAGCGGGTAAGAGTGACCCAGATGTGCATTCCCCGATGTCTCGAATCAAACAGCTGATTCACCTGAAGTATAGCACAATATTAACAAACGATTTCCTGCATCTTATCTCAAGTGCTTTAGAGGTGTGGAGTCTCTTTTATGTTTGCTCTTACCACGGTGTTTTTTCTTCGGGGGTTCATTAAGTTTAACAGGCGAACTGTCACCATCACACGACCAGGAGACATCCATCTGCTCGTGGCTTTCCTCATCTCTTACTGGCATATCCGATTCTATAGCGAATCCATCACAGGGAAGGTAAATCCTGAAGTAAGGCATATCTATTTTGCACAGAAACATTAGGGATAATTGGTTCCACAGCAACAGATTTAGAGGTATTTTTACCTGATACTTCGGAACTGTAACTACGTGTTGCTACGTGAGCTATTTCAGGAGTTGCCTTGTTATGTACAAGGCTGGTCTGACCTTCCGATGGCTTATCAGGAGATTTCAGAGCAGAACCAGCTTTCCCCGAGGTACCAATATTGTACATTTTATCAGTGTTAATGTTGATCAGGGATTCGGCTGTAAATTGAGCTTTTCGGACCACAGTCATTGTGCTGGGTTGTTGAGTAACAGTTCAGAAAAGCCATCAGAGATTCTGGGTCATAAATATCTTTATGAGAGCCTTCCACGAAGATCCGCATAGTTTCAGGGTATCTAAGAGTGAAGCGGAGCCCCATTTGATGCATAACTCGCCTAGCAGTAGTGTAAGCTTTCCGTTTCAGTGACAGTTCTTTAGAAAAGTCTATATACATGATCCTGCCATCTGAGATGACCAATTTCCCTGGATTTTTGTAAAATTAGTTCTATACTTGTATAGTTTAAAAATTTAGCAATTATAGGCCTGGGTCTTTGCTCCACCGAAGGTTTTGGGCCTAGGGAACAGTGAGACTGTTCTATTATTAATTCACTACCAGTTTGGAGGCCAAGTATTTGCAGTAACTCCCACTGTAAGAATGCTGTGGTATTCTTGCTTTCCACACCTTCAGGAAATCCAAATATCCGAAGATTGTTTCTTCGATTTCTATTTTCTAAGTCTTCGATTTTAAACTGTAGTTCTTTAATCATTCGATCTTGAGATCTAATAGTTGTTTTTAATTCTTGTATGGATTCTTCACTGAGACAAATTTTACTTTCTGTAAATGCAAGTCTGGAATCGATGGTTTTCATCATTTGTGTATTTTGTTGAGTAGCAGTTTTTAGGTCGCTCATGTCCGTAGATAGTTTGTTGAACATTTCTTCGATTTTCTCGAGTGTATTTAGTTGTTTATCACAATGAGCCATTGTGAGGCCTTGCAGGTTCTCTTTCAGATCAACAGCAATATTGTAAATCGTAGAAATATCATATGCAAAATAATTGTCCCAACAGCTGTAATATCTCTCCTTACATTTGTTCCTTAGAGTAGGATGTTATCTCTGACTTAGATTGCAGAGGATGATGCTAGATACTGACTGCTAGTGAGGAGCTCTGAAGTTAAGCATCCATCTTGCTCGGTGCCAGGCCACGCCCCTTATCAGAGTTCTTTGATCTTTACTAACTGTCTTCATTGTAACTTATCTCTTTTTTGACCTGTTAGTTCACCTCTTTTGTCTAACTATGGAACAAAGTCTGGATATTTATCTAGCTGGTATCTGGTCCATTTTTGCCATTGTATTTCAAATTTTTTCATACTATTAGTTAATCTAGCTCTCATTCTCCCCAATGCATAGATTTCTCTTATTTGGTCATTCCAGTTCTGTTTCCAGGGTATCTCTTTAGTGCCCCAAAGATGGGTCACCACCTTAAATGCGGCTAGTATTAATAATGTAATTTGCCTGTAGTCACCCTTAGTTATTCTAAATCCTTCTGGGGGTGTAAATGTGAGTAAGTATACTAGACTAAATAATTCTGGGTAACCATACATATTTATAGTCTCCTGAGTCACCTCTGTCCAATATAGCTTTAGCAAGGGGCATTCCCATAGAACATGTGTTTGTGCTGCCTTGGGACACCCACATCCCCTCCAACACTTTCCTATTTCATCTGTTTTGAACTGTGCAACTATTGCTGGGGTGCAAAAGAATCGACTTCTTAACTTCCATATAAATTCCCTCCAGTACATGGAGTTAGAGATCTTATATACCGGTAGAGCAGCATCTAACCAGCATGTGGAGGGTATTCCAATTTGAAGCTCTTTCTCCCACTTCTGCCAGATTTGCTCTGTGGAGTCTGTTGGTGTTTGCCTTAAAGTGCTCCTGACATAGCTGTCTTTTTTTGTGGATCCCAACACCTTGCAGCAGGTTTTTAACAGGGCAGTTGTTACTGTGCATTTTACAGTTCCTGTTTTTTGTTCTGAGTGCAATAGTCATGCCATCCACTCCGCCTATGGTTTTCCCGCAGTTTGCCATGGGCTGCCTGGCTAAATCGAAACTTACGTCATTTGTAGGTGTTCTTCAGGGAACATAGCTCACACTCTGGGACTGAAAACGAAGGCGGCTGAATGAAAAGACTGCTGAAGTCCTTTCCGTTTCTGAGCATGATAGTGTTCCCTACTACTAAGGACCCTGCTTCTTTCCATTGCTGGTTTAAAAAAAAAAAAAAAAAATGTGGCTGGCTGAAAACCGATTGGGAAAACTGAAGTTCAGTTTGAGAACGCTCCTTCTACTTCAGTTTAAAACACTGGGGCACTTCTATTTTATGCACTGTCTGACATCTGCTCTAGCTACCCTTCCCCTAATACTGTATGTGCAGTTGGCAGTCATGTATAGAAAACTAAGATCATGGTGGTCCCAAAGTATCCCTAAGATTTCAAAAACAGGGTGTCTGTCACCTGCTAACATCTGCAACACCGATGTGGACAAAACATCCAATGTAACGGGGGACAAACGCCAATCGGCTGATTTACCCAATACCCAGGTTTGCTCCATTGTCTGTTCTATGCAAAGATCTAAGTCAGCATAGAGATACGTCTGGAACACCCTGATCTTAGTTTTCTGTGCCCGCACTGCCAACTGCAGATATTAAGAGAAAGGTAGTGAGAGCAGATGTCAGACAGTGCATAAAATAGAAGCACTCGGGTGTTTTAAACTGAAGTAAAATGAGGGTTCCCAAACTGCGCTTCAGTTTGCCCCGATTAGTTTGTAGCCAGTCACGTTTCTTTTTTTTTTTGTTGCTTTTTTTTCCACCGGCAATGGAAAGAAGCAAGGTAATTAGTTGGGAGGGAATGGTAATATGCTCAGAGACGGAAACAATTTCTTTGGTCTTTTCATTCAACCACCTTCGTTTTCAGTTGCAGAGTGTGAGTTACGTTCCCTGAAGAACACCTACAAATGACATAAGTTTGGATTTAGTAAGGCAGCCTGTGGCAAACTGCAGGAGTACCATAGGGGGAGTGGGTGGCATGACCATTGCACTCAGAACAAAGAACAGGAACTGTAAAATGCATAGTAACAGCTGTCCTATTAAAAACCTGTCACAAGGTGTCAGAATCCACAAAAAAAAGACAGCTATGTCAGGCGCTCGTTAAAGATTTATATATTTGGCTAATGAAATGGTCAATCTTGTGACCATTTAGACATTTCATTATGAGTGTTATTAGTGAGGATGGGTTTTCAGCTATTGTTGCTAGCTCTAGCTCACTGTGACTAAGATACCTTTTAAGTCGAAGGTAACTATAAAACTGTTTAGATTGAAGCCCAAACATTCCCTGAAGTGTAACAAAAGCTTGTATCCCTGTTGAGCTGATTAACTGAGAGATCAGTTTGAGTCTGCATCTTCCCCAGTCCCTAATTGTATTAGGACTCATTTTGTTTGGTGGCAGGTCTGGATCTGTTTTTAGGGCCATTAGGTAGGTCTCCTCGGATTTGGTCAAATAGTATTTTTTCATTCTGTTCTACCCTTTCAGGGTTTCCCTTGTATGTTGTGTGTATGTCTCTAATTCCCCCTGTCCCTTGGGATTACTCAGTACTACATCTGGCAGATTGCTTTGTTGGTTTATTTCTAATTCTATATTTTTCCAGTGTGCCTGATACAAAGGGTTCACCCAGTTTAGCACAGTTCTTATTTAAATGGCTAATGTGTATTGTTCAAAATTTAGTAAGCTGACCCCTCTTAATTCTCTCGGGAGTTGTACGATTGTATATCTAATCCGAGGGGTTGTTCCTTGCCATATGAACCTCGATGCAGCTCTGTGCCAGGTTTGATTGTAGCTTTTATCTGGGGTTATTGGAAATGTTTGTGTTATAAACAGAATACGGGGCAAGATGTTTTGTTTGACCACATCTATCCTGTTTAGGAAACTTAAGGGGAGTTTGGTCCACCTTGAAAGATCTGCTATTATTTGTTTGGTTAGAGGTTCATACTTGAGAAGGTCCATTATTTATAGCCTTTTGGTAAGCTGGATCCTGAGGTAGCGAATAGCAAATTTGGACCACTTGAAAGGAAACATATTTTTAATTGGGGTGGGAGGACATAATTATACATTAATACCTCTGTGTTTTGTTCGTTAGCTTTATATCCTGCTAGTTGTCTGTATTGTTCTATCTGTTTCCAGAGCGCACATATAAATTGCCCTGGGTTGGTAAGTGTCAACAATATGTCGTCCGCAAATAGGGACATTTTATTTTGGCTAACCCCCACTTGAATCCTTGTTATGTCCGGATGTGTTCTGATACGCCACTGCCAATGGTTCGCCACTACCAATGGTTCCAGACAGAGGGCAAACAGAAGTGGTGACATGGGGCACCCTTGACGTGTTTCCCTTGACAATTTAAAAGGTTCTGATAGTGATCCATTAGTTTTATCATATGCCATGGGTTCACCGTACATGTTTTTTAGCTGAGCAAAGATTTTGGGATTCCGAACTTCGACTGGGTCACCCATAAACAACCCCCCGGTGACCCTGTCGAAAGCATTTTCTGCATCCAGTCCCAGCAACACCAGTGGGACCATTCTCTTCTGAGAGTATTCGATGAGCATATAAGCCCTGTGCACTGCATCTTGTGCTTGTCTGGTCTTGATGAAGCCCACTTGGTCTGGGTCTATTTAAGGAGGGGAAGGAGTGCTTCCAACCTGTGTGCCAATATGGACATATATAATATGTAGTCAAAATTTAACATGGAGATGAGTCGGTATGAAGCCGGGTGTGTTTTATCCTTCTGTGGTTTTGGAGATAGCTGCAATTACCACAGATTTCCATGTTTGGGGAGGGGGAATTCCCTCTTGTATGGCCCAGGTTTTTAAATTGTTTATAAACATCAGCTGGATAGCTGTCCAGGCCTGGGACCTTTTGGTTCCTAGACTTGGTTAGGCTCTGTTTAATCTCTTCCACAGTTATTGGGGTGGTAAGCTTGCTTTCTTGTTCTGGTCTAAGTTTAGGGAGGTTTAATTTGTCTAAATAAGTTTTTTATAGCTTCCAGGTGGGCTGGGTCATTTTCTGTATATAGTTTCTTATAGAACTTTGCAAATACTTCCCCAATTTCTTTTGACTTGGTATGTAATTTCCCAGTTTTGGGGTCCGTAATATTATTTATCCTTATTTCTGTTTTTCTTTCTCTCAATTTTCTGGCTAATTGTTTTGCTCCCTGTGGTCCCCCTTCATGTGTGTGTGTCCATTTTCAGATACATTAATTGTTGTTCTATTTTCTGGTCCATTAGTTTCTGTATTTGCTGTTTAGTTAGTTTAATTTGGGCTCGTATTGTTGCATCTGATTGGTATTCTTGTAATTGTAATATTCTAAGGTTTTCCTGCAGTTCCTTCCATTCATGATCTCTCTCTCTCTCTCTCTCTCTCTTCTTTTTCTTGATGTGTATTTAATGACTTCCCCCCTGATGACAGTTTTGAGTGTATCCCACAGAACTGGTGCCGATACTTCCAGGTGCTGGTTTTCTGATATCATTCTAGGTATGATTTCTTTCATTAATTTTCTAAAGTTAGGGCCCATTAGGTATAAAATATTCAGACTCCATTGCACATTTCTTTTCTCTCCCCCAGGTCAAATTTTGCATATATTGGTGCATGGTATGATAGTATAGACATCCCATGCCATATATCTGTCAGTGCGTCTAGGTCTTCTATGTTAGTAAAAATACAGTCTATTCTGGAGGCCGTATTTGTATGTGTGGATCTATATGTAAACTCTTTCTGTGTTGGGAAACACTTTCTCCAACAGTCCACCAGGCCTAAAGTAATAAGATTTTGTTTTAAACACTTTTGTAATGGGTTAGTGCAGTGTGAGAGTGGTCTGGAGGTGCCTAGTTGTGGTTGCAGTGTGACGTTCAGGTCTCCCCCCGAGATGAGTTGTCCCTGCATCTTAGTGACCAATTGGGAGAAGAATATCTGGGTGATTCCTCTCTTGGCACCCGGTGGGAGGTATAGTGTCGCTATTGTAACTTTATGAGAATATATCTGACCCACCACTATAGCAGATCGCCCCTCTGCATCTGTATGTTGTTGTAAGATCTCAAAGAGGAGGTGTTGCGATACCAACACTGCCACCCCCTGTCTTCTTCCCAAAGGGTGTGCCAATTCCGCCACCAGCCTGTATCTCGATGTTTGCAACTTTTTATGTTTGAGAGATGACAAGTGTGTCTCCTGCAGGAGCACTATTGCTGGTTTGTGTTGCCCTAGATACTGGTGGAGGCAGGATCGTTTAACCGAGTTGCGTATCCCATTTATATTTAAGGACATAATTAAAGTTGGGCTAGCCATGATCAACAGCGTGGGGACAGCTCTCTTTTATCATGATCCAACCTGCTTCTTTCTCTATCTGGGTTATTCTTTCTTTATCTTTTATGTTGATCTGTATTACCTGTTTCTCATAATGAATTCTAGTACTACCTTTCTGCTGATTTGTAATTTCCTTGACTCGTAAACAACAGTAAAAATCCAAAAAATATATTTGTAACTCTATTAACTTTAAAAATCCACCACCAACATAGCGTTAAAACAGTGAGTGTAACTTGTTGCCATACGGCTTTCAATTTACACAGTAAACAAAAAAAGTAGTGCAATGTTCCATTTGTCATAGGCTTTCTGTTCAAAACTCCTTGTCTGTGACTTCCGAGGTTGGGAGAGTTGTGTGCTCTCTCCTAAATTAGGGTAGCTGGTATTTCTCTTGAGGATAATTCCTGGTCTAAACCAAGGGCCCCCTATGCCATACCCCCAGTGGGTTGTGGCACTATTGATTTGGCTCACCACCAATATTTGAATATGGAGCACAATAAGCACCAAAACAAGGTACATTCTTTAAGTTTCAGTGTTAGTCTCCTCTCAGGGACAATTTTGTTAGGGATTAGGACTATACTTTGTGAGGCTTTTATATTGCTATTATTTTACACTTGTATGGGGAATGGCTAAGTGGGTCAAACTAGCCATCAGGTCCCCCTACAGCTCCCTCGTATTGCCAATCAGAGCCTTGTTGTTTTCTTGTGCCTCAGCGTCTCTGCGCTACAACATAGGGAAGTGTAACACATGTTTGCAGCACTTTAGAAGAGATTAGGCCAATTCTATTTCTACTATATGTAGCACTAATTTCCCTTGTTTCTCATCAGTTACAAAATAGATTCTGTTATATTATATTATTCATTTTCTGATGTATTTTAAATTGGTATCTCTGCTAGGGCCTATTCTACTCATTATGATTCTCTCTAGAGCTGCACTCTAACTTATTTACATTCCACCCCATATAAAGGCTCAGTTCGTTTGCACAGCTCTAGAATATTGTCACTGTTCAGGTGCTCCCAGACTGGTTTCTTTTCTTCCTTATATAACTCACCCCTTCCTTCTCTCTTCCATCACTTTTATTTTGTTAAATGTATTTCCCCTCTCAGTCCCATTGTACTTTACTCCCTTCCTCAGAGGTAAAACTTTCGATTACAGTACCTGATGAAATGTTCAGTTTTCAACTCGGGGGTTCTCTACCAAATTTTTGCAACAGTTCTTTTGCATCTTGTAATGTGGATTTCCCTTGTCGCCTCCGTGATTGCTGTGTACTCTTCTTTTCCCACATCTCTTTCACTAGATTTTGTTGGTTTTCACCGGGCTGTTTTCTGGTGGGTATCGGGACCAACATTCCCCTTGCTGTTTAAGGCTTTAATTGCTTCCTCTGGAGTTTCAAATGCTGTCGGGCCGTCTGGGAACATGACCACAAGGCAAGCAGGATATGGCATGGAGAATCTGAGTTGCTGTGACCTCAACATTCTGAGAATGGGGCCATATGCTCTCCATTTGGCTGTAACTGTCGTGGAATAGTCATTGTCGAAATATATTCTGTGGCCCTTGTATTTTAGTTCTTTCATGCACCAAGCTCTTGTAAGTACCTTTTGTTTAATGGAATAGCTCAGAAATTTCATTTTTATGGCTCTAGGCCTTTGGTCTTTCTGTTGAGGATTCAGTTGCAAGGTTCTATAAGCGCGTTCGATCTCAAGTGGGAATGCTGGATCCAACTGCAGAAGCTCTCTAAGGAATGTGTCCATAAATTCAGGTACATCTCCCCCCCCCTTCTTCTTCAGGTATTCCAGAGATCCGGATATTGCATCTCTACGATCTGTTTTCTAGATCATCGCATATATCCACTAACTCCTGGTTCTCCTCCATTAAATGCATTACCAAGTGTTCCAGTCTGTCTGTTCTCGAGTCCGTAGTGGTTTGTTGGGATTCCAGTTCTGTGACTCTTTGCCCCATTTGAGTGAGCTCCGTTTTGATCAGATCTTTAAAATTTCTCACTTCTTTCCTAAATTCTTGTAATTCTGCCAGTATATCTGCATTACTTGGTTGTTGTTGCTGTGTGCCGCTTAAAGTTGCCATGTCAGCTTTGGGCCCAGCACTCGTGGAGCTAGATGTCAGTAATCCTTTTTCATCTGAGGCTTTGTCGTTCCTTAGTTTCTTTCTGCTGCCTCCCATGTACTTACTGTGCTCTGTTAAGTTATGATTAAATTTTATTTTAATGTTTTAAGTTTTTTTAAGAGCGTTTATGTACCCGATGATCAGAGCTCTTGTTTCAGTGCTGCATCCCGGGCAGTGACATCACTGGAAGTCCGGGGAGGTGGGGTTACAATCCTTTTTTTTTGCTCTAGTTCAGAAACAGATAAGTCATAAGGACTCTCAAAAAGTGCTTTTTGGCACAGATTTTCATTTTCTGGACTGAGCTGCTGTCTAGCTGCTCCTTTCTCAAATGTCTACCACACAAAGAAGCAACTGACAAAGACAGCAGATTTACAGAAGGAACCATGTGGGTGCTTGTCTGAACCAATCAAGCTCACCCTTAAACTGCACACAGACTCCCCCCACCAATCCCATCATCTGAAAAAGCCAGTCTGGCTGCTGCACCTCTCTCCTCTTGGCGCACTCTAAAACATCTCATGCCATCTGGTGAGTGCCCTCCAACCTCTCCCACCCATCTCTGACTGACTGCTGCTTCCTACACTAAGCGCTCTCAAAATGTCTCTTGCTCCCTCTCACACTCCCCTTTTTTTTCTTTTATTTGGGGTTCTTTTATTATTGGGTATTGGGGGTTTTGTTTTTTGTATGGTGGTTTAGTGCTGGGTTTTCCGGCTAAATAGGATATGTTGGTATTTGGCTCTCCCGGTCAGGCACTACTCTTCCTCAGAGCTCCAGGGCCTTCAGCCCTTTAACTGCCCTCCACTTCTGGCTGTGGTTCATGGGTGGTGCAGGGTTTTTGGTATTGTGAACAAAAGGAGAAGGAAAGCCAGGGGCTCCGAACCTTGGGGGAAGAGTGAGCGGGGGGGGGAACAAACTGGGGTTGTTAAGTCCAGGAGATGCCCTGGGGCAATATGGGTTCCAGATCATGGTCCATCTTATATGGTTCCCATATCCAAGGGCTCCTGTACTTCAGGGCCGGTAGCCCGGATGGTTCTGGAACCCAATCCATCTCGAGTGGCGTTGTGTAATGCCAGGTCTATAAAGAACAAGATTATAGCTGATCTTGTTGGAACAGCTGACCTGGTATGCATCACTGAGACCTGGCCAGATGAAAATGCTGGCCCAATTTTGGAGGCAGCTATTCCAGCTGGGTTCTAAGTGATACACCACTCAAGATTGGACTGCAGAGGTGGGGGTGTAGCTATCTGTTTTAGAATGGAATTGGGCCTTGCAGAGGTTCCAGTTGAGGGTCCCAGATCATTTGAATGTACTGCGGCTGCAGGTATGGGATGCAGGTTTGTTCTCGTCTACCATCCACCCAGGGGTGAGAGTATGTTCCTGCAGGAAGTCGCAGACTTCATCATTGACATAGTGTTGGAGTCACCCAGGTTGAGGGTGCTGGACGACTTTAATGCCTGGATCGATGACGAACTCTCACAATTTGGTCAGGACTTCCTTCAGCTCATGAATATGCTGGGCTTCACACAGGTTGTTACCTCTGTAACCCATGTTCATGATCACTCCCTTGATCTGGTTTTCCTCCTGGGAATGGAAGCTACTGATCTAGTGGTGGAACCGGTCGGATGGTCTGACCATTGTACTGTGAGATTCAATTTCTGAGCTCCCCCTTATAGGCCTGGCCCTGTGGAGATGGTCAGATACCGCCCTTTGAGGGATGTTACTTCTGCTGGCCTTTCAGCGGTACTTGACCTATTGGGATGTACAGATATCAGTGAGGGTCCAGAGTGCCTAGTCCATGCCTATAATATGGCCTTGGGGGATGCCCTGGATTCAATCGCTCCTGTCAATGTTCGGCCCCTCACTCTCCGCCCTCGGTCCCCTTGGTTTGATGGGGCCTTGAGGGAGTTGAGGCGTGTGGGCCGAAGGCTAGAACGCTGCTGGTGGAGATCCATCCTTGATGCCGACCAATTTAGACTGATGGAACATTATCAAGTCTATCAATCAGCAATCTCCCATAAGAAGGCATAGTTCCTGTCTAGGAAGATTGCTGTGGTTCAGAATCAACCGGCTCAGCTTTTCCGAACCGTAGACAGACAGTGCAATCCAGCCTGTCTTCAGGTTCAGAAAGCATTTTCACAAGAGAAGTGTAATGAGTTCACTCAATTCTTTGCCAACAGGGTGGCCGACACGTTCTGTGGGGGTTGGCAGTGGTCGGCGTACTGTCACCACACCTCTGTCCTCCTGGGGTTACTTTGACCAGTTGGCAATCAATGATGTCATGCAGATTGCCCAAAGTATGCAGCCTACTTCCTGTAATCTTGACCCGGGCCCTACATGTCTCATTTGGGGTGTGTAGATGTAATCAGCCCTGTCTTGGCAGAAATAGTCTGGTGTTCCTTAGAGTTAGGTGAGTTTTCGAACTCCCTAAAAGAGACAGTGGTTACACTGCTCCTTAAAAATCTTCTCTGGACCCAGACTGTTCTGCCAACTACAGGCCAATCTCTAACCTTCCCTTTATTGGGAAGTTGATAGAGAAAGTAGTTGCTCTTCAATTGGACAACCATTTGACCATCCGTGACATCTGTGATTCCCTCCAGTCTGGTTTTCGGAAGAGGCATAGTACTGAGACTGCTCTGGTTCAGGTGCTCAGTGATCTCCTGATTGCTAGAGGATCGGAAGTGTCGTTCAATCTTGGTCCTTCTTGATCTCTCTCTCCAGCCTTTGACACCGTGGACCATGGGGGCTGCTTGAGTGCCTGAGAGATATCTGTGGCCTATCAGGTACAGTTCTCAGCTGGTTTAGATCTTTCCTTGCTGGCAGAACTCAGAGAGTGGTGTTGGGGATTTATTCCTCTGCCTCATTCTCTCTGCCATGTGTGGTTCCTCAGGGCTCTGTGCTGTTCCCCACGTTGTTCGCAGTGTATTTGTTGCCATTGGGAGACATTGTAAGATGGTATGGGCTGTGGTTTCACTGTTATGCAGATGATACCCAGTTCTACCTGTCGTTTGCCCCCGACCAGGATAGTGCGATCTCTGTCTTTAACAGCCGCCTCGTGGAGCTCCAGCAATGGATGCGGGCTAGCTGGCTAAGGTTGAACCTTGCCTGGATTAAGCACCTTGTTCCATCCCGTGATCTTCCAACATTGATCCACGCCTTTGTGACCTCCCGCCTTGACTACTGTAACTCCCTATACCTAGGGCTTCGAGGGGTTGATATTTGACACGTGCAGCTGGTGGTTTCCCAGACCAGTCATATTACTCCTGTGCTGCGTGAACTGCACTGGCTGCCAGTTCAGTGGCAGATCACCTTTAAGGCCGGTTTACTGACCCTTAAGGCCCTTCACGGTCAGGGTCTTGACTAACTGCAAGAGCTCCTGGTCCCTTACTGCCCCCTCTGCTCAGTTGATGAGGAATTGCTAGAAGTTCCCAGGGTTTGATTAAGGACATCTGGTGCAAGCGCTTTTAGTTACGCAGCTCCAACCCTGTGGAATTCTCTACCTCATCGGAACAGAGAGTGCCTGACCCTGGAGAGCTTTAAGACAGCATTGAAAACGTATTTATTTATCCTTGTTTTTGGTGATTAGTATATTATGATTCACTGTTGTATTTTATTGTTTTATCTATGTTTTTAATTCTGTACAGCACTTTGATACATGCTGAATTGCGCTTTACAAACAAATTTTATTATTATTATTTCTGGTGCTCCTTCGAACCCCTCCCAGTGCTCTCAAGATGCCACCTGCTCCATCTGCTCCCAATTGCCACCCTCCTCTTTCTGCCGCTTCAACCCCTACCAACCCCACTTTCTGCTGCTCCCTCCTCTCAGTGCTGTCTCAAATACACCTCCTGCTCCCTTCCTCCCTCCTGCCATATTAAAGTGATCACAATCCAAACCGATCCGAACTCAGCACATGGTTCAGAAGTAGCTCGATAGCCACTTAAGTTCCTGGTTTGGGGGTCTTGGATTTTCTCCAAAACGGTTTGCTTTGTGCACCACTAGTTTTCACCCCATGCCCAGGATGCCAGGAGCAAAGGCCATCAGGGGAGGATCAACCACTCAACTGGATGTTATCCTTCTTTGTGGAGGGTGCTTATCTACAGTCTACCATCCTATTAGCATCCCATATGTTGTCCTGCAGGGAGAAGCAGATTTCAAACTGCTGTTTACCATAACCACTAGGCCCCTTTCCTGTTTTGAATGCTCTTGCCTGACTCCATTGATGCTATAATCTGTCTGGTTATTTTTAATGCCAATGTGTATCACTTCACATATTTTGGTGTTGAATATTAACTCCTATAGTCTAGACAACTACTCCAGCATTTCTACATCCCCTTGCACTGCTGTTGATCTCATCATTTACCTGCCCACAGAGTTTGCCCTGATATACCTATTGAAAAGTACCGGTCCCAGGACCAACCCCCGAGGCACTCCACCAATGATCTTTCTGACATTAGAGAATTTACAGATCAGGACCACTCTCTGGGTTTAGTCCGACAATCAGTTGCCAATCCACCCAGTTAGTTCTTTCAATAGTTCTATTTTCCTCACCTTCTGGATAAGCCTCCTGTGGGGCATTGAAATGTGTTTACTCACTTATCCTTATCTGTACCACTGTCTTCGCTTCTGTTATGTCTGGGTCACCCCTGTAAATGGATTCTGTTCCAGCTGGTTCTACCCAGTTATTAAAGTCTAAATAACGAAATAATTTGAATCAAAAGCCTTATCGATGACCAGGTACAAAATATCAACTACTGGTCACAATCCACCATCTGTATTAACTAGATAAAGAAGTCAATCAAGTTCGTTTGATAGGAATCAACTTTCTCCTCATGAAACCATGTTGTTTTCTGCCTGTCAGATGTTTTCTTCCAGGAAGTCTACAATCTGTTCCTTTATGCCTGATTCCAGCAGCTTGCCCACTATTGCCATCAGATTCACTGGTTTACAGTTACCACACTAGTCAACTGAGTTTAAAACTTTGGCAGCCAAATTAATGAATTACTTAATTAATTATTTGAAAATTGGTAACCAGGAAAGGCATGCTGAGCTGAGGCTCATATACAGGTGCGATGAGGGGGTGGGGAACAGAGGATATAAGAATTCAGACACAGTTTGCAGTTCCAATAAAGTGCAATCAGAGAACACGATTAATACAGGAGTAAGTGCAATGTAAACAATCAAGGCAAAAAACAACAATTAGGTGTTTCAGCCATATCTGCACTGCGAAAGAAGGCAAAAGAATGGGGAACTGCCAGGGAGAGGGAAAACAGGAGCAGGGGGGAGGAAAGGAGTCTCAGCAGATACCTGAGGGAACCAGAGGAGGCAGTGAAGTGAAGGGATGAAGAGGAGCTGGTTCCAAAGTGAAGAAAGATGGTGGGAAAAGTCTGACTGCCCAGCAGAAGAGTAGGGAAGTGGAATGGCAAAGGTGTGAGGATCCCAGGAGTGGATGGAGCATGAGGCAGAGGGGATGAAGGAAAGGAATGATGTGAGATAAGAGGGAAGGGACCCAAACCAGTATTTGGATATGAAGGAGGCACAGTGATGTTGGTGAGAAGGAGGCACGGTGATGTTGGTGATGTGAGGGTAGAAGGAGAATGGATAAGGAGGAGTAAAGTGGACAATGAGTAGTTCTAGAGGGGGTGTTGGTAGCAAAGCAGCAGAAAGAGTTACAGAGGGTGTCCAGTCTGGCCAGGGTGGTGGAGAGGGCAGTGCAATAGACCATGTCCACATAGTCAAAGATTGGGAGCACCATTTGGTGACAAGCTCTCGGTGAACCTGTGGAAACAGACCATCTTTAATGCGGTACAAGGCAGCAAGTTTGGGACAGAGCTTGGCATGGATGGCATCTATGTAAAACATAGAACACAGAAACTTTCAGCAGATAAGGACTGCTAGGCCCATCACATCTGCCCGTAAGCCCTACACTTGTTGTGGCCTCTGATGCTACATGGTCAATGTTTTTTTCCCATTCCTTCCCACCTCTAAGGTTCCCTTATGCCTGTCCCAGGCATGTTTAAATCCTTCCACCTTGCTCATTTCCATTGTCTCCTGTGACAGACTATTCCATGTGTCCACCACCATCTCTGTAAAGAAAAACTCCATTACATTTCTCCTCAACCTGCCACCTTCCAATTTCATATTATGCCCCCTCATTCTTGTACTCCTCCTATATTGGAAGAGGTTCACAGGCAGAGAAGTCAAGCTTGCTGTCTAGCCACACTCACAGTTTAAAACAAGGAATCACCACTAGAGGGTTGCCATCTAAGTTGGAGAAGATGGTCAGGGTTGGGATTCTGGTCAGTTTCTCACTGGAGCCAAAGGTCATGGACATTTTTTTTGTGTATGTTGGCTGGGAGTTGATTTGATTCAGACCAGTACAGAATGTTGGGGAAGTCTTGCTGAAGCTGATATTTCATGGCTGTAGCGGAGGGACCAGCAGTGCAGATGACAGTGTCATCTGCATACAAGTGAATGTGTGAGTTGGTACAAACCAAGGGGAGTATTAAGAAAAATGAAGAAAAGTATTGGACTCAGTATGGAGCCCTGTGGCACCCCAGCCTGGATGGGAAGAGGAAGTGACAGGGTGCTACCAACCTGGACCAACTGTAGATGGCCCTTGAGGTAAGAATGGAACCAGTTGACAGCAGGAGCTGAAAGGCCAGCAGAACCCAAATTATCCAGGAGGAGTGGGTGGGACACTGAGTGGAAGTCCTTGGCCAGACTGATGAAGATGGCAGCCATGATGCGCCCCTGATTCATCCCTGAGAAGATAGAATCAGTTGCACACAACTGGGAGGAGACCATGAAGGGATGCTTCCAGAAGCCATACTGGAATGGGGTGAGGAAATCAGAGGAGAGGAAATCAGAGAGTCTGGCGTAGACAAGCTTCTCTTGCAGTATAGCAAAGGAGAGGAGAAGGGAGATTGATCAGAAGTTGTTGGAGGAGGAAGGGCCCCCCCCCCTTTGTGGACAGGAACAACTTTGGACAACTTCCAAGAAAGAGGGACAGCACAGAGGGAGAAGAAGAGGTTGAGTAGGTGAGTCAGAGGAGATGCTATTTATTTATTTAGTTATTTATTTATTCATTTGGTAACCCGGGTTGGTGCATGGATCCAAAGACCTGCCAGAAACTGGCACAAACAGTGTAAATTGCAGTGAGAGAACAGCATGGATCATACAGGGAATATAACAGGGAATTCAGAATAGGTCAAGCTAACAGAGAAGATATAAGGTAAACAGTACTAGATACATCAGCAACTGAGCATAGCAAGGTATATAACATTAAGGTAAACAGTGTAAGGTTGCTCCATCATTCAACAATAGGACTAACAAAGTATTCAGGGTGGGAGAGGAGAGCGGAGCACTAGAGGAGGGAAGGGGTATGGGTGGGCTGCAAGGGAGGTGCAGCCATGCTAGCAGCCTGTGGGAAGACGCAGGTCATGGAGGGCAGAAAGTGCATTGTTAATAGGGAATTTAGATTTAGATGAAAGTCGGAGGAATGCAGGGAGGAGGAGAGGTCATTCCATACTGAGGGTCCAGCTGCAGAGAAGGTTCTTAGGCCCATCCTCATAGTTATGTTAGGATGTTCTAGTTGGAGGTGGGAAGACTGACATAGAATGCAGCAGTAGGTTCTGGGCCAGATGAGACGGGATAAAGGAGAGTAGGAGGGATTGTGCAAGGTATCAGCAACTGTCTGAGCCAGTTAAGGGACTGTTAAAGAGAGCAGTGGTGAGTGAGGAGAGGGGCGTGAAGGGCAAGGCGGCATATAAGACTGTAGGTAGTGTCCACGTGGTTCAGGTTGGTAATGGAGGTGAGGGAGTACTCCAGGCAGCCATAGTCAAGGAGGGGGAGGAAGTTACCATGGCCAATAGCAAGGCAGGCTTCCGGAAAGAGGTGGTCGATCAGGTGATAGCAGAGCCCTATCTATCTTCTCATTGTTGCACCTGATCAGTGAGGCAATGTGGTCAGTATAGGTTAGGGACGGGTCCAGGATTACCCCCAGATACTTGAAGGCAGGAACAGTGTCAAGGGGAGATCTATCTGGGGATTTGACAGTGAGAAGGCCGCCACTGTGCACATGGTTTGGAACCTAAAAGAATGGCCTTTGTTTTGGCAGCACTGACCAACAGTTTGATGGTGATGAACCAACAATGTGCCTTGAAGAAATCATCAGTAAGAGTGGCGGATAGTGAGGAAGGGGAGCGGTCACTTTGGTATAGTATTGTCGTCAGCGTAGAGGAGTGATTTTCAGGTAGGCCCTCCGATGGGAGACAGTTAATGAAAAGGTAAAAGAGGAGAAGGCCAAGGACAGATCCCTTGGGGACACCCACAGAGACAGGTAAGATGGGGGAGGTGGCACCACCAAGGCAGACCAACTGTGTTCTACCAGTGAGGCAGTTAGTGAGCCAGGTGGTGGAGGCATGGGAGAAACCAAGAGTGTCAAGTTTAATATCAGGATGTTGTAATTTACAAGGTCAAATGCCTTGAACAGATCTACAAACACTGCACCAGGTTGCTTCCCTTCATCATATTCCTCAGCACATGGTCGGTGAAGAGGGCAAGGGCAATGGTAGTGTTGTACCCCTTCCAGAAACCATGTTGCTGAGGGCAAAGGAGATTATATTTGGAGATATGCTCTGTAATTTGGTAGTTTACTGCCTTCTCTAGGAGCTTACCAAGATGGGGCAGAATGGAGATGGGATGGTAGTTGTCCATAAGACTATGGCAGGAGCAGAGATATGGAGGAGTTTTAGATCAAGCCTGTCAGGGCTGGACTTGCACAGGCTGAGGGAATAAAGGGCAGTTAGGGTTTTCTAGGTAGTAACAGGGGGAAAAAGGAAGCCCGGGGAAGGGAGAGAGAGAGGGAACATGAGGTGGAGCGATGGAGGCTGGAGGGTGACTGAAAGGGACAGTGCAAGTGGTGAAGATCGCACTGAAATGAGCAGCAGCAGAGGAAAGGTCAGACACAGGTGAACCATTTACCAAAAGGACTAGTGGGGAGGCCTAGGAGGTTGGGTCAAAAATAATTATCTTCCAGAACTTTGAAAGGATGTTAAGGTTGTTCTGAAGGCTGGTCTTGAAATAATTCAATTTCACAGCCTGGACAGTCTTCGTGCAGGAGTCTGTCCTAGTTCTATATAAGAGGAAGTCAGGAAGGGAGTGAGATAATTTGCAGCGTGCCCAGGCGAGATCATGGGACTTACACTAATCAACAATTTCAGGGGTACTCCATGGGTGAGGGGGAGCTATGACCCTGGATTTTCTGAACGGGGAGAGGGCAACATCAATGTCAGTGGTGGAAGGTGTGGCTATCTGATCTGCTACAGCAAGGTCACACAGGACAGCAGTGGTGTTGAGCGACTGGAGGGATCTAGTTCAGATATATTTTGGGAAGGAGGGTGGACACCAGATTTTTCTGATGCAGAACATCATGCAGTGGTCACTGACCATTGATAGGTTTAAAACTGAGTTAAAAATGTATTTATTTAATATTGCCTTCCCTAATTATGGTTATTATGTTTTTATTCTTTTGTTATTTATATTCGATTTTATGTGCAGCGACTTGATTTTGAAAGGTACTATAAAAATAAAGTCTGATTTGATTTGATTTGATTTGAAATCATCTGGCAAAATACCTGTTGCAACAATGTGGTGGGGATAGGAGAAGAGAACCCAGTCCAAGAGGGAGTAGTTTGGGGGGTGGGGACTGAGCCGAGTAGGTTCAGTGATAATCTGCATGAGATTAAGGGACTCAGCCTTGTGGGTGGTCAGCCTGGAGGCTGGGGCAAGCCAACTGACATTGAAATCCCCTAGCAGAATTAAATCACCAGCAGAGGAATGAGAGGAGATGGTAGAGAGGGGCTCAACCAGGGAACAGAAGCATATTTTGGGTGGGGCGTAGAATATACCAATGAAGATGGGCACAGAGGAGGGGAATAATAGCCTGACAAGGAGAAACTCGTGGGAGTAGGATGCAACCTCCTCTAATAACCATGGTGCAAGAGAAGCTGTGATGGGCAAAGATGAAAATGCCACACCCAAGTTTTCCTCAGTCCTGCCTGAAGAGATGATAGTCAGGAAGGCTCAAGCTGCAGTCTGGAGTGCCAGGATTCTGAGATACAGAGGATATCCAGAGAGTATTGTGAAATCCAGACAGACAAGAGAATGAGTTTTGGAAGAAGGTTCTGAGCATGGAGGTGAAATATGGTCAAGTCTTTGGCAGCTGGGGAGGTAGAGAAGAAGAGAGGGGAGGGACCATGGTTGGACTCCCCACCGCCAGACAGGAGAAGGAGTAAAAAGAGGAGCAACAGGATGAAGTGGTATTTCCACCCCTTGGAGGAGGGGGGAGAGTGGACGGAGGAGTGCGGAAGGGAGAGGAGGGTGTGATGGAGAAACTCCAGGTTAACTGAGAGGGAGGAGAGAAAACCGGGATGGATAGGGGGGTGAAGGGTAAAGGGGAAGAATGAAGGCTAGATGGGTGGAGGGGGTAATGCGGAGAAGGTTGGTGGGATGGGCGAAGGAGGTGGGGGGTAGGGATGGGAAAGGGATAAGGCAGAGGAAGGCAATGTACATTATAAACATGAGGTAAAATGCAACAGGCAACTGTTACGCAATACTGTAGCTAACAGTATGAATTAACTGGTGGTCAAGCATTATAGCTGCACCTAGTAACAGGTTTAAGTAGTGACTAATAAATGAGATAGCTACAACAGGCTACAGAAAGACATGATGCAGATGGACACGCAGATTATTGATAAAGCTAAAGTGAATGCTATGAGCAGGGAAAAATATTGATAAGTAAACTGTATACCTTACAGTGACAATGCCTAGAACGAAAATTACAAAATACAATGCAAAATATGGGAGTATCCAGATAGGGTTAGGAGTAGCAGGAAGTAGGATGTAAGACTAGCTAGCAGCCTATCATGAACACACAATAAGATAGGGCAGATTGGTTCTGTATGGTGGAAATATAGCCCCACCTAGCTAGGGTGTAGCTAGGATATACACAGTTTGTAAAAACATTTAGCTATACAAATTCACAATAAGGCAGGTGGAATACAGTCATACACTGGTACTCAATGGTCAATGGTGAGTTCCAACAGGGTAGGGAAGAGGCAGGTCTGGGGTGTAGCATGGCCAACCAGCGACTGACTCATGGCTGACTCCAGGCAGACTCCTTTCCTGTCCTTTGTGCTCAGTCCATAGTCCGGAGGGCTGCTAATGATAAGCTCCTGACAAGGGCTCAAGAGACCCAATTCATGAACCACCTGATTAAGGAGGGAGGGCCATAAGGTGGAAAAAGGCTCACGCTGAACCTCTGGTTGCTGCTGCAAGTCCCAAAAGTTCAAAACAGACTGCTGAGGATGGTACCATAATTGATCTAATCAAGCATAGTAGGCTGTGTGGTTTACTGGTCTGAGCACCAGCTTGGAAACCAGATGATCACAGGCTCAAACACCACTTGAGCTAAATACTCACTGTGTGAATTTGTGCAAGTCACTTAACCACCACATGGTCCAGTTTCTCCAGCTGCATAAATAGGTAAAATTAGGACCCCACTGAAAATCAGATGTTGTATCTTATCTGGCCTGTTCTAGATAAAGTGTAAAATAACATAAATAAATATATAAATTGCACTTGTGTGCCACCTAATTCATGATGGAGATTGTAAAGTATATTACTTATCAAGGCCGTAATAACTAATGTTCACTGCTGCCATTAGCAGGACAGTCACTGAAAAGCACATTAATACATTTAAAATGATAAACTTGCCCCCTGCCTAGATTCAAGCCTTGCTGAAAAGTGTAAGCCTCCATCCTTGGTCTAAGGGATTTCTGATAATGATACATTTCTCTAAGGGAAGGAAGCACACCATGAACATTAGCATTTCAGTATCGATGGATCTGAGAGTTGGGGGACTTACCCAGTGCTGTGCTGCAGCCTGGATGCTCACCGCTCAGGATACTGAGTCCTCATGGGCGCCTGTCTAATCTTCCAGGGAGGAGTCTGGCATCCATCTGGTCCCAGATAATCTGCTTCTTCTAAATCTCTTCTTCTCAACTGAGCTCCACTGCTTTGGGGACACTGAGTTAGCTTCACACACTAGGCTAGAGTCATGGCTGTGGTGAATCAAACAGAATTTTAACTCTTGTTCTCTGCTCTTGTACATTTTTCACTTTGTGGATTGATGGCACACATTTCAGAACACATTGTCCAGATACTTCTTACACTCCACACAGCAACTTCCAATCTGGCATTCTGGTACATGTCTCTATCACAATGAGTAGTCACCCTTGTGGTGCTACAGCACCTGTCTTGCAGTCAACTTGGGCCATCAGGTCTTGAAATGTAGTCTCATCAAACTTCAAATATTTCCCACTCAGAATTTACCATTTCCACATCTGCAAAGTTCTGGACACAAGTGTTTCTGCAAGGGTGGGCAGGAACCCCTTCAATCACTGCTCTGGTCCCCCACCTGTTCCTCTAGATGAAAAGTTGTGGACATACTGAAAACCCTATAGTACTCTACTCTTTGTCATTCTGGTGCAGAACTTCAGTTTCTTGCCCACCTCTGAAATTAGCAACTTGCTCTGAGGCTCACATGCAAAGGTCTAAGCACTCAGCTCTGCTGAGTCAAGACCCCCCACCTCCCGGGAAACCCCCGCTCACAAGGCTCCCTAGGGACCAATCACCAAAATGGCAGCTGCTTTCCTTGTTAATCCTAAGTTCCTTCTGCAAGCTTACTGGAAACCTTATCCCTTTGTCAAAGACACACTATCTACATTATTCTAATATCTAACTACAATACAGAGGTTTAGTAACAACATCCTCCCCAGTGGAGGGGAGGGAGTGTTACAAAAGCATTTGTAACCCCCTTGCAAATGGGGGTTCCCAAAAGTCTTCCAGGAACTTGCCTGAATGCTCCAAGCCTGGGTGGTGTTCGACGTCTAAGCTGCTTAACTGTGGTTGCAAGTGAGTGCTATTTGAGCCTCTACATACTGTCTCTTTAAGAGCTGTCTGCTTGCAGACTTAATTAGTTTGTATGGGGGGACTGTGTATTTAATGGTTGAATCCCGCCCGAGCTGCAGAGTAATCACTCCATTTTGCAGTTGCTGAAGGTGCAAAGGGAGCCCATCTGAAAGCTGTAACTGTTTGCCTGTAATCATTTAAAGCATTAGCAAAATTGTAGTTTGTCTAACCTGTCTTTATTACAGCTGGGACTCTGTGTGTGTGTTACCTCTCCATTTTGGACCTAAACTGCTGTGCTGGGCCAATTGGGTTAAGGGAGCCCTAAAATGGAGCCTGTGGACGAATCAGAACTTGGACTCTTAATTTGAGCCAGCCACAAGGGGATTGTATGGGCAGTGACTCTGGGAAATGTAGTTTTGACCTTGGCGCCTTTTTCTACCAACAGAGGGAGTCTTATTGTGAGTGACAGCTGAATCAGCCAACAGAATAGTGTGGAGCTAAAGGAAATGCCCTGCTCGGTGACTGGAAAGATCAGATCAGTTGTGGCAGTGAAGAGAGAGAAGGAGCTGTGTACTTCTGCGGTGTATAGTTTCGCGTGGGAAGCACATGGGAGGCCTGAGTTTCGGTCTGCAGCCTTTGTGAGTGCCAGTTTGGACTGAATATGAGTTGTGAGGAGAAAGAAGCACTAGAAGTGTGGAAACCAGGTTCACCCTGTAGAAGACTGGAGAAGTTGCTGAATCGCGCTCAGTCTGTCAGGAACTGAAGCTGCTGTGTGTGCTCCCAGGTATTTTGCAGTAATTGCGATCAGGATCGAGGAGCAGCCTGCCTGGTATAGTACTTTCCTTTTACATATAAATGTGCATAGTGCTTGTGGGGAATCGCCATTTCAAATCCTGTGTACAGTGAATTGTGTGCTGAAGCTGGAAGTAAACCCCCAGCTTAATTCAGACTACATTTGTTTGCTATCAACTGCAGTGGGGTCCAGTCACAAGGACCTTGTCCTCATGCCCTGCTCTTCTGGCAATCCAGAGGGACATTCTCCATCTGATCCTCAGTTTGGGTATTGTGAGTACAAATCAGGGTATTCCCCTGCAGCTTATTTTCAATCACAAGTGTGTCACCTAATTCTTGTTGTTTCACTGTTTCATGGACTGAGGCCTCCGGCTCCGGATTACAACTGGGTATTGTGCATATATTTTTTTCTACAGGGCCCTCTCCATCTGCACCTGCTGGACAACCCCAGGCAATGGACCTGGCTAGCCATAAAGTGCCACAGACTATTACCCCAGGGGAAACCCTCACTGTCTGAAGAGTGATAACCAAAGACAGTAAAGACCCCAGGGAGAACAAGCCTCCCCCACTATCTGAAACTTTTGAGGAGAAATTTTCTAAGTTGTTGCTGGAGGAAGGGAAAACTGTGGAGGATTGAAATAAACTATTATTGCCACCCGAGAATGTTCCTCCCCCAACACCCTCTCCCCCTCTAGCACCCGTTATTGCCCCTCCTCCTGTGCCAGTGCTAGTCCCTATGTCTGTACCTGCCAATAGTCACAACTCTTACCGCAGGTTGAAAATTTTCTCTGGCACCCTCCCCACCCCACAAGGGGAGGATGACTGGGAGATCTGGATAGACTATGTTGTCCCTCAAGTGCTAGAATGGCAATGCTTGGAAGCAGAAAAGCGAAAGAGGGTAAGTGAGAGCCTCCAAGGTCCCACCCTGGCTACCATCCATGCCAAATGGGCCAGTAACCCCAAAGTGACTGCACAGGACTATCTTGAGGCCTTGGAGAATGTGTATGGGAACCCAGATTCCGATGAGGCCCTGTGGTGGAGAGTAAGAAATGCATAACAGTACCGGGGGAGTTGTCTGAGTATGTATCTCGGCTGGAAAAATTGTTGCAAGAATGCCTCAGAAAGGGTAGTTTGTCAGTGACTGAATTGGACCAAACCAGGCTGAACAGGATCCTTAAGTCTGCCCCTTCTCAGAACTGCTATTGCTTCAGTTATGCCTGGCCAATCGACTGGAATCCCCACCCTCCTATGATGAGCTAATGAGAGAAATTTGAGGAGTTGAGAAAAGGCGACCCCGGGTGGGACTTGCACCAATAGCTGCTGCTGCGACCCGAGTGACTGAGGGTGAAGCATCAAGTGAAGTTCAGGGGCAGAGGTTGGCACTTAATGAGTGTTCTGAGAAGGAAAAGGGTGTGCCACCATGGGGTGAACTGCTGCAGGAGATTAGGAAAGTAACAGACAGTCTCATCATGAAGGCCGCTCCTACCAATACGGGCACTGACACTTGCCTGACTGCTTCTGCTATGGGGGTGGGGGTGCCTACCCAGGCACCTCATGTAGACAACAGTTTGAAACTTGATGCCTTGACTATGGAAGTGAGGGAACTGAAGAGATGTCTCCAAATCTCCAACCCACCACTGGCTGAGGTGGCACCAAGATTTTCTATTGATAGTACCAATGCCGCAGCCCCTAATGTGATGCCTCAGTCACCCCAAACTTCAGCAGACATATTTTGCCATAATTGTGGGAAGGATGGGCATATGAAGAGGGAATGCCGGTCTTGGAAAGACTTAGAGAGAGTGGTGAGCCGGCTACAAGGAGAGCTTTGGAGCACAAAACAGTGGTTAAGAGGTGCACGAAATGACCACGTGAAGGTCCCAAAAATGCTAACTCACATCCTTATGTGGCTAGATCATCTACCCAGGCCCTTGCTACCGCCTCTCCAGACTGGTCCAGAATAGTGAGCCCTTCAATGGAAGCTACAGTAAAAGTGAATGGTGTGCCCACCAGAGCTGTGTTGGACAGTGGCTCCCAAGTGACAATTATGTTTCAGGATTGGTATCAGAAGCATTTGTCACATGTACCCTTACAACCATTGGAAGGACTGCATGTATGGGGGTTAAGTGAGAAGGCCTACCCCTACTCCGGGTGTATCCGAGTTTGGCTATCTTTCCCTACCTCCGTGGCTGGAGTAGCAGAGCAAGTAGAGACTCTGGCCTTAGTGTGCCCCCCTACTGGACTGTATGAAGGGATTCCTCTACTAATTAGTATGAATGCGCATATGTTTGGATGGTTGGCGCAGTTGTGTTATGAGAAACAAGGGTCAAGGACTGGTAGAGCTTTGAGAATCCCGGCCTTGATCATGAAGGCCTATGAGGCACAGAGAGATGCTGAAAAAATGGACCCAGAGGAACCAGTTGGAATTGTCTGGAAGAAGTATCCTGAGTCTCTGATTCTGGCGCCAAATGCCCAGTGTACCTTACAGGGGGAAGTCCGTATCAGAAAGGATGTCAAGAATAAAATCCTCATGCTGGATGCACCAGGCAATGGGAAATTGCCGGAAGGACTGCTGGTCAAGCCAAGTATTTTGCCTGCCAGAGCCCATGCTTATGCCAGAAGGGTAATGGTTCAAGTTCACAATGTGTTTGATAGAGAGATTCAAGTAAATGAGGTTGCACCCTGTCTAATTTTACATTGTGCAGATACTGCAGTGCTACCCAGTAACAAATGTTCAGGGGAGAATGACAGAGTGATACCTGACTTGTTTGATTTTGGGGACTCCCCATTGTCAGCTGAATGGAAGATGAGAATCAGTAGAAAACTTACCCAGAGAGACCAGGTGTTTTCTTTAAAGGAATGGGATGTAGGATGTGTGCAAGGAGCTGAGCACCACATCCGGCTGCATGATGAAAGGTCATTTCGTCAGAGGTCTCAATGCCTGGCCCCCTGCTGACATAGATGATGTGAGACGGCATCTGCAGGAGATGCTAGCTGCTGGTGTAATACAAGAATCCAGAAGCCCCTATGCTTCTCCCCATCGTGGTAGTGAGAAAAAAGAATGGGATAGTAAGGATGTGTGTGGATTATCGCACTTTAAACCGGTGGACTATCCCTGATCAGTATACAATGCCCCGCATTCAGGATGCTTTGGACTGCCTGAATGGTAGCAAGTGGTTCTCTGTGCTGGATCTCCGCAGTGGGTACTACCAGACCATAATGGCCCCAGAAGACTGTGAGAAGACAGCCTTTATCTGTCCGCTTGACTTCTATGAATTCATGAGGATGCCTCAAGGGATTTCAGGCACCCCAGCCACTTTTCAACGATTGATGGAGCATGCAGTGGGGGGACGTGAACTTATTAGAGTGTCTGGTATACGTAGATGATGTTATTGTGTTTGGCAGCTCGCTGGAGGAACATGAGAGCAGATTGTTCAAGGTGTTGGACTGACTGGAAGACTTTGGCCTTAAACTATCCATCGATAAATGTCAGTTCTTCCAAACCTCTGTAATGTATGTGGGACACATAGTATCCACCAAGGGAATAGAGACCGACCCAAGTAAAGTTCAGGCCTTGACCACCTGGCCACAGCCCCACAATCTAAAAGAACTGCAAAGATTCCTGGGATTCTGTGGCTACTATCACCGTTTCAAGGACTATTCAAGAGTGATCTGTCCTTTACTTAATCTTACTCAAGGTTACCCTCCTACCCACAAAAAATACAAGAGGTCGGTTTCTTCTGAGCCTGAGAGAGTGTATTTCCATCCTAATGAAGTATTTGGAGCCAGATGGACACCTGAGTGTGAAGCTGCTTTTCATAAGATTATATATCAACTTACCCATGCTCCTGTCCTTGCCTATGTAGATCCAGCAAAGCCCTATGTTTTGCACACTGATGCTAGCCTGCAAGGCTTGGGGGCTGTATTGCACCAAGAGCACAAGAATGGCCTGAAACCAGTAGCCTTTGCCAGTAGAAGCCTGACCACATCCGAAAATAACTATCCTGTACATAAGTTAGAGTTCCTAGCTTTGAAGTGGGCTATTGTTAACCAGTTCCATGAGTACTTGTATGGGGCTAAGATACTAGTAAAAACTGACAATAATCCTTTGACCTATGTGCAGACTTCAGCTAAGTTGGATGCCACTGGCCATAGATGGCTTTCTGCATTATCTACATACGACTATGCTGTTGAATACAGAGCAGGCCTGAACCACATAAATGCTGATGCTCTCTCCCGGAGGCCTGTTCTCTGGAATGACTGGGTCAGACTGTCAGAACCTGATATTCAAGCACTCTGTCAGAAGTTTGACAGGGAGGAACAAATGTCCACGGATGCAGTGGACTGTATGGTGGATTGTTTGGGACCCCTCTGAGAATTGAATACCTGCTGCTTATTTCCACTTTTCTGCAATAAACATTGGTGCACTGCCTCAGCTGGACAATGACAGTATTCAGTGGGCTCAATCCCAAGATCCCATCATCAAATCAGCTTTAGAAGCCCTCTATGCAGGGAAAGACGCGTCCAAATTACGCTCCACTGATTTGAGAACTGCATTGTTATACAAGGAAGGTCCTAAGTTGAAACTGATCAATAGACTGTTATACAGAGAAACAGTAGACAGAGGGGGACAAATAGACAAACAACAACTAGTGCTGCCCACTGCCTTTCGAGACTCAGTACTGAGGTCCTTACACAACCACATGGGGCACCTTGGTATAGACAGAACACTTGACTTGGTGAGATTCAGATTCTGTTGGCCTAAGATGGGGGTTGATGTTGAGCAACACATTTGAACTTGTTGTCGCTGCTTACAGAGGAAAGCTTTGCCCCAGAGGGCTGCCCCCCTTGTTAACATCACCACCAGTGCACCCATGGAGCTGGTCTGTATTGATTTTCTGAGTCTGGAGTCAGATCAAAGAAATATTAGTAATGTGCTGATGGTCACTGACCAGTTTATGAGATATGCCCAAGCTTTCCCCACAAAGGACCAGAAGGCATCCACTGTGGTAAAAGTGCTTGTAGAAAACATTTTTGTTCACTATGAGGCTCCACAAAGAATCTATTCTGATCAAGGGAGAGACTTTGAGAGTCATCTGATCAAAGAGATGCTTTCTGTTTGGGGAGTGCGAAAGTCCACAACCACCCATTACCAACCCCAGGGGGACCCACAACCTGAACGTTTCAACTGCACTTTGCTAGATATGCTAGGCACCCTCCACCCAAAGGACAAGCCTAGATGGAGCCAACAAATTAGCACCCTAGTACATGCCTACAATTGCACCAAAAGTGATGCCACTGGGTTCTCCCCCTACCGCCTGATGTTTGGAAGAGAAGCTCGGCTGCCGGTAGATGTGTGTTTTGGAGTCTCTCCTGATGGGGTTCAAACCGACAACTATTTACAGTATGTGCAAAAGTTAAAGGCCCAGCTAAATCATGCGTATCAACTGGCTCAAACCATGGCTGCCAAAAGAAATCTGGCCAACAAAGAAAGGTATGATAAACAGGTGAAAGCTCAGGAACTCCAGGAGGGAGACTGGGTATTGCTAAGAAATCTGGGACTGCATGGCAAACATAAGATTGCTGACAGATGGCACCATCTCCCTCACATTGTAGTGGGCAAACTAGATGATCTGCCTGTGTACAAAGTAAGGCCTGAGAATAATTCAAAAGATGTTAAAACAATGCATAGAAATCATTTACTGCCCATTGGAAAAATCTTGATTGAGTCTGAGCCCCCAGAAAATGCCCCCTCTGGACCAGTGACAAGAGCTGCTGCTAAGAAAAACTCAAGAAAGTCTGCACCTACAAAAGCTGAATTAAAGTGTTCCCCGTCCCAGCTGAACATGACTGTCAGTCCATTTCAGAGGAAAGTGAGTGTGGCTTTGAACACTACCTTTCTTACAAACTGAGTCAATTGTTTCGGGGCAATCCCCTAGTTAATCCTGGAGATGAAGCTGGGCCTTCTGGACTGTCTAATCCCCCAGCTTTGTCCCTGGAGCCAATGCTCCCAGAAAGTGAAGTGCAAAGCAACAAGTCAGATGATATGGAATCACTGTGTATGGTTGAACTGTTTGAGCTTTCAGAGGAGGAAAATGATAGACTGGAACAGACTGGTGATATACCAGAACAAGAAGAGAATTCTGAGTGCCCTGATGGTCCACTGCCAGTGTCCAAAAGCTCTCCATGTGAGCCAAGTGTTGTGGACTCAGAGATTGTAACTCCTGGAGCTGAAAGTGCCCCAAGTCCTAGCCTCTCTACCCCAATGGAGACTCAAAACAAAACCCAAAATCAAACCATTACTTGCATTTTCTTCTTTCTAATTACTCTGACTAGGTTATAAACCCAGCAACATATCTGGAATGCATATCATTAACTGCAGGTACTGTGGAACACTTTTCAGAAGGACAGTCTTACAGGATTTAGGGCACTGTCATACATGCTGAGCCACTGGAGATCTTAGGGCTCAGCTCCAGGCAGCATGGGCAGAGATTGCGCACCTCAGATTTCATATTCAAGAGGAAATACATTATAAGAACAACCCGCCATTTCCCCAACATCCAACAGAAGAACCTCGACCGGAGAGGGTAGTTGGTCCAGGAGGTTGGCAGGTGGTTAGGAGGGGCAAATTGGATGCCCCATCATTCTGTGCTCTCCAACATATTATCTCCAAAAACCATATAAACACTACAAACAGGTATCTGCCTCTATCTCTGAAATAAAACAAAGGGGCAGAGGACACTGCAGAGCAGGACACTGCAGCACAGGAGCTAGCACAACAAAACTCACCCAAATCAGGAACCAAATCAAAAAAAGCAAAAAGGAAATCCCAAAAACTTCTGATCATAGGAGACTCCATGATTCGGGGAGTTGATACCCATCTTCAATCAGGTAATGGCTGATGTCTCCAGGTACATCAGTGGAGAGACACTGGACCGCATTGCTAAAATTGTTCACAAAGCAGGAGAAAACATTGACGTCCTGGTACACATAGGGACTAATGATCTCGCCAGCCGGTCAGTTGTGGAGACCAAGGAACACCTGACCAGGCTGGGTGACAAACTATCATCCATTTCACCCCACATCTCCTTTTCTGAGATCCTGACAGTCTGGGAGAGGGGGGCAGATGGACGGAAGGTCAGAGAAGGGGAGACAGGGGAGCTAAACATCTGGCTCAAGCGCTGGTGCCAGGAAAAATGACACAGATTTGTAGGGAACTGGCAACAGTTCTGGGAACGAAAGTTCTTTAAATGTGATGGACTGCATCTGACTAAGGAGGGAGTCAGTGCATTGTGGCAGAAGTTTGACGTCTTTGCAGAATATGTAAACTAGCAAATGGGGAGAGGGGTGCAGCACCCCATACATCGAATGGGAAGAATACCCCTCTCCCCTCAGCTAGTGGTCAAACAGGGATTCAGCATGTTTGCAGTTCATTTGCATCACCAGGTAGGAAAAAAGGTCCATCTCCCCATACGATGCACAGGGGAAATGCCAAACCTCACCCAACAACTAACACACCGAAATCTGGCCAATGGAAAATCACATACACAAATGTTCACAGCCTGAGAAATAAGATCCCAGACCTGCAGGCAATAATATCAGAGGCTAAACTGGACATAGTAGCAATTAATGAGATGTTGTTTACCAGTAACCACACTTGGGAGACTTCATTACCTGGCTATGTACTGTTCAGAAGAGACCGAGGTGCAAAAAGGGGGGGTGGAGTGGTCCTGCATGTCAATGAAAATATCAAAGCTACAGAAATTCGGAATACACATAAGGAGCCATAAGAACTGTGGGTCACCCTGGAAACAGAAAATGGGACAATCATAAGAACTGTGGTTGTCTACAGGCCCCAGACCAGGGGGAGGACATAGACGCATTACTGTTAGATATACAGAACATGACAGCTAAAGGGGAGGTTCTGATAATGGGAGACTTCAACATGCCGGATACAAATTGGTCAATACCAGCAGGAACATCTGCCAGAACTAGACACATGGTGGATTCCCTGCAGGGGGAGGGCCTGAAACAACTGGTACAACAACCCACAAGAGAAGGGCTATCCTAGATCTAGTACTGACTAACAGGAAGGATCACAGATCTCCAGGTAGAAGGTCACCTGGGGCCAGTGACCATCACATGGTATGGTTCAATTTGGCCACTACATCTAAATCATCCCATTCCAAGGCAAAAATATGGGACTTCACAGGAGCTGACTTTGATAAGATGGCCAACAGAGTTAAGCTAGCCCTGGCAAAAAAACACAGCTGAGGGGGTACAGGCAAAATGGGCAAGCATTAAGGATGCAATACTTGAAGCAACATCCCATTGTGTTAGACAGAAAAGGAAGTGCAAAGAAGAAGAAACCACTTTGGTTCTCAAATACAGTAGCAGAAAAGGTCAGAGCCAAAAGGCTAGCCTTCAGGAAATATAAGGGAACACAGCAGGATGAAGATAGGGAGGCATACCAAACTGCCCTAAGGGAAGCAGGGAAGGCAGTAAGACAGGCAAAGTCCCAAACTGAGGAAACACTAGCACGAACAGTAAAAGAAGGTGACAAGACTTTCTATAGATACATTAGTGAAAGGAGAAAGTCCAGAGTGGTATTGCTAAGCTCAAAGGAGAAAAGGAGGCATGTGAGGAGGAGGACCCTGTAAAAGCATCTATCCTAAATAGATACTTAAGAGAAGGTAGGGCAGGGCCCACAGCTCAGCACCATGGACACAGGGGGGAGGAAGGGAGGTGAGCACTACTCCCTTCACAAAAGAAAGGGTCCTACAAGAGCTCGCTAAGCTCAGGGTGGACAAGGCAATGGGACCTGATGGCATACATCCCAGGGTACTTAAGAAGCTAAGGCTGGAACTAGCAGAACCATTAGCAGAACTATTTAGTGAGTCTCTGAGCACAGGAGAGGTCCCAGAAGACTGGAGAAGGGCTCATGTGATCCCACTGCACAAGAGTGGTAGCAGGGAGGAGGCAGGGAACTACAGACCAGTCAGTCTCACCTCAGTAGTGGGCAAGATTATGGAGGAACTCCTTAAGGAAAGGATAGTGCAACACCTGGGATTATGGGGCATGGGATCCAAGACAGCATAGGTTTACAAAGGAAGGTCCTGTCAAACTAATCTCATAGATTTCTTTGACTGGGTAACCAGAATGGTGGACCAAGGGAGAGTTGATGTCGCCCACCTTGACTTCATCAAAGCTTACACTGTTCCACATAGAAGATTGATAAATAAGCTGGGTAGGCTCAGGGTTGGTCAGAAGTTGGTCAACTGGGTGGCAAACTGGTTGACAGGCAGAAACAGAGAGTGGTGGTAAATGGTATACAGTCAGAAGAGATGCAAGTCACAAGTGGGTACTTCAGGATCAGTCCTGGGGCCAGTTCTCTTCAATATCTTCATTAGTGACATTGCAGATGGACTAGAGGGTAAGGCTTTGTCTGTTTGCAGATGACACCAAGATCTGCAACAGAGTAGATGATCCAGATGGGGTGGGCTGAATGAGAAGAGATCTGGATAAACTAGCAAAATGGTCAGAGGAGTGGCAACTGGGATTTAATGCAAAGAAGTGCAAGATCATGCACATAGGGAAGAGAAACCCTGAAGCCACCTATAGGCTGGGAGGGGAGTTGCTGGCAGTCACAAAGGAAGGAAGAAAGAGACTTGGGCATCATCATCACCGATGACCTGAAATCATCCAAACAGACCTCTAAAGCAGTAGGTAAGGCTAGGGTGATGTTAGGGTGTATTAGTAGGAGTATCACAAGTCGTAAGAGGGAGGTAATAATCCCTCTTTACAAGACACTGGTTAGGCCCCATCTGGAGTACTGCAGTACTGGAGGCCACACCTTCACAAGGGCATTAACCAAATTGAGGCAGTCCAGAGAAGGGCAACCAAAATGGTGCAGGGACTACATCAGAAGACATATGAGGACAGATTAACGGAGCTCAGTATACATACCCTTGAGCAAAGGAGGGAGAGAGGTGATATGATCGAAACAGTCAAACACCTTAAGGGCATTAACAAGGTGAAAGAATCCAACATGTTTAAATATAAGAAAAATAGCAGGACAAGAGGACACAGCATGAGATTAGAGGGAGGCTGATTAAGGGGGAATGTGAGGAAATTATTTTTCACAGAAAGAGTGGGGGATGCATGGAACGGCCTACCTCAGGAGGTGGTGGCTATGAATACAGTGCAGGGCTTCAAAGAGGCATGGGAGAGGCATAAGGGAGCAATACAGATGAGTATGAATAGATAGGCCACAGGCAGAGCAAAGGCCGATGGCACATTTATAAGGCAGAAAAAGAAATGGGCAGACTGGATGGGCCTTGCAGTCCTTATCTGCCGTCAACCTCTATGTTTCTATGTATGGAGACTCCCCTGACAAGTGAGGACAATGCTGAAAATGAGGCTCAGAGTGCAGAGACCGTAACAGTTCCCCCTAGAAAGACTGGTCGAGCTGTAAAGCCTGTGGTGCACCTCAGTTATGATTCCCCTGGGAGGCCTGTGGACTTGCCTCTCAATATTGTCCATAAAGGAGTGTATGTGACTCCGAGCTCATTGCCCAAACTGAACATCAGTGCTAACTCCAAGTCACTTGTGTTGCCCTCTAGGTATGGTGCCCCTGCCCCATCCAGCCCCAAGGTAACTGATAGGGAAGGGGCCCCTCTCTTCAGGTTTCATGTGCAGGAGGTAATAACCTGAGTTATGGTACAATGTGTGTATAATACTGTGAAAAAGTGATGTACTGAAAAGTTTCAGAAATGTTTCTGGTAAGGTGATATGTTTACTGATGATTACATATATAAGCCTAATGTGATATTGATGTAAATATTTATGGTTGTATTGAAACTTATGGGGGTACTTACTTGACGTGGATGCCAAGTTTTTCCAGGCCAGGAAGAGTGTAACCCTCCTGCAAATGGGGTTTCCCAAAGGTCTTCCAGGAGCTTGGCTGAATGCTCCAAGCCTGGGTGGTGTTCGGTGTCTGAGCTGCTTAACTGTGGTTGCAAGTGAGTGCTATTTGAACCTCCACATACTGTCTCTTTAAGAGCTGTCTGCTTGCAGACTTAATTAGTTTGTATGGGGGGACTGTGTATTTAATGCTCGAATCCTGCCCAAGCTACGGAGTAATCGCTCCATTTTGAGGTCGCTGAAGGTGCAAAGGGAGCCCATCTGAAAGCTGTAACTGTTTGCCTGTAACCTTTTAAAGCATTAGCAAAATTGTAGTTTGTCTAACCTGCCTTTATTGCAGCTGGGACTCTGTGTGTGTTACCTCTCCATTTTGGACCTAAACTGCTGTGCTGGGCCAATTGGGTTAAGGGAGCCCTAAAATGGAGCCTGTGGACGAATCAGAACTTGGACTCTTAATTTGAGCCAGCCACAAGGGGATTGTATGGGCAGTGACTCTGGGAAATGTAGTTTTGACCTTGGCACCTTTTTCTACCAACAGAGGGAGTCTTATTGTGAGTGACAGCTGAATCAGCCAACAGAATAGTGTGGAGCTAAAGGAAATTCCCTGCTCGGTGACTGGAAAGATCAGATCAGTTGTGGCAGAGAAGAGAGAAGGAGCTGTGTGCTTCTACGGTGTATAGTTTCGCGCAGGAATCGCATGGGAGGCATTGAGTTTCGGTCTGCAGCCTTTGTGAGTGCCAGTTTGGACTGAATCTGAGTTGTGAGGAGAAAGAAGCACTAGAAGTGTGGAAACCAGGCTCACCCTGTAGAAGACTGGAGAAATTGCTGAATCGCACTCGGTCTGTCAGGAACTGAAGCTGCTGTGTGTGCTCCCAGGTATTTTGCAGTAATTGGGATTGGGATCAAGGAGCAGCCTGCCTGGTATAGTACTTTCCTTTTACATATAAATGTGCGTAGTGCTTGTGGGGAATCGCCATTTCAAATCCGCTGTACAGTGAATTGTGTGCTGAAGCTGGAAGTAAACCCCCAGCTTAATTCGGACTGCATCCATTTGCTATCAACTGCAGTGGGGTCCGGTCACAAGGACCTTATCCTCATGCCTTGCTCTTCTGGCAATCCAGAGGGACATTCTCCATCTGATCCTCAGTTTGGGTGTTGTGAGTACAAATCAGGGTATTCCCTTGCAGCTTGTTTTCAATCACAAGTGTGTCACCTAATTCTTGTTTCACTGTTTCATGGACTGAGCCCTCCGGCTCCGGATTACAATTGGGCGTCGTGCATATATTTTCTTCTACAGGGCCCTCTCCATCTGCACCTGCCGGCCAACCCTGGGCAATGGACCTGGCTAGCCCCCCCCCCAACCTGGGTACACAGAGTGTGACTTTTCAGACCCTGTATGTGTGCACAGTACTGTGATTTGAATATTTCCAAACCAAATCAACCTGATTGCCCCCCTCCTTGTTACTGTCCCCCAAGTAAACCAGTTTTGTTGTTGTTATACTATATACTGCCTGTGGTGTTGGTACTTATGGAAACAGTATTGTGTTTTGTTGTGTATGTTGTTTAACCTTACTTTGCAGGGGGTCCTGAGAGACGTGCTGCAGAATCAGTCTCGAGGGTAAGTGGTATCTATATGAGTGAACAGTGTGTATACGTGGGTTATTGGGGCCGTAACTCCGGTGTACTATGTGAGCCACTAGAGGGAATAAAAGGGGGTCTCAGTGTCCCAGAGGGCTGTGACCAAGCTAGTCTAATCACTACAAACCCTGACCTCTGGGTGGAGGCACCTGCCACAGAACCTAGGCCCCTTAACCCGTCCATAGTCAAACAGGCAGGGGTAGTAGCCCTCGGGATAGCGCCACCTAGGGGTTACACATTAAAAACCAGAAATCCACCAGTAGGTAAAAGAAGTAGCTCTCCTTGCATATTTATTTATTTTTGTTGACTGGGAAAGGAGGACTAGACAATTCTGCTTATTTTCAGCCTTGCCCCAGAGGAAGGGGGAGAAACAGATGGTAACCAACTGAAATTGAACCAGATTTAGCTGTTGGTGATATTTTTAGTGAATGGGGGAGATTTGGCCAGGACATCGGGGAAATTTCCCTACTCTCCTGTAGGGGTCCCTTGGCCTTCTGGCATTCTACCAAGATGGCTGCACTGTCTGAAGTTGTGGGCATGGCTGTGCTGGACGCTGGGGAATGGGCCACCTCCCCATTGTCTGCTTTGAATGAGAATCACAACGTTTTTGTCTTTGGATCCAAAAAAAATGATTTACCTGCTGTTTCCATGCCTCTGGGTTCGATCCCTGGCGCTCCCAAATCTTCTGCTTTCTCAGATATTGCTCTACAGACTGCTGAAAGTACAGTTACATAAAAATTTACTGTAACAGTAGATCTTCGAGAGGAACTCTTGCAGCAGGCAACACTGGTAGGACTGAAGCCACCAGGTGCCAGGACCCCATGGAAAACCTCTAGCTAGCAGTGTACAAAGGGGGACCATCCCCACCAACGTCAGCATGCTGATGTCTGCCTATGCTATAAAAAGGGGTGGTCCCCCAGACCTACCTCAGTTCTCCTGCCCGAGAGTCCAGCATGCAAACAAGAAAAGCAGAACCGAGGCAGTTTCTCAGAGCTGAGGAAATGAATAACCAATGCAAAGCAAAAGTAGCAACTGGGGGAAGGAGGGAAAGCAGCGCCTGCTGCAAGAGCTCCCCTCGAAGATCTACTATTACAGTAAGTTCTTACATAACTGTACTATCTCACTTCAAGGGTGCTCTTGTAGCAGGCAACACCAGTAGGACTGAGACCCAAGCAGTACCAGAACTGACCAAAAGTCAGCCAGAAGGAGGCAAATAGACAACAGAAGGCTGTTCAAGAAAGAAGGCCATGAAGGACAGCTAGTCCAAATTTGGTCCTACACCTAAAAGTAATGTCCAAGCTGTAATGGTGGACAAAGGTGTGATCCAAACTCCATGTGACAGCTGCACAGATGTCTACAGCAGACACATTTCAGAAGGAGGCAGTAGAGGCGGCCATACCCCTGGTGGAGTGACCCTTGACTGCCCCAGGTAAGGGCTTGTTGTACTTACAGTAACAGTAGACAATGCAATTTGCCAACCATTTAGACAAACACCACTTTGAAACAGGAGCCCCTTCTCTCTCGGGTGGCAAACAAAACAAACAACAGATTAGTCTTGTGATCCGGTTGGGTGCGATTCATGTGACAACGCAGCACTCTATGAACATCTAAGGTATGCAACAAGGCCTCCCCCTGGTTGGACTATTCAGGGAGATAAACAGGTAGGCGGATGGATTGGTTTAGCATGAACTCAAGCACCACCTTAGGAAGAAACTTAGGATTAGTCCGTAAAGACAACCTGACTTTGTGAAACTCTAAATAAGGCTCTTTACAGATCAGAGCCTGAAGCTTGGAAATCCTCTGAGCTGAGGTAAAAGCAACTAAAAATAATGCTTTCCATGACAGAAATGCAGCTCACAACTTGCAGTCGGCTCAAAGGGAGGCAGAGTGAGCTTTTCCAACATAAAAAGAAGGTCCCATGGAGGGACAGGGTCCCAAATGGGAGGTTTCAAATGCAAGATACCCCACAAGAATGTGCTGGATACCTCCAGCTGGGCAACAGCTTTGCCCTCAATAGGTGCATGGTACGCAGAGATGGCAGAAAGGTGCACCTTAAGCGAAGAGTTCCCCAGAACAGAGTCTGAGAGGGAAGGAGGTACTCCAGAATCAGATTCACCAGGTGAGTGAAGGGATCTAGTGATGAGCAGTGGCCCATATGGAGAAGCGCTTCCACTTCACGGCATAGGTGGCTCTCATGGAGGGTTTCCTGGCAGACACCAAGACATCCACAACCCTGGAAGAAACCCCAAGGCGGGCGATAGATACGTCTGCAGGAGCTATGCATGGAGATGCAGAGACTTGAAGTCTGGATGAATCAGGGTGCCCTGCTCCTTGGAGAGCAAGCCAGTGCACAGGGGCAAGGCAACAGGAGGTTCCACTGCTAGCTGCTGCAGTAGAGGGATCCAAATCTGACACAGCCAGTAGGGAGCAATGAGAATGATCTCTGCCCCCTTTGACTGAAGTTTGAGGAGAACCCTCTGCACAATTGGAAATGGAGGGAAAGCATATAGAAACCTGCCTTCAAGAAGAGAGACAAGGCATCATGCCAGAAAACTCCAAGCACTGGATCGAGCAAGCAAAAAAAAAAGCAGCAGTGTTGTGTTAAATGGGGACACAAAAAGATCCAACTCTGGGCATCCCCATCTGTCAAAGAGGTCTTCAACTACTGAGGACAGAAGTTCCCACTCATGCATCCTCAACCTGGATTGGCTTAGGCTGTCGTCCAGGACGTTTTGGACATCTGAAACATGGACGGCTGAGAGTTCCAGGCCATGCTTGATGGCTCAATGCCAGACCCTCATGGCCTCCCGACAAAGGAGGCAAGAATGAGTGCCCCCCTGTTTGCTGATGTAGAAGACTACGGACATGTTGTCCATCTGAACCAGTAGCAGGCTGAGAAGAATGTGAGTCTAGAAGGCCTGCAGAGCATACAGAACTGCCTTCATCTCCAGCACATTTATGTGGAGATGCTGCTCTGACCTGGACTAACTGCCCTGGGTTTGAGGATTGGCTAGATGAGCGCCCCAGTCCAGGCCCGAGGCATCCGTGGTGAGGATCTGCTGAGGAGAAACAATATGGAGATGGACACCCTGTAGGAGATTGGAAGGGTTCTGCCACCACTCTAAGGTCCTCTTCACCGGAGCTGAAACCAGCACCAGTTGATCCAAGTTATTTGTGCGCTGATCCCATTGGGTTTGAAGAGTCCACTGGGGAACTGTCATATGGAGACAGGCTAGGAGAACCATGGTTATAGCCGGTGCCATGTGCCCTAGCAGGCAAAGAAACATCCTGGCTGTAACCTGATGACTGGAGGATACCAGGTGGGCCTGAGTGATCAAGAGTTCTACCCTGTCCTCCAACAGAAAAGCCCTGCCCTGAGATGAGTCCGGGACTGCTCCTATGTATTGGAGGCATTGGCATGGACAGAGACAAAACTTTAGCAGACTGATCATGATCCCTAGAGTCTGGAAGAGCCAAAAGGTGCTTTCCAGGGTCCTGGAGGGGGCTGTGAGTAGCCAGTCATCCAGATACAGGAACATATAAAAGCCTTGCCTTAGCCGGCCCGGTGGCGCTGAGGGTTGAGGCGCTGGATGCCACACCTCTCACCACGCCGGCGACCCGGGTTCAGGAGCGGACTCGGGTCATCGGTGGGTCGGCCGGGGGGAGATAGGCTGGAGCATCCAACGACAGCTCGCCTTCTCCGGGGAGGGATTTGGCCGATGCCCGACACTTGCATGACCCCGGGCGGAGGCTCGAGGAACTGCAAGCTCCACTTAGGGATGGGCGGCCATTGAGTAGCATGGATGTCGGCGCGTGCGTCATGACATCGGGGGAGGTTACTTGCTGCTCGGGGAGAGAGAAAAATGCGGAAACAAGCCTGCCTCAGCCGGGAAGATGGGAGGACCATGGCCGTGCCCACGATTTGCCTGTGCCCACCCAGCAGACCTCAGACCGACGAAATGTAAATAACGGGGTTTTGAGCCCCCCACCTCATCCCCACCCAGGGGGTAATCCGTGGCTCCATGGGGCCTAGGGGTCTGCTTGGGTTGGATTCCGGGCAGTGGGATGTCCAGTTGTCCCCCCTGAAGGGTCGGAGGTGGCAGGCTGGGGAGGAGGAATAAATAGAAATAAAAAAAAAAAAAGCCTTGCCTTCTCAGAGCCACAGCTACTACTGCCAGGCACTAGGTAAACACCCGAAATACAGAGAAAAGGCCAAAAGGGAGGGGTTGGAACTGAAAGTGGTCCTCCTGAAAACAGAAATGGAGGAAGCAATAGTGGGGAGGAAAAACTAGGATATGGAGGTAGGCATCCTACATATCCAGAGAACAGAGCCAGTCCCCCTGGTGAAGGAGGGGCAATAGATCCTGAAGAGTCACCATCCTGAACTGTTTGTACTCTGTTTTAATTCAGGTGACTGAGGTCCAAAATTGGTTTTGGGTCCCCCATCTTCTTAGGGACCAGGAAAAAGTGGGAGTAGAACCCTTAGTGTTCCCAACTCTGAAGTCGGTGCTAGCCCTTCCAGGCATCACCCAAAGCCAGCGCTTGCCTCCTCCTCTACTCAGGCGATGCCTCTGCCTCAGGGGAATCTCCCCCCACAGGTGCCAGCCTTACCTCAGGGGCCTATGTTGGCTGTTTCTCCAGACCGACACCAGCCTTTGCCTACCAGGCCGGTGCCAGCCTCACTGACACCTACTCCGGTGACTCCTCAGCCGTCATCACCTTTGCCTCAGCCTGAGCCTCAGTCAATGCCCGCTGGCCCTCCAAGGGATACCCAGTTGGCACCTGTTGTTCCTATGCCAAAGTACCATATGCCGCCTTCCCCACCGAAGTATATGTACCATCCTCCCCAGTACCCTTATCCACCGTATGCTCCATCTCCTCTGGTGGATTATAATGCCTTATTCATGGCTTAGTGGACCTTCATGAAGGACAAGGAAGCTCCTAGATGCCCTGATTCCCCCCAACTCCTTCCAGGGACCCCTCTCCCTGAGATCTGGACAGGGCAAGTCCCAGTGGCACTCGTACTACTGGGTCTTCTGATCAACACAAGGAAGACCGCCACCCCCGATGCCAATACCTAACAGTTAACCGTCAGGGGATGAGTCCTCCTCTTCCTCATCCAATTCATCAAAGGACTCCTGGGGCTCCTCTGGGGATTGTGGACCTATTAGGAGATCCCTATATCTCCCCCTGATGATCTGTCTTTCCTCGATGTGATGTGCAACATACAGTCCCTTATGGGGTGGGAGACCGAGGAACTCGACCTGGAGTGCCACTACCTGGCTATTTACCTTCGGAAAAAGGAGACCCTCCCTTTGGTGGTACAACTGCTCATCAACTCAAGATGATGTGACCAAGACAGCGTGGACTCATCCCTCAACCACCCCGGCCTTAGCCAAAAAGGCGGATCACCTCTACCATATGCCAGTGGGCAAAGATTTCTTTGGTGAACACCCCTTGTTGGATTCAGTGGTCATGAATGAAACAGAAATTGTCGACAGATAAGGACCGCTAGGCCCATCTAGTCTGCCCGTAGGCCTTATATATTGCATGTGGCCACTGACTCTGTGTGATCAATGGCTTTTCATCACTCCCTCCTCTCTCAAGCTTCCCTTGTGCCTGTCCCAGGCATGCTTAAACCCCTCCATTGTGCTTGCCCCCAATACCTCCTGTGGCAGACTATTCCAAGTGTCGACTACCCTTTCTGTGTAGAAAAACTTCCTCATATTACCTCTTAATCTACCCCCTTCCAATTTCATATTGTGTCCCCTTGTTCTAGCACTTTTTCTAAACTGGGAAAGGTCCTCCACCTGCACCTTGTTTATGCCCTTGAGGTACTTGAAAGTTTCAATCATGTCCTCCTGCTGTCTCCTCTCCTCTCCTCTCCTCCAGTGAGTACATATTGAGGTCCCTTAGTCTCTCCTCATATGTTTTGTGGTGCAGCCCTGCACCATCTTCGTTGTCCTTTTCTGGATAGTCTCCACCTTATCTATGTCCTTGAGCAGGTGTGGCCTCCAGAACTGAATGCAGTACTCCAGGTGAGGCCTTACCAATGTTTTATACAATGGCATCACCACCTCCCACTAGTGATACCCCTGCCTATGCACCCCAGCATGCCACTGGCCCTCCCTGCCGCCTTTGTGCACTGCTTTGATACCGTAAGGTCATCAGAGATGATAACCCCTAGGTCCCTTTCCTCTTTGGTGACAGTCAGCTCCTCCCCCCCTCAACCTGTAGCTCTCCCCAGGGTCCCCTCTACCCAGGTGCATTATTTTGCGCTTCTTTGCATTGAACCTCAGTTGCCACATCTCCAACCATCTTTCAAGCTTCTCCAGGTCCCTCTTTATTTTCTGCACCCCTTCTGGAGTATCCACCCTGTTGCAGATCTTGGAGACATCTGCAAACAGGTAGACCTTTCCTTCCAGCCCCTTTGCAATGTCACTAATGAAGACATTGAACAGGACTGGTCCTAGTACTGATCCCTGTGGTACCCACTGGTCACCCCCTCTCCCCAGATTGTACCCAATTTACCACCACCCTCTGTCTCCTGTCTGTTAACCAGTTCCTAACCCAGTTCACCACCTTGTTTCCCATGCCCAGCATACCCATCTTGTTAATCAGCCTTTTATGTGGAACGGTGTTGAAGGCTTTGCTTAAATCTAGGTAGATGACCTCTACCGCCCCTCCCTGATTTATTTCCCTAGTCATCCTATCAAAAAAAATCTATTAGATTCATTTGACATGAACTTCCTGCTGTTAATCTGTGTTGCCTCAGATCCTGAGCACCACTGGATTCCATATGTGCCACCATCCTTTCCTTCAGCAGTGTCTCCATGATCTTTCCCACCACTGAGGTGAGGCTGACTGGCCTGTAGTTCCCCACCTCCTCCCTACTGCCGCTTTTATGTAGTGGGACTACATGTGCCCTCCTCCAGTCCTCTGGAATGACACCCATATTGAGTGACTCAGTGAAAAGGGCCACCAGAGGCACTGCTAGTTCTCTTCGCAGCTCCTTTAATATCCTTGCATGGATGCCATCTGGCCCCATGGCCTTATCCACCTTCAGCTTTGTGAGTTCTTCCAGAACTCTCTCCGCTGTGAATTGGCTGGTGTCTACTTCTACCCCCTTCCCATTGTCTCTGCAACCCAACGGTGGTCCCTGACTCTCCCCTTCCCCTCCTTAGTGAATACTGAGCAGAAGTATTTGTTCAGTATTTCTGTCTTGTCCAGATTCCCCTCCTTACACTTTCCCTTCTCCCCTTTGAGCCTCACAATCCCCCTCCCATTGTTTCTTCTTTCACTGATGTACCTATAAAATGCCTTATCCCCTTTCTTTAAAGACCATGCTAATCCCTCTTCTGGCTGTGCCTTCACCCTCCTAACAACCTTCCCTGCTTCCCTTAGACATTCAAGATACACCTCCCTGTCCTCCTCCCTTTGGCTCCCCTCATATTTCCTGAAACTCAGCCTTTTAGCCCTGACTTTGTCCTCCACCTCTTTGGAGAGCCATAGTGGTTTCCTTCTTCTTTTCCCTTTGGCCACTATCCTAACACATTGGTTTGTTATATCCATTATGGCTCCTTTCAGTTTCTCCCATTGTTCTTCCACCCCCTCTATTACCTCTCCCTTCACCAGGACTGCTTGTATACATCTACCCATTTCAGTGAAATCTGCCCTCCTAAAATATAATACTCTTGCCCTTGTGTGGCTTAATTGAGTCCATGTCTCCATGCTGAACCACACCATGTGGTGGTCACTGGACTCCAGCTGCCTTTCCACCTGTATTTCTTTGGCTCTGTTCCCATTGGTCCATACCAGGTCCAGAATTGACTTGTCCCTGGTTGGCTCATGCACCAGCTGCCTGAGTCCAAACCCCTGCAGGGATTCCAGGATGGCTGTGCTTCTGGCTGAAGCAGTCACTTGGGTGGCCCAATCCACATCCAACATATTGAAATCCCCCAGTAGCAGGATTTCACCTTTAGCTGCCATGTCGTGTATGTTCTCCACTAGTTCCCTGTCTACTTCCTCCCTCTGTGCCAGAGGTCTGTAGATCACCCCTGTGCATATTACTGTTCCATTCCATGGCTCCAGGTTGACCCACATTACCTTGGCCTCCCCCTGTCTTCCCTGAACTTCTGTAGCCTTTATACCATCTTTGATGTATAGAGCCACTCCCCCACCCTTTTTACCCTTCCTGTCCCTCCTGAACAGCGTATTGCCTGGTACACTGACTTCCCAGCCAAACCTTATTTCCTAGGCTACGGGCGTTCGTTGGCATGACCTTCCATGTTTTACAGTCTGCCCTCCCTCTTCTCTTGCTCTCCTTCTCAATCGTCTTCCCCCCACCCTGGTTTCCTTTCCTGTGTGCTCTTGCCCCCCCATATAACTCATTATACATTCGTCACCTGCCTGCCCCTCCCTGCCTGCTTCAGCTGTTCCTGTAGTCAACTTACGTTCCTGCATGTTCCCATGAGAGTGTTCTGAAGCCTACTGACCCTCTTGGCTCTCCCCCCTTGGCCAGTTTAAATGCTCACAGACGAAGCATTTAAACTTCTCACAAAGGACCAAGGTCCCCTTCTCGGACAGATGCAGGCCATCCTCCTTATATAAGCTTGCATCTGCCCAGGTCAGGCCCCAGTTCCCTATGAAGCCAAAACCCTCCCTTCCACACCAATCCTTCAACCAGGAGCTGAAGGTATGGATGGGGAGTTCCCTAGCTTCCCCTGTGCCCTGAACAGGTAGCACCTCTGAGAATGAGAAGGAGCGTACTACCTGTTTCAGGTTTCCCCCCAGCTTCCTGAAATCCTCCTGGACTCTGGCTAACTCCACCCTTCTTCTGGCCAGGTCATTGGTCCTCAGGTGGACAAAGACATCCAGCTGCTCCCTCCTAGCTATTGTCATAGTGATCCTATGGATCCACTTCCCATCCCTCCATGCAACGCTTCCTGGGAGGCACTTGACCTCCTCTCTCCCCTGCTAAGTGTCCCTAACTCCACTCCCCAGACAATAGAGTCCCCCACTAGTAAAAGCTTCCCCCTCCTCCAGGGTCCCCTGCCTCCCTTCCCTAGGGCTCCATCCTGAAGGACCCTCCCATCCTCCCAGGTCCCAGCCTCGGGTTCCTCAGTGGGGATTTCCCGTTCCTCCAAAACAGTGTAGGAGTTACTAAGTTGGACCGATTGGGGGATGTGCTTTCAACCCCCTTCTCTCACCCTCCCTGAGCCCACCATAGTTCAATCACTCCTCTTCCCTGGCATCCTTTGAGGTACTGGTTGTGGACCCTTCAGCTTGGCCAATTCTGCTCGGAGACAGGCAACCTCCTCCCTCAGCCCAGAGAGGTGCATGAAGATAGGGCAGTGTCGCAGTCTCCAGAATGTCTCCCTGAAGACAGCTGCTCCACAACCACTGCACTGCACACTCCCATCATGTCTGTTCCCCCCTCAATCAACTGCCTGCTTAAGATTGCTATCTGTTATCTCCCAAATATTTTTTTTCTTTTGTTTTTTTGTTATGCTTTCTCTCTTCACTACTTCCTGTATGGATGTAGGATGTTGCAAGGCCCTATGGGACCTATAAATGTAGGGCAAGCCCTGGGGTAGGTGGGTTGTGGGATGGGAGGGTGGGACTACATCACAGGCTGTGTCCAAAAACAATCAGCCAGGGAGTCCTCTGGCAGTGGCTCTTCACTCCACTCACCGTGGTCCACACACAGCCAATTATAAACACACAGTCACAAACCTATCAGCTAGAATCCCTCAATCCTGCCCAAACTAAATGGAAAAGCACACAGAAATGGCAGTTAAGACCTCAACTTCAATTACAAACACACAGTCACAAACTCACCAGCTAGAATCCCTCAATCCTGCCACAACTAAATGAAGAATCAAACTGAAATGGCAGTTAAGACCTCACATTCAAACCTGTAATATGATGTCTGCACTTAAAGTTCAGACACAGCCAATTACAAACACACAGCCACAAACTTATCAGCTAGAAAGTCCTGCCCAAACTAAATGAAAAAGCACACAGAAATGGCAGTTAAGAAAATACCTCAACTTCAATTACAAACACAGAGTCACAAACTCACCAGCTAGAATCCCTCAATCCTGCCCCAACTAAATGAAGAATCAAACTGAAATGGCAGGCTCATGACCGCACTAAGAAACCCAAGCACCTCAGCACCCACCCTCCAGACAGAGAATCCTGTCAACTTGACCAGTTGGGTAGGCGGGTGTATTCCTCTACTACTCTGGCCATTCGGACTCAGAACTATTTGGCCCATATGGTGCAGTATCAGAAGGCCATTTGGAACCAGGCGAGGGATCTGGTTCAATCCCTTCCTGAAGACACCATTAAAACTCAGTTAGCCCAGCTCTTAAAGTCTGGTTCGGACATGGGCAACCATGTGCTGAAGTCAGCATACGACACTGTCGATGCTTCTGGGTGTGGGGCAGCAGCAGGGATCTGCATTCACTGCCATTCATGGCTCAGGGTGTCTGGTTTCGCTCCTGATGTTCGGGTCAAAATCATGGATGTCCCTTGCCGGGTTCTGTTCTGTTCAGCAGAGATGCCCAGGATATCATCTCCTACCTTCAGGAATCTGACAAGGCCCTGAGGTTGGTACATTCTATGTACAGATCAGTCATGGCCTCTCCAGCACCAGTCCTTTCACTGGGCCTCTCGACAACCCCCAAGGGTCAGCAGTCAAAAGGCCCCTTTAAGCACAAAGCCAACATTCTGCCAGCTGGGGATCTGCCCCTAAGGCCCCCAGAGCACCCACAGCTGCTCTGCCCACCCCCAGCACCTCTGTCTGACTCCTTGCCCAACTCCCCTTCCAGCAAAGGCCTTTGGGGGAGGCAGTCAGGGGTCGAGTTTCCCTATACCTGGATGGCTGGTGCACAGTAACTTCAGATCAATGGGTGCTTTAGATCATCAAACAGGGTCATACCCTTGAGTTTCTAGAACCCCTTTTGGTAAACCCTCTCTCATCCTCCCATTACCCTCAGGATCACACTGTCCTTATCCGAGAAGAGATCTATTCTCTCCTGCACAAAAGGGCCATAGAACCTGTCCCCTGAGCCAAAGAGGGAAAGGGTTCTACTCCATGCTTATGTCATGGATACTTTCGGTATTCCTTTCACTCCAGAGTCCCAGAATTACCCACTGCCTCCCCCCCCTTCTTTGTCGGACCACTTGCAGGCTTCCCTGCAACACCCTGTCCAACTCTTGGAGGTTATAACAGCCACCTGCAGTTTGTCTTCTAACACTGCCCCTGGACTCCCCCCTGAATTGTATAAAACTTTCCTTGATTATCTTGGACCTATGTTGTTGATTCTGTTTAACAAGATTATGATGACAGGGATGCTCCCTCTCCCTCCCGCCTTGTCTCAAGCCCTGCTCATCTTTTTATATAAAAAGGATGATAGAACCCTTCTGAACAATTGGAGACCTGTATGCCTCCTCAATATGGGCTACAAAATTGTAGCCTGATTGCTGACCACCTGTCTTTCTTCTGCACTGGTGGTCCATTTCTCCCCTTCCCAATAATGTGCTGTCCCATCTTGCAATATCTCGAATAACCTCACTGTCCTGTAGAACTTTCTGAACATGGTAACTGGGGCTTTTGCCACAGTCTTGTGCTTTCCTTGGACCAGGAGAAAGTGTTCAACCGTGTATCCCACTTTTATCTTTTTGATGTCTTATGTCTAGAGATGCAGCGAATTTAAAATCTTCCGGCGAAGTGAACACCAAGTGGCTACTCCGCATTGGCACTTCACTACGCAGAGTGCCCCATAGGAAAAGCTTACTTCGCCTTGTTATTACTTTGCATTGTCATTCCACCTTAAACGTGAAGTAAGGCAGAGTGACAACAATAGTGGCAGCATCCCACACACACGGTCACCAGAATGAATGTGCATCCCCAAAGTGCTACTGTCTTGTATCCAGAAAACTCCCCAGTGCCAATGAAGTGAAATGAGAGTGTAACAAGAAATGTAAAGTCTCCCAGAATTAATGGCACACTCAGTCATGTGCGCAGTGGTCAGGTCATACACACAATCAGCAGAATTAATGTGCATCCCCAAAATGCTACTGTCTTTTGTCCAGAAAATTCCCCAGTGCTGACGAAGTGAAATGAGAGCATAACAAGAAATGTAGACTCACATAATTAATGGTGCCATGTAAACGCACAGACAGATTAAGATTCTGCTACACACTCAAGGGATGCATACACTCAAGCCAGACATCTGCATCATATCTGAGACTTGGCTCAAACCTCACCATACGGATGCCTCAATAGCCATCCCGGGGTATACTGCAATCAGACAGGACCGCCTAGGCCCTAAGAAAGGCGGAGGCATAGCCATGTATATGGCTACCAGTCTTAATTTCACCCCTGTCCAAATCAGCAGCCCATCTCCCCAGACTGAATCTACAATGATTAAACTCCTGCTGCCACACTCCTCCCCAGTATACGTTGCGGGCATCTACTCCCCCGGCTACTCCTGGTGATACCATCATCAGTCATCTAGCCGCCCTAAAAACTCTGGCTGCCACAGGCGAACTCCACATCCTAGGTGACACAAATCATAACTGGCTCACACCTGCATGTACGAAAATACGCAACAGTGTCAAAGCCCTTAACCTCTCCCAACTAATTGAACAACCCACGTGCCTCAATCCCGCAACAAGCAACCACTCCCTCCTGGACTGGGCTCTCACCTCCCACCCACACAGAATAATCAGGGCTGGCATCCTCCCAGACTCCTTGAGTGATCACCACATGATCTATATGTCAAGGAAAGTGCACAGACTTACTAACCACCTCCCTCCTAGGCTGATCCTCACCAGAGCCTACAAATCCCTTCATCTCCAATCACTCCTAGATGATTTCGTACTTGCCGACTGGTCCTTTATCAATCTAGCGTCCTCAATTGACCATGCTTTTGATAGGTTTAGAAAGCAGTTCCTCAACATATGGGACTATCATGCCCCCCTAAGAAAGAAAAGAGTCAGGGATTTCCACCTCCCCTGGATATCAGCAGACATAATTGGCAAATGCCTAGCTAGGGATCAGGCCTGGAAAAATCACAGGAGACTTCAATCCCCTACATCTCTGCAGCACTACCGCACTATCCGAAACAATTGCACAAAAGCCATAAGACAGGCAAAAAACTACTATTTCCGCGACACCCTCACCAAAAATCCTAGCCATCCCTCCAAATTCTGGAAAACCGTTAAAGCCCTGTTCTCTCCCCAGCCCAGACTCCTCCCCACCCTAAACCTTCAGGACAACATCTTATCAACCCCCAGCGAAGTTGCATCCACTTTCAACTCCTTCTTCGCTACAAGTGACAAATCTCTCCTAGACAACTTACAGCCTTGCGCAGCCACCAACAACCACCCTGCCATACCCCAGCCACCCTCAAGCACGCCCACCTTCTCCTTCCGGCCGGTCTCCCCCACAGAAGTCTTTGCTGCTCTACGCTCCCTCGACCCAAACAAAGGCAAGTGCCCACAAGGCCTGGACGCCAAACTCCTCTTCCTATCTGCCCCTGCCACTGCCTCCCCCCTTGCAGACCTACTAAACCTCTCCTTCGCTATGGCAAAAATTCCAGGCACCTGGAAGGAAGCAGTAATCATCCCCCTACCGAAAGGGGACGACCCATCTGAACCAGGAAACTACCGTCCTATCTCCCTCTTACCGGCCCTGGCCAAGCTGCAAGAGCAGCTCGTACTCACCCAAATAACACAGTTCCTCGACTCCACCTCTTTCTTCACTCCATTCCAGTCGGGTTTTGCAAAAATCACTCCGCCATCACAGCCTTGTAAGGCTCTACTAACGATATCTCCTTGGCATGGACAAAGGCCTTGTCACCTCTGCTATTTTTATTGACCTGGCCAAAGCCTTTGATACCGTGTCCCACACTAAACTCCTCTCAAAATTGCAACAAGCAGGCCTCTCCCAACCCGCCTCTAACTGGTTCCAAGCCTACCTGTCAGGCAGCGTGCAGGCTGTAAAAATTAGCCTCACTCTCCTCCCAACTACCAGTGAACATGGGGTCCCCAGGGTTCAGTCCTGGGTCCCCCTACTTTTCTCTATACTCTTAAACGATCTGCCTCAAGTCTGTTCTAACTCAGCACTACAAATGTACGCGGATGATACAGTACTGTACACCTCTGGCCCCCCTACCGATGTCACATTTGCATCTCTACAACGGGATTTTGATGCCGTACAAACATGGCTCAGGTCCAACCAGCTTATCCTAAATGCCAATAAAACCGTCTCCATAACCTTCGGCACCCATCCCAAGTTATCCCACCCAGCAGCCCCCCCGTCTTCCACACCCTGGATGGCTCAAACCTAGATTCCTGCACCTCCTTCAGGTACCTAGGGATATGGCTAGATCAACACCTCGATTTTCACGCCCACATCGAATAACTGCAATAAGAGCTCTGTACCGTCACAAAGGCTCCCTTCCCACCTATGTTAGATGGGAGATAGTCCTCAATATGATCCTTCCCATCTTTGACTATGGGGACGTGGTCTACAGCGGTGCACCCCCATCCACATTGGCTGGACTGGACCCCCTCTATCACTCGTTCTGCCATTACGCCCTTGACCGCCCTCCCACCACCCATCATTGCGACCTGTACAGGCGCCTGGCCTTCCCATCCTTAGAGTCTCGGGCGTAAACACATTGCACTAACCCTTATCTACAAGTACTGGTCAAATACCCTCCCCTCTACCTCAGCAGTGCTCTATCTGCCCAACCTCCCGGCCTACCCGCTCAGAGCTTATGATCAGAAAAAGCTCCATGTACCTTTCATGCGCACCTCCTGGGGGCCAAATGGCCTTCATGCACCGTCTGCCAAAACTATGGAATGAGCTACCTGCAGACATCAGGCATTCAGACTCCCACTGGGCTCTCAAACCACTCCTGAGGTCCTACTACTCTGCTGCTTTAATTGCTACCCAAGACTTAGTTGCCAAATAATAATATTTGCCTCTGAACTGCTGTCTGTTGTCTTCCCACGCTGTGCACTTTAACTATGACTATGACTACTGTTAGCCACTCTAGACCTATGTAACACTGACGTACTGTGTTTTACTGCTTTACTGTATCGAATGTACTGTGTTTTACTGATTACTGTATCTGTTGTCTGACCTATGTAACCCCAGGTCGCATCTGGAAACGAGCGGTCCCCGCTCAGAATGCTTATCTGGTAAATCTCTTAAATAAATAAATACAAAAAGGCACAACATCACCAAACCAGTGTTCACAAATCACAAATCCAAATCTGGAAAGGAATACATTTTGCCAGTTTGAGGATTAGTGCATGGCAGTAACAATCCACTACCAGTAAAGATACTACAAAGCAGTATAAAAATTCATGCAGGTGCGATGGATAGCAGGTTCACACTGCTACAATTACTCTGTGTCACAATAAAAGGTGTCTGATTTAAAGCCACGCATTGCACACACACACACACACACACACACACTCACACGCACACTCAAGTAATGCATAACAAACTGAAAATCTTTAGTAATATAACCAAATGTTTTAAACAGATAAATTGTACACTGCTGCACCACAACAATCAGCAAAAAAATGTCAAGAGTTACTGAAAATATTACTGTGTGTACATTAACACAGTTATAGAAGAAAAATATAACCAAAACAGAAAGACTGCCTTTTTCTCCCAGTTAGTCTACCTACACCACAGATACACCCCACCCCCAAAGCACACTTCACAGTACGCAGACTGACTGTTCTAAATTAACATTCAAAATCCACACACAAACAATAAACACACGATGATATGAGCACAGGAGGGTTTCCTACAATTGATGCACTAAATTTTGAGCAAAAAATATTACTCAAAAAGGCATTTTAAAAAGCTTTTAGAGGTTTTGAATCGCAGAGCTCTGAGAAGAAACTGTCTCCAGCTACCACTGCACACACACTACCCAGGCCAGAAATGAGGTTGTGCCGAACAATCTAGGGCCCATGTGACCTGCAATCCCATGAATAACTGCAAAATTTCATTTGGAGCTCAATTACAGGGCGTAGTGAGGCGAATTACATTGATTTCAATGTACTTCATCTTAAAATTTGTGGAGAAGTGGTTTGGGGAAGGCTGAATATCACAAAGTCATTGGTTTCAGTGGACTTCGTGTTCCTCATTATGAGGCGAAGTACTCCGCTTCACAATTGTGGAGTTCTTCGCAGATTCCGAGTTACTCAGTGAATCACTTCACGGAACAAATTGGAGCCACTTCGCCCACCACTACTTACAGTACTGTAACTCGCATGCTGTATGGGAAGGAATGCAAATGCCTATGGCTGTACTTCACCGATGAGCTGTAGCACAAAACTCCCCGACTTAAAAACGTTTATTATCGAGTACTATGGTGGAGTGGTGAAACCTGGAGAGATACTGAAAAACATGCTTACAATACATCCAAGTAACTAGTAAAAAACTTAATGCTATGATTCGTGATGTGATCATGAATCATGATTTGTGACTGCATTTGTGACCGTGATGATGAAGAACATGATTTGGTGTCAATGGTGTGAGATAACCAATATGGAACTGTTTTGGGAATGCAAATGCCTACGGTTGTACTTCCCCAATGAGGTGTAGCACAAACTCTCCGACTTAAAAAACGCTCATTAATGAGTACAATGGTGGGGTGGTGAAGCCTGGAGAGATACTACAAAACATGCTTACAATACATCCAAGTAACTAGTAAAAAAATGAATGTTGTGATTCGTGACGTGATTGTGAATCGTGATTTGTGACTGCATTTGTGACCGTGATGATGAAGAACATGATTTGTATCATGAGTGACTCGTGATGATGGTCCTGACTTTAAAATGCATATTAATGAGTACAATGTTCATGCAGAATTATGCACCACACCTGTCCAGTACTCTGACGGGAAGCCAAAGAAACAACTGTGACTTAAGTTACAGATGGAGATTGGGCCCTAAAGAGATGCAAATGCACAGACAGATTAAGATTGCACTGCGCACTGAAGAGATGCAGATGCAAAGGCACAACACCTATCCAGTGCTCACCATCAGAAATTCAAATCTGGAAAAGAATACCTTTGGTTGGGGTGGGCTGCGAGGGGGGGCAGTGCACTGCACTGCTGTAGTAACAGTCACTAGTACTAGTACCAGTAAAGATACCACAAAGAAGTACAAAAATCACACAGTTGCAGTGGATAGCAGGTTCACATTGCTGAAATTATTATGTGGCACAATAAAAGGTGTCTGATTTGATGATATGCGTCACACGCATACTCACACACACACACTAAGTAATGCGTAGCAAATTTAAAACTTCAGTAACATAACCACATATTTTAAACAAACTAAAATTATGCACTGCTGCACACCAACAATCTGCAAATCAATGGCAAGAATTATTGAAAGTATTACTGTGTGTACATTAACACAGTTATACAAGAAAAATATCACCAAAACAGAAAGCACTGTCTTTTTCTCTAAGTTAATCTACCTACACCACAGATACACCCCTCCCCCAAAGCACACTTCTACTGTCTGTCAGTACACAGACGGAGTGTTGTACATTAACATTCAAAATCCACACACAAACAAATAAACGCTCAATGATATGAGCACAGGAGGGTTTCCTATAATTGATGAAAGTACAGTTACGTAAGAACTTACTGTAACAGTAGATCTTCGAGAGAGGCTCTTGCAGTAGGTAATTACATATAGGACTGACGCCAGCCGGCGGCAGGACCCCACGGAAAAATTTCTAGCTAGCAGTCCCTGGCGGGGACCACCCCCATGTCAGGTGATCGGCGTCAAATGACGTCAGTATAAAGGGGCGGTCCCGAACGCCCGCCTTCCAGTTCTTTCCCGCCACAGGCCCGGAAGGCCTGGACGAGAGAGAAGCAGACATTTCCCTCAATGGAAAAGGAGCTGAAAAAGCCTAGGGGGATGAAGGGCGGGAAAGTATTACCTACTGAAAGAGCCTCTCTCGAAGATCTACTGTTACGGAAAGTTCTTATGTAACTGTACTATCTTACTTCGAGAGGGCTCTTGCAGTAGGTAATTACATATAGGACAGAATCCCAAGCAGTCTGGAACAAATGAAAGGCACCGGGAGGAGGAACTACTCCAAAAAGTAGCCAATAATCTAGCAGGTCTCAAGAAATGAGGCCTTGCAAGACAGCTAACCCGAAGCCTGCTCTACGGCGAGAGGCAATGTTCAAACTGTAATGTTTAGTAGAGGTATGGACTGAAGTCCAAGTAGCAGCAGCACAGATGTCTGCCGCAGACACGTTCTTGAAACAAGCTGCAGAGGCTGCTACTCCACGAGTGGAGTGACCTCTGACTTGACCCGGTAGGGTCTTGTTGTACTTGTCATAACAGAAAGTGATGCAATGGGCCAACCATTTTGATAAGCATTGCTTAGAGACAGCATTGCCTTCTCTTTTGTGAGCAAAAGAGACAAACAACTGATCAGTCTTTCTGAGATCCTTCGTCCTATCGGTGTAGTATCTCAGGATCCTGTGAACATCCATGGTATGGAGCAGGTATTCTCCTTGATTGGAGTACTGCGTGAAGAAGGCAGGTAATTCAATAGACTGATTCAAGGTAGATTCCGCTACCACCTTCGGGAGAAACTTAGGATTCGTGCGAAGAGCTACTCGTTCTTTGTGAAAAATCAGATAAGGGATTTTGCACATCAGGGCCTGGAGCTCGGAAATTCTGCGAGCAGAAGTAATGGCCACCAAGAAGAGCATCTTCCATGATAAAAACTTCAAGTCTGCGGAAGCCGCAGGCTCAAAAGGAGGAAGGGTAAGTTTCTCGAGGACAAAGTTCAGGTCCCATGGGGGAGCTGGAATCCGGACAGGGGGCCTGAGATGAAGGACCTCTCTGAGGAAAGTTTTGGATACCTCCAGCTGGGCAAATGCCTTGTCAGTGAAAGGGACATGGTAGGCTGAAATAGCCGCCATATGGACTTTCAAAGAGGAGTGGCTGAGACCCAGGTCAAAAAGATAACGCATGTACTCAAGCAGAATGGTCACAGGGCAGGAAAAGGGTTCCACGTTCCTGGCCGCAGCCCAGACGGAAAATCTTTTCCATTTCATGGCGTAGGTGAACCTAGTGGAGGGTTTTCTAGCCTCCACCAGAATCTCAGCCACCTTAGGAGAAACGCCAAAACGAGATTGAGCTTGGTCTGCAGGAGCCATGCATGAAGTTGAAGGGACTTGAGTCCCAGATGGACCAGGGTCCCCTGATCCTGGGTCAGCAATCCTGGAGATAAAGGAAGAGGAAGAGGAGGAACCTCTGAGTATTGTTGTAGAAGAGGGAACCAGATTTGCCTGGGCCAGAAAGGAGCGATCAGAATCATTCTCGCTCCTTCTAAAGCCAGCTTCTATAACACAAGAGGGACCAGAGGAATTGGGGGAAAAGCATAGATGAATCTGTCCTTCCAGCTTAGAGATAGAGCGTCGTTCCAGAAAGCGTCTCGCTCTGGAACGAGCGAGCAAAAGATTGGAAGCTTTGCATTTTGGAAGGAAGCGAACAGGTCTATCTGAGGAGTCCCCCAAATCTGGAAGATGCTTTTTTAGAACTTTTTCGTCCAATTCCCACTCGTGTGGTAGAGCCGACGAGCGACTTAGTCTGTCTGCCAGGACATTGTCAACTCCCGGAACATGGATCGCCGTGAGGTGAAGGTTGTGAAGTGTTGCCCATTCCCAAACCCTCATTGCTTCCCTGCACAGCGGGTAGGATCGAGTCCCTCCTTGCTTGTTGATGTACCACACCATGCACATGTTGTCTGTTTGGACAGCAAGGTGACCGGGAAGGATGAATTGGTGAAGGGCTTGGAGAGCATACAGCACTGCTCGAAGCTCGAGCACGTTGATATGGAGAACTATCTCCATCTTTGACCATAGGCCCTGGGTTCGGTGAGGACCCAGATGGGCTCCCCAACCTTCGCCTGAAGCGTCCGTGGTCAGAGTCTGATCGGGGGGAGGATGAAAAAAGGGGACCCCGGAATAAGTTCTCTCGAACCATCCACCATTGCAAGTCTCTCACCATTGGTGTGGAGATCAGAACTAGATGATCTAGATCGTCTACCCATTGATCTCACTGAGATCGGAGAGTCCACTGAGAGATTCTCATGTGGAGGCGTACGCGCGGAACCGTCGGGATGGCCGCCGCCATGAGCCCCAGTAGACAAGCACTGATCTCGCCAGGACCCTCCTGCATTCCGATAGGAGGGAAATCTGTGACTGGAGGGAGACCCCCCTGTCCGGAGGCAGAAAGGCCTTGCACAGTGATGTGTTGAGAATTGCCCCGATGAACTGGAGCCTCTGTGAAGGCTCCAGGTGAGACTTGGAATGGTTGATGGTAATACCCAGGCCAGTGAAAACCTGCTGGGTGAGGGAGAGAAAATGCAGGAGTTCCTCCCTGGATGAGGCCGCCAGGAGCCAGTCGTCCAGGTAGTGAAAAACCTGAACTCCCAAAGTACGGAGGTGGGCTGCTACCACCGCCAGGCATTTGGTAAAGACTCGGGGAGCCGAGGAAAGACCAAACGGGAGCACCCAGAATTGGTAGTGAAGCCCCTGGAACGCAAACCTGAGGTGCTTTCGGTGCGAGGGGCGAATGGGGATGTGCAGGTACGCATCCTGCATATCTAGTGCACAAAGCCATTGGCCCGGCCGAAGCAGGGGCAAAAGGGTTTGAAGGGAGAGCATCCTGAACCTCTTGTATTCCACATACAGGTTCAGAGAGCTGCGATCGAGAATAGGTCTGAGATCTCCTGTCTTCTTTGGTACAAGGAAGAAGTGGGAATAGTAATCCGTCCCGTAGAGGTGAGGGGGGACGGGTTCTATAGCCTGTTTCGCAAGGAGCGCCGAGATTTCTTCCCTGACCAAAGGAAGATGGTCCCTTGAGTAAGCGGAGTTCAGAGGGGGGTGACGCGGAGGTTTCTGTAGAAACTCTATGGAGTGCCCCTCTGCTATGATCTGAAGCACCCATGAATCTGATGTTATCCTCTCCCAACCCGGAAGGTGGAGGGAGAACCTCCCTCCTACCGGTTCCTCCGGGGCTCGGAGGTGGTGGGAGAGGGAAGGAGTCAGGTGATGTGAGGCAGTGCCACAGCTGGGGCACCCGTTGCTTTTTTGGGCGGCGGGGGCCTAGCAGCTGTGGGGGCCCAACGTTTAGTGGCCCGCCTTCCCTGAGGTTTCGCTTGAGGCTGGCTGCATCTGCGAAAGGGACGGCGCTGAGGGGATGGGGATGGTACATTGAATCAACCGATTTAAGGGCCGTCTCCTTCTCCTGCAAATCAGTGATGACGTCCTTGACATCACCACCGAAAAGCACAGAACCCCTGAAAGGTGCTTCTTGGATCACTGACTGCACCTCTGGGACCAGACCTGACACACGGAGCCATGCATGATGCCGAAGACTGACGGCAAAGGCAGAACTCCGTCCTGCGGTGTCCACTGCGTCGTAGGTCATCCTCAAAATATGACGACTGGCCGAACGAGCAGAACGGACCAGGTCGGCCAACTCCTGCTTGACTTGGGAGTCAGGCAAAGAGTCGATCTTAGATTCCGCCTGGGTAAGGACGGCCTTCTGGTAATCCCCCATATGTGCTACATAGTTCAGGGCCCTAATCCCCAGTGTGGAAGAAGCGTAGATCTTCCTTCCATACTGATCCAGAAGGCGAGATTCCTTATCCGGGGGAGACGAGCTCAAGTGTTTTGGGTGTGCTGACCGGCCGTGAGCGGCGCTAATCACAACCGAGTCTGCACGGGGGTGAAAGTCTAAAAAGTCTACACCCTCCAGAGCCTGGTATAGCCTGTTCGACTTCCTGGGAAGTGGGGCTAAAGCCGACGGTTGCTTCCAAATCGTGGAAACAAGGTGGGCGTGAGGCTCGATCCAGGGTGGCACTAGGGTAGGAGCCGTAAGGGGTAAGTCCAGATGTTCGGCGAGTTTAACCCGTTGAGGATCTGGCTCTAAGGAGTGCCACTGATGGACCTCCTGGATCTTTCTGAGCAACTCCGTGAAGGAAGAATCCTCCGGAGGAGACTTCGGAGGAGTCCTCGGCCGGGGCTTGGACGGAGAGCGTGGCTTATCGTCTCTCTCGGAACATCCATCGGAAGCCTCCAAGGAGTCCGAGAGAGAAGAGGAAGAATCTGAAGCAGAGTTAGACTCCCTAACTCGACTAAGGGGAGAAATGGGTTCCTTGGGGGGGGATCCCAGAACGCATGTCCTGCCCCTCTCTGGATCCCGAGGGTAAAGCCCGGGAGTCCGGAGGAGGAGAGGGAGTGTGCTGTCTGGGGCGTACGGGAGCCGGGGATGGCACCATCGCCGTAAGAAGGCTCTCAACTTCCTTGGTGAGCTGAGCCTTGGCCTCAGCCCACCAGGAGGCAAGAGTCTCCTGAAGGTCCACCAGTGGCCTAGGGGGCAGTGGAGGAGGAGGAGGGGGATAGGTGTATGGAGGAAATCCATAGGGGGAGTATCCATAACCCAGCTGCGGGTATACCGGCGTCGGGTACTGCAGCGTCGAAGGGGTCGGCACCGGGTACTGTGATGCAGGATACTGCGGACCTGGGAAAACCGGTGTCGGATATGATGGTGGATGCCCAGGCACTGGAGGAGCAGCCGGAGCAGACGGCCCAGCTGGGTACTCCACGGGCGGATCAGTCGGGATAGACCCGTGGGGTGGAGGGCCCGATGGAAAGAATATCCTCGCGGCGCCGGAGGGGCCAGTATCGGAATTGGCATCAGCGGGCCGCGTCAGGGAGCCGGGCCGGGCCAGGGAGCCGTCCAGATCCAGCTCTTCAGGAAGAGGATCAGACGGTAGCCCAGGGTCCCGAGCCTCATCCGGGATGGAGGAGAAAAATCCTGGGGTCGGGCAGGGGGACTGGGGAAACACCAGTGGCAGCGAGGCTGCTGGGAGCCTGAGTACGACAGGCGCGGCAGGTCTGCCGTAGGCTCGAGGCCCGGCGCACATCGGAGGAGCCGACGTGTGGCTTATGGGCCGAATCCCACCGGATGCCAGAGGAGCCGGCGTCTGACTTCAGGGGTCTCTCGTCGGAGGCGGGCCGAGTATGGGAGGAGGCCCGGTCCGAGGGGGACACTGCTGTGCGCTGCCCTGAAGGGTCGAGCGTCTTAGCGGCCTTCTCCCCTCATACGTCAGAGGAGCCGACATCCGGGTTAAGGGAGGTGCCCACACCAGTAGGCCGCAGGCCTGCGGTGGTACTGGGGGCTAGAGTCTCCTTTTGCCCGGAGACACCCGGCGGGCTCGAACACGAACCCGACGGGCGGCCCGACGCCTCCTACAAAGCCTTGGAGGCTGCCGTGGGCGCTCCCGGAGGATGTTACCTTGCCTGCGACTGGAGGCCTTCTCCCAGTGCCTTTCCTTGTCCCGCTTCTTATGCCCTTCAGGGGAGGTCGACGCCTGCCGAAGTTTCTTCAACTCCTTCTCCATCGCGGACATCTTCTTTTTGAGGAGATGGGCTTCGAGGGACTGCTGGCATCATCTGCGGGTGGCCACGTTGAATCGAAGGCAGTGCGGACACTTGTCAACCGCGTGGTCGGAGCCTAAGCAGAAAGGGCAGAGGGAGTGACCGTCTTTGTGAGGCAGTTGGGCACCGCACAAGTCGCACTTATTCTTTGAAGGGGATGACATAAACCGACGTTCACCTGACGAAAGAAGAATAAAATTCTATACTGAAAACTTGTTCGGAAAAACCGACAAAGTAACAGGACTGAATGATAAGAACTTAACGCGAGGGGCGCTGCACCGACTGATAGGAAAGAACTGGAAGGCGGGCGTTGGGACCTCCCTTTATACCCGGCGTCGTTTGGCCACGATCACCTGACGATGGTGGTCTCCGCCAGGACTGCTAGCTAGAAATTTTTTTCCATGGGGTCCTGCCGCCGGCCGGTGTCAGTCCTATATGTAATTACCTACTGCAAGAGCCCTCTCGAAGTAAGATCTAAAGTTTCAGCAAAAAAAAAATGACTCAAAAAGGCTTTTTTTTAACAGCTTTTAGAAGGTTTGAATTGTAGAGAGCTCTCGGAGTAGATTGTCTCCTACAGCTTCCTACACACACTACCCCAAACTGAGGCTGTGCAGAACAATCTAGAGCCCATGTGACCTGAAATCCCATGAATCACTGCAAAATTCGCCTTTGGAGCTTAAAAACAAAGTGAAGTGAGGTGAAGGACATTGTTTTCAATGTGCTTCGCCTTAAGAATTGGTGGAGTAGTGGTCTGGGAAGGCGGAGTAACGCAAAGTCATTGTTTTCAATGGATTTCGCATTACCCATTATAACACGAAGTACTCCGCTTCATGTTGCAGAGCACTCTGCAAATTCACCTTCACTCTGTGAATCACTTCACGGAGCGAATTGGGGCCACTTCGCCCATCTCTACTTATGTTAGTATGGGATGCCTCCCCCCCCATTTATTACATGGATACAGTTAAATGCCTCAGTGTGCCTTGTCCCCTATGTTAACTCCTGTCTTGGCACACCCGTCCCCCTTTGTCAGGGGATCAGGCAGGGCTGCTCCCTCAGTCTGCTACTGTCTGTGTTTTCAATTGACCCATAATTACATCTTATACAACACAATCTGCACATTAGAGGTATTACTCTCAACCCTGAGATAGTAGACTTCAGAGTCTTAACATATGCGGAAGACATCTGTATTTTACTTTTGCAAGGTACACTCGGGGGTTCTGTGTCCCCCCTCCTACAGGCACTTTCCAAGTTCTCTGGCACCACAATTAACTACACTAAAAGTGTAGCTGTCCCCATTGACTTTCCAGCACTTGACTTCCCTGCCCAAATTGCAGGAACTGCAGTGCAGAATGACACCACAAAAATTTTTGGCATTTACTTTAATCATCACACTGCTGATATTTTTAATTGGGAAACTTGTCTTTCCAGGGTGGAGAGAAAGCTCTTAGCTTGGGAGCACAGAGCACTGGCAAAACTGAAGTGTGTTTACCTGATAAAAACCCCTGTTATGTCCTTGTTCCATAGATCTCAGCTGTGTATTCCCTCTCCTCGCCTTAGAAACACGATTGTTCAGTTTCTTCTTTCAAGGATTATGGGGCTCCTGTCTCAACCCCATTAAACAGGAAATTACTTACCCAGCCCATGCCAGAGGGGGTCTACACATGGTCAACCTCTTAGCTTTTTACCATTGTGTCATTTTGAACAACAGTTTTACTCCCCTTCTATGTTCCGCCAATACTGTTTGGATTCTTTTGGTCTCTGACTGGATTGTGCCTTTTCTTAACACTCAATCTGCCGCCCATATCCATGGTTTGGGCCAGAAGTACCATCATGTTCTCCCTGTCTATATCATCTCTTGGGTCAAGAAATTGTTTTCAATGCACTAGACTTTTGATGATTGTGCTCGACTTCTATGGAATGGCCTCTACAACATTGTTCTTGACTTAAATCATTCTGCCCTCCCACTTATATGGACCGGCATTGTTCCAACTTGTTAATCATAAAGTTCCTTTTTAGGGCTGTGGGCGGAGCCTACAACCCTATTGGCATCAGATCGTAGCTCTCAAAATGGTCGATCGTGGAACCTTCTGTTGGACATTTGGAAGTATCCTTTCGAATGCCCAATGGAGCTTGAAACCCTCCACCATGATCGGCAACTACGGAATAACAGCCGCACTATTTTGGCTGTTACTTCTGCATGCCATTGCATGAACTGTGCATGTGTGACTTGCGCACACACGCAGTTCCGCTGGCACCATCATGTGAATGGCAAAATGGCATTTGTTGCAACTGCATATGCATGCCGCCAGCTCTACGGCATTCTGTGCCACCCCCAAACTCATAGGGCACACTGGGAGCCCACCCCAGTGCTCCCAAAGGCTTTAGTTTTATATGCCGACACTGGGATGGCCAATCCCCGTGTCGGCCACCGCCAGCTCCGCGGCATTCTGTGCACCCCCTCCAAAGTCATGTGGCACACTGGGAGCCCACACCAGTGTGCCTAATTTTTTTTTTCTTCCCACCACTGCAGACATCAGGGTGCCCAATCCCCATGTCAGCATTATGTACCCCCAGTCATGCGGCACACTGGGAGCCCACCCCAGTGTGCCCAAATGCTGTTGTTTTTTTCTGTAAAACAGAAAATGGTCCCTCATCATTGCTCCAGTTTTTTTCTCCCTGTAAACAAGAAAATGGTCCCTCATTGTCGCTGCAGTCCCCCCTCCCCCTCCCCATCACTACCATCCCACTGAGCACCCACCCCCTCTTTACCCCTACTTACCTCCGGAGGTCGGTGCTGTCATCTTCTCTGGACCAGGACACGTCTGCACTCTTCAAAGCTGAACCGCAAACTGAAGAATCAAAGGTAAGCCTGCTATAATGTCATGCAATGAAGTTTTCAACTTATGCTGATATCGCAGCCATTTTTCAGAATTGTTCCCCCACATTTTCAGCATGGGGTTCTTGGGACCCCAGCTCATGAAAACTGTCACTGTCATTTTGTTACTCAGTCCCAAAAGGTGATTTCGCAGTCGCTGCACGGAATCACCTTTCAGGACCAATTCATGAAATGACAGTGCCACTGTTCATGAGGTGGGGTCCCAAAAAGCCCATGTTGCAAATTTGGTGAAATAATTCACCAAAATGACTGCATTACAAGCATGCATTGTGCAGTTTCAATGCACGCTCCTAACTTCAATTTTTAATATTTTCACTCTACATTTTCAACATTGCCATTTTTGCACACCTCCTTCACAACAGTATAGCTGTCATTTTGCACAACTTGCATAAAATATGTTTTTGCACCTGTGGCACAGAAGAACGTGTTTCCTCTGAGAAATCACCTTTCAGGACAAGTGAACACAATGACACTGGCACTCTTCCTGAGAAGGGGTCCAAAAAAGACCATGTTGAAAAGTTGGTGCAACACCTCCCAAAAATGGCCATGTTACACCTGGGCATTGAATAATTTCAATGCACATGTGTGACTTTGTAGCTCTTCACAGCCCTATTGACTCTGGCTAGAGTTTGTTATATGTGGGATATATTATGGCTGAGCCTTTACAGCACACTGTCCATACATGACTCTCTAAAACATAAATCATTGGCAGATAGGATCTGCCCCCACCACACCTGTACAGATATCCTTGAAACACAGTCTCATTTTCTTTTTGACAGCCCTACCAGCTATGCTTTTTGGCAACAAGTTAGCAACATGTGGCTTTTTCCAGCTCATTCCACTGTCACGTATGACATTGTCGTTTTAAGCATATTTCCACCAGTTTGGAACAATTTTTCTGTTCCGATATTACAGATCTGTTTTGCAGTATGTAAATACTATTTATAGCAGGTGAGATGTGCCTTCGCGATGCAGCAAAAATGGATCTCTCCTACTGTAGTTGTCTGTATAGCTATGGATTGTCTCTTTAAAATGTATATTGCTGATAAACATATGTTACACCCTACTGCCTTTCACAAGCTGTGGTCAGGATTCCACATTGTGTTTTTCTTGACTGCTGTAATTTGCTGTTTTTATTTTTAATTACTGTGACCTGTACTGCTTTCTTTGTTTGCTGTATTCTGTCAGTAAAATTCACCTACTCTTTTTGAGAAATGCCATGGGATCTTTAACGTCCACCTGAAAAACCACCAGAACAGGCAAACAGAACCTTGGTTTAATGTCTCATCTGAAAGATGGCACCTCAAGAGTGCAGCATCCCCCTCATGATGCACTACAGTATCAGTAGTGGGATTTTACCCCAGGTGGCTGGTGTGGGGCTTAAACCTACAACGTTCTGCTCTCCTGGCCTCAGAGGCAAGTGTGCAACCTGCTGAGCGACTGACACTGCATAGCTAATATGGGTCTGCGTTATGATCAGCCAGGTTCATTACATCACTCTCCCATCGCAGAGAAGCTCATCCTAAAGCTCAGGTCTCAGTTACTGGGGTGCTCGAACAGGAAATACCTATTGTAGTGGGTTCGGTCCAGGACTTTGAATTCATTCAAGTGCCACTGTAATGTACATTATATATCGAGGCTCTACTAGCCAATACTCACTACTGTACTATCATCTGTAGGGCTGTCACTTACATATGAAATATATTTCAGATTATACACGTATCTCTGGCCAGATTCAATCCCTGCCTGCAGTGCTGCATAACATGGAAGACTAAATCTCTGCCAGTGGTGTAGCCAGGATAATAAAATTAGTAAGCCAGAACCTTTTGGTGCCTCTTTGCCACCCCCACCCAATTTTAGCCATGCCCATATCTGTTAACCAGACCTTTTGTACAGGCAACATTGTGCTTCGTGATAGTACAATAAGAGCACAAAAATACAACAGTACTTAGTTTTATGCATCTAACATCGTGCTTAATTCAAACAGAGCACAACACTCAGAGTCATAACACCAATAGGGATGTAGAACAGACAGTAGGAATAACCAAACCCAGTGGTCAGAGCCCAGAATACCAGATCCCTCTCTAATCAACTTGTTAGACGTGGCTTACTTGGTGTATGCATTCCTGCCCCCAAACTCTACCATTAGGTTGAAGAAGCAACTCCCTTGGCATAACTAGTGGGAGTCTGGGTTATGATCAGCCAGATACATAACACTGGGCAATGAGAAGATCCCAGCTGCTCAGTGAGCTCCCCTCCACAGCAGCACTGCAGCTGTCTCTGTCAGTATCAGCTGACAACTGAGCATGCATTGGGGAGCATGATCTGCCCAGTGTTAGTAACACTAGGCTGACTGTCAGAGAGGACAGCAAAGACACCCACTGATTTATTATGTAAGTTAGTGCCTTTGCTTTCCTCTGTGATAGTATGCCAACATTACTCAGTGTCACCCAGCTGTCAGCTGATACTGTAAAGGCTAATTTTCATAGCCTACCTCAGCTGCAGCTTTCTGCTCTGCTCACTGTTTCTCCTCTTCTGCATCAATGCAAATCCACTCCCACAAGACCCCTCAGCACCAATGCAAGCTGCACTTGAGAAGGTGCATGAGCTGGGGGGACAGGTGTCGACTGATGTCAGCAGGAGTTCCATAACTTTACAAAATGTCCACAATTGCCTTGTTTTGCGTTCAGCATCCCCAAAAAAAAAAAAACGATCCCTGCGGCATCCACCACACACCCAAACATATATTTATTTTTTATTTATATAGTGGAACAGGTCTCTGTCCCCTGTCACCCAAAAAAGCAAACTGACCTCAGAGCATTTTTTTTTTAATTTGTGTCTCCTTTTGTGCCATCTGGCCGTGCTCCATGTTGCTGATACACTTCCTGTTTACAGTGCAGGAATCTTGGGAGCACAGTGGAGGATCCTAGGATGCAAGAATGTAACAAGCAGCTGCAGTGCTGCCACGCCATACAGCCGTTTACATTGCTTATGCTACTACCATGCCTCCAATTCCACTGTGGCTCCAGAAGCAGATTCAGGAGAAATTTAATGCAACTGGGTAAGTGTCCACACTGCCATATTTGCACCACAGCAGCAAGTCTGACCCCGTTACAGCAGTACAAATGTGGCAGTGAAAACATGCCTAAAGAGACAGCTACAGTGCTGTGGGGAAAAACTGTGCAACATAATGCCCAAGATCTTCTTATCGTCCCCTCCAATCATGGATCAGCAGTTGGGGAACACAAGTGGCATTATGGTTTGTATGGGCTATAAAGTGGCCACTGGTGTTTAGGGAGGAAGAGAAACTTAAAAACCACTGTTGGGCAGAGGGAAGGGACCTGACTGGTCTGGACTGCCTATACTGCATGGATTGGTAATCATGGTGACATATGTTGTTTTACAAAATAATCGAATGATGACACACTCATCACACAAACACAATTAAAGGGGGAACCACAGTCAAAACGTACAATACGTGTTGTGCAGAGTGTTTTGATTTGTGTGTTTAGCCCTAGTGCACCCCTTCATTTTCTTGCGGTTAGGATTTTTTTTCTCAAACTAGCTACTAGTTTTATGGCCCCGTGGATCTCCATGATTGTGTCTTTTATTGCATTTCCTTTCCCCAGTATGCCTCCTGTTCTATGTGCATCAGAGAGCACTGATTCAGTGAGTTCTGACTTAGTCTATTCTTTTAAGTGCCTCTCCTTATCCAATGAACACTAATAATGGCTATACTTACAGTCTGGCAAACACCTGAAGGATAATTGGGGGCTATTCTTTAAGGAAGCAGCTACTAGTATTCAGTGACCTCCCCCCCCCTCCACAAGCCACTCTTCATTCCTCCTACTGCTCTGCTCTTTTCCCCCGCTCCTGGTTTGGCTCCCCTCTATTAAGTCTAACCATCAGGTGGCACTATCTAGCATACACTATCTACTTTCCCTCTGGTCCACGCTCCATTTCCAATACACCCTGAAACCTTCCACACCCTAAACAGTATTCACTTACCACCACCACTGCCCCCCCCCAAATATAGCCCAGCTTCTCTCTCTCTGCACACTTCTTGGCTTCAGTCTTGCCTGTGACTGTGGTGCATCAGTCCTTACCTTGGAACAAATCACTCTGAAGCATGCCCGACCCACCTTTTGCCCTGCTCCAATTCTGCCAAGTCCAGTTTGCAGCTTGCTTCATTCCTGCCCATCTGCCGCCCTGGCCTTTATCAGCTCTCATGACTGGCACTGCCTTTTCCTACACCTCCCTTCCCTCTCCCTCTGGGTCCCGTCTCCCTTCACCATGCTCCCATCCAACTTCCACACCACATGCCTTCTACTCTCAGAAGACATTGAAAGCAACCCTGGCCCCCCCTTCCACACCCCCTTAAACACCCCTCTATCCTATAGTCACCCGTCATGGGATATTAAACACAGCCTACAAATTGTACATCTGAATGTGAGGGGCCTACTATCTAAAATGGCTGAGTTGGAAGACTGGGTCTGTTTGTATAAGCCTGACATACTGGGCATCTCTGAGACCTGGCTAGAACATTCCACCCCGGATCACAGTTGCTCCCTGCCTGGTTATACCTTCCTTGACTGTGATCGCATCACCTCCCACTGTGGGGTGTGTACCCTGTACTATCGTAACTCCTATTCTGCCACGCTTCTTGACAGTCCACTAGTGACCTCCCTATTGAGCTTGCAGCAGAACTAACAGTTGCCTCTAATAAAAAGCTGATTGTTGGGTGCTGCTATAACCCCCCCCAAGGAGTGGTGTCCCCGATCTTGCATCACTCCTGAACATCCTTGCCCCTCTCTCCCTATCTTGAGATACCTTTCTATTAGGTGACTTTAATATCAACTTGGACACCAACCCTCTCTCTGACTGCAACTCCATTACACAACAACATAATCTTACCCAGCTAATTACCTCCCACACATGCCTCAACAACCGGACCAGTAAACACATTACTCTTGAGTGGATCCTGACAACTCGAGGTGACATAATTGCCCAAACTGGCACTCTGACTGATGCCATTAGCGACCACTCCCCCACCTACTGTGTCTGGCACACCAACCCCCCACACCCCACTATCACACTTTCCACAATTTTTCTACATATGACCCCCTCAGCCTCCAGGATGACCTCAGAGCAATCCACTGGACTACCCTCTATAGTGCTACCAACACTGCCCTAGCTCTGGACACATTTGTCTCCACCCTCTCTCTCATCCAAGACAAGTATTTCCCACTCATGACCCACAGAGTGCATGGGGGCAACACTCGCTGGCTGTCATCTGACCTCCTTAAACTGGTGAAGGAGCGTGATGCCAAGTGGGCCACCTATAATGCCACGCCATCCCCTCCCCTCTGGAGTGACTACCATCACCTGTGAAATTGATGCAAGCACCTTATCCACTCACGGAAGTCGGCCTACTTCCAGTCACTCCAGTCCAAGCACCTAGGTAACCCCAGGCATTTCTGGTCCTCCACACATGCCTTGCTATCCCCTTCTACTAAGCAGTCCCATTCTCCCCCTAATCACCCAACAAGGCTACCTGACAGACCCCATGGATATCACAACTGCACTCAACACCCATTTCTTCAACCTCAGCAACTACCTGGCTAACCTTCCCCTCTCTACTCCCATGCCCACACACCCTTCCTCCACTTCCAGATGCCCCCCTTTTTATTTTAAGACCATTTCCCCTCCTGGGACACTTACACTACTTCTCAGCCTACTGTCAAGAGGGAGCGCTGGTAGTGATGATCTATCCCCCCACTTCTTAAAACTAGCGGCCCATGACATTGCCTATCCACTTACCTTTACCTTTAATCTCTCCCTTACTACGGCCTGGCCAGGAACACCTGTACACGGGCTGTCCCCATTGTCAAAAGCCACCACTACAAAGATGAACTCGTCAACTCCTGGGGAGATGGCAGGAAGTTTTGAAGCAATATGAAAGACCTGAAAGGGAAAGCCAACAAAAATGCACCTTCCATGTTGGACATAAACGGGGTAATCACCCAAGACCTGAAATTAATAGCCGACATATTCAATGCCACCTTTACTGACCTTAACAGCGTAATCCTTCCAGACTTCCTTGAGGAAACTGACAACAAAAATAAAGCTGATAGAGAAGGCATTCCTCCAAGACCCCCCCCCCTTCTATTTCAAAATCATCACCCAAAATGAAGTCAGAAAATATCTGCAATGATTACTAGGTAAATCTAGGTTTAGTGGGGACTCCCTAGACCTTAAACTTGTCTCTCTCACCCTGGATGAGATACTAACTCCACTGACAAAATATTGAATTTGTCGTTAAGGTTTGCCCAATTCCCCCAGAAATGGAAAGCTGCTGTGGTAACACCAGTCCACAAAAGTTGCGACAGGGTCACACATGTTAGCTATCACCCTATATCTATTCTCCTCCCCCCCTTTCCAAAGTACCGGAGTGCATTGTGTTTGACCAGCTGGTTGAATACCTTGAAAAATATCAGATCCAATGTCCACAACGATATGAACATATAAATCTGCCAGCAGAAATAGGCCACCTGGTCTATCAAGTCTGCTCGAGTGTGCAGCCAGCACCCATAGCTTGCACCTGCCCTGCCCCCCATCCCCTTCCCAATTATACCCCTCATGTTGTCCCATCCCCTTCTGAAACTACCCACTGTCTTACAGGCTACCACCTCCTTCGGTACAGCATTCCATTCTGCCACAACCCTCTCCATGAAAAAGTGTCTCCTCATTTCCATCCTAAATCTTCCTCCCTTCAATCTAAAGCCATGCCCTCTGGTGTCCCTTCCCCTCCTCTAGATCCCGGAGCAGTCATCAGCAGTTGAAATAGTCAGTTGCAATTCAATGCAGTTGCAATCAGTTGCAATTGCATTGGATTGCAGTCATAAAATAGTGGAGTTTAAATTCATTGCAGTTGATAATTCCATAACCCGTCCAGGTTAGTTTCTGTGGTGCACTGCAGTGTGTTTTCTCTTTTCTTCTTTCCTGGGGGGAGGAGGGGGGCCATGAATATCTAACAGTCCTCAACCGGCGTCACCGAGCCTTACAGCCAATAAAAAGCACCCCTAGCTCCTGGACATGAAGCATCCACCAATTAGGAGAGATAGAAGGAGGAGCTTGAGAGTGTCTGTGACTGGCTGCACGAGGTGGTAGGGAGAGCGTGCCTAGGTAGGAGAGGAGACTGTCAGGAGAGGAGGCATCTGTGTTGGTGTGTGGGCAATGGAACAAGCAGCATTTTTCTGCAGGGATGAAGTTAGGTGGTTCGGCCTTTAATTTAAAAATAAGTTAACTGTGTCCACTGTCCTGGCGTGTCCAGTGCCTGGAGAGAGACTAGTGTATGGTTGTGCAAGTCCCAGTCAGTCCTCCAGCAAAGCCAGGCAGCAGTTGTGTGAAGGCAGCACATCAGTAGTCTGGTCGTGGTCAGGATCAGCCCATGACCCCGTCGGCCGGGCCCATTGGGCAACTCTCACTCAGTCTCAGTCAGGTCTTCAGAGTCAGTGAGGAGGAGGAGTGGTAGGTGCACAAGTTCCTCTGCGCGGAGTACCAGAGTGGGGACGTGGGTCTGGGTTGGGGACCGACTGTGTGGGTTGGGAGGAGGGAGCACACAGCTGCAAAAAACACTGGCACCACCACCACTGAGTAGAGCAGCAGTGGCAGCCTGCGCCATGAAGCCAGCTGATGACGACGACTGAATCATCACCCGACACCTGATCGAACTGGCAAAAGGCTACTATAGTAAGCAAGGTACTGTATGGGATGTGTATGTAAGGCCCACCAGGGCTGGGTAGTGGGCACTAGGAAGGAGGAGGATAGTCTGTCACAGACTACTCAGTCTGTCTGTGTGTCTGCTGCATGCTGGGCTGGTTTGTCTGGCTGGTTGAGGGCTTGGGGGCTGTGTAGCCTGGGGGGCCGAACTTGAAAAACCAAGGCGATCGATCATCAATCTACTGCTGGCGGCCTGGCTGGGCTGTCTGTGACTGTGGTGGCATTGTAAGTAAGTCACACTCCCCATGAGGTCGTGGAGCAGGCCAGGCACAGGTGGGTTGGTTGGCGAGTTCCCGGACCCATAGGAGGCCGGAATGTGGAGCATGGTGGGTCGGGTCCAATGAACAAAATGTTTGTTGTTTGCCACTGTAGGAATCGGATAGACTAAATATTAAAGTCCTCATGGCAAGATGAATAACATTTTAAAAAACACATTAGTGTACATGCTGAAAGCTAAAACAAGCTGAGAAACTGTGTCAGAAAATATTTTTTTTAATATGCATGAGGTTTTTTTAGCTTTAAATTTAAACTATGGATACATCTCAGTTTTGGTATACCATACTGGAGGTATTTCTAGGGGTCCTCCCTTAACTGTTTTTAGTCTCACAGATTCTATGACTACTAGTAAACTTACATATTGATAGTTAGCTCTCTGTTTGCAAAAGGGTATCTTCTAACTTCTGTGGGGTGTTTCAGAGGTCCTACCTATACTGTATTTTAGACTCACAATTCTTTTTCTAAGTAACTAGTATTACTGCTGCTTATTTTTGTATACCAAATACTGTTTTACTGCCCTGCTTCAACTTGTTACTTTCAGTGACTAAGTATATGTTGTTGTTTTGACTGGTTATTGTGCTTTAGTGGGTCCCTACTGTGTGTGGATGTGTTTCACTGCACTTTGTATTTGCATTTTATAGAGCAACCAGCTTCTTATTTGGTGCTGACTAGTTGCTGCTCCCTCCAACATATGCAATACCTCACCTACCCCACAGTTGAGGCGCATAAATAATTCCTTTTGTTTCTGCCCATTTATGAAGTTTTAATATATGGATTGTTAAAATAATATGCTTGAAAAGCATACAAAAATTTCCTGGTAATACCATCGCTCCTGGAGCGATAATACTACTCTTCCTGAGTGATAATACTATCGTTGGGGTGCCATAATACTATCGTTGAGCACCCGAACGATTGTGTGTTTTAAAAACTGAAAGGCGCGTGTACCAGAGTCTAACTTGACGTCTTAAGCGGCGTGCCTTCTGATTGGCGCTTTTCCTCTGTGGGCGGGCAGAGCGAGTCTGAAAACATGGCGGCTTGTTCGCTCGCTAGCGAGACAATCTTCCTGCAGCAACCTTTTTTTTTTACTTGAAACCATTTGTCTTATACTATTAACAATCGGACTCTCCAGGGCTCCTCTGCTTGCTCGAGACCGCCTCTGACAAACGATACTTGGCTAAATAGAGCCCACAGCAGCCCGCTCATCCACACAGGACTGGGGAACCCTGCCAACACGCACATCCACCCACTGACTCCAGTGCTCAAACGGAGGTGAGTCAATTCACCTCGTATCCATATATTAAAAAAAATAACAAACAGGTTCTGGCATTACAAGGTAGTAATTCCATCTCGAGGTTCTGGGGACACATGAAACCTCTCGAGCTTCGCTCTCGAGGTTTTCTGTGTCCCCAGAACCTCTCGATGGAATTACTACCTTGTTATACACCAGAACCTATCTATTATTCTATTTCTAATGCTACTTAATCCCAAATGCTAAAAATGGCAAGCTGCTTCCTGACCTTAAACAGACTCACCTGGATGAGCCCATGCACCACACATATGGGTGCCTTACCGTCAAAGGATCAGTCTCTGATGCTCTGCTCCTAAAACTGTTTCCTAGAAAAAAGTTATATCCCTCATAAAATTGTAAATACCAGGTCCCAAGGACTTCCCATTTTTTTTCTCCCTGTCGCACTCCGCCCCCACGCTCAGGGACATGATGATGATTTGCCAGTGAAAGCATGGAGATGTGCTCCATTATAGTGAATGGGCTTATACTTTTCAATATAGTTTTAGTAATATAATGGCTACCTGGCAATGAAACATGGGCACCGGTCAACTAATAAGGGCCTTGTTAGTCGACCAGGGCCAACATTTCATTGCCAAGTGGCCATTATAGTACTAAAAATACATTGAAAATTATGAGTCCATTCACTATAATGGTGCGTGCCCCCATGCTCTCACTGGCATATCGTCAACAGGTCCCTGAGCGTGGGGGCAGAGTGCGGCAGGGAGAAAAAAAACGGGAAGTCCTTGGGACCAGGTATTTTCAATTTTATGAGGGATATAACTTTTTTTCTAGGAAACAGTTTTAGGAGCAGAGCATCAGAGGGTGATTCTTTGGCGGTAAGGCACCTATTTATTTGGTGCAGGTGCATCCCCTTTTATATTGGTGGGTCTCTTTAACCCACCGACATGCCCCCACAAAGGCACATGTAGCCCCGTTTTGTGATATCAGAAGGTGAAGGCTGTGTGTGTGCGCACCCCATTGATTTCAAGGAGGGGAGGACTTTTCCATACATTTTATTAACTTTTATAGTTGAAAGTTTAATTTAAAAAAGATACAAAGTTAAAAAAAAGTATGACAAACTACTACATAATAAATTTCAACAATGGTGAAAGTTGAAAAAAATTGGTTGGATTTTCTTCAGTTAGTTGAAGTCAGAAATTTCAAACTAGTTGAAAAAATCAGTCATAATATGTGGCAAGTCAGTCATAATTGGTTTTTCAACTGACTCTGGGGTCTACCCTCCTCAGCTTGAGTATCCCTTCAGTGCCTGCCTTGTTTATCCCCTTTACGTACTTAAAGGTCTCAAGTATATCCCCCCAGTCCCTTCTCTCCTCCAAGGAGTACATGTTCAACACTCTCAGCCTCTTCTTGTATGGTCTGTCCTCCAATCCATGGATCATCCTTGTTGCTCTGTGTTGTACCCCTTCCAACAATTTCACATCCTTCTTCAGCTATGTGCACCAGAATTGTACACAGTACTCCAGGTGTGGCCTGACTAATGCCCTGTAGAGAGGCAGGATCACCACCCTGCTCCTGGAAGAGATCCCTCTTGCGATACAACCCAGCATCCTGTTGGCTTTCACTGCCACCCTCCTACACTGCTCTGTATTGTTAGTCTTCCCTGTTACAACCACCCCTAGATCCTTCTCTGCTTTGGTAGAACCTAGGTACACCCCTCCCAGCTGATAACCCCTCCCTGGGTTCTTTGCTCCAAAGTGCAGAACTTTGTACTTTTTCACATTGAACCCCAACTACCATACTTACGACCACTCCAAAAGTTTGTTCAGGTCGTCCTGCAGCCCCTGCCAACCTGCTATATCGTCCACCAACACCCCCAATTTGGTATTGTCAGTGAATAGACTGATCTTATTCCTAACGCCATAAGAGATATCCACTATGAATATTCCAAACAGCACTGGCCCCAGTACCAATCCCTGTGGCACCCTACTCATCACAGCCTTTGGAGATGAGAGTTCCCCCACCACCACCACTACCCTTTGCTGTCTCCCCTGCAGCCAATTCTCAATCCATTTAACCATCTCAGTCCCCACCTCCACGTATATCAACTTCTCTCCCAAACTTCCATGTGACACTGAATCGAAGGCCTTACTGAAGTCCAAGTATATGACATCCACTGCATGACCCTTGTCCAGTTCCCTCATGACCCAGTCATAATACTCAACTAGGTTCATCTAGTAGGATTTTCCACAGACAAACCCATGCTGGTGACTGTCCTGGAGCCCATTGTCTTCCATAAAGGTCACCAGCCTTTCCTTAAGTATTGTTTCCATCAGTTTACCCGCGATGGAAGTTAAGCTTACCAGCCTGTAATTGGCCGGCTCATCCTTTGGTCCACTTTTATGGATGGGTACCACATGGGCCATCCTCCAGTCATGTGGTATGTAACCTGTGTCCAGGGAGGTATTAAATAGTTCCACCAGCGGTCCAGCCAGGATCTCAGCCATTTCCTTCAACACCCTGGGGTGTATGCCATCTGGTCCTGGTGCCTTATCCATCCTCAAAGCCCTTAACCCCCTCCAATACCCTACCCTCAGTGATCACCCCATCCACCCTTCTCCCCCTGCCCACCCCCCGCGGTAGCTGCCCTTTCTCCCTCATGAATACAGAACAGAAGTACTCATTCAGTGCTTCTGCCTGACACCCTTTTCTTCTCACACCCCCATCCTTCCCGATACTCACTATTTGGTCCTTGCAGCTCCTAGTCTCCCATATGTATCTGAAGAAGTCCTTTTTCCCGTTCCCTGATGCCCTGCACCAGCCTCAATTCACTGGAGGCCTTAGCTGTTCTGACTCCCCTAGTAACTTCCTTGGAACTCTTCACATACTCCTCCCTATACTCCACCTTCCAGGATTTCTTGTACAGTATTTCTTGAAAGCTGCTTTTTTAGCCCTCACCATTTCTGACACCCCTCTACTTAACCAGCTCAGTTTTTAAGCCCTTCCCTTTTTGGTCTGCAATCTGGTACATGTCTCAGTAGCCTCCAATACCCCCACTCTGATTTTTTCCCCATTTCTGATTCGCATCCTAGTGTGGCTGTATTCTTTCCAGATACCCTCTTAAGATTTCACCCTTCCTACCAAAGTCAGCCTGTCTGAAGTCCACCACCCTGGTCCCTGTATCCGCTGCTTCTCTGCTCATATTAAGTGTGAACCACATCGAGTGATGGTTACTCCCAGCCAGAGGGTCCTCCACCCCCACCTCCCTTACAGCCTCCCCATTGGCCAGAACTAGAGCCAGTGTATTTCCCAACCTAGTTGGCTCAGTGACCATCTGTGTCAGGAAGTAGTCCTGGAAAGCATTCCGGAGTATTTGCTCCCCAGCACTCGAGGTGGCTGGGGTACCCCAATCCACTCCTGGAAGATTTAAGTCCCCCACGATCACTGTGTTATCTTTCCCACACACCTTCCTAATTTGCTCCACCAGCTCCCGGTCCAGGTCTTCCCCTTGAGTCAGTGGCCTGTACACCACTCCCATCCTGAGAATCCTATTCCTCATGTCCTGGAATTGCATCCACAAGGCCTCTGTTATACCCTCCTCCCCCATTCCCTTGCACAGTTTATCCCTTCTCTTAGGTACATCGCTACCCCTCCTTCCCTTTGCCCCTATCCTTCCTGTAAATCCTATACCATTGGATCATCAGGTCCCAGTCCTGGTATTGGTTGGTCCATGTTTCTCTGATGGCAGCATGGTTTTCGAAAGGTGCACAGTATCCCCTCCGTGCTGCTAGAGTTCACTGGGCACATTCATAATGCTCTAGACCGTGGTCAACTGGTGAGGCCAGTTTTCATTGACCTCACCAATGCCTTTGGCATGGTGAACCATGCATTACTGTTCAAACAACTCTCCGACACTGGGCTCTCCATTGAAACTGCAGGTGAAGATTAATGGAATCCTCTCAAATAGCTGGCAAGTGAGCACAGGTGTACCCCAAGGATCTATATTAGGCCCACTCCTCTTCAGTCTCTTCCTAAATTGCCTCCCCCATGTATGTTCTGACAGAATTCTCCTCTACACAGATGATGCCATGCTCTTTACTAGTAACCCAGACCCAATACTCTTGGAGAAGCAGCTTCAGCAGAATTTTGCTAATGTCGAGGCCTGGTTCCTGAAGCAAAAGCTTCTCCTGAACTATAAAAAAACAAAAGTCTTGATGTTCACAAACCCCCAAAACAAGCATAAATCTCATCAGCTCACAATCCTAAATAGCCTTAATACCCCTCTTAAGCAGGTCCAATCTTTCAAACACCTAGGGGTAATTTTAGATAGCTCCCTATCCTTCGCAAACCACGTCGACCACGTTGCCAAAGCAGTCAATACAAGAATAGGTCTACTGCACAGACACAAACACAGTATGACCTCAAAGGCTCTGCAGATCGCAGTATATAGTTCTGTCATCTCCATCATAGACTATTGCCTGGTTGTCTATGGCGCAGCGTCAGACACTACCCTAAAAAGATCTCAACAGCTCTAAATAAAGCCTGTCAACTAATTACAGGAGCCCACCACTTCACACACACTTGTGATTTATATGCTCAGACTGGGTGGCTACATCTGAAAGGTGGGATGAAGTACCAGTATTACAACCACGTCCCCTAAGGAAGCCTTTTGGTGAAGCGCAGGGGTAAGCAGTGGCTGGTCAATGGAGTGGTGTAGGTTTTAGAAATTATACTTTTTCTGGTAGCTACAATTTTGATACACTCTGATGCACTTTGATTTTTTGAAGTGGCGCTTAATTGTAACCAGAAATTTAAGTAAAGTTCTGTCTACTATGCTTAAATTAAGGTGCTTGAAGAGTATTTGTTGATTTATTTGATACCTAACCTAACCCTGCATGCTGACCTTCTCATAAATGGAATTGAGGATGAAGTACCAGACCTATCTGCTGGCCAAAAAAAAAAAAAACAGCCTGGGCCAACCCCTCTGGGTGTCCAGAACCTCCTAAGTCTAATGACTAACCCACGCTGCACTAGAGGAAGCAATAGTCAGTCCTTCAAGGTCCCTTTCTACTGCACCTCACTAGGGCAAAGGTCATTCGCATAGCATGCCCCCACCTGGCTCAACTCCCTCCACTGACATCCTGACCAAACCCAAACTTGGACCTTTCAAACATAAGCTAGGCCAACACCTCTCAGCTCTCTGTTGCTGTGACTGCCCTCCCTAAGCAGGTAGCTCTACTATATTCCCTGCTGTCCTTCACCTCACTTTAGCAGTGCAGCCAGCCTGCCCTGGATCACCTTCCTCCTCTTGCCCATCTTGCCCTGCTCTTTGCTCTGCCGTACCCCTCCCACTCAACCCTCCTCCTCAATCTCCCTACCCCTCCCGTTCCCTTGCCCTCCTGTCCCCCTCCACCCACCTACCTTCCCACCCTCCCTACTCTGGACAAAGCCATCTTGGCTGATTCACTGGTCGACTATTTGCATTTTGATAGCCTTGCTCGAATGTTTCAACAAATTGTTAAGCTCATCTGTTGTCTGTAACCCTCTCTAAAATGTACAATACCTGTCATGATGTATATTATACAATGGCAAGAAAATTTCCTGGACTCTGATTGGTCAGTGTGTGCCTGAGACAGTGATGATATTACACAATAACATCACTGTGTTGATTTTTTGGATGATACAGATTTTTTTTTTCAGAAACAAAGATATACTGCCTCACTAAAAATCTACTAAAAACATTTTTAATTTTATTTTTGTTTTGTATAACATTGAGCCATTGTATAATTGCAATAAGACACTCCAAGATGTGTGTTACCGTGTAATAACGTCACTCCTGGGGTGGTGGAAGCACTCGGCTTCACCTCGTGCTTCAACCCACCCCAAGAGTGATGTTATTACATGATAACACACACCTTGTCATGCCTTATTGCTTAAATATCCCTGTGACACCCTCTGTATTGCCTATGTATGTGTGTATATTGTGTACTGTATTGTGTGAAATGCACTTTCTTCAGCTGAGCACCAAAAGTTGCTAAAGTTTGGTTTCTCCCAGATTACTGAATCACTTACCATAGGGGTCATCGCAGGGGGGCAGTCATTCTGGTCCCCAGGGGCTCCACTTTAGAAATTACGCAACAATACTTGGATCCCATGGGTAGGCTGGCACGGCAGTAGGCAAGCTGCAGAATCAGGAGTACACGGTAGGTAATAATTATATACCCCCAGGCAGCGATGCCTCATCTATCCAACAGTTAACTGATATTGTGATCTCCTATAAAAGGGGAACCTTGATTTTGGAGGGAGATTTTAACTGCCACCTGAATCCTACCTTAGACACTTCGGCGTCTAGATCTCAGCCACTCACTACTGGCCAGCGACATCTCAGGAGACTTTTGAAGGAGATTGGTCTCATAGATATTTGGAGACATGTCTACCCCTCTGTCAGGAAATTCACTTTCTACTCTCACGCTCACAAACATTATTTTTGCATAAGCAGTGAACATCTGGAGCAGATCAAATCTACTGGTATCCATAATATTTACCTGTCCAATCATGCTCCTATCACCCTCGATCTTGAACACCTGGCTGAATGGAAAAAAAACGTTCTGGAGACTTAAGAATGTGTTACTCTCCGACCCTGAATTTAAAGATATCTTGCAGGACAAAATTCCAGAGATAATCCATGATAACACTTTGCCTCAAACACCCCCACAGCTTTTATGGGATACTTTAAAAGCAGTGCTTACAGGCTATATTACAGCCTATGCGACGTGGAAAAAGTGCAGAGCAGAGGCTAAGCTCAAGGATTTACACAAACAATTATGCTTCTTACAGGAGCTCATATGCAGGAGGGCACCTCTCTTGCAGACCAGATAGCCTCAACACAGCAAGCTATACAAAAATGCTCACGGTTAAAACAGAATCAAGGTCTGTTGTGGCTCTGTCAGAAATATTTTGAAGGTGGGGCTCGGGCCTCATGTGTCTTGGCTTATCATCTTCGTAAACAAATCCAATGAGTCACTGTTTCCAAGATTAAGGACCCCCATATGGGTCAGCTGTGGTCTACTACTGCCCAGATCCTCCAGGCCTTTAGATCTTATTACTCTAAATTATATACTGCAGATTCCTCTCCTCCTGATGGTGATGTTGAAACTTTTCTCTCTCGCTGTATTCTCCCTTGGCTGAGCTCATTGCAGACCCACCTATTAACCCAGTCGATAGCGCAACAAGAAATCCAAGCCATTATTAAAAATCTTAAGAATGGCAAGAGCCCTGGCCCCGATGGTTAAGGGGCAGAGTTTGATAAAGCCACCTGGGACTTGATTAAAGACCCTCAGTCCAGGGCAATGCAGGAGTGCCATTCAACTGTTAAATACCTGCCCTCTTAGGCACAAGCAACTATTTCTGCAATTTTAAAACCCAACAAACCAGCACACCTTTGTGATTTTTACTGACCTAATTCGGTGCTTAACCAAGACTATAAGATCTATACAAGTATTTTAGTTCACCGCTTAGACTCCTTAATGCCTCTTCTGATACACCCTGATCAAGCATGGTTTATAAAAACCCATCAGACTTTAGATAATATAAAAATAACTTTTTATCTAGTTGAGCATGCATCTTTGACCCACACCCCCTTGCTAAGTCTCAGTCTTGATGCTCAAAAGGCTTTTGATAGGGTGTCGTGGCTGTTTCTGCAGCAGACCCTGGTAAAGTTGGGTTTCCCAGAGGATTTTATTAACAACATTATGGGCATCTACTCCAACCCTCAGACGGTGGTTAAGTTCACTCTTAAGGTTAAGGCTGCTGCTCTTCCCAATTTCCCCTCACACGGGTCACACGGCAGGGGTGCCCACTTTCTCCCTATCTATTTGCACTTTATGCTGAACCAATAGTGCAATTTCTCAGACAACAGAAGGGATTTAGAGAGTACCACATTTTGGATCATGAACACAAGGTCGTGCTTTACGCAAATGACCTCTTGATGTCTGTCACTGGCCCAGATGTCTCTCTTCCGGTTTTGGAACGGAGAGTGGTGGAGGTGGAGAGACTGATGGGGTATAAAATAAATGCAAATAAAATGGAAACATTGTTTGTTAATGGGAGTCCCTCTTCAAATCTGCAAAGCAAATACCAATATAAATGGCAGTGCTGCTCTATTAGATATCTAGGGATTGATACCTCTACAGACCCAAAACAAGTCTTCCCTCCTAATTATAATAAACTTTTCTACCAGACACAAGAGGACCTAAAGTCATGGATACATTTACCAATGTCACTTCTCAACAGAATTCAGTTGGTACAGATGAATCTCCTGCCACGCCTATTATATTTAATGCAGACAATTTCCATGACATTGGCAAGAAGGGAGAAGAGATTGTGGAATCGGGTGATTTCCAATTACTTATGGCAGGGGGGAGTCTTCAGGTATCCCTCTGTAGATGACAGGCACCTAAGGAGAGGGGGAACTTGGAGCTTCCATGCTATTCAGGGTACGCCATAGCATTGCACCTGGCACATATGTTGATGTGGCTTGTACCTCAGGCACAAGAGCCGCAGTGGATTATGGTTGAGAAGGCAAGCTCATCTCTTCCTCTGGATCATTCTATTGTATTCCAGCCCCCGTCCCAGGTACCCAAAGTTGAGAAGTCAATATTCACTAGGAGTTACTTGAAAAGTTGGATTAGCTACCTGAAGCTACCTAGAAACAGGCATGGGGTGCAGTGGTTTTGGATGCCAGCCTGGGATGCCTTTTTTTTTTTTACTGGTGAAAGTGGATCCAGGGTTTAGGAGATGGGGAAGATGCGGATTATTTCATACCTACCAATTTTATGATCAGGGAGAATTTAAGTCTTTCCAACAACTACAATCTGAATTCTCTCTTTTTTAAAGAGACTGGTATTGGGACTTACAAATCAGACATTTTCTGGAGACCATCCTGGGGTTACATGTGAGCTCCCTTAGTATACCTCCCTTACTTTCCTTATTGGTTCTTGCCGCGGGAGGCAGCTCCCATGCATTTCATCTCAAGAGACTGGTATTGGTACTTACAAATCAGACATTTTCTGGAGACCATCCTGGGGTTACATGTGACCTCCTTTAGTATACCTCCCTTACTTTCCTTATTGGTTCTTGCCGGGGGAGGCAGCTCCCATGCATTTCGTCTCCCACTTTTATAAGACAGAGATGTCTTTTGTTAGACCCCCATGGGAAAAGGTCCAGGAGATGTGGGAGGCGGATTTGTTGCTTGACCTTACACAAAAAGATTGGTTATGGAGTTGGCGTCGCCAACACCGTATTACAGGATCATATTCCTGGTGTGAATTTGGATGGAAGGTGACAGTCAGATACTTCCATACACCCCAAATTATGGCTACGTTTTCTGCTTCCCAGGAATCTGCAAGCTGGAGGGGATGTGGGGCAGAGGTCTCCACCCATACTCAGATTGTCTGGTATTGTCCCTCTCTCTCATTTTTGGGAAGGAGTTTCCCAGATACTCACAAAGCTGTTCCCACAATTACCTCACCTGACCCTCGAGATGGCCATTTTGTTACATTTTTCTCAAAATTTCAGGCAAAAACAGTGGATGTATCTGGCCTTGGTGCTCCTTGCAGCGGCAAAGAAGGTTATTACTAGAAACTGGTTAAAATTGGATCCCCCTCACTGAAACATTGGGAGGATTTGGTTTATGAGACTTATACTATGGAAATTATGACTGACAAGTTACAGGGGACACTAGATTAAGTCATGAATCGATGGGCCACATGGTTCCTGAGTGTATCAAACCACAGACCAGATTTGGTTCCTTATATTTCAGGGACCAGACATACCTCAATCTCTAAGGATAGTCCTGTGAGGGGAGTTAGGGCTGTACATGCGGAGAGTGGTCCTCCGGAGGAGGGGGGTTCTGCCTGGGGGGGGAAGATAGATAACTATCCAGCCAGTCATCCATTAGTCAGTGGTTTAAAGGCAAGATAGAGGGCCTGGGAGGAGAAGGAGGGGCCCGCACCCCCCTTGTTGGGTCCCCCTGCCCCCCCGGCTTCGTAGTGAAGCAGCCAGCAGACAGAAGATCTCTGTTGTTAATTACTATTGCTCCTTTTTCTTTGTGATAGAGACCTATGTGTAAATGGGACATGATGGAACAATATGTGTACAAAAAATACAGGTTACTCACCTGTAACAGGAGTTCTAGGAATGGTATATGTTGTTCATCCACACTTATTGGCAGGTTCCTTGCCGCTTTAAATCTTGCCGGAAGGTCTTCAAGCTGGCTCCTCCCACCCACCCGGGTGGTAAAACTCTCGGCTCCACCCCATGACGCCAGATCTGGCCCGCTGGAAGCTCAGGTTGTGCGTCGAAGATGGGGAGGTCGGGTGGGTAGTGTGGATGAACAACATATACCATTCCTAGAACTCCTGTTACAGGTGAGTAACCTGTATTTAAAGGGACATGGATATGTTGTTCATCCACACTTATTGGCAGACTCCTAGCAGTTCTCCGGGAGGAGGGAGGCAAGGTGCACACCCCCAATACTTACTTGGGAAATAAGGACTGGAGAATTGGTGCCCAAAACCAGCATCCCAAGCGTGACTCAAGGTCGATGTGGTAATGGGTAATAAAGGTGTGTGCTGACTTCCAGGTAGCAGCCCTGCAGATTTCCTGGATAGGGACGTCCCTGGAAGCAGCCACCGATGCAGCAGTATGATGGGTAGAATGAGCTCTTGTCCCTCTGGGAGGCTCCATGCCCGCCAACTTATAGCAGCGATCTATGCAGGAGGTGACCCACCTGCCTATCGTCCGCTTGGCTGCAGGTCTGCCAGATGCAGCTTCAGCGTAGGTGACAAACAGCTGGTGAACCTCTCCCCGAATTTCAGCCATGCACTCCTTATAATAAGCGAGCGCCCTTCTAGGGTCCAGAGTATGGAGCCTATATTCGGCCTCCGAGGTGTGATTGGGGTAGAACACCGGCAGAGTCAGCACCTGGTTAAGGTGAAATTACACCACCGGAAGTTGAATTTCGGTGGGGGCACAGGACAACCCTAATCCCTGTGGAAGACCAGGTAAGGAGACTCGCGAAAGCGCCTGGAGCTCTCCCATCCTTCTGGCTGACGTGATAGCCACCAAGAAGGCGGTCTTCCACGACAGGTGAGAGAGTTCACACCTGTGCACTGGTTCGAATGGCTTGCCCATGAGCTTTGCCAGTACCAGCAGTAGATCCCACGAGGTGGAGGTTCTCGCACCAGAGGAAATGTGATCAAGGCCTTGAAAAGCGCCCGACCACCTTTCCTCATGCTACCACCGACCGCTTCCCAGCCCGCCACTGCAAGCAGAGATGGCTGCCAGGGTGCACCTTAGTCGTCGACCTAAGCCCTTGACTAGAAAGGGACCATAAATAGTCCAAAATGCTTGCCACAGAACAGGAGGAAGGGTCCAGGCCCTTGCCCTGACACCAAATGGAGAATCTCTTCCATTTGAAGGCGTAGCATTTTCTGGTCGACTCCTTACGGGACGCCTCAACCACATTGAGGACCTCGTCGGAAAGACCCAAGGCCTGGAACTCTAGCCGCTCAGGAACCAGGCCGTCAGGTGCAGGGATTGAAGGTCCGGATGGAACACCTTCCCCTGATTGACTGAAAGCAGGTCCGGGCGAGCTGGAAGCTGCCTCGGGAGCCTGGAGCTGAGGCTGAGGAGATCTGGGTACCAGAACTGGCAGGGCCAGTCTGGGGCTATCAGGATCACCTGTGCCTTGTCCCTCCTTGCTTTGAGAAGCACCTTGTGAATCAAGGGAAATGGGGGAAAGGCGTAGAAGAGGCCCGGGGTCCACAGCCTCGAGAAGGCATCCCCCTGCAGCGAGCCCTGCTGAGGGGGGTGGGCATGAAACAGCCTCAGCTTCGCATTCTCCCTTGAGGCAAACAGGTCCACCTGAGGTGTGCCCCAGTGGGAGAACAGATCTTGCACTACCACCGGCAGGAGAGACCACTCGTGAGATGCAGCCCCTATCCGGCTCAAGGCATCGGCCAGGGTGTTGGAGGCTCCTGCCACATGAATGGCTAGGAGATCCGCCTCCAGGCTGCACACGAGTGACCAAATGCGGAGAGCTTCCTTGCATAGAAGCATGGAGCGCATCCCGCCCTGGCGGTTCAGGTAGTACATGGTCGTGGTATTGTCCGTCTGGACTCGGACCACTTGACCCCGGAGAAATGGAGCAAAGGCGGTGAGAGCTACGCGGACCGCTCGGAGCTCCAGCAGGTTGATGTGGCATCGGGACTCCTGCGGGGACCAGAGGCCGTGCACTCGGTGTTCCCCCAGATGGGCACCCCAACCCATCAGAGAGGCGTCAGTCGATAGAGAGACCGTCGGCTCGGGGCGGACAAACGGGATGCCCTCCTGCAGATGAAATGGAACGGTCCACCACTGGAGAGCATTTCACATCTCCCGGGTCACTATCACTAGCTGGTCCAAAGGATCGCAGCATTGTGACCACTGGCTGGCCAGTCCCCACTGAAGGGGGCGCATGTGCCAGCGGGTCCAACGGACCACGCTGGTACAGGCCGCCATGAGACCCAGAAGGTGCAGGAAGTCCCGGGCAGGGCGCGATTGCCCAACCAGAAATGATTGGGCAAAGGAGGTAAGAACCTCGGCCCTGTCCGCCGGGAGCCGCGTGCTCTGCTCGAAGAGAGCCTGATCCTGCCCCGAGGAACAGGATCACCTGCTTCGGCTCGAGTTCCAACTTGGCCTCGTTGATGAGAAGGCCGACTTGAGAGCAAACCTGGAGGGCCAGATCTCTGGACCACTCCACCTCCCGCCTGGAGGGGGCTGCTATCAGCCAATCGTCCAGGTAAGGGTACACCCGGACCCCTCGGCACCACAAGAATGCTGTCACCACTGCCATGCATTTGGTGAAGACCCTGGGAGCTGGAGATAAGCCGAAGGGCATGGCTCGGAACTCGAAGAAGGATCCCTCGGCTCGAAGCGGAGGAATCTCCGATGTGACGGACGGATAGGGACGTGAAAGAACGCGTCCTGTAGGTCCAGAGAGCAGAACCACACACCGTGTTCCAGAGATGGTATTATCTGCGCCAGAGTGACCATCCTGAAGGTTCGAGACCTTAGGAACTTGTTCAGGTCGTGTAGGTCGAGAATGGGGCGCCAGCCCCCCGTCCGTTTCGGAACCAGGAAATACCTGGACACGAACCCCGGGTCTGAAGGGGGGTCCTCTACCTCCGTGATCACCTCCTTTTGGAGGAGGAGAGCGATGTCGGCTCGGCGAGCCACCAGTGAGGCTGCAGACCCCGAGGCCCCCCGAGGTGCGACGGCTCTGAAGGGAGGGGCCTGCTCGAATTCCAGAGGTAGGCCTTTTCCCACCACCTCCAGTACCCACCTGTCCGTGGTAACAGCGGACCAGGCGGAAAGGAAGTGTCTGAGCCGTCCCCCATGGGGGAACCAGGGGTGAGGTGACAGGGATGGGGGCGACACCCCTTAGCCCGTCACTGGGCAGGCTTGGAGGAGGGACCAGCCGAGGGACCTCCTGGGCCTTTACCTCCCTGCTTCCTGTTGGAGGAAGCGGACGGCTTGGGCTTGGGATACCAAGGTCGAGCCTGCTGGCCCTGACATTGCTTGGCCGGGTTCGCCGCAGGCGCAGAAGGACGAAAGAGCTTAGGCTGTGGCTTGCGGCCTTTGTCCTTCTGAGCGGAAGAGACCGAGTCCAAGGTAGCATTGGACTTCTCGATCCTCTGCAGGTGACCTTCCACCCCAGGGCCGAAGAGGTCAGTCCCCAAAAAGGGAACATCCGCCAACTTGTGCTGGGTATCCGAGGTAAAGGTGGATATCCTCAGCCAAGCCCGACGACGCAAGGCCACTGCAGCCGCTACAGACCTGGCACATGATTCCCCGATGTCTAACGCAGTCTGGAGCTGCTGTTTAGCCACTGCCCTGCCCTGGTCCCGCACCTGCCTGACCGTAGTCTGCAGATCTGCGGGAAGATGAGGGACAACCTCATCCAGGGAACCCAACAGGGCGTGAGAAAAATGTGCCATGAGGATGGCCGAACTGGCCTGACGAAGGCCGAGAGAGGATGCAGCATAGACTTTTCACCCGGCATAATCCAATTTCTTGGATTCCTTGTCGGGAGGTTTGTCCACATCCCTGGCGTTCCCGGCACGCCGGAAAACACTGTCGATAACCAACCCCTCAGCCGAGGGGTGTTCCGAAAAACCGGACAGGGAACCGGTTGGGACCGCATACTTCCTGGCCAACCTGGCCGAAGGCGCAGGGCAGGAAGCAGGATGCTGCCAAAGTTCCAAGGCCGGACCCACTATGGCTTCGGCCACTGGAAAGGCCTCCGTAGGAGAATCCCCTCGGTCCAGAATCTCCGTGAGGGGATACCTGGCCCATTTAGAAATGGGTTCGAGCTTCATCCCGGTGGACTCCGAGATGAGTCGAAGCAACCCTAAGAAGGACGAAGGGCTATCGTCCATTGACTGCCCTCCCGAGGACTCCAAGTCCATGTGCTTGGAGAAGAGGGAGGAACCATCACCGGACTCAGAAGAGTCCTCAAAGAGCTGCCTCGGCCCTGAGCCACCCTCCACCTGCCGAGGTTTATCGGGAGTGAGGGTGACAGACAGCCTATGGGGCAAACCCAAAGCCGACTGAGAATTTTTGGTCGGAGCCCCAACTAATGGCTGTGGAGGCGGAGGTTCCATCGGTGGGGCAGCTGGAATTGGCCAAACAACCGGCCTGAGAACAGGCTCCTCGACTACAAAGAGGGATTGTTTCGGCTGCTCCGGTGACAGCCACTTAATGGCCGGGGAAGACGACTGGGTCGGCTTATTCCCGGTCAAAAGGAGCTGTTGCCACATAAGTTCCTCGTACCTCCGACGCAACTTGCGCCGAAGCCTCCCCTCGTCCGAGGAAGAGGAAGAGCGGCGGCGCCGCTTGCCGCGGTGCCGAGACCGAGACTGCCTATGGCGGCGGGATCGGTTGGACCGCGAGGATGTCCGAGACCGAGAGTCTCGACTAGTCCGAGGGAGGCGAGGAGAAGTGTCGGAAATCGGCACTCCCCTCGGCTCGGACGATCCCACTGAAGGCTCCGGAACCGGAGGCACAGACGAGCCAACGGGATCCTCAACTCCCACCGGGGGAACCGGGGAGAGGGGATTCTCAGCTTCTCCAGCTGACTACCCGTCTAACGGGTCGAGAAAAATCTCGAACACGTCGACAGGAGTCTCGGTCAACTGGCCTGGACGGGACACCGTGAAGCCAGTGGCAGCTGAGGGCGACAAGAGTCAACTGTCGACAAGGGAGGGGATCTTTCCCACCCCAAGAGCGTCGACAGAGAGACTTACTTTTCTTTTTGGACCTGGAAAGGTCCAAGAAGTTGGACCCTCGCCTTTGGTCGAGAGGGTTAGACAAAGCTCCTTAAAAGAAGCCGAGTACGAGGCACCGAGAGAGAGCGGGACGAATGCCGCAGCCGAGGTAGAAGCGGCCCGCGCCGCCTCCTCTTCGAGGGCGATCATCTGCTCTAGCTGATCCGCCAAGCCTGCCGCCGCGGATACCGCCAATCGGGCCTCTTTAGATTTCACTGGTGGAATTCTTTTCTCGGGGCGCCCCAGTTGTAATCGGACAGCACGGTCTTCAAGGACGTAGACCGAAAAGGAAGAGCAGAAGTCGCAGGCATGCGGGTTGTGCTCAAGGCCCAGGCAGTAGACGCACATGGAGTGCGGATCCGTCCTAGACCTCTTCTGCCCGCAAGGGCACCTCCGAAAACCGGGAGTCTATTTGTCCATCGCAGCCGCGAGGAGAAGAAGACCGAAGTCTTTTAGCAAAAAACCTTTTAATTTCGAACTTTTCGAAGAATTAGGAACCAGTCTTAATCGCAACGCGTTAAGGAGGGAACCTGAGCTTCCAAGCGGTAAGGAAGATCTGACGTCATGGGGCGGAGCCGAGAGTTTTACCACCCGGGTGGGTGGGAGGAGCCAGCTTGAAGACCTTCCGGCAAGATTTAAAGCGGCAAGGAACCTGCCAATAAGTGTGGATGAACAACATATCCATGTCCCTAGAAAAGGGTTTTATACACTACAAGAGCTTACGTGTTATGCATGTCTGTGAATTGTGTTCCTGCCTGTCTTTATGTATCAGTATCCTTATGAAAACTTAATACTCAAGTGTCAAAAAAAGAAGTGCAGCACACTCCTCAGTTCTACAGGCACCACCATGAAACAAAAAGGAAAACCAGAGGAACAGAAATCAACTGCTAGCAGTGTTCCTTTGTCAACCATTGCTAGTGCAGCCTTGGAACATCCAAAAATCTATTCTGTCCCTCCGTGTGCCAGCAATATCCCTCAACCTGAGAAAAGCTCCTTTAATTCCAGAAAGAGTTCCATCTTGCAAACCCCAGAATCAGCATCATCATTTCCTGTGGAAGAACAGTCATTTGGCTTCAACCCAGCCAATTTTAAAAATCATGGAACAGTAAATTTCAATTACTATGGACATCCTAGCTGTTCCACCAGTCGTGCAGATTATACCCCTGCACATGAGTCGAAGTCATAGTGGAATACTTGTTAAGGTAGCCTGATATGTTACAATTATGTCCAGCAGCAAAGCACATGTCTGTTATATACATAACAGTATCATACTTTATTGTCTAACAGTTTTGTAGAATTGTAAGATTTTAGCAGATCAATGTACTAATTGAAATACTGCAGAGTTTTCTGGGCTGTACCATTTCTTATGTGCTGCACAGCAGCACAGTTTAGTTCATGGTTGTTATGTACAGTACAACAGCACACTTTTTGCAGAGAAACGTAGTAACTGTAACGGTGCCCAGCAGTAATCAGTATGTGCAATACAGCACCACACCTCAGTGTATTTTTGTTATATACAGCAGAGCAGCATATTTTTTGCTGTAATAGTTCTGCACAGGAATGTATTAATTCCAGCAGTGTCCTGCACCATTTGTTATCTGTAACACAGCACCATATTTATTTTTACTATCTACAGAACAGCAACATATTTTGTTCTATGACAGTTCTGCACCAAAATAAAGAAATTGAAGTGCTGCAAATGTTGTTGGGGGGAAAAAAACACAGTTTGCTTATCACATCAGGGATTCGAATCTATAACGGAAGACTAGTTGTTCTCCATACTTACTGTTGAAAAGTTATTTATATGCTGTGCTAGAGAGCACAGTGCAGAAGACTATACTGTACAGTTAGAATAAATAATATTTGTTTATTTTGTTTATTTGTAAAATCAGTTTACAACCTTTGAGCCAGAGGCTCGTTTCCAAAGGTACTTTGTCACATAAAGACATACATTGTGTTTTTGGTTACATAGCGTAGGTTTGCAAAACAATAGGCGTTCAACAGAGGCGCCACGTCACACTGTGGTCAGACAAATACATTTGGGTTACAGGGTACATGTAAGTTGAGAACAGGTGTTACACAAGTTGGTATCAATAGTGAGCAATCTAGTAGGTAAACACTGAAACAGCTGGTACTGGCCAGGTTAAACATAGGCACGGTGCAGGAAGTGGTGGTGGGGATGGCTAGGTGGAGAGTCAGCCCGAGGGCGCTTTTGTCGGTGAGAAGTAGGAAGTGGAGGCTACTTTCAGAGACAGGAACAGTTGCGAGTGTTAATGATGTGGTTTCCAAGGGTGGTTTTGAACTTAGAGATGGTGGTGGCATTGGAGATGGGGGCAGGGAGAGAGTTAAACCAGGTTGGGGCTCTATAGCAGAAGGATCTCTGGCCACGGCTGGTTCTTGATCTGGGGACCATTAGAGTGGTCTTGTTGGAAGACCATGTTGCAATAGTGGGAGGGCTCTGGTGGATGGATGCCGTTACCCCAGGGGGGGAGAGCCCGAGTAGGGTTATTTTTGTGAGGAGACAGGTTTGGTATTGGAGCCGTTCATCCAGGGTAAGCAAATTAGCCTCAACATACAGCTGACAGGTGTGAGTGAGCCTGGGGGCACCAGTAATCAATCTGCAGGCTTTGTTCAGGGTTAAGTGAATTTTTTTGAGTGCAGTGGTGTCGGCAGCACCATAGACTGGTAGGCCATAGTCTACAAGGGACAGAACGGATGATGTAACAGCGAGCCGGAGAGCATTTGGGGGAAGGCAGGTTCTATGGCGGAAGAGAATGCCCAGCCGTATGTTAGTGGCGGATGTTAGGGCATCGATGTGGTTGTGAAATGTGAGGGCTGAGTCGAAGGTAACCCCAAGGAATTTGTAGGAGCAGACTTGTTCCAGTGGCTGATTGGTACTTGGAAGGATATAGAGTGGGTGGTTGCTAGCTTTGTTTTGGGGGTGGGAAAAGAGCATAGCTTTGGTCTTTTTAAGATTGATGACGAGTCTGCGCTCCTTAAACCAGGCTTCAGCACTGTTGAAAGACTGCTGTAGGGTGTCCTGGAGGAAGACGGGATTGCGGTGGGTGGCAAAAAGGACAGCGTCATCTGCATACAGTAGAATTTTGCCAGGGCATGCACTGGGCAGGGTGTTCAGATAGAGCGAGAAGAGAAGGGGGCCCAGGATGGAGCCTTGAGGGACCCCAGAGTGAATGGGACGGGTATCGGAGACTGTGCTATTGATTTTTACACACTGCGATCAAGCGTCAAGATAGCTTGTGCACCATGCTAAGGGGCGAGCCGAGAGACCAGTGTGGCAGAGTGCATTCAGCAGAAGTGGATGGGAGACGGTGTCGAAGGCCTTTGAGAGGTCAATGAACACTGCACCAGCAAGGGAGCTGGTATCCAAGGAGGAGTGTAGGAAGTTGGAGAATTCAATTCGGGCAGTGCTGGTACTGTGACCAGCACGGAAGCCATGTTGCTCTGGGCATAGAATGTTATGCTTAGCCAGATAATCAGTGATTTGAATGGCCACCGCTTTCTCCAGGGCTTTAGAGATGGGGGGGAGGATGGAGATTGGCCGGTAGTTGTTGGCCGATGACCTGTCGCCCCCTTTGTGAATTGGTGTGATAATGGCTGTTTTCCACGCTGTGGGAAATTGTCCCAGGCAGAGTGACTGGTTAATTAGGCTGGTGAGTGGGGCAAGGACTTCATCTAGCACCAGCCTGAGGATACTGGGGTCCAGTGAGTCACTGCCGGACTGTTGCCATTCAAAGCTTTGACTAGGATGGATCTGGCTTCCCGGTGGAAATCTAAGCAGGTGGAAGCTAGGCACTGGAGGACAGGGGAGGTTGGTTGGGGAGGGTCAAAGAAATTACTAGGGAGGACTGAGCTAAGGTCAGTGAAAGCGGTGTTGAACCAGTTAGCTATGGTGGCAGGCTCGGTGGTGGTAGTGCCATTTCTAGTGAGCTGGGATGGGGCAGGGGAGCGAGCTTTTCCATTAAGTTGCTTAATATTATCCCAGAAAGTCCGGGCTGAGCCCCAGGAGGACGTAAGGGAGGCCTGGTAATGGTCGGCCTTGACTTTCCTGATGGCCCATGAGCACTTATTCCGGGCTGCATTGTAAGCCTGCCTATCAGACAGACGACCCGTTTCAGTGGCAGTGCCAGGAGGTTATCCTGACTTTAGTAATTGTAGAAGGGCCGGGCTAACCCAAGGTGCATTCTGTTTTTGGACCGGATTTTGGTGAGGGCGCAAGAGATCACAGGCCATGTTGAAGGTGTGAGTGAAGAAGGTGAGGGCAGTGTCAATGTCAGTAGCATGATGAATGGGGACCAGTTTATCTGGGTGAGGAATACTTTAAGTTTTTCAGCCCACTAGGGCGGAGGCACTGCGTGAGGGGTGGTCTGGGCTTTGGGTTTGGGATTGGAGACTGCCCAATGAAATAGGATAGAGAGTGGTCACTTAGGGAGTCTGGGAGGACCTGGATGTTTTGGATTTTATGGGGGCGGTTAGTTATAATAACATCCAGAAGGGTGCTGGTACCTCTCTAGGGTTTATTCTTGTGGGCTGGGTGACGAAGGCGCGTCAGGTCTTGGGCGGCAAATGAGTCTCTGATCGCAGATGAGGAGGTGCTGAGCCAATTTACATTAAGGTCACCAACTAGGAATTGATCCGCCTTATGGTGGAAGGTTGCCAGGTAGTCCGTTAAAGATACCAGGGCCGGGTGCTGGTTCTTTGGAGGAACGTAAGCTGTGGTGAGATAGACAGGGCTCCTAGAGGGGTCCGGGGTGAGTTTGAGGGTAAGAGCCTGGGCCCCATTTACAAGGGCAGGGGTGGGGAGTGCGTGTCCAAGTATTGTGTCCCTAGTGTAGATTGCACAGCCTCCCCCTCATTTGCCTACTCGGTCCTCCCGGTATAAGGTATAGCCTGGGAGGGAAACAAACGAGTCAGGGATGGATTTGGACAGCCATGTTTCAACCAGGGCTATGATGTCTGGTTGATGAGCCAAGGCCCAGCACTGTAGGGTGTCAAATTTCTTCAGCAGGCTGCATATGTTCATGGAGGCTACTTGAAGACCAATGGGCTGGGTGGGTGGGTGGGAGGGGCAGGGCCTGGGTTGGGATGTATGTTCCTTGTTAGGAGTAGAAGGAGGAGAGAGCTCTGGTCAGAGGGTGCCAGATGGAGAGTTTATGCCGGAGTGATAGGATGAGGAAGGGGTTTGAAGTAGAACAGGGGTGGGTAAGGCAGCACAGGCAAGAAGGTTGTGTGATCAGAAGCTCAAGGGAGCTGGGGGAAGGTAATGTCTGGATGGGGGGTGAGGTGGAGAGGAGCATATGGGGTGTGTGGAGGAGGAGGGAGGGGAAGAGCAGTGGTAAAGGAGGGGAAGACAGGAGGTAGGTAGGAACACTGGAATAGTGAGGCTGAGGGTTAATAGGGACAATAGGGTTGGTGGAAGGCAAAAGAAGGAGGAGAGAAGAGCGAGGCTGGCGAGCAGGGGTCATGCATAGTTGGTAAGGGTGGGGAGCTGAAGTGAAGAAAGAATGGGGTACTAGGATGATAGAGGGGATAGAGTGAAAGGTCACTTCAAGCCTAGTTGCTGCCATGGTGGCGGGAAGAGCTGGTGCCTGAAGTGCACAGGTACCAGGTTCAAGTCTTGACCAGGGTAGCAGGAAGGAGCCCAGCCAGTGGCTGTAGCAGCAGGGAGTTGGGTTCAAGGTCCGCAGAAGCACTCAGATAACACTTTAGCAGTGTCTGAGGGTTAGAGCGTCTTTAGAGTTTTGAAATCCTGCACCTTTGTATGTTAAAAAGGACCATTACCTTATGGTTGCACACTTCTTTGTTTATGTTGAGAAACAATGTGCTGAACTCCTGTTTCCGGAGTTCACATTTTAAAGCAACACATGCATCTGAGGACAAACCTGTCCATGTGAATGCACGTTCCTTGCCATTATCCTAATGCAGAGTGATTAATGCACCCTTTTATTTTTCTGCACGTACTATTAATGCACAGCTGTAATATTGAAGTAGTAGTTAGATAATGAATATGTCGACATTGTTCCATACTAATACACATTCTGAAAATGATATCAAATGTTTTCCTGTCACCTGAAGTTAAGTAGCATTAAGCTGAAGTTCACAGAGGAATGAATTAAAATATAAAATTACTTTTGAAAAATGTGCATGACTCATTATTCTACAAAAAAGCAAACACACACCAGAATTGTACCACAGGAGAGAAATAAACACACAAAGACAGATTTTTACACAGGCATTACATTATTGAGGAGCAGGATACATTGATTCAAAAGAATATTTCAACAGTTTTATACCACATATTGTAATAATTTTCAGAGTTGATTAATCCCATGTTATAAATGCAATAACCCACTCCAGAATGTGAGGAGTTGCTGGGGATTAATCAACACACCGGGTGCTGAGAGGGGCATTCAGCTTCGCCTCATGCCTCACAACGCACCCAGGATGTTGATTAATCCCCAGTAACCATACACCCTGTCATGGGTTATTGATTACTTATAACATGGGGTTGGGAAAAGCAGACATCCAATTGGTCTCGCAGCATCAGATGACTGTGTATTAATCAGTGGTGTATGAACAATTGCTGTGATATGTCCCTGCAGCAAGCTCCCTCATCAGAATTGGGACTTGTTGCCTACTGAGCCAAAGTAAAACAGCACAGCAGCCATTGAAATCAGCACACAGGAGCAGCACAGAATCTCCTGAAGTGCACTGGAGACAGACTGAGTGTTAGTGTTTCCCCTTCCACTGTCTGTCACTGCAACTCCCAATGTTTGTCTTCGATGGTGCAGCAGGTCGCCATGCGGGCAGAGTGCCCAGTGGATGTACAGATAATGCCCTCTCCCCAACGATGTCCACTGCTGGTGCTACTCTTTTCAGACATGCAATCCCAAAGACAGCCCACCCCTGAATCTAGACTGCTAGCATAGCAGGCTGTGGTCCGTTAGGTGCCCCCCCCCAATAATGTCCAGTCCCAACACTATGTTGTCTCTGCAGTGAGCACCGGAGAGGAAACAGACAGAGAGTGACACAGTGTTGCACTCAGAGTGAGAGAGAGAGACACACACACACACACAGACATACAAACTGGCTTCACTATTCTGTGTGTGTGTGTGTGTGTGTGTGTGTGTGTGTGTGTGTGTGTGTGTGTGTGTCTCTCTCTGTTGAGTTCCTCTACATAGTGCAGCACTTTGGGGGGAGAGCAACAGACAGTCTGAGTTGTGTTTTTCTTTTCAACCCCACGTTACACTGTCACCGAGCTATATAGTGGGTGAAATGCTGGCTCTGCCACAGTGCAACACAGCGAGACTGAGGAGGGAGGGAGGGAGCGAACGAGCTGCAGCGAGCACCACAGAGAGAGAGAGAGAGAGATAGAGTGATACACTATGTAATTGAGAGAAACACACACAGTGGTTAATTCAAACTTGATGCACTCTCCTCTGTTTGTATGTCTGTCTCTGTCTCTATTGAGTTCCTGTACATAGGGAGCAGTTGGGAGAGAGTGCAGTTTTGCAGCACTTCAGGGTGAGAGAGACAGACAGTGGCTGTGCTGTAAGCAATGTGGATGTGCCCAGAGGAGTGGGGGGGGGGGGGACTTACAAATTTGTGTACATGTTGCCATGAAATGTTAGAAATCATGGCAATAGTGTTTTCTTGCATTTCTGTGTTCATAACATAAGTGAAATATGCAGTAGTTGTTGAGGACTATTTGGCACCTCGGCAGGATACAGGCACATTTCTTGTATTTGCAATATTATAAAACAGTTTCTGTTAATTATTTTTGTTTGTTGAAAGACCCCATGTTATAAGTGCAATAACTCACTCTAGGTATGGGGTTATTGGGGATTAATCAGTGTCCCGGGTGCCGTGAGAGCACTCAGCCTGCAGCTTCATGACTCACAATGCACGCGGAGTATTGATTAATCCCCAGTAACCCCATGTCCTGTTGTGGGTTATTGCTTACTTAAGATAACATATTGTACCCCAATGTTTCACCTAATATTTACAGGCTTTATCAGGAGTCAGATTATCATTTGACATGTTTCAGCTTGCTTACTTAGTTCTGTGCTTTCACAACACATCTTTATGTCTTAACTACCGGCTAGGTTTGACTTCCTATGTTTCCTTTTCAGTTTGTAGCTATGCTGTGGCCTTCATTTATCTGTTACAGGTCGCTCCCCCTTTAGTGGCAAACTTAGCCTGCAGTCAGATGAAATGGTATGTTATAAAAGCATAGAACTAAGTAAGCAAACTGATACAAGTCTAACAATGAGCAGACTCCTGAAGAAACCTGTAAATATTAGGTGAAGCTTTGGGTTGGAATACACTATCTTAAGATGGAATAACAGAATCTCTGAAGTAGAAGTTTGTGAAAAGAGGGTATTTTTTCACACATACCCCTGCCCCTTGAACTATGCTGCTGTATCCGGGGGCTGGCTGCATATGAAGTAATGTTGGAGAAACAATACCATTGCCTGTGGATTTCCCAGCTAAAGACTTGGTGGACCAAGTGACTACACTAGGCAACAGATGCCTATTTTTATGCATGAACCGGATTACATGGAATGAACAATACATGAAGTACAGCAGAATAAAATAAATATTACAGCATATGAATTTATTTATTTATTTCATCTCGGATTACAAGTACCTTTGAGCCAAACATAGCTAATTTACAAAGGTTCTACGTCAGGGGGACAAGGTAACAAAACAGACAAAGGGAAGCTAAATAAGTGATATACAAGTAAACACCGGCAATATCAAAACATCATAGTAAACAGCAAAATAGAAATGAGCAAAACATTGGGATTCTAACAAACACTGGCAATATAGCATACAGCATAGAAAAGGTGGTATAAAGAAAGGAGCTAACAACTGAATATTTTGTAAACCTAGGGTCTACTTTAAACATCAGGTCAGTATAAAATAGCTGTGAGAGAAAGAGAGGAGGAAGGAGAGAGAGAGAAAGGGAGGGAGGGAGGGAGAGAGGGAGAAAGAGAGAGAGAGCAAGAGAGAGAGTGTGTTAGAGTTACAGTGGCGTCCACCAGGATGAAACCCAATTCTGCAGCATTTTGTAGCACTCTGCAGAATGCTACAGCAGACCTACTGAATAAAGCAATGTCATTTCAATGGCAATTAGTCCCTATTGTCATTCAGGAAAATGTGACATGGCCAAGATGAAGTGAATGCCACAGTTTCCTGCATGACAAAGGGGACTAATTGCCATTGAAATTACATTGTTTTATTCAGTAGTTCTGCTGCAGCATACTGCACAGTACCTTAAAAGTGGGTTTCATCCAAAGGGACTCCATTGTACTTTACCCTAAGTTAAGTTACTTTAGCACCCTAGGGTTTAGGAGTGGAAGCATGGTTTAAGGCCCTGGGTAGGAAGGTAGGAATGGATCACAAGATTACGAATGAACAAACAGGACAAAGTAAGTGCAGTGCAAATTCAGGAGCAGCATAAATTAGAAACAGGTACAAGCAGCTGAGCTAAAGCAACACTTAAAGGGGACAGGAAACTTGTGGTAATTGGCAGCAGTTAGTAATGCTCCTGTTAACAGCACTGGCATACTGTACATACCTCCACATGATTCATATTTAACTGTACCTGAATACTGTATTTATTTATTTATTTGAGTTTTGGTGACCGGGTAGGACCACTGAGACAATTACAGTCCCTTTTTCAGGGTTGACCCGGGGTCATAAATGATACAGTAAAACAGAGCAATTGTACAGAGAGTCAGTGGAGTAACCAGCCTTAAAAAATGTTTTATTTTTGGTGCATTCTGGTGCATTTTGGGGGTCATCTGAAGCATAATTTGCTATCCTGTTATCCCCTCCCCATGCCAAGTAAGTTGCACTTTAGCCCCTCCACAGAGTCCCTCACCCGCCCCCACAAGTCCAGCATGTTGCCTGAAGCCTGCTCTAGGAGCACTGCAGCCATTCTAAAAGTGAGGAGGGGCACAAGGTCTGGGCATGAAGAGACAGCTGTGAAAAATGTTTTAAAAAAGCTGGGGGTCTGGAGGCCGCTAGGCCCCCAGAAGCTCTGGGGTTTTAGATGCTCTGTGGTGAGTTTTGGGGCTTTTAATGAAAATAAAACACTTTTGTCACATCTTCCCTACACTTGACTCCAGAGGAAATTTTTTTTTTTATCTCTTGGAGTTAGGGGTGTGGGAGACTCTGGCTGACCTTAAAATATGCAGTGATTGTTGTTGAGTGTGACAGGACATAATCCAGGGTTCTACCTCAGCTCAATATAACCTACTACCAGGAACACCCAAGTAAAATCGAACAAGCCCCCCCATCATCCAAACTTTGATATTTTCAGCAGATAAGCATGTCAAAAGGCCATAGGGTCAGAAAAACAGCTCTCCACCGGACCTTTCACCTTAACAAAACAGTACCCAGATCCAGCCTTTTTTTTTTTTTATCTTTCCACTATGATACTGTACATAGAGTTTTGTTACTGGTGCAGAGCTTCCTTCCTTGCTGCAGTATTGATCCCTTGTGTATCTAAATAACACTTGAGGATATCTGACAAAAACTTACTCCATTACCTTGTCAACATGATCGAACTGCACTTCCAGAGGTCGGGTGGTGGCAGGGACTGGAGAAGAACAAGACGGTCACACGATGGTATGGCAGGCTGGCAGGGACTAAAGCACTGGCGTTGGGTACTATCTATGGCCACAGCAGTGGCTCAGGAGCAGTAGGATGATGACAAGGTGGGGGCGTGGGGCCAGGCAACTTCTTCACCAAGCAGGAGGGAATTGGGTTCGGCTACAGCACATTGCTGCTTGATGAGTCCCAGAACAGAAGACTGAAGATGGTGCCATGATGCTAACTGCTACTACTGACTGAGTGTGAGAGAGTGTGTGTGTGTGTGTGTGTGTGCACAGCACAAGGCTACCCGTCTCCCTCCTCTTCCTCTGTTTGGTATCCATTATTAGGCTGTTCAGTATAAAAAAATAACGATCTTATTCCCTGTGGGACGTGGGTAGTTTTCCCCATTATAATGAACACTGAACCAGAATAACTGCAAATGTACAGCACAAGCACATGAACAAGCTTTCTGCATTTATGAGCACTGCATGATCAAAAAGTGCGGTGATCTACAAAAAAAGAAAGAAAAAAAAAGACTTTGTAGATTCCTGCAGTGATTACCATGTCAGCCTAAAGGCCAACAGATCACTGTACAGTAAATAAAAAGGCTTCAGTACAACGGGCAGCTTTTACTTTCATTTTCGGCTGTATATATCGCAGCACCTCTCATGACTCTGAGCTCTCCAGATCAAGACTAGTATATTTATTCCCCACTTTGTGCAATAAATAAGTACTGTAGAAGGAGTTAAACGTTTGCTAAGAGACCTCTCAGGTCAACAAGGCTTTTCTGCCGCAAGTCAGTGTGTGTGACACAACTTCCAAATACTGGCAAAACAAAACTTGATTCCCAAATTGCCAGACCAGAACCCTCCACATGGCTTGATGACACCTGTAAGCAAGATGCTGTAACTTACACTTTTAATAATAAACTTAATAACCTGATGTCGTTTCACACACACAAAAAAGCAATCAATACTGGAGGAGCTTTAGTACACAAACACTACCCCTCCCCCGCACATACAAAGGAGAGATGGAGACCAATGAAGTGGAGTCTCCTCTAGCCTAATCTTAACAGTTCAGGAAGAATACTCTCAACTTCCGCAAGTTTTGAAAAATAAAATCTCTCGTACTCGGTGAGTAGATGTCTTGAGGACACCAGCAGTGCTAGGCAAGGAGTATTTACAAATCTATCACTCTTTCTTGCAGTCTGTAGGATGACTGCATGAACTATAGAACACTTTACATGTTTGTTACGGGGGATGTTGAAAAACATACACACACAGACATATGAGTCAATTAATTTCCCCCACCCCCTGCATTGCTTCCTTACCGCAATGAGAGTGTTGTTCCTCTCCTCAGCCGAGGCAGACTCTGGGTCCTGCTGCTGCTGCTGCTTGCTTTGCTGCTTACTGGCCGATTCCTTGACCCTCTGCTCCAGGGTGCACTGGTAGAGGTTCACTGTGTCTCGGCGCTCCAGCTACAGCCTCCAGCTGCTCGACTTGGGTTTGCTGGTACTTGCTGTCACAGCTGACATGATGCCTGCGACAGGCTGGCTGTCTGGACTCACTGGTGTCCACCTGAGTCGTGAGTGACAGCAGTGCGGGAAAATTATAGGGAAAACCATTGCTGGAGCCAGGCAGGTTTGCGGCTCAAAGAAAGAAGCAACTGCAGCACGTGTACAAAAAGTGTCCAATTGCTCTGCCGCCACCTGTCCGCCTCATTAAATTCACTTGCTACGGCGTTGCGGTTGTCTGATTCGTAACCCCCCCCAACGGCTGACCAAGGTGCAAAAGTTTGGACACAGGCAGCTTATTACAAGTAAAAAATGTAATTTTAAAATGGGGACCTTTTTTCTGTATGCAGTGGCAAACAGTAAGTATGCATGGTTACGCCACTGCAGGGAGTCAGTGCAGTACAGTATCGAACTTGACATACATTGTACAGTGGATACAATAATGTAGAGCTAGTCATGTACACCATATATTCATACCTATAAATTATATATACATCAGGTTTAAACTATACATAGGCAATTGATGTCACATTTGAGCACAAAGAGAAAGGGAAGAGTAGGGCTGTCAACTATTAGTGACTGAATACGGAGGGGGAAGAGGGGAGAGGGAAGGGGAAAGGGGGTAGGGGTCAGTGGTCAAGCGAGGTAAGGGAAGTTAAGAGCTTCAGCAGAAGCAGGAACAGGAGGGAGAGGCTGCAAGAGAGGCATGCAGATTGGACTTGAATAGAGGAAGTGAAGAACTAGTCAGGATGTGGGAAGGGAGGGCGTTCCAATCAGAGACAACAGCAAACGAGAAGGACCTCCTGATAAGGTGAAAAAGTTATTTCCAATTCTTTTCAAGAATAACATTCTGCACAGTTCTTTTCATGGAACTGATAGTTTGGAGTTTTTACTATGTGACGGTGTGTGCACAGAATGCTAATTATGAGTTGTTCACCTATCAGAACCCTGCTCAGAGTTCTGTGCACAAACTGAGACATAGCTAAAACGCCAGATCACAGGTTCCAAGGAGAGAACTAAAACAGAATGCTGCACATAAAAGCAAAGCAATGCAAACTAGTTTTTCACATCAGTCTTTGTTCAGGTACAGTTAAATATAGATCATTTAGGGGAATGAATATCTTTTCTGAAAATAAGAATTTAAATATATATGTTTTTTTAACTTTGTGTTTATTATTTTCACATGTTATTATACCAATAACAATCCCATATCTGGAACGACCAGTTACAGAGTAAAATACCACTGACAGAAATATTACAATCTCCTTAATCAAAGGATAGATGCATCCCAAATATTGTGATACCTCATTCGGAGGGATAACTAAACTGAATACTAATAAGTCAAACATTTAAAAGCAGTAACAAGGATCCCAAGAGCAGTATGATTATTTCAATTAACTAAAGTCCATAACTTCGAAGTCCAACATGTCACACCCCAAACTGGGGTTCATGGCATCATACTATATCTCTAAAGAATAATAATTGTCCTTATAGTAATCATTTAAGGCAGCATATTTGTATAATATGAAATTAACATTGCATCTTGTGAGAAATATTAAACTGGGAGCTGAACGTGGTATACAAATCAACACCTGAGAATTAAAGAGCTAGTGTACTGCTTGGAATTAATAGTAATTTTCAGCTGCAGTCATCTATCGCTACCAGTATCTGAAGTTTTTTTTTCTGTTTGCTAATTAAAAGATTTTCCACCTGGCAGTACTAAGGTGATGTGTGGAGCATCTGTGGAAAATCTTTTAATTAGCAAACAGAAAATAAAAAAAAAATACTCTGTCTGGAGGAGAAAAAAAGTAAGTTCTGTTCCTCCCACCACATCGTCAGAAATGAGACCAAACACCTTGAGGCACCACAATCCTTGAAGCCTGAGCAGTGACTTTCACAAGCTCCCAATCAAAATGCAGGACACAGTGACATCACTAGTAACCAGGGAGAGCCAGTCCCTGCTGCTTCATGTGAAAGTGAAACCTGGCAGTGAGAAATGGTTCTCACTGGTTACTAGTGATGTCATAGTCAGTTTGGTTTCAGTGTTGATGTAGTGGGAGGAACTGAACTGACTTTTTTTTCCCTCCGGAGTGCTGCTCCACATATCACCCCAGTACTGCCAGGTGGAAAATCTTCTAATTAGCAAACAGAAAAGAATAAATACTTGAGATATAAGCAGTGAACGCTGACTACATCTGAAAGTTACAATTGATTGCAGGCAGTACACTAGCTCTTTAAGTAGGCTGAATATAAATGATCCCCCATGCAACCTTAACCCAACTTCAGAGCAAGTACAGAAGACTACCATTAAAACAAATCAGAGCTTCAGAGTATCAAGTAACTTAAAAGCATTGCTCATATCCTGGTTTCCACGGTAAATAATATAGGTGGGTATCCCCATTATAGAATGTTAAGGATTGCTTGGTACATATACAAAAGTCACTTACAGGAAGGTCACATTAAAAGAAATGAAAAGTGCAGTGAAACAGTACTTAAATTTATTCAGCTGACTTCGATCTCCTCCAGCTCACTGTCTTCAGCTCCAAGTTCCCAACGTGGATTCCGGTGACTGGGAACAAAACGGGAAACTCACTTACCGCTTTCACTTGGGTCAGAGAACACCCAGACTTTTTCATCATACACTATCCGCAAATGAGCAGGGAAGACTATGGCATGTGTTATGGATGCCTCTCATAGCTGCTTATGGACACCCTCAGATTTTTTATGCAGCATCCGTGCTGTGTAGCTGATATCTGGGAACAGATAAACAGAGCAGTCATCCTGGGTGATGGGTCCTGCTTGCCTGGCCATCCTCAAAATCTTGTCCTGTGTGCTCACTCCATCAGTGATGAGAAGCAGAGCATGTGGGGTATCTGAGTCTTCTCTATATCCCTGTGGTGTAATCCGGCATACTTTTTGCAGTCCAAAATGTATAGTTTGACCTTCTGGCACTAACTTGTCCCCCAACCAGTCCTGCAGAAACATGAGGGGATGATCCCCCTCAATCCCTTCGGATAAACTGAGGATCTGCACATGAGACGATTGGTCCTGGTTCTCCAGTATCTCCAACCTAGCCCATAGGTGGGTATTCTCGTTAACCATTAATGTGGCGGCCACCGATGCAGATTCAGAGTGTCATTTTAGGTCATTCATCTCCGTTGCAGCACTTTGACCATTTGTTCCACCACAGTCACTCTAGTACTGAAAGCATCCATTTTGGTGTTCAAATCCGAAACCGAGGAAATCAGTTTTTGCAGTGTTACACCAATCGAGGACATGGTCTCTTCAGATTCGGGTGGTAAAAAATGGCCTGCATTTCAGGGCCCAACTGCATGGACTGAGAAGTCCCAGACAATTTCCCTCCCATACCAGCACCTCTATTCTTACGTGGATTACCCACGTCAGGTTTTTAAGAGTCCTCTTTCCAATGGTGGCACAATTATTTCTGGATCTTTGCTCCAAAATGGCTATTTTATATGATTTTACTATGCAGTTAAGGATCTACTTAAAGTTGCTGTCACCAAGCTCGGGCTCCACAGCACCCCCCAAAATAAGAACTTTATAAACAGTTGCCAGTTATAAATGATTTCCTGTCCTCTTTAAGGAAGGCTGATCTAAAATGTAGGTGGTAACCCAAGCTCCAAATCTGAGCTAGTAACCAATGCCAGAAACTAGGGGCAAAGTAGGAGAAATTCATTTAATGTGTGTTATAATTAAACAAGTTCTTTTATATTATTTCAATAATTTCATATATTCAGAGCCCTAATAACCCTGATGAAGCCAGCTTTCAATTGTGAAACATTGGTGAATAATTTATGAAGGAAAGTTGATACTGTGGCCTTGGCACACCATTTTTTTTTTTACATACGCATGGTCAAAAAATGCCTGGTCATTACCATGATGTGTGGTTTCAGAGTTGATACTGTATGTATAATCTGCACAAGGGAGAGATAGGCTGCCAGAATTCCAAATAGAGGTTTCACTTCCTTAGGGGCTAGGACACCAAGGAGGACATGGGCATGTTACAGCTGAGTGAGGGGTAGGATGGCCATGGGATTAGCCCTGGCCAGCTGTGAAGTGGAAAGGATTAAACAGTAACATAGTCAAGGTCAGAAGGGACTCTAGATCTAGCATGTCTGCCAGCTTATTAAAATACAGTGTTCCCTTATGAATTCCCCAATATATGGAATTGTTGCTAAAGTCCCAATTACTATCACAGTGTTATACTGGAGACAGTCCCACTTTATAAATAACTTTCCATGCTGATTAAATGTTTTAGCAGTAAAGATGTATGTCACATTTTTGTGAAATGCTTCCCATGGAGCTTTAGTCGCCTTAAAATACAGAAGGGACCTCACTGGTTGTGTGGCATTTATTAATTTATTGGTCAGTTATGGCTAGTAATGTTTTACTGATAAGTGCAGTTGATACCTGTGAGCCTGTTTCATGTTTAACGCACAAAGGAATCAACTAGCAACTCTCCTCTAATACAGTCAGTCCTTTGTTAGGATAATGTTTCCCTTTAGGCTAAGACCATTTTATTTTAAGAGGGGGTCACTGTTATGCCCCAGTTTATCTTTGTTCTTCCTGAGCTTTGGCCCCACTGCATGGGGCAAGACATGGTGCTGGCTGCAATAGTTTGGAGGAATAGCCAGTGATGGTCAAAGTGCTCAGGGATCTATGGAGGGCAGTAAGGATTAGGGAGAGGTGCAAAGGAAGCATAACGGCCGGAAAAAGACTTGTAATTGTAAATGAAACAAACTCTGGCCAGAGACAATAGGGCTGCAGCCGAGGAATGTGAGGTAAAAATACTGAAAATGACCAAAGTTATGAGCCTGCATTAGCAAAATGTAACATACGCTCATACATTTGTTGTTTTGTAATATTTTGTCACCAAATTTTCAACATAGCCTTGTCATGACCCTGCCTCATGAAGAAGGGCAGAGCAAATGTTCAACTCCTGCCTGAAAGGTGATTTTATGCAGCGACTGCGAAATAAACTTCTGGGACACAAAATCACATTTTAGGCAGGAGTTGAAATATGACAGCTGTCACATTCATGAGGTGCTGTAAAGAAATGGCTATGTTAAAAATCTGGGTTAAAAATATTGAACAGACTATCACAGGAGGTGGTGAAAACAAAAATGGTAAATGGGTTTAAGCTAGCTTGGGACATACACTGTGGTCATCTGAAAGGATAAATATATGATTCTACTAGGGAGGGGGTAGTAAAATGTGCAGACTAGATCGATCTGGTGGTCCCCATCTGCCAGCACATTCTTATGTTCTTGCATTACCAAACTTACAAGCCTGCATTTTCGAAATTCAACATAGCCTCATAACTTTAATATTTTTACACCAAATTTAGAACATAGCCTTCTTATGACCCCCACCTCATGAACAAGGGCTGAAAACATTTTCAACTCTTGCTCAAAAGGTGATTTCACGCAGGGACCTTGAAATCATGTTTTGGGATGTAAAAAACACATTTTGACCAGGATTTGAAAAATGACAGTGGTCACATTCATGAGGTGCTGTAAAGATATGGCTATGTTGTAAATTTGGGGTAAAAGTTTTGAAAATTGCCAAAGGTATGAGCCTGCATTCGCAAAATATGTAGACTCATAACTTTGTTGTTTTTTAATATTTTTACACAAAATTTTCAACACAGCCTTCTTATGACCCCACCTCGTGAACAAGGGCAGAAGAAAGTTTCAACTCCTGCCTAAAAGGTGATTTCAGATAGGGACCACAAAATCACCTTTCAGGACATATTTGCCTAATGTCAGTGCAGTTGTTCAAGAGGCAGGGTCCCAAAAAGCCATGTTGAAAATTTGGGCCACAAATATGCAAAATGGACAAGTTATGCCACTAAGTTCAAAACACTACTGAAATACATTGAACCGCATACTCGTTTGTGCAGTTCATGGACCAGCTTTAAAGAGTGAAACCAGACCTGTCTGCGGTCCAGAGAGGGTTATGGTGTTGGATCCCCGATGGGTAAATAAGGGCTTGGGGGTGCGGAGTGGTGGGTGCTGAGTAGGAGGATCAGGTGGGGAGACAGGAATGGCCACAAAAGACATCAATGGAAGATTTTCTTTTTACAGGGTTAAAAAAAAAAGCCAGAGGATTCCGGATTGTGACACTGGGGGATTGGGTACCCCCAGTGTCACTCTTATGTTTCTGGGGGGGGCGCTGAAAGGGAGGGAGGGTCAGGTGGGGGAATATAAAAAAAAAAAACATGGAGGAGTCCTGATAGCGACACTGAGGGATTGGGCACCCCCGGTGTCACTCTTATGTTTCTAGGGGGATGTGGGGTGGTAGATGCTGAGAGGGAAGGTTGGGTGGGGGAGGATATCTATAATTTAAACATAAAAAATCATTGGCATCCTGATCATGAAACTGGGGGATTGGGCACAGCCAGTGTCACTCTTATGTTCTGGGGGTGGTGGGGTTGTGGGTGCTGAGAGGGAGGGTCGGGTGGGCAGGGTAACTATAATTAAAAAAACAATCGGCATTCACAGAGGAACATGGCACACTCCACCATGTCCAAGATGGCCACCACACTCTACTGCATATGTGCGACTACTAGCGCATACGCAGTACAGTGTGGTGGCCATCTTGGACATGGCAGATTGTGCCGTGTTCTGCCATGACTGCTGACAGAGTGGAAAATAGTGCAGTGTGCCTGCTAATGAAGATAGCAAGTGCAGTGCTTCACAGACGTGGAGGCAACTGTGTTGGAACTCCATCATGTTGTTCGGTTGGAAGGAATGCTCTGAGTCCTTTTTTTATTGCAAGAGGTCTGCAGAACTACACCCACTGTAGCCCTAAAAAGGGGATCATTGTGCTTGCTCATATTTATTTCCTATAGTTACATTGTCTCTATTACAGCACAAGAGACAGAATATAAAAATAGGAAATAATGTTATCAGATATTACAATTAACTAACGAATATCTAAATTAGGTTTTATTGATCGCACTTTAATAAAAGGTTCTCAAAATATAGCCAACAATTTACACATTAATCGCAGAACAGAACGTGTGCATAATTAAGGTACCATGGTCAATATACTGATAACCTGTAGTACAGTCATGGTAGAAACAAATGCCTTATGTTTGGAAAACTATTTTTCAAAACATAACCATATCGATACGTGTGATATGAATACGGCTAAGATGCTGCTATATGCATGACAATTCTATTAAAATCTATATATGCACTTGATAATATTTATATATAAATCTATATATGTAATGCATGCCCTCCTTCCCCTAGCCTGAATCATATGCCCAGTATGAGACAACTCTACTGACCTGGTGCCTAGCCCTTCTCAGTGTCTTGATGCACTTAACAAATTTCTCCTCTCCTCCTATGCCCTGAGCTCTTGCTACTACCAGTCTTTCCACCCTCACCCTTTTTGCAACTGCCTTTCCTCCCTCTTGATGCAAAGCTCCCCACATACAATACTGTTCTATCCTCCATCCCCCTATCCCCCCAACTCCCTCTTGCCTAAATTTGATCTCTCCAACTAGTTTCCCTCTAGCCTCATCATCCTCATCCTCCTCCTTGTCTAAGCCCTCCAACTCCTGGACTGAGCCTACCCTCTTGGCTGCCACCCCCTCGATGGAGAATACCCACCAGGCTGCTTTGCACTTGTTTTTTGAAATTAAAAGATGTGTTTTACTATACCAGTTGAACAATAAAGTGAACATCTGTAAACTTTACTCATTGTGTCACAGGTACTCTGAACTTGGGCATCTGCTATAAGTCAACTAATTCATTGCCTGAACATTGTCATGGTTTAATTACCCCTTACTTGTTATATGTGAAGTTATTAGTGACTGTACATGGTGTTGCATGAAATATTCCCTTACCTTTGTAAAATGTACTCCCTTCTATTTGTTTTGTTTACTGAAGTTCTTATAATGTACGTATGTATGTATTGTATTGTTTAATACTGATGTGGAACCTTTGAAAATGAGCACCTTGCTCAAAGGTTATTTCCAAACCATAAAATAAATAAATTTACTAAACTTAACAAACAAAATTAAAGTTTAACACAAAACTTATATGACAGTTTTATATATATTTTTTTAAACTTTGTGTTCATTACTTTTGACAAGTATAGCACAAAACAGATGCTGGTTACAGAGTATAGGATACAGTTCCCGAGAACAATTGCAATAAGAGATCAGCACTTTGTCCCCCTTGTTACCACATATGGGGGAACCAAAAATGAAGAAAACAAAAATAGTCCATATTAGCTATATGCAGTAAAGCCATGGACTAGTACGTGAAACTAAGTCCGGAAAGTTTTAAGGTGCACCCTACACCATAAACGTCATGCTTGGGGGTGCTAATGAGCAGCAGATATGACCAAACTCATCCTTCTGCAGCTCCACACTACAAAGTATAAAAATTATAATTCCAATGATATTTTAAAAGCACTTTCTAGTTAAGTTGGTGACCAAAGGAGTGGTGGACATGGATGAATACTTGGCCTCCAGGAAATCGTCCCGCTAATCGAACAAATCAGCAAAAAAAGGGCAGCAACAAGATAATGTGGCGTCTGGCAGCATGGGCCCTATATCTCTGTCGGCGGCTGAGCTGGAACTGCTGGGAAAAACTGTTACAGAGCAGGTACTGAAGGGATTAAGTCTGCGATTGGACCAATTCGAAGATAAAATCGGTACCCTCACTTCAGAGCTGACCCAGCAAACAAAACAAATCCAAGAGTTACAACAGCAGGTATCTGATTTGGAAGATACTGCTTTACCTAGCACTGATAGAATGGCTCAGCTCGAGCAGGAAATGGAGGCCTTGAGAGATTCTCTCGACTTTCAGGAAAATTATAATAGGAGAAGTAATCTCAGGCTTCGGGGGCCACCTGAAGGAAAGGAGGGGAAAAGCGCATTAGATTTCTGTGCAGAAGAGCTACCCAAGCTGCTTGGGATGGACATTAAAGGAGGGAGGCTAAAGACAGAATGTGCACATCGAGCCCTGGTGCCTAGGCCTCTGGCAGACCAGCCGCCTAGGCAGATAATCTTCAGGATGCACCACTTCAGCAATCGCCAGGCTATCATGGCAGCTTATCGGGTGAAAAAAGAGCTGATACATAATAGGGCCACATTTTCAATCCACCAGGATCTTTCTACAAGGGTAAAGAAAAAGAGGCAACAGTTCAACCCATGTATGGATTTGCTGAGGGAAAGGGAATTGAATTCTTTATGGCCTTCCCTGAAGTGGTTAGAGTTAAATCAGAAGGTGCCAGCAGCTACTCCTTTTGGGAGCCGGAGAAGTTCAAATGATTCATCGATGAATGGGACAGAAAGAACCCCATGAAATGAAGGTCATTCAGATTTATCAAACACACCACTCTTAAGCTCCTAGCCACTTGCTTACCAATTAAATGAATCTGAACCCTATGGGACTGAACTTGGATGTACCCGAGACCTTAGATATCCAGCAGGACGACAGATACCCAAAATGTGAGGGAATGGGCGGCCCACTCATACTTCAACAGAGGACTTTGTCTTTGGCCTGAGCCCCTTGTAAAGGAAATCCAGAGGCTGTATGAAAGGATTAATCAGACTTGCCCCACTTATCTCTGGGTGGCTGAGGAGAGAATAATGAACTTAGAGACTGCATAACTAAGTGGAACAGGAGGTGGATACTTTGGCCTGGTCAGCGGAAAATAAAGAAAGGACTGCTGAGAAGACAGAGAGCAATTAAGCAACAGCCCAGCTGAATGTGAAAGGCCAGGTCAGTGGGGCTGGGGGGGGGGCAACATGTGGTTTTCTGGGTGTGCGGGCCTTTTCCCCTCCTTGGTCCCGGGCCCCTAAAAGGGGGGGGGTGTATGCTTTGGGTTGTAATGGACTAAAGTTCTGATATTTTTGAGAGGGTTCTGATGTGAATGTGGAAAGGGGGGAAGGGATCTTTGGGCGCTCGTGGGCAGGGGCATATAGGGTTAGATACTACTGGTTTCTGGGCACTCTTAACGCATAGCCCAGACCCAGGTGGGGCAGCGGTGGGAAATGCGTAAGCATATCAGAGAGCAAGTAACTGCAGGGGAAACCCACAGTCCCTACATAAGGGACAGATAGTGATAAGCTGGAAGGATATAGGGGCAAGTAGTGTGGAGGGAGGGGGGCCATAGGGAGTATCAGACAAAACTCAGGAGTTACTTTCGATAGATATTTGAATTTGGAGGAAAAGGAGAACAACAGGTAGTGAATGTGAACACTTAGATGATAGTAATAAGTAAAGTGAAATTAGGATGGGGAACTAAGGGGGGAACAAAGGATATTATTATTCAAAGATTAAACTGTTAGATTTGTTTGGGCACTTTTTTTGCCTATGTTTACTGTTCAGAGTTACTTCTTTTCATTCTGCTAAGGTATTGATCTGTTTGTATAATACCAAGATGGATATTAAGGAACTGAAGGGTGGGTGTATAACCCCACCAGAGCTACCAACATATTACAATGGCTGACCCAGGAGGCGACATAGTAGTTTCCTGGAATGTTAAAGCATTTTCATCGCCATTTAAGAGGGCTAAGGTCCTCACTGCCTTGAGGAAGAAAGCCACTCAAGTAGCTCTATTGCAGGAAACACACCTCACATCCAAGGAGCATAATGAGTTAGTCAGAGGGTGAGTAGGAGCTTGCTACGTAGCCTCTTATACCTTCCATAAACAGGGGGTGGCCATTTTTTTTTCACAAGAACTTCCCCATACATATTACTAGGGTGGTGAGGGATACCATGGGGGTAGATATATTTTTGCCACAGGATGAACTGGGGAGCAGATAATCATGTTTGGGAGTGTGTATGCACCATCTGCGTTTGAATCCACCTTCTATCAGCAAATACTGGACGTAATCCACAGAGAGCAGTTCCTAACCTGATACTTGGCAGGTGGATTTTAACTGTATCATGGATGTGGACGTAGACTACTTGGGCAATGGGAAATGATCTAATAGGGCCACAAAAGCCTGGGTGAGAGGACTATTAGACTTAGAGCTTGTACATAGCTGGAGGCAGGCAAATCCGGGGGCACAAGAATACGTGTTCCACTCGCTACCACATGACACATGGTACAGACTGGATTACATATATACCCTGAGTGCATTATAGGATAGGGTGATGGATGTCTCTCACAGCCTGATGGGTGTGTCAGATCACTCCATGGTATGATTAAAAATGAGGTTGAGGGCTCCAGAACCTTATAGAGGTACCTGGCGCTTTCCCACCTACTTGCTGGCGAAGGATTTTAGAACATATCTCAAAGAGCAATGGAAGAGTTATATTTCAGTAAATAAAAGGACAGTGGAATCACAAGGAACCCTATAGGAGGCTGGTAAAGCTTATATGAGAGCTGCAATTATAAGCTATACAGCTAAAACCAAAAGGGAAAGGCGCAAGACAATTGAAGACCTGGAGCGCACAGTGAAAGAGAAAGAAGGGTTGTTGAACAAGGGGGAAGGGGCAGAGGAAAAGAGACACTTGAAAGCAGCTAGAGATTCCCTGAATGACTGCCTTGCAGGTGAGGCTCAAACCAGGTTATTTTTTGCCAGGCAAAGGATATATGAGTGGGGGAACAAACCAGGCCTGCTACTAGTAAAACTTATGAAGGGGGGTAGGGTCTTACATAACTTAGGTACTAGCAGCAAAGAACCAACAAGGACAGTTAATGCATGACAATTATAACATCAGGGAATGCTTTAAGAGGTTTTATAGTGATCTATACCAAGCGGAGTGCAGCATCACACAAGAACTAGCACAGAATTTTCTGGAAAATATCCACCTCCCTAGTTTAAATGAGGCTCCGAGAGGTATGTTGGGGGTTAAAATTACCACCTCAGAAGCAATAAAAGCAATAGGCAGTCTTAAGCCGGGTAAGGCCACGGGCCCGGATGGCTTTGGAGACGAATACTGTAAGGTATTGAGGAGGGACCTTGCAGAGCTAATGTGTGGGCTCATAGAGAAGGCCGGGGGAGGGGAGCTCCCCAGAACATGTTTAGAGGCAAACATAACTGTGATACCAAAACCTGGCAAGGATGGTACTGAATGTGCTTTGTATAGACCCATCTCCTTGCTCAGTTTGTAAAATCATAGCTAAGGTATTGGCCCTTCGACTCGAACATGTCCTCCCAGTAGTGGTTCACCCTGACCAGACGGGATTTGTGAAGGGAAGATTGTCCCATCATTTATTTATTTATTCGAATTTTGATGACCTGGTAGGTCAACTGAGACAAAGTCCTTTTTTCAGTGACGACCCGAGGAATAAAGCATTCCAAGAACAAAACATAATACAATAATACAGATAGAATAGTACAGTGAGTCACAATATACAGTTAAGCCATAGGTAAATAACAACAGTACCCCAGCAGGCAATAACCAAAGGATTCAGGATTACAGGCAGTTTGCAGGTAGCCAGGGGAGGCAGGAGGCAGATTAACATTTTATACCATGCACAGGGACATTTATGCCATTCGCATACCAGATGTCAACAATTTAAACAGCAAGATAACAAAGAATAGCCAGATTCAACTGCATTTGGTTAGAGCCATGGGGTTCAGGTTACAGTCAGATGTTATACTAGGTAGAGGAGGAGCGAGGAGTGGGGAGAGCAGCTTGTCTTTGAGATAGGAGAGAAGGGAGGCTGTATTATGTTATCATAATATGAGACGATTTTTGAACATGGTGTGGTGGGGTTCGAGGCACCCACATCAGGAATCTGTGCTAACTATGGATGCTGAAAAAGCATTCGACCGAATAGAGTGGGATTACTTGTTTGAGGCCATGCGCAGATTTGGGCTTGGAGATGGGTTTGTGAAGCTGGTAAAAATGCTGTACAGGGAACCAAGGGCAAAGGTGATAGTGAATGGTATGCCCTTGGAGGAATTTGAATTGTTCAGAGGGACTAGACAGGAGTGTCTCCTCTCCCCTCTTTTGTTTGCCATAGCTATTGAGCTGCTAGCGATCAAGATTCGAGAAAGTAAAGAGATTTGGGGGATCCCAGGGACCAAGAGAAGGTAACACTGACTGGCCCTGTACGCAGATGATTTGCTATTTTTTATTGCCCATCCAGGTGAATCGATACCTGCTCTCCTCCAAATTATCACGGAGTTCATTAGGTTCTCAGGCTACAAGCTCAACCTTACCAAATCAGAGATACTGTTCCTAGGTAAGGAATTGGAAGGGATCCCAGACCATGCTTGGGGCTTGAAAAAAGTGAAGGAACACTTCACATATTTGGGGATCAAAGAGGGTGGTTCCATAAATAAGCTTTACAACTGGAATTACACCACCTTATTTAACACAGTTCTGGTGGACTTGGCTAGATGGGGGGCACTTCCAATCTCCTGGATTGGGCGCATTAATCTAATAAAAATGAATGTCCTCCCATTATTACTCTATCCCATGCAAATAGTCCCAATATGCCCCACAACACGGGACATCCACAGACTAGAAAAAGGGTTTGTGGATTTTATCTGGAGAGGGAAATGGTCCAGGATGAAGATGCACAGGCTAAAGGCCACCAAAGAAAGAGGGGCACTCAAGTTCCCTGATATTAAGGGATATTTTCTGGCAGTTCAGTATAGATACCTTCATACCTGGATGAATAGGGGAGAAGCTGCCTCCTGGTTGGACCTCGAGAAAGAGTACTGCCCGGGGAGATTAACAGCCTAATTAAGTTGGGAAATAAGGCATACAAACAGCTCCCAAATCCGAACCCGTTGGTGTTGTCAGTATTAGATGCCTGGGAAGCAATTAAAAGGAGGAGGGGAGCCACAGAAGATCATACCCTACTGGTACTGGTGGCCAGGAATCCAGAATTCTTGCCGGACCTTGAGGACCTAGGTTCTGCATTATGAGAGGCAAAGGGCATCTGATGTGTAGGGGACCCCCACGACAGAAATGGCCTGTATGCATTTGAGGTGGTGAGGGAGAACTTGTGTATACCCAGAGAGCACCTGTTCAGATACCTGCATGTTAGAAACTACCCTAACAGCTTAGCTAGGACAACCAAAGAAAACTCTAAGCTAGATGGAGTTGAACAAGAAGTCCTTCAGGCAAGAGTACATGAAAAGGGCCTGATAGGGAGAGCGGTTAGATTAGATAGAGAATACTTCCCAGATCAGTCTAAGAGAACCAGATCCCAGTGGGAAGTAGATCTGAGGATCCCTATAACAGATGAGAACTGGAACACAATCGTATCGTCACACGTGGGTTTATTATTATATAACAGATTTAAGGAAACACAGTACAAATTTATTCACAGGCTGTACTACCCACCAAGTATGGTAAATAAATTTCACCCAGAAATCTCGGACAGATGTGGGAGGTGTGTAGTAGCAAAGGGTACTTTTTTCCACTATTTCTGGACATGCCCAAAATTACAGCTATACTGGAGAGAGATTAATCAGGGGATGAAGGAAAGTGGGACTTGTATCCTAGATGGGTGAGGGTAGCATTGGTTGTGGTCAGACAGATAATCCTTAACACTTGGGTCTCAAGTGTCTTACCCACACTCGAGATGTGGAAGAGCTCATTACTCACAACCCTAGCTACGGACAGGCTCACTTATGCCCTGAAAGGCAAGGAGGAGAGATTCTCAACAGAGTGGGCGGACTTCTTAGCAGGGTTCGACAAATCCTATTGCCCGACGTTCCGGGCTACCAGATACAGTGCAGGGACAAGCACTTTCTGTTGTGCCACCTGTCCACGGGCTAGCACTGATTTAAAAATCTTTGCTGCAGTTCTACCTTCCACCAGTAGGGTGCTCACTGCTTCGGCTGTGCACCTACTGGTCGGGAACGAGCGGTGAGTGTATGGGCTTGCCTCAGCCTATGGAAGCCTCGGAAGTGGCATCAGGAGGCGGCCTTGAGCAGCGTCTGCGTCGGAGGAAAACGGAGGAGGAGCAAGCTGTCAGACTGGCAGGCGTGGGGCCAAATGAGGAAGACAATCTTGAACTGTAAGTGATACAAAGAATGCCCATTGGCCGCGGTGGTGATTTGGCGCATAGTGGAGACGAGTGTAAAGACGTGCATTGCGTTAGAGCCCCTCATTCACTGTCTGTTGGAGGATACTAGAGGATACACAAATTAAACAGTCCGTTGTGGATATTGGGGAGTGGGGACTGCGAGTGCGACCTTTCTTTGTGTGTGTGGAGTGGACTTGACTACTCGGGAAAACAAATTTAAAACTGAATTAAGGATAGAGGGTTGGTGAGAGTGAAGAGCGGGGAGGAGGGAAGGCAGGAGCTAGGAGGACTAAGGAGTGGGGGCAACGTGGCTGAGCACTGTTGACTGCACACAAGTGCATTAGTGCAGCAGACAAGCAAGCCATGCCAGTTTTGCCAAAATTAATGAAGAAGAGACTAATCTGAGTAAATAAGGAGTGTGCAGGCAGGGTAAATAAAATATTGAGAAGGGTTGGAGTTGGGCATAACAGGGTGAAAGCAAACCAAGGCGCTTATAAAATAAATTAAGTAGGCAGTATAGTGCAGTGGTCTAAGGCTCTGAGCTGCAAATCTGGTGACATCCAGCAGACCAGACCTGGGTTTGAATCCCACAGCTTCCACTTGCATACTGCCTGAGCAAGTCACTTAACCTCCTTGTGCTCCCAGGTCACTTAGCTAGTGTGCTATACCTGGTTAAACAACTAAAAAATAATTTAAACAAGGAGAAAGGAACAAAACAGAAACTTGGGAGGGGGACTGTCTGGTACGTCTGCCGTCTGTGACAACTGAGAACTAGCAGCAGCATAAAGTGTCACTGACTACAGAAAATAAAGGAAGAAAGCAAGGGCAGGGGACTACTGCTGTGGGGCGGGGAGCTTTGTGTTGCCCAGTGCCCACCAGTAAAAACAGCAGTTTATTTGACTACTAGCTGCATAGACAAAGAAAAAATAAAATAATAAAAAGAAAGCAAAAAAAAAAGAAAGAAAATAAGGGAAGAGGCTGGTGGGTTGTTGGGAGAGGAGAGCGCAGATATAGAGATTGTGTGTAAAGGAGTGAAGGAGGAGCTTGGAGAGAGGAGGGGCGAAGGAAAGGACTGACTTGAGAAAGTTAGTAAAAAAAAAGATAGTATAGTAAGAAATAAGCCTATAACTCAAACTGTGTGTGGTGTGGGGCTATGCAATGGCTTGGTTGGGCTGTTGGGAGAGATTTTGTGAAAGGTAGAAGGACCCAGTGTCCTGCAGCCAGTTGGTTGGCTTTTGGCTTGAAGTACCCAAGAAACAAAAGAGAAATATAGTAAAAAATATATAATACAAGTGTAATTAATAGTAAAATAAGGGAGCCTAACTGGGGGGTGGGCTTGGGCTGTGCTGGGAGAGAGGAGCGTGAGTGAGTGACTGTGTGGAGAGTGTTCTGCAGCCAGCTGCCTGACTTGTTACAGGACAAGACAACTTGCAGTGTATAGAAAGAAAAACCCAACCCATGAGCCCACCAGTGAAAAAAGGACACACAGACACCAGTGTTTAAAATAAGTTTATTATTATTGGTTCCATTAGTCTTTAAAAAAAGTGACCACCAAATTTATATGGACAATATGCAGACGAACAAAGCCAAACAACAAAGTCTCTTGTCTCTCTGGTCAGCAGCAGCACTATCTTTTACTGAGACAAACACAGTCTGGTACTACTTCCACAGATAAAAGTCATGAAACTGAATCTGCATCTGTGGTTCTGGATATAATTGCTGACCAGGTACTTGATGTAAACAGAGAAGCCCTAGTAGCCTTATCTCAAAAAGCCCTGTGTCACTTGCTAAGAAACGAGTTTACTGCTTGATAATGAGGTGGCAGTTGGGAGTAGTAAAGACAAGAAATATGACCAAGAGAAAGGGCCAGACTATTTCAGTGTCATTGGCTGTCCACTTATAAATGGTTGAGATACGATGATAAAGGGGCTTATGTACCACTATTGAAAGGTATCCCAGTATTGCAACTCCAGCATTTTCAAAAAAACAAATGTCTTTGCCACAGGCTCTAACAACTTCTGATTGAGTCACTACGTGCATGAAAAATCCAATCCACATGTGCTATGCCAGAATCAACATATTCTGGAAAGTGGCCAACGAGCAGTATGTTGTGAGATTAGTGAGTCACCACTTTACCAAGCCTTTGCACAGTTGGAAGAGGCCACAAAGCAAAGATGAGACGCCTGTTTAACACAGCGATTCCATAGCCAAAAATCTTCGCCTTTCTCAGACATGGAGTGTCTGTGAATTACAGGAAAAAATGGCATTAAGCTAGGTTCTAATTATACTAACGATAAGCGAGCCAGGGACTTTTGCAGTGCTATTTCAGCAGTGATATCCAGACCAGATGCAGACTCTTGCTAATGTTAAGTATGTGACAGTTCTTGCTGACGGCAGTACTGATTACAGTATAACTGAGTGGGAAAATGTTTTCTTAAGGTTTGTTGAACCTAATTCAAAACAGGTGCATACATTGCTTATCCAAGCTGTGCCACTGGAACATGCACATGCAGAAGGTGTATTCCATGCAATATCAACTGCATTGGAGTCAGTAAATCTTCCTCTCAGTAATCTACAAAATGTTAACAATCCAGGACCGCTTCTTATTTCAGCAAATTTTGATGGGGCCAGTGTCATGATGGGCGAAAGAGGAGGAACCATAGCAAAGTTGCGGGAACACTGCCGTCCTGAAATAATTGCGATGCACTGCGTTGCCCATAAGCTAGAGCTGGCAGTTCTCGATGTGTTAAAAAAAATCCATTTGTATCAAAGCTGGAAAGTACTCTCAAGGGAATATTTAAATTTTATCACTATAGTCCCAAAAAAATGAGAGAGCTCCAAGAAATTGCTAACGTGATGGATACTGATCTGGCGCACTTTACTGCAATTAAACAAGTGAGATGGCTTGCCAGTAGGTCACGTTCGGTACATGCAGTTCAGGTTAACCTACCCACTGTTGTACAACACCTACATGCATCTTTGACTGCTGGTGGTGGTGAAAGTTCAAAAACAAAGAGCCTCTTAAAAGAAACACAGAGTGTGCAGTTTGTAAAAGCTATCCATATACTGCAAGATTTCCTGCCAATACTAAAAAACCTGTCACTGCAGTTTCAACGAGATGACATAGTAATACTGGAAGTTCCACAGCTTGTTTGAGACCTGCCTACTCCAGCTTATGGAACTGAAAACCATGCCAGGGCAATACATGGCAGCTTTCTCAGCCATTACAAACCAGAACAGAAATGTATGGAATATGTTGTGACAAAGAGAGGAGGGAGGAAGACTGTTCATTTCCCATTCAGAGGCAACTGCCCAGAAATCAATTTTGTGACAGATGGACAACTGCAGACTTTAATAGATGCAGCAATAATGTATATTGACAACAGATTTAAAAATTTCTCAGACGTGCCTCTCAAATGGTTCAACTGCTTAGATTTTAAGCAGTTTGATCTGTCAAGAGACCAACTAGCGGTGTTTGGGACCTCTGAACTTGCAAACCTGGCAGAATATTTTCACTTTTTTATGGAGGAGCAGCAGGAACATATAAAGTCAGAGTATGCTGCATTTAAAACAATATTGAAATCTGCCATTGAAAACCCTATTTGCAGGTATATACCAGATTACTAAAAGAAAAAACACCCCAGATTATACACATTCTTGACTTAGTTGAAATACTCATGGCAATGAGTGTATCGACTGCAAAATGTGAGAGAGTTTTTTCTGTTCAGAACCTAATCAAAACAAAAATCAGGACAAGGCTGGCTGATGATTCACTACAGTCTCTCCTGCAGATAGCAGTAGAAGGTCCTGAACTGCATGACTTTGATCCGGATCCAGCAATTAACCACTGGCTGCTCTCTGGTCCAGGCACTCGACATGTTCGTGGGCATGCTGTTACTGCTGATACATTATCTTCTGGTTTAGCTGCTTCTGCTGATGATGATCTTCTTGATGCTAGTACTCCTGCTCCCAGTGCCCCATCATCTTCTTCCTGGCCTAGCCCTTAATCACCATTTCATGTTCTTCTCAACCAACGCCTAACTGGTTTTGGCTTGTCCTTAACTAATTCTGTATCATTTCTCCAATCTCTTCTAATACAGACTTCTGCCTGGGTGTCTAAGTGTCCGCCCTGTACTACCCTGGCCTGTATTAACAAAAAATATATGAAAATATTGTTTTCCTGATTTATGAAGTTCTTCTACATCTCTCCATCCATCCTATGAAATAATAGTACAACATATAAGCCCTGCCACACAGCCACACCATTTAACTTATTTCTGTTAAGTCGGTTTAATATTTCAATTGAAATGTACTGGACTACCACTCGGAACTCGAGGACTACCATTTTTGTCAAGGCCACTTGTCCTGGACTAGCATGAGATTTTAAAATTTGTCGATCCCTGCTTCTTAGTCTCACTCACACTGGTCGAACTTCAGTTGTTACATGGAACTGGAGTGGGCTGACAGAAGGGGAAACCCATGAGGGGAGAGACACCAGGAATGTAAACCTTACTCAAAGGGAACTCACCCTGAGGGCTACACCATATAACTGTATACTTCAGTTTTTTTTCTAAACCTAAGGACTGAAAAATACCTTTCTTAATCAATGGCAGAATGAACTTATTTTCTTTCTTTTTACTCTCTTCTTTCCTATCCTTAAAACTCTGTATTTCTATCCTCTTAGTTTCTGAATTTTCATGGCACCTAGCCAACTCCAAGGTGCACAGTACAACATGAGAATAGTGTGCAATGAGTAACTGTAAATATGCTAGCTTTACAGAATAGGATAATTCCTCTGAATAGATAACTAATGTTTTATTCCCCCTTGGAAATGTGTACATAAAAATAGCTTGAGGAATGAAAGGTCGAATTGTGAGCCACATGTGACGTGGTTGTCTTTGGCACATTATGAGGTAAAAACCTGTACACCTGTCTGTTTTATATTGAAAAAAAAATGATAATAAAAACATTATACAAAAAAAAAATAATGATGCTCAATGATGTCAGAGTCCATGCAATTAAAATACCAAACACTATGTCCATAAACATGTAGAAGCTGCAGAAACCAGGTGCCTCAACAATCAATTTATTTACTGAAAAGTTTCACCAGGAAAGGCACACTGAACAATATAAAACTGCTTGTCTCACGGAGCATCCTGGGGGAAGGGGAACATGGGAGTACAATAAATCAAAATCAAAAAACATATTTACATGAGGTAATATAACAGGAAAGCATCAGAACAAGTATATAATACATGATTTGCAACAAAGAGATTAACATCAGGTTTTGGCCTCAACAATCAACATAGGAAAATGAACTCCCTAACCTGGCACTTACAACTGTCTGTCCTTGACAAGGCCCTTGGGCTGCATACCATCTCCCCACCACCACGCCTCCCTCCTAGCTTCTCCTTCCCTCTTTCTCTACCCTCACCTCTGGAACTCTGTGCTCTCCCTCCCCTCCCCCCCACACCTTCTTACCTCTGTCCCTCATTTCCCCTCCTGTTCTCCTTGTTGCTGCATTCGCTTGTTCGTCAAAGATTAATGCTGTACTGTTCTAATACTGTATACTGTTCTATTTCTGATGCAGAACCTTTGTAAAAGAGCCTCAGCTCAAAGGTATTGTGTAATCCTAGACTTGAATAAATAAATAAATAAAATAAATAACATTTGGTATAATAATCATATAATGTGTACTCGTGAACTCATAAATATATTGATACAACTGGTATATTTATTGGCAGTAGCTGCTAAGTGAGATACGAAGGGCAATACTAGTACAAAGAATATATTCTGAACAGTTTGGGTGTATAAGAAACAGTTTAAAACCTAGTTTAGAAATAGTACTACATTCAAGAACACACAGCACTGCTACACTCACCTAGCAGTTCAGGCTGGCAGTTCTGCATGAGGAGTAGGTTCATTTCTGTGGCCCTGTGCTGAGCGGGCAAGCGCGTGTGCATATAGCACACAAAGTCAAAAAAGAAGGATGCCACGAGGCAGCTCCATGAGGTGGTGGCCATCTTCCTCCTGTGCTCCTCCTGAGGTAAATGGCCCGTCATCTTAATGCATAACAAGCACAACTTTGTGCTCTACCCGGCTCGCTTCCCACCCTGCTGGTATCAGTCATGCCAAACCCCTCACCATCACATGCCCTCATCCTTTACCATACAAATACAGAACTGTGAGACAGAATAACTGATTCAATCATTTGAAAAACAGCATGTTGTTAAGATAATTCTGTTGCAGGATCCTAAACAGTTCTGATATATATTATCAAAGTTTAAATCATACTGCTGGGAACTCTGCACACAGAGCCTAGGCAGCAAAGTCCTTCCTCGGTGCTTCTAGCTTTTTCCCCACTTCGGAGGGGTCAAAGAAAACAAATGTTTTGCCTGCGTATTGAGTCTGAAGCTTGGCAGGGTACTGAAGGTTGTGAACCACAGTCAGTGCCCCAAGACCCTCTCAGACTGCTTCAAATGCCTTTCTTCGGGTGCAGGTCTCAAAACTGAGGTCCGGGAAACAAAAAAGTTGTGTGCCAAGTGGCCCTCATTTTTAGCCACTAGCAGTATTATGCCTCTTACGAGTGGACTGCTAGTGACCACCGGCAGTGTGCATAGTTGCTCAGTATCAGACAGGCACTATCATGGAGTGATGTGGTATGCTTGCAGGAGCAGCCCTTGTAAGTCCAAGCTTAATAGCTTTCCCAACAAATTAGTGATGTAAAGGACCCCATTTTGCCCTTCCGACTCCTCAAGAAGACCCAGAGCTCTAACATTAATCTTACATGCACCATTTTCCAAGTGTTCTAACCGAAGGTAAAAAGTGTAATTTCTTTAATTACCCCTGTGACCGCAAGTGAGGTTTTACTTGAGGTATCAGTAGCCTTTTCAACTTCCATTGTTAAAGTGTCCATGCTAGCAGCCAGCTGGGTAGAAGCTGTACAGCAGGCTACTCAGCAATAGTAGATTAAACATAATTTTATATGTTGTAAAGCTGCGCTTTTTGCTATTTTAAGTAGGTCAGTCAGGAGAACTCACCGAGGAGAGTCTGTAGTTGAAATATGAAGTGCTTTGACTATGGAGAATCCCTGCAAGCAAACAGAACAGGAGGGCAGCAAGAGGAAAACTAGTAAGCCGCCTGAACAGCACCTATATGAGAGGCAGGCTGGAACGACTAGCACGGTTGAGCCCTCAAATGCGTTGCTCCTACAGGCCATCAGAGAAGTTAAACTACAAGGTGGACAGTATCATTAATAAGTTTATAGCCCTGGAAAATTGCATGGACACAGCTTTGTTTACCTTACATACAAATACAGGCCTGCGATAGCCCAACTACTGGTCACATGATCAGGGCCATGAAATAACTGGCACTATTGCACTGCCTTATCTTGCCAACAGATAGTTCAAAAACTACTCTCCGCTAAACTGGCTCACGTGCATTATCGGTTTTCAAAAACAAACAAAAATGGTGCACGTCACCAAGCACTAGCATCTTTTATTTTTGAATTTATGTTTTCCTCCCCTGGTAGTCTAGCAGCCAAACCCTTCCAGTCATGATGATGATTTCTCTGCTCCACCTGAGACTGATATGGCAGCTGGTTTTTAACCTCTGCTCACCTCTGCTACCAGACAGCATTCCCGGCCCTCTCTCCCCCCTCTCTGACATGCTCGCACATCATGCTCTCTTACTCCCTCTCTCCCCTCTCTGACACGCTCACACATCATACAAACATATGAAATTGCCAGCAGAAAAAAGCCCACAGGTCTATCAAGTCTGCCTGATTGTGCAGTTCTTAGTTTCATATTTCTACAGCTGCCCCAGCCCCACCCAAACTCCTCCCTCCCTTCCTCCCCTTCCCTGGTCTTTCCCCCCTTTGTGTTCTTGTCTGGACTAATCCTGCCCTTGACTCTATCCCAACCCAGCTTAAAGCTATCCATTGTCCTCAGTTCCATGAACATCTCCAGCAGTGCATTCCATCTCACCACCACTCTCTCTGTAAAGTAGTGCCTCCTTATCTCCCTCCTGAACCATCCCCTTTCCAACTACAGACTGTGCCCTCTAGTGACCCTTCCCCCCCTTTAAGCAGAACAGTTCTCTCTCCCTGACTTTGTTTATGCCTTTCAGGTACTTAAAGGTCTCTATCATGTCCCTTCTTTCCCTTTTCTCTTCCAGCGGATACATGTTGAGCTTCCTCAGTCTTTCCTCATACGGCAACTCCCCCAGTCTATGACCATTTTCATAGCCCTGCGCTGCCTCCCTTCCAGTAATCTCACATCCTTTTTGAGGTATGGGCACCAGTACTGCACACAGTACTTCAAGTGTGGCCTCACCAATGATATATGGTTTTAAAACATTTGACTTTTCAAAACATTTTAAAAAACGAAAACATTTTTTACATAATTGGTATTTTAATAACACAGCACACCCCAACTTGGGGGGAGGCAGCATAACTCAGGCAAGATTTAATAAAACAGATATTAATCCATTTTTTTCTAGGATATAGTGGGAAAATACTGACCTGAGGGACTAACTATTACCTTCTTATACTCATGTTGCCCTCAGCCTTTGGGCAAAATAACAATTGCCAGGCAATAGTTCATCCATCATGGTCAATATGTTCCCACAACATCCCTCAATTCCGGTCAGGTCAGTTATTTGTATAATTCACTAAAAATACCATCAACAGCTTAATTTGGCTCAGTTTTAGCTGGTCTCCATCTGTATTTCTCCCACCCCCTCCTCCAGGACAAGGCTGAAAAGAGGCAGAACTGCCTAGCCCCCCTTTCACAATCAACAAAACTAAATCAATACATAATCTAACATTGTTAGACTGCTTAGTTAGTTTTATCCTTTGTCCAAGGCTGCAGCTATGAATTTTGGGGCCCAGGACAAGTCAATTGAAATGGGCCCCTTTTTCCCAAACCAGCTAATGCCAGGGGTAATGCCAGCTCCTCAAGTGGGCCCCTCCTGAGCTTGGGGCCCCGTACAACTTCCCCACTTTTCCCCCATTACTGTGGCCCTGTCTGCTACTGTATGTGGCTGTTTTATTTATTTAGTTTTTGTTGACCGGGTAAGTGCACTAGACAAATCCTGCCTATTTTCAGGCACGACCGGGGATACAGATGAATGCCAACTGACCATGAACCAGATTAAGCTGTTGGTGGTATTTTTAGTGAATGAGGGAAATGTGGCCAGGACACTGGGGAAGTTCTCCTACTCTTTTCGATAAGTGCCATGGGATCCTTAACATCCACCTGAACTACCACCAATCCAGGCAGATGGGACCTCCGTTTAACATCTCATCCGAAAGATGGATGTCTGTGCAACTGTGCAACTCACTCTTGAAGAATCAGAGTGAAAATACAGATAGACTGCACTTAGAGGGCACTGTTCTAGTTTTATTGCACAAAATGCATCAAAAACAGCTTTAGAAAAAAAGTTGGGTGTTTTCAAATAGGCAGATTGGCATATGTATCATTATGAGGGTGGGGACTACTGAAAAATACATTGATATAAGGGGGCCATGAAATACACTTTACATAAAGGTCAGGCGATAAGTACAGAGGAAGAAAGAAAGAGAATTAAGCCCAGGGAGGTTATGTGAATAGCTCAGGGTCACCCAGCAAGTAAGTGGCAGATGAAGGATTCAAATTTGGGTAAACTGAGTCTCCAGGTTCACAGAGCTCTGCACTCTAACCACAAGGCTGTTATTCCTCTCCTACAATGTATTTGTATTTACTGGATTTTGGTAACTGGGTAGGCTCACTGGGGAAAAATATCCCTTTTTCAGGAATGGTAATTACAGCCAATATTACGAGCAAACATAATACAGTGAATACACAGGATTTACAATAAACAGCAGCATGTGCAAAGGTCAGATATTAGTTACAGGCCGAAAACACAGAGTGTTATATCAGCTAGCTAGACAGAGAAATAATGAAAAAGTAAAAATATTATTGTGCAGTTTATAAGGCTCCTTTTGCATTTTTCCATCTACAGCACTGGTTTATTTACACACACACACACACACACACACACACACACACACACACACACACACAATACCTGTACCTTTTTGAGGGAACTAAACTGCAGCCAATTAAATAATACACTGCTAATGTGCTCTAGTCAAGACAATGAAATCGCAGTGAAAAGGCAACAAACAGCTGTGATTTGATTTGGTTTTCATCTACTGTATTACTGCTTATTACTTTTTGTTTCCATCTGGTATTAGGGCTTTTATTGTTCGGGGGTGTCTCAATAACATCTGTATCCAAAATACCAGACAGCTAGCAGTTTCATCAGTTTCATGCTGGATACACTTTTTCTTATTCCATCTCTTGCCTTTTTTATAGCTCCAGGGCAAGCTTAGAGCTAATGATAGGGTGCCTGTCTTCTATGGTCATTTGTGTATTGTCAGAACAAAGGGAAACATTTCCTCTTAAGGAGGTGGTAGACAAGGGAGTGGACTGAACTCACCTGCTGTACTTAGTCCCAGCCGGGGAGCTGGTGGTTGTTGGGACATGTCCCTGGTATGGGCAGGACACACAATGGGGGGGGGGGGTACTGCTTATCTTGATAGGATATGTATTCTGATACCAAATTACTGCCAATGGACTGGTGTGCAAATTGCAGTAACTGTATTTTCATTTTTTATTCTTTATTTGTTTACAGTTAGCATTTGTGAGCTTATTTTCAAATCACATGTTGTGGATGGCAGGATGCATTGAATTGGACCAATATAAATACAGTATTGCACATACTGCTACATAATTTTGTAAATGTATTTATTTCTTTTTTAGCCTTCTTTATTTCTCCTAGGCCCCTGTCCATGACCTCTTTCAGCCTTGCCAGTGACACTGCCCATTGTAAGAAATACGCCATATTTCTGGTCCCCAGTGCATCACAAAACCACCCAACTTTCTCAGTATAGCAACAAGCATGACAGACACAATACAACAGCACAAATACCAGGTCACAGGACAGCAATAGGCAAGAATAATATCACATGTAAAGTACACATTTATTATGCACACATCAGGTTGTGAGTAACCAGACACCCCAATTTATTTATTCACTCATGCTTTTCTATTTATTTATTGAAATTTGGAGCAGAATAAGCCAACCCAGTGATGTGGAGGGCTAAGGCACTGGTGTCTTACCTCCTATCATGCCGGTGACTCGTGTTCGGGAACAGACACGGGTTGCTTGGGGGTTAGCCGAGGGAGGATCGAGCATCTGAGGGACAGCTCTTCTTCCTCAGGGCAGAGGGTTACTTTGACCCACTGCAATACTGCCACGTGGAGATGTCTGGGTAGCAGTGCAGTTCTGGGCAAGTCAGGAGGCAGGGCCACAGCTAGATGTGTGGGATATTTCTGAGGAGGCAGAACTCGTTTGCCATGTCACTGCACAGTTCAGGCCCTAGGGGAAACCTAACTAACATGGAAAAACCCACTTGGCCACAGGATGAAATCTAGTCTCCAGCAGGTCCTGCACCAGTGACTGGGCACCTCACCACAGTCTGGACAGCCAGGGACGTTGGCGAGAAGGTAAGTCCCAGAGAAGTCGGGTGATGGGATCGGGGGAAATGGACAGAAAGAGGGCATGCCAGGAGCGATCAAGGCATAAAATGCATATAGAAAAAAAAAATAAATCTGGAGCAGAATGAGTCCCACGAGACAAATGTCTCGCTGAAGAGAACATCCTCATTGCAATACTGTATGTACACTACACAGTTACATAAAATACAAGACACAGACAGAAGAAAAGTTTATAAACCGTTACAAGTGTGCCAATACATTTCTCTTAGGATGGAAGAGAAAGGAGTTAGGATGGCCCAGTTTCTTGGGCTAGGGTCGCGTGAGTTCCAAGATGTAGGAGCAGCAAAAAAATGAAAACAAAGAACAAAGCCCTGTGCAGCTCAGAGGAAACCATAGGTGAAAAGAAAGTCCGATGCTACATGTAAATGCTGAGGGGCCAAAACAAAATGTATGGTGTAAGAATGGAGCTGAAAGGATGTTTACTGCTTTTTATACCATTTTTAACCAAATAAACTGACTTCAAGCATCCACAGGAAGCCATCCCAACTGCTGAGGCATAAAACAATAATGAGTATTTGAATCGGCAGCTAAAAAGTAACGCCAGAAAATGTAAGGCGGTGCACATAGGCAAAAGGAACCCAAATGCAAACTATTGGATAGGGAGTGCAGAATTCTGGCGAACCAGTGAAGAATCATCAGCACAGTGTACTAAGGTAACAGGATAGACCAATAGGATGCTGGGTTTCAGAAGGACGGGCTTTGCCAGCAGAAGAAAGGAGGTAGCACTGCCCTCTACAGGTCATTCGTAAGATCTCACCTGGAGCACTACAATCATTTCTAGGTCCTCTGCCTCACAAAGGACATAAGTCGCCTTGTGTTTGTCCACAGAAGGGCCACAAAAATTAGTACTGGTCAGCAGGGAAAGTAATACAAAGAGAGGTTAGCCAGTCTGAATACTGTTTGTACTTATCAGTGAAGAGAAGGGAAAGAAAGGATGTGATTGAAACCTTTAATCTGCAAGACCACGGGCAACACACATTCACGAAGGGGGCAGGTCATGCCAAACAAATCTGATAGATTTCTTTGACTGGGTGTGACCAGAGAAATAAATTAGAGGAGGATAGAGGAGGACAGTGGACATGGCCTAGCTGGACTTTAGCAAGACCTTCAACACTGTGCCACACAGGAGGCTGACAAAGAAGTTGACCAGCCTAAGAGTGTATCCAAAGCGGGATCCAACAACCACAGTTAAGATGTGGCCATTCAAGGATGCACCATATTTCGTAGCAAGGAGAAAAGGCAGGGGGGCTGTACTTATGTGAGGGAGTGAATTAAAGAGGGACTCCCACCAAAAGTACTACATTGCAGAATTAGAATAAGCATACCCCCAATACATCTCACACCAAAACTTAGGTTTTTGCATTACTTTGTTTTAAAGTTATGAGCTCTTTTGTAAACTTGATTTCATTACCTACTCAAAAAAGCCAGTTTCAGTGAAGAGCCACTGATGATGTATTTTCCTGAACTCACAGTCCAGTCCTCCCAGTCAGCAACCTAATAGAACCTATTCCTTGTAAAACAACATGGCATTACAAGGGATAGATCCTGTCAAGTGAACTTGATCGAGTTCTTTTACTGGGTTACCAAGGTAGTGGATCAGGGGTGGGGCAGTGGATATTGCATATCTGGATTTCAGGAAGGCATTTGATTCGTGCCACACAGGAGACTCCTGTACAAGCTGACATGCCTGGGTAGGGGCAGACAGTGATTCAATGGGTGAGAAACTGGGTGGGGGGCAGGAGACAGAGAGTCATTGTAAATGGGGTGGCACCAGGAGAGGGCATGGTCACCAGTGGGGTTCCTCAAGGGATGGTATTGGGGCCACTTCTGTTCAATCTATTCACAGAGGACATTGTGGAGGGCCTTGAAGGGTGTGTGTGTCTGTTTGCGGATGACACTAAGGTCTGCAGTAGAGTGGACACTCAGGAAGGGGTGGAAAGAATGCAGAGGGATCTAAGGAGGCTTGAGGCATGGTCAAAAGAGTGCCAGCTTTTGTTTAACATGAACAAGTGTAAGATCATGCATCTTGGCAACAAAAACTGGAGGGTGGTATACTGTATGGGTGGCTGTGACCTGGCAGTAACAGTACAGGAAAGGAATCTAGGCATCATCATATTGAGAGAACTGAAGGTGGCAAAGCACTGCAACAGAGCAGTGGCCAGAGGCAGCAGAATGCTGGGCTGCATCAGGAGGGGGATTACTAGTAGGAGGAAGGAGGGCATAGTGCCCTTATACACCCATCTGGTTAGGCCGCATCTGGAATATATGGTCCAGTTCTGGAGGCCATATCTCAGAAAGGATGTGCGGAGGCTGGAGCATGTTCAAAGGAGGGCAACAAAGATGGTAAAGGGGCTCAACCACCTATCCTACGAGGAAAGGTTAAGGGAACTGAACATGTACTCCCTAGAGCAGAGGAGGGGGACATGACTGAGACTTTCAAGTACCTAAAAGGTGTAAACCAAGTGCCAGTGGAGAGCATCTTCCAGCAGAAAGGAAACCACAGTACTAGGGGCCATGGATTGCAGATTGTGGGAGGCAGTTCAAGGAGAACATTAGGAAGTACTATTTCACAGAGAGGGTGGTGGATACTTGGAATAGGCTCCCTAAGGAGTTGGTTGGAAAAACAACAGTGGGAGGGTTCAAAAGAGCATGGGACAGGCACAAGGAACTGTTGAAGGTGGGAGGTGTCGGGGGGGGGAAGACATGACCTAGCAGATAACTAGGCAAAGTGGGCAGACTAGGTGGGCCTGGCAGTCCTTTTCTGCCATCACATTTCTATGTATCTTTGTTTATAGAACAAGCGTGATGGAAAATTCAGTCACATAAAAGCTGTATTCTGCCTGCTGACATACCTGATTCATAGATAAAAAAATGTATCTTATGAACCAGGTACATCATGCCTGTTATTTCCACTATCCGGTATGTCACAATGACACCATGTGAATGCCTACTCATGCTACAGTGGACCCGTGGCTTCAGACACAATGGTAAAATTATTAAAAAATAGATGCGGGCAATTTTATTTCCATCATGCTCATTGTATAAAGCAGACATGGCAAGGGTTACCGTGCCATACGCCTTTTAATCTTCGCTCAAGGTCTGTGCCCTTGCTCCCTCACTCATGGCTATGCTCCTCGTGAGGGATCAAGAGGTCACTGACCTCCCATGAAGATAAAAACGTATTACATGCTAACCCATGCCATCTCCCCTATATCTATGTAACCTGCTTCCCCAAAGTTTAAGAAACTGTATCTATAGTAATCCTTTAAAATAAATTGACATAGGGTTGGCAGCAGTGCTTGCATTTCCAGAATGTTCACATGCATGGCACTGTACTTTAGAACACATCAGGAGGTGGTCTTGGAATGCAGCATTGAATCAAGGCATAAAATGTCAAGGTGGTGCACAATTTTAAAATGTTGGGGGGCCATGCAATCTCAGAATGTGGCATGGATGTACCATCTCAAAATGTGGTGGTATAATCAGTCTCGGAATGCGACAGGGATACACACACATCGAGGAATTTGGTGGGGACTGGCAATTTCGAAATATAGTGGGTGTGCATGCTGTCGGAATGTGACAGGACATACCATATTATTCTGAAATTGCTTGCCCCTGCCACATTCCAGAAATGTACACACCCACCATATTTCAGAATTGTGCATCACATTCTTCACCACATTCCAACATTACACGTCCCAGCCACATTCTAAAATTATGCATCCCTGACGCATTCCAGAACTGCACATCCCTCCCCATTCCCAAATTGCACATCCTTGCCACATTCTGAATTGATGCATCCCTTCCAAATTCCAAAATTGCACATCCCCGACAAGTTGTGTTTTAATGCCACATTCCAAAATTGTCACTGCCATGTTCCCAAATTGTGTGTCACTGACATAGTCTGAATTTGAGCTTCACTGCCACATTCCAAAATTGAGTGTCACTGCCACATTCCAAAACTGTACATCACCACTACATTCCGAAATAGTGCGTCACTTACACATTCCGAACCTGTGCATTCCTGCCGCATTCCGAACCTGTCACCACTGCATTCCAAAACTGTAACACTGCCCCATTCTAAATGTGTGCATAACCACCACATTCCAAATCTGTGTGTCACCGCCATAATCCGAACCTGTGCGTCACCACCACATTCCGAACCTGTGCATCACCGCCACATTCCAAACCTCTGCATTACTGCCACATTCCAAACTTGTGCATCAGCACCACATTCTGAAATTGTGCGTAACCCCCCTACAAATGGGGGTTCCCAAAAAGTCTTCCTTGAGCTTGCTTATATGCTCACTGCCAGGCTGGTGTCCTGCGTTCTAGCAGTCTAAATGTACTGCCAGAGAGTACCTGTATAGCCTCTGTGTGCTGTCTCTTTAAGGGCTGCCTAGTTTGCAGTTATAATGAATCTGGGAGGGGGCTAAGTGTTTTTATGCTTGAGTCCCACCCTGGCTGCCAGGTAATCGCTCTGTTTCTGCCATCGCTAATTGCGCAGAGGGAGCCGTGTTAGAAGATGTAACTGTTTGCTGATTAGTTATTTGAGTGGTAAAGAAACTGTAGTTTGTCTAACCTGCCTTCTTTGCAGCATGGACTGTTCTGTTCACCACCACCATTCTGGTCCTGGACTGCTGAATTGGACCAGTCAGTACCTTTGGGATTCTAAAATGGAGCCTACCTACAGGGGCTTGGTAGGGGCAAAACTTGTAGGAATTATAGTTTGGGGTTGTTGGCACCTAATCAAAGCTGGAGGGGAAGCTCTTGTTGTGACTGACAGACAGACCAGCCAACTGAACCTTTTGAATTCTGGGGAAAGTCCCAGACTGCATGCTATTTGAGTCAGATCTCAGTTGGGAGTTGAAGAAGCAACAGCTCAAGACAGTCGAGCCGCCGTCTGCATAGTTTCGCGCAGGAGAACTGTGGAAAGGCTTAAATTTGGCCTGCTTGTATGCCTGCTGTCCCCAAGGGGGAGAAAAGAATTATTTCAGACTGAATCCGAGTTTGTGAGAACGAAGTAAGCCACTGAATTGTGACCAGGCTCAACCTGAAGAGGACCGAAGATTTGCTGAATGCGATTGGCCTGTCAGGACTTCTAGCCACCTCTGAACTCCCGGTTTGTGCAGAGACTCTTTGATTGCGACCGGAGAGCAATCTGCTGGTACAGTGGAATTTTCCTTACCTGTAAATGTGCTGTATGCTGATAGTGGGTCGTGACTTGGTTCCCCACTGTGTGTTTTGAACTGTGTTTGCTTGCTGGAGGCTGCATCCAGCTCCATGGACTGAAATCCGTAGTCATCCCCAATTGGCCTGGGCCTTGCCACGCTAGCCCAGCCAGACTACCTGCTGCACAGTGAAAGCCATCAACGAGAGACCTGCCTGGGGATCAGCCCTCTGCTCAATGCCTGAACAGGAATGACGCCTCAGTGATTCGTGTGGGACCTGCTTCTGCTGGCACTCCAGATCAACCACTTGAAGTCTCAATTTTCGTCCTGCCTGTGTCCAGCATTGGGTATCGTGAGTAATCATCAGGGTAGCTCCCTGCAACAACAGCTTAATCTAAAGCGTGTCATCTGATTGTCTTGTTGCCTTTTCTTTCACGAACTGAGTCCTCCAGCTCCAGATTACAAATAGTGTGTATTGTGCATGTTGTTTCCTTCCATTACAGGGCCCCAACCAGCTGCGACATCGGCCTACCCCAGGCAACGGTCCTGGCTAGCCCATCGCTTCCTTCCTGGGTACCCAGAGGTGTGACTGTGTGGAGACTTAAAGCGCATGCCTAACTGTTTGACTGATATACCCTTTAAGTCAATTAACCTGATTGCGCCCCTCCCTTGTTCAAGTCCCCTGAATAAAATAAAATCTAACTTTTTCTGCATTTAATCTGACTGTGGTTCCAGTCTGTGCTCAAAGTGCTGTACTGTTGCTATTTTCTGTGCATAACCTTGTTTTACAGGGGGTTCCCAGGGTCGTGTCAGAGGAACCAGCCCTGGTGGTAAGTACAAACAGTGTGGGTACTTGTAGGGTGGACAAGGGGTATTGTGAAAGTGATTACTGTATATTGTTCAGGCCACTAGCAGGGAAAGAGGGGGGTTACAGTGTCCCAGAGGGCTGTGCCCAGGTTAGCTTGACCACTAACAACCCCAACCTCCAGGTGAAGGCACCAGTTTCAGAACTCAGGCCCCTTAACCTGCAACTAGCCACGCAAGCAGGGATAGTAGCCCTTGGGATAGCGCCACCTAGGGGTTACATGTGTGTCACCAATGCATTCCGAACTTGTGCATCGCCACATTCCGAACCTGTGAGTCACTGCATTCCAAAATTATGCATCACCGCTGCATTCAGAAATTTCATGTCAACACTACATTCCAAACCTGTGCATCACCATCACATTCCGAACCTGTGCATTACCGCCACATTCTGAACAGGTACTTCATCACCGTATTACAAAATTGTGCGTCACTGAGGCATTCCAAACCTGTGCATTATTGCCACATTCCAAATCTGTGTGTCACCACTGCATTCTGAAATTATGCATCACTGCCACATTCTGAAATTGCGTTTCAGCACTACATTCCAAACCTGTGTGTCACCACTACATTCTGAACCTGTGCATCACCACAGCATTCTGAACCTGTGTGTCACCACCACATTACGAACCCATGTGTCACTGCCGCATTCCAAACCTGTGCATCAATGCCGCATTCTGAAATTGTGTATCACTGCCACATTTTGAAATTATATGTTCCAACTACTTTCTGAGACTGTGTCATTGCTGAATTCCACAACTGCAACCTGGTGACATTTTGATATCCCATACCTGCAGTAGTCTAAAAATTTCACACAACTTTGTCATTCTGAAGCCATGTTTGCCGCTGCATTCCACCCTCCCAGTCACATTCTGAAGAATTGTACCTTGCATCTACACATTATGGAAGTGTATGTGCTGACCCCCCCCCCCCGTGTCAGTTTTCCTTTTTCAAATGTTTGCTACAACTGCAGTTTTAAGTAATATAGGAGAAATAAGTCATATAAGGTAGCTTGCAGGGAGGACTAGGTTGTGAGTTCAGGAGATGACATCATCAGAAGCTCTTCTCTGAAACTGGCTTTTTTGAACAGGCAGTGAATTACAGGTTACAAAATGACTTGCAACTTTTAAACAAAGTAACATAGAGATCTGCTTTTTGGCATGAGGCTGATTGAGGATATGCTGATCCAAATTCTAAATTTATTGATGCCAAAACTTTTGCCCACAGTCCCTCTTTAAGGCCACAGTGATTCAAGGTCACCAAGGGGAAAAGGATGGGCTACAGGTACTATGGGTTGGCTTAGAAACAGAATCAGGGGCCTTTGTTCAAATAGAAGTGGCAGTGGATGCACCAACACAGGGGGAAGAAATGGACAGGGCCTTGAGAGAGGCCATTACAAAAATGGCAAGCAAGAGAGAAGTACTAGTTTTAGGGGATTTTAACATGCTGGAAATAGACTGGGGCACATTGACAGCAGTAACACCAAGAAGCAGGGTCATCCCCAACAGCCTACAGGGGGCATTTCTGAGGTAGCTGGTTGCAGAACCACTAGAGATGGGGCAGTACTGGAGCTGGTACTTAACATACAGGGACAGCACTGCAGACATCACAGTGGACAGTCCCCTGGGTACTAGTGCTCACCATACTGCATGGTTTGGCATACAGATTAGGCAGAAGAGAAACTGAACAAAGACAAGGGTCCTAGACTTCAGGAGGGCAGCTTTTATAGAAATGGACAACTGCCTCAAAGATCACCTCAAAGGAGTGGATGGCCGGGGGTGTGTGTGTGGAGACCCTATGAAATAGGATTAAAGAGGGCATAGCTAAGGTGACAGCATGCTGCATAAAGGAAGCCAGTAAAGGAAGAAAGAGGAAGAGGCTGCTTTGGTTCTCCAAGGAGGTGGCAAAGGCAATGAAGGAGAAAAAGGCAGCCTACAGGAAATACAGCAGGACAAAGAAGGAGAAGGACTGGCTGGGAGGTACAGCGGGACAAAGAAGGAAGAGGACTGACTGGGAAAGTTAAGGAAGGCAGGGAAGAGTACCTGGAGTCAAAAGAGCTGCAGGACTACTGGTAGCATGGCTTCGGAGGGGGAGGTCACGTAAAACAAATATGATAGATTTCTTTGACTGGGTGACTATGGAGAGGGATCAGGGAAGGGAAGTGGGTGTGGCCCATCTGGACCTTTGTAAGGCCTTCAGTAGTGTGCTACACAGGAGGGTGGTGAACAAATTAAGCAGCCTTGGAGTAGGGGAGAAACTGGTAAACTGGGTAACAAACTGGCTGACAGATAGAAGGCAAAGGGTGGTGGTGAACAGCATACACTCAGGAGACAGAGGAGTGACTGGCAGGGTACCGCAGTCAATCAATCAATCAATCAATCAATCAAAATCTTTATTTAATCAGGCAAACATCATTGAGCATAGCTCATTTACAAGATGGACTGAAGTGATCAGTGATCAGTGCTGTGGCTGGTCCTCTTCAGTGTCTTCATAAGTGATACTGTGACATAACTGGAAGAGAAGGTGTATCTCTTTGTGGATGATACAAAAATCTGCAACAGAATGGACCCTCAGGAGGGGGAGGAGAGAATGCATAGGGATCTGAGGAGGCTGAAGGAGTGGTCTAAGGGGGGTCAACTGGGTCTCAATGCCAAAACATGCAAGGTCATACACCTAGGGTGGACAAACCCAGGAACTGTGTATAGGATGGGGGAGGTACTTATGGCCACCAAGCAAGAAAGGGACCTTGGGGTCATCACATCTGATAATCTCAAGGTAGCTGGTCAGTGCAACAAGGCAACTGGAAAGGTTAGCGGGATGCTGGGGTGCATTGGTAGGGGGATTTCTAGTAAGAGGAGAGAGGTGGTGTTGCTAGTGTATCACTCACTACTGAGACCCCACCTGGAGTACTGCATCCAGTTCTGGGGGCCATGAGGACATAGAGAGAGGGTAGAACTGGTACAGAAGAGGACCACCAAAATGATACTGCATGAGAAGCCATACGAGGAGAGGCTGCGGGGATCTCAACATTTACTCTACGGAAGAGAGGAGAGCACAAGGGGACATGATGAGACCTATGAGTAGCTCACTGGGGTGAACAAGGTGTAGATGGCCTGTCTCTTTCAGAGAAAAGATGGCACCAGTACACAGTGGCATGTGGGAGAGTTTAAAAATGATGTGAGGAAATACTTCTTCACAGAGAGAGTCATGGATGACTGGAACAGGCTACCAGCAGAGGTTGTGTGAACTAAGACTATAGAAACCTTCAAGTGTCCATGGGACAGGTATAAAGTAAAAGTAGTTAGAGAAGGGGGGGTGCCAGTGAACAAGAAGGGTCAAAGGCATCAGAACAGGCAGGGGTAATAGGGGCAGACTAAATCAGCCAACCAGTGTTCTGTCAGCAAAACCTATGTTTCTATGTAAAGTGGTGAATTAGGTTAGAAACTGGTCAATGGATAGGAGACAGAGGGTGGTGGCTAATGGCATTCACTCTAAGGATGGGAGAGTGATCAGTGGGGTAAAACAGGGCTCTATACTGAGGTCAGTCCTGTTTAATGTCTCCACAGAGGACACTGCAGAAGAACTGGAAGGGAAAGTATGCCTTTTTGCAGATGACACCAAAATCAGCAATTGGGCGGACACTCAGGAGGAGCTGAAGACAATGTGCAAGGATACTGGGAAGCTAGAAGAATGGTCAAAAACATGGCAGTTGGAGTTAACTGCCAAAAAAAATGCAAAATCATGCACCTAGGACATAGGAACCCCAGCGATGAGTACAGTATTGGGGAGGTACTGACAGTCACTGGACAGGAAAGGGACCTTGGTTTTATCATATCTCAGGATCTCAAGATAGCTGGGGTGCATAGAGATGGGAACTCCAGCAGGAAAAGGGAGATGGTACTGCTGCCGTATCGCTCAGAGGTGCGACCACATTTGGAATATTTTGTCTGGTTTTGGAGACCACACCTCAGAAAGGACATAGGCAAGGTGGAGGAAATCCAGAGGAGAGCAACTAAAATGGTGCAGGGTTTGCACAAGAAGCCCTATGAGGAGAGACTGAGGGATTTCAACATGTACACCCTGGATGAGAGGAGAGAAAGGTGACCTGATCAAGATCTACAAGTACAGTACCTCACAGGAGTGAACATGGTGCAGGCAGAGAGTCCCTTTCAAATGCAAATCAGCTATAAGAGCAGGGGACTTGGGATGAAACTGGAGTGGAGAGGTTCAAGAGAGATGTGAAGAAATATTTTTTCCCTAAAATGATGGTGACCCCCTGGAACAGACTGCCAGCAATAGTGACTGAAGCTAGAACAGTGGGTGGAGGTTTTCAAACATGCATGGGATAAACATAGGAATATATTAGGAAGGAGGCAGGGAGGCGGGAGGGTCGCTGAAGACCAGATAGGGTCTGCAGAGGCAGAATAGGCAGGGAACATCTGGGCAGAATGAGTGGTCCAAGCATTCCTTTTCTGCTGACAAATCCTGTTTCTATGCTGTCAGTGCTTTCAGGGTTTCTCCTACAATTTTCATGATTATTTTTACAGTATTCAGATATGGACTTCTGTATTGAACAGAGACAAATATTTCTCATGTTCTCATTTTTCAAAAAAAAAAAAGTCAAAACTTCAGGAATTTTTTTTTTTTTGCTTTTAAATAACTTGCCCCTTTGTCAAAACATTCTGATAACTAAAAACTCAGTACACATGATGTTAATGTGCCCTTTTAACTATAAAAGGGGTATGTCTGTCATAGTTTAAAAAAAAAAGAGCAAAAGAAATCCCATGCAATAATTACATCATTTTGAGATAAAAGAAAATCCAAATTCACTGATCGAAAGTCATCAACAAAAGCGGGGAGATCAAATTTACAAAAATTATGATAATTAAAAGTATTAGGAGGGAGATGCGGGAAGGGAACTAGAAAGGTCTAACAAGTAATCTCATGGTCATTAAAGTAATTCATCTCAGTAGCAAGAAGGACAGCCACTCCATGTGCAGTCCCTTGACTAACTGAAAAGACGTGTATGGACAAATGGAGACTGGCAGCAGTCCAGTAAGCTTTTTAAAGCTACAAGTTGTTGATGTGAAGCATATTGAAAGCATAATTCAAAAGTGCCCATATAGGTGCAGGACCATCAATGGTTCTAATGAAGGGGCAGTAGATGCCATGAAACATCAACTGGTCACTTTGTTGTATAACTTTGGATCCTAAATAGGAGCTGGTCCTTATTTTCTTCAGTTGAGACTGTTTTGCTGCCACATTACATTTCCACAGAAGGAAAGTCAAGGGGGATCCTGAACTAAAGTGGTGGTAGTCATTAAAGTAATTATCCATGCCAGCCTGCTGATGCAGCGGCAAGGTGATCACTTGCAATGCCGATGTCCCAGGTTTGGAAACAGACCTGGGAATCGGAGGGCTGACCAGAGAAGGATAGAGTGCCCGAGGGGCAGCTCTCCTTCTCCAGGGGAGGGGGTGAGTGTCCAACTTGATGGCGTTCTCTGGCAGAGGCTGGGGGAAAGCGCCAGAAAAAGCGGGCACCTGCTTGCGCGAAGAGGTGGGACAGATGCTGGCATCATTGCACTGCCTCTCAGGGGAACACAGTGCACAAAAATCTCAGGTACCCTGGCCATGATGCCCCCACTCCGCCGCCACTCCCGCTGCCACCAATGCCCACCAGGGGTGTAAGCCAGGCTTGCCTACATTGACCATAGGGAGCGGGTGCCTGCCCGGTGACCCCACCCAGGGGGGTAAGCCTGGGCATGGTGGGCTGGCACATGGGGTAGGTGCCGAAGCTCCATTAGGGGCTTGAGGGGAAGACCGGAGGCAAAAAAAAAAGTATTCATCCATGACACCAGATGAAGCAAATGAAAGGTCTTGGGAAACAAAAATGAGATCCAATGTGGAAGACGTTACTTTGCTGGTGGGTTCATTGATCACCTGACATAGGTCCAAAGGGGCCAGGCCATGTTTCAGTTTCTCACCATGGGAGAAACCCCAGGAGGCATTGCAGGTTCCAACTAAAATTAAATCAAAATAATCATCATGCTTTGGCTATGTAAAATTATTTCGGTAGCCTCAGGAGTTAAATATTTCCTAATGTGCATTATATTAAATAAAACAAGTAGGATTTAAAAATGTCTGAGATATGTGGACTGTAAAAAAAATTAGAATCTATGTAGATGTCAAAGTTCTTAACTGTATCCAAATGGAGAAGCTTAGAGGAAAATCATTTTTTCTTAAAGATCAGATGCTTAGTAAGGAAAGAGTGAATGTCTGAGGCCTTTTAATGCCTTGGAAACTGTCATTGAGGCACAGGTCAGGAAGCATAGGAAAAACCAGGAGCAGTTGTAGAATTCACCAAATATATTTATTTGTACTAGCAGTAACATACAAATAAAATTGTTCAGTATAACTATTTATGCAGGCAAAATAAAACAGAGGAGATCCATCAGTTTTCCTTCAGTTTCTACAGGGGAGGAAAAGACAGACAAGCAAGGAAAAACTGAGAAACAGTGAGGGGCAAAGAACTGCAAGACTGGTGGGGTGATCAAATCCTAGGTCTCACAGGAAAATCTGGTTGTGCAACCAGACAGACAAGAGACAGGAAAGGAATAGAACAGAACAGATCCCTGTATTCAAACTCTTCATAACAACTGGGAGAGGGTCTTATTCCACTTCGTCACAGTAACCTTTTTTTGCTTTTGTTTCCAAGTATCCGGTGTACATGTTTCAGTTGAAGCCCCTCTGTTTTGGTTATTGGTCTAACCTTCATCCTGCATAAACTGCTTATTTGTTGCTGAAACCGTGTGTTGTACTCATTTAATGTTGTATTGTTAAAGTCAATGTAATGTAATGAGCATGTGAATTTGTCTTGACTTTGCAAAGATTCTTATTACACATTAACCCTATTGTATATCATTGCTTATGGTTGCTGTTCGTATCATAACTATGACTGTTGTATGTAATTAATTCCTGGTTGCTCCTGAAAAGGGGACTTTTAGTCTTAGTGAGCCTACCCGGTTAACAAAATAAATAAATGTGCTTCTTTACTTACCTTTTTTCATTATTTTATTTTGCTGACTACTACAATGCTCCCTTGCTATAATCCTACCCGGTCAATATGTCATACGCTTAAGGGCGTAGGACGTAAGCGCTAACCCAAAATAGCACTGTAAATGTCAGTGAGAGGGTGCAGTACCGCGAATGCTGCTGTGCACGGTATTGCACCCTCTTATTGTCCCAGGCAGAGGATAAGACCTCTGCTGGGATGGGGTTCCGCCGAGCAGCTGCCGTGGCTCGATGAACTGAGCCACTGGCAGCAAGGAACCCAAGCGCTGCATTTCCCATAAGCGGTTTGATTCCTGGTCCCAGAAAAAAAAATGTTTTTGCACTTTGTGTGATTTCAATGTTCCCCGGAGTTGAGAATAATTATTTGGGGAGGTCGAGGGCAGATCCCGCGGGGGGCATGAACAATGCCGCATGCGAGAGATCGCGCTGTACTGGCAGCATGATGTTTGCATGTGGCATAATGTTTTGTGATATCATGACTCCGTGCCTGCTATAATGAATCTTATTATACTGAACTCCCAGTTATGACAAATGGTTCCAGTGGCTCCTTACTATACTACCAGTGTAGTATACCATACGAAGCTCTTACTTTTAATCAGCTCTTATACACCTCTGCTGCACAATTAACTCTAACATAGCCACCAGTTGAAGTTGGGAGTGATAAAATACTAATATGGCCAAGATTATAAAACTAGACCAACTCTAGTTCTCACCATACTGCCGGAATAATCATGGTCACAATGGCAGTCACAGAGACAGATCAAGAGACGCTGCCTGAACAAGCAAAAAGGTAAAATTTCCTGATCCCAAATTCAATACTAAATAATCCATAAAGTAAGGAGAGGGAGCCTAACAATGTTCGGTACCTGTCTCTTTGGAGTCTGAGCAGCAGTAGGAGAAGTGTAATATAATGTCAGGAACAAGGGACTGGAAGAGGGCAGGCAGGGCAGTGCAGACTAAGACAAGTGATCCATAGCTGTGGTGGTGAATGCAAGGGAGAGTAGCTGTAAAAGACACAGTGGAGACATTATAACTGTAGTACAGCATACAGCCTCCTAATTGTCTCATGCTGTAGCAGCATGCAGTCAGTGAGCCCGTGGCAAGCAGTCATGGAGTGGGCGGGTGAGGGGCACAGTTTAACTTTTGGCTTTTGGACTGCATATTAGCTCTAAATTAACATAAATATGCTTAAATAAAACTTAACATACAAATAAAATCACTGTACTTGTACAGACTTCTGCACAGTAAATATTAAACATTACTGTATCTGTATCTGCTGTATCTATATTAGTAACCTTGATGTAGCAATCACAGACCTATAACAAACTCACATCATATCTCCCATTTTGTTCATTAACACAAGGGAGCACTGTACTAAAAAACACAACACAATCCTTATATTATGAGGTAAAAAAAAAACCTTACTGTCAAGACTGGTAGCATATTTCAATGGGAAACAGAAAATCTGTTTTAGATTTTTAAAGAAAAACAAAGTTTTCTTTCACTAAAATACTACTGATTTAATATAAATATAGGATGTTTGATAATCTTCTACCTTGCGATATCATTTGCAGGTGATATTTATTCCCTACCAGATTTTACTTGGGAAGAAGAAAATAAAATCAATTATTTAAAAAAAATGTAAAATCGTATAGCTAAACTACAATATTACAAGCACATACAATTTATTGCAGATAGAAGTATCTATTTCTTTTGAAGAACAAATGAATCTATAGTGTCTCATTGAATTTCACTGAGCTCCAAAGTAGTTGGGATTTTCTGATATAATAGTATCAGAATTTTTACTTTCAGTTTGAAACGTAAAGCAGAAAACCCACTATATTAATTGTGCATAAAAATATTTATTATAAAAGTTTAAAGTACACTACGTACAAAGATATTACATAGAAACAGAATTTGCTGGCAGAAAAGGACTGCTTGGTCCACCTTGTCTGCCCTGGATGTCCCCTGCCTAATCTGCCTCTGCAGACCATAACTGGTCTACAGTGACTCACCCCCTTCCCCAACTATTTACAAATACTCCCTTATGTCCATCCCAGGCATGCTTAAAGTCCTCCACTGTTTTTACCTCCACCACTTCTGCTGTCTTTTCCAGGCATCTACCACCATTTTAGTAAAGTAGTATTTCCTCACATATCACTTAATCCTCCCCCGCCCTCATTGGATGCCCCCAGACCTGGTGCTCTTTCTCATCTGGAAGAAACTCCCCTCCTGCACCCTGATCCCCCATGAGGTATCTGTAGGTCTCTATCTTGTCCCCTCTCACTCTCCACTCTCACAGGGTGTACATGTTGAGCTCCTTAAGTCTCTCCTCATAGGCCTTCTCATGCAACCCCTGCAACATTTTAGTTTCCCTTCTCTGGACTGCCACCATCCTATGTCATTTTTGAGGGGTGACCTTTAAAACTGGACACAGTATTCCAGGTGGGGTCTCAACAGTGAGCAATAGAGTAGCAACACTGCCTCCATCCTCCTGCTGGAGATACCCCTTCCCTATGCACCCCAGCATTCCTCTAGTCCTACCCACTGCTTTGTCACACTGCCCTGCCACTGTGAGGTCATCTATCTTAGTGATTGTCAGTATCTGCCCCCATGATATACTCCGCTCCTGGGTTCCTATGCCCTAAGTTCATGATTTTGCACTTTTTGGCATCGAACCCCAACTGCCTAGCTCTTGACAACTCCTCAAGTTTTCAAAGATCCCTGTGCATTTTTCTACCCCCTCCTGAGTGTCCTCTCTATTATAGATTTTGATATAATCAGCAAACAGGCATACCTTTCCTTTCAGTTCTTCTGCAAAATACAATTCAACACTACTAACCCCTCTTCAACCTGGTAGTGTTCACCCCTCCACACCCTACCCAAAGCCTCTCACTAACCCAACAGCTGATCAGGTCATCCTTGATCCACTGCAGACCTGGAATGAACAGCAAGCATCACCTGGCAGCGATGCCATCAGTTGGGACATTCAAGGCCTGACGCAGATCCCCCAAGTGCAAAACTCCCCTCTTCCACCCTGCTTACTAAATTGCTCCCCCTTTACCCTTGTGCCCTTACTTAGGTAATTATCTTCAGCGGCAAAGCAGTTTTTGCCCCATCCTGTGTCCCTCTCTGCATTGGCAAAAGAAAGGTGTCCCAAGGGTAATCACAAATACAACGTGTGTCTGTTTTGGTGGAGCTTGCCTATTTTCAGAAAATGTTCAGGTAAAGAAAGAGAAATGACCGCTCTAGTCCCAGAAAAGGACTTAAACATCAGTCAAAAGTCTTTTGATATTTTCAAATCTTATTTTCATCTGTTTTGGCCAGCCCCAATATTTCGCCAAAATGCTTCTTCAAGGGGACTTCATTTAGTAATGCCTGTGGACTGCTCAGTGTTTGCTCATTTCACACACCATTTTTTTCAACTTGGAACCTTACAGTTCCTTATTCTATATTGCTAGTGCTGTGATATTTGCAGCTTCAATTGCCACTGTGTTTATACACTGTTAGTGAAGTTCAACAGGCAGGTTTCTTTGAAAGTTTTTGCCTGAGCCACACAAGAGAACAAACTGCACAGATCGCTGTTGCAACATCTAAACTAAAAGAAGGCAATTAAACCTTCAAATAAGCATGCCTGCTGAACTCCACCAACAGTGTATACAGTTCGGTGAAATGTTGGGGCTATTCAAAACAGATGAAAATAAAACTTGAGAATATTAAAATACTTTTGATTGGTGTTTAAGTCCATTTCTGGGAGTAGAGCAGCCACCTCCCTCTCTGTGTTGGGGCAGAGATATCCACAGTATTGTAGCCCCTGCATCTTTTATAACAAAAACTTGGGTTCGGTTTTCAGAAAGCACTGTAATGAGAGCTTTCCTAGCCCCTTCCTATATCTCCATCCTTAGCTGCTTTCTTCCTCAATGATCAGTCACACAGGGCAGCATCCTGGTATCCACAGTGCAATCAGGCAGGTCAAGAATAGAGGGTATCCCGTGATAATAGCGACTAAAAAACAGCGACCGTAAAAACAGCAATGCTATAATAGCGAAAGACAATAATATCGGCTGTACATTTCGCTGAAATTTAATTAAAGTGAAAAATACCAGAAAGCAATTTAAAAATAGCAATTAACGGTGGTGTTGCAGTTTTTACTTAGGCAGATATGTCTGCTTATTTTCACTGGCTTTTACTGTTCATTGTCTGCTTATTTTCACTGGCTTTTACTGTTCATTGTCTGCTTATTTTCATTGGCTTTTACTGTTCATTGTCTGCTTATTTTCACTGGCTTTTACTGTTCATTGTCTGCTTATTTTCATTGGCTTTTACGTTCATTGTCTGCTTATTTTCACTGGCTTTTACTGTTCATTGTCTGCTTATTTTCACTGGCTTTTACTGTTCATTGTCTGCTTATTTTCACTGGCTTTTACTGTTCATTGTCTGCTTATTTTCACTGGCTTTTACTGTTCATTGTCTGCTTATTTTCACTGGCTTTTACTGTTCATTGTCTGCTTATTTTCACTGGCTTTTACTGTTCATTGTCTGCTTATTTTCACTGGCTTTTACTGTTCATTGTCTGCTTATTTTCACTGGCTTGGAGGAACTGTGTGGGGAGTAGCGCATCAGCCATATCCAGCTGATTATTTCAAGGGGCTGACAAGCAACTTCTAGCTGAGTGACCGAGGAACAAAGGTTTCCAGCATAAATAGGTTGTATTTGGGAGTCCTGAGGAAGGAACAGCAGCACGCCATTTCACTGAGATATTCTCGGGGTAACACAAGCGCTTCAACAGAGGCTGGTGTTGCAGGACACCCCCTTTCCTGCTGCCTTATGTGCTGAACTGTGCGCTTAATCAGGCTAATTCCAGGCAGCCTACCACTGACTGCATCTGGAGCATTGGCCATACATCCTACAACTACCTGCGATGTCGTCTCTACAGTACTGCGTGCTCAAGACCTTATGCTAGGCATAACTTGGCGAGCACCAACATCGCCAGCGTCTGCAACATGGTTGTGATCAGAACTGGATGCAACACAGTTTCACCGAAGTATGCAAGCGCGCTAAACATTTGTGCTTATGATACTCAGCACAGCGCCAATACACTTTATCACCTCGGTCTTTATCCTTGCGAAACAAGAAGCCAGAAAACAACACCAGAGGCTTACCTTTCTGGCTAGTCACATATTGAAATGACATCATGCTGTTTGGTGTCTGACAGCTAACAGATTCAATGCGGAAGCAAACCTGTCCTTTTAACCTGAATCTGACCAATTGTGGCTAAAGGTTGAGATTACTTAACTATTACTTGACTCTGATTGGCAGAATATAAGGTCAAACTGGTGCTTCTAATGAAAACTGTGGTAGAATGGGTAGAGAGTAGGAGAGTTTCTTTATGCCACCAATTTTCACTGTATTGACTGAAGGGGTGATTTGTACATTCGCTATTTTGTCGAGCGCTAAAATGCATTCACTATTTTGATCATCGCTGGGTTTTTTTTCGCTATTATCACATGGAACCGAATAGAGCATCACTGATGATGCGGTTTGAGGGAAGGGCTTGCTTAAAGCTGTCCAATTTCTTCTTAAGGGTTTGATATTTTGCTCTGACCACCACTTGAATGCACACATAATGTGTGTACACCAGCAATGTGTGAACCCTCCAGAATTCTATGTGACAGGATGCTTCAAATGAAAAAATAACTCACCTTAGTAATGTTGTTTCTTCTAATGGAGTCTTGCTATATTATGACATATGCAGTGAGTCCCAACCTTCGAACTGCTCCGGAGGTGAAAGAGTTAACTTTCCATGCCAGGCATGGAACTTTGAGTGCGAGCTCGGTTGAAAACTCTGTCTGTTGTTCTTCAAACTCAAACTGTCAGATCTTTCTGAGCAAAACTCACTAAGGTTCTGTGTGGAAGCCGTAAACCTACACTAGCCAACTGGCTACTAAATATAAGAACACATTTTTCTTGGTCCCAAAACAAAGACTCAAGTCAGGGGATCCAAAAAATTAAAAACATAACACCCAAACACCCCAAAAAGGAGGGGTGAAAAATAAGGTGGGCATCTACTAAGTGCCAACACTGCACTGCCCACCCACATCCCAAAAGTAGAGGTTCTGAGAGGGGCAGGCAGGGGAGGTCATAATATAGTAAGACTCCATTAGAAGAAACAACATTACTAAGGTGAGTAATTTTTTCTTCAAACAACATGAAGTCTTGCTATATTATGACATATGCAGACTACACAGCAGTACCTCCATGGAGGAGGGACAGAACCTACTTAGGAAATAGGCTCTGAAGCACAGCTGTGCCAAACTGAGCATCACTCCTAGCCTGGATGTCCAGGGAGTAGTGCTTGGTAAAAGTGTGAATTGTTTTCCAGGTAGCTGCTTGACATATCTCTAGGATAGGGATGTCCCTGGCAGCAGCCAGAGACGCAGCTGTACCTCTGGTAGAGTGAGCCCTCAGGCCTGAGGGAGGAACCTTACCCAGTTTTTCATAGAAAAATTGGATACAAGAGACAATCCACCTGGCAATGGATCTTTTAGTGGCAGGTTTCCCTTACCAACCTCACCATAAGTGAGGAACAGTTGGAGGGAGTCAAACCTGTGACCCTTGAGTGCGTTCTATGTAGTAACTAAGGGCTCTTTTGACATCTAAACTGTACGTCTCTCTCGCCAAAGGAGGAATGGTCAGTGAAGTACACAGGGAGAGACATAGATTGATTAAGGTGGAAGTCTGAAACCACCTTAGGCAAGAACTTTCTGTTAGTCCTGAGGACCACCTTATCTCTATGAAAGGAGATAAAATCAGGCTCCACTGACAATGCTTGTAATTCAGTTATGAGCCTGGCAGAAGTGATGGCTACCAAAAACACAGTTTTCCAAGTCAAGTACTTAAGCTCTGCTGAAGACAAGGGCTCAAAAGGGGGTTGCATAAGCTGGGCAATGCAAATATTAAGATCCCAGGCAGGGGCAGGGTCCCTGAATGGAGGGTTAGTGTAAAGCAACCCTTGAAAAACGGAGAATACAGGATGAGCTGAAAGAAGAGGTTTACCTGCTGATAAGAAAGCGAACACGGCTGCCAGGTGCACTTTAGGGTAGCTGGTCTCAGCCCCAAAGTATTCAAATGCACCATATAATCCAGGACTGTGGGCAAGTCAGCAGATTCTGGGGAAATATGCTTGCCAGAGCACCATATGGAAAATCTCCTCCATTTGGAATTATAAGTAGCCCTGGTGGAAGGCTTCCTAGAAGCCTTCAAGATATCCAATACACCTTGGGAGAGGTGTAGGTCAGCAAACTCTAACTCTTCAAGAGCCAGGCCTTGAGATTGAGAGATCTGAGGTTCGGGTACCAAACTCTCCCCTGAGCACAGGTTAACAGGTTGTGATTCCTGGGAAGACACATGGGAAGGTGGACTGCTAAGGACATAAGGAGTGGGTACCAGGGCTGTCTGGCCCAATCTGGAGCAATCAGGATCATCTTGCAGGGTTGAGATCTGATTTTGACTAGCACCTTGAACAGAAGAGGGAAGGGGGGAAAAGCATAGAGAAACTTCCTTTCCCAACTGAGAAGGAAGGCATCCAGAGACTGAGCCCAACACTGGGGGCCTGCAGCAAGGAGAAGTTGGTGATTGTCTGGGGCTGCAAAAGATCTATCTGCGGGGTGTCCCATCTGGCAAATACTACCTCCAGTACTAGGGGATCCAGTGACCATTCGTGATGGCCCTGGGAAATCCTGCTGAGAGCATCTGCCAGGACATTGTCCTTGCCTGGGAGGTGAACTGCCGTGAGGGAGGGTGTTCGGGGAATAAGCCAGAGACCACAACTTCATTGCTTTGGTGCTGGAGCCGTGGACCGAGTGCCTCCTTGCTTGTTGATGTACCACATTGTAGTGGTGTTGTCTGTTCTGACCTGTACAACTTTGTTCTGAACAGATGTGGAAAAAACTTGAAGTGCTAGAAAAACTGCTCTGAGTTCCAATAGATTGATGTGGAGCAGAGATTCCTGTGGGGACCACAATCCCTGGGTAGTGAGGTCGTCCATGTGAGCTCCCCACCCCAAGAGGGATGCATCTGTAGTAAGGATTAAGGAGTGAGACTGAGGGGTGAAGGGGACCCCCTGTCTCAGATTGCTCTGGTCCTGCCACCACTGAAGGGCTTGGATCAGGGTTCAGTCACTGGGATCAATTTGGTTAGAGGTCTCTCCTTTGAGACAAAAGGCTCTCAAATGGAACTGGACGTCCCTCATCTGAAATCTTGCTCCCTGCACTACTGCTGTAGAAGCAGCCATGTGCCCCAGGAGCTGCAGAAAATGCCTTGCTGGTCGAGAGACCTGCAGGGTGAAAGAGAGGCCAGAGAGACCAGGGTCCTTGCTCTTTCCAGAGGAAGGAAGGCTCTGGCCTCTTTGTGTTCAGTTCTGCACCTATGAAGGTGAGAAGCTGGACAGGCTCTAGAACTGACTTTGGAAGATTGAGAAGGAAACCTAGAGATGTGAGCAGTTGCTGAGTTACCTGAAGGTGTAGTTTGACTTGATCTGGAGACTGGTCTACTATGAGCCAGTCGTTCAAGTAAGGAAAGATGGCAATCTTTTGCCTTATTATGTGGGCAACTGCTACTGCCAGGCATTTTGTGAATACCCTCGGGGCAGAGGTGAGGCCGAAGGGCATTGCTCTGAACTGGTAACGGCCTGAGGGCAGTTCGAATCTGAGGTACTTTCGATGGGAGCTTCTGATAAGAACATGGAAGTAGGCATCCTTGAGGTCCAGGGACGCTAGCCAGTCCCCTGGCCTTAGAGAGGGTAAAATAATTCCCAGAGTCACTATTTTGAATTTTGGTTTTAAAAGGTGCTTGTTTAGGTATCTGAGATCCAGGATGGGCCGCCATTCTCCTGTCTTTTTTGGGGTAAGGAAGTACCTGGAGTACAACCCTTTGCCCTGGTGTAGGGGTGGAACCCTTTCCACAGCTCTGAGAGCCAGGAGGGTAGAAACTTCTGTTTCTAGGGCAAGTGCCTCTGATGGATTTGCAGGTGGAAAGGACCTGGCTCTCATCTTTGGAAATTTTTTGAAGCTGAGAACCAGTCCCTGGCTTACTACTTCCAGGACCCACTTGTCTGATGTTAGAGACTTCCAGTCCTGGACAAAGTAAGCCAGCCTGCCCCCTACAGGTAGAGGAGAATCGGCCCTGGCTACCCCATCAGGGTGCCTGCTTGGCAGGGGCTTTGGGCTGAGGGGTGGAAGCAGGCTTGCTTGTACCCCGTCTGCCTCTCCCTCTAAAGAACCCCCTCTGGGCATAAGCAGAAGAGGAGGCCTGAGCTTGGTAAAAAGGCCTATGAAAAGGCCTGCCCCTGCCCCTGGGATGCTGCCTTTGAGGAGTGGCCTGCCTTTCCTTGGCCTGTGCACTCCTATAGGTGGTCCTATATTCATCCATTTTCTTCATGTAATTCTCTGTCTGCTCCCCAAACGAGAATTGCCCACAACAGGAAAATCCATGGCCTTAGACTGGGTATCCTGAGACAGGGTAGTACATCTGAGCCAAGCCATTCTGCGAGCGCCACAGATGTAGCCATGACCCTTGATGACACATCATTAGAGTCTACTGCAGCATGAAATTGCACCTTGGATACCTCAATACCATCCGCAGCCACCTGTTCCAGCTCCCTGGCAAGCTGGTCAGGGACCTGTTTGCCAGGGCCAGCACAGTATCCCATCTGGATTTCTGGTACCTAGCAGCATAAGCCATATAATTTGCCTGTCTGAGTCCCAAAGATGCTGCCATGTACTGTTTCTTTGCCATGGCATCAATCCTCCTGGAGTCCTTTTCAGGGGGGTGCGAAGCTAGAGGAATATTTGCCTTGTCACAGGCTGCAGCCTGCACTACCCCCACATGGCTGCACTGCTGTGTGAGGAACTCCGTATCAGAGCCTGATAATGTATCCTCTTGTCCATCCTTTTATCAACAGGAGGTATAGTGTGAGGAGTTTTAGAATTTTACTGTCTGTTTCAAAAAGATTTATGCAAAGGAATAGACAGTCTCCTAGACTCTGGAATATCCATCATTTCTACATAATCAGGCTCCTCTTGGTCATCAACAGCTTCCTCAACAGGGAGCTGGAGAGTTTCAACAACTTTTATAGAACATAAAATGAGAAGGGACTCAGAGAGCCTGGGAGGAGAAACCCCAGCGGTCTGTCTGGAGAGATGTCCGGTTCAATGGGCACATCCAGACTTTCAAAACCACATTCCTCTCCTCCATCTCCTCTTCCCCTCCTCCGGTTCATAAAAATCCTCAAATTCATAATCTTGAACGGTGGAACTGGCCGAACCGAGAGCTTCCCTGATGGTGTCGGTTCGGTCGGAACCGGGGAAAGTGACTGGACAATTTGAACTGCTTTAGCTATTTCCTCAGTGGTTGGAGAGAGAACTTTTGGCTCCACACCAGCTGACTTTCTAGTCCTTTTAGTTGGAACCGGCTCCTCAGAGCTGGCTCTTCGTTTGCCCAAGGAAGTATCGCCCTGGTCAGAGGGCACTCCCTCCGGTTTGGTTGGAACCGAACCGGGCTGGCCATCCGGGTCAGCAGACTTTTTGGCCTCCCTTTCCCTGAGCCTACCAACTCTCTTTTCTATGGTGGCAGAAGGAAAATTCTTACAAATCTGGCAGTCTGCATTGAGGTGGTCAAACCCCAGACAATACACACAGGTGGTGTGTGGGTCAGCCTTAGCAAAGGCTTCCCCACAAACACTACAGTGCTGAAACCCAGTGGGCCCGGTTTTTCTTTTGGGTTTCTCAAACATAGTGCCAGCCTAACCAAACTTGCCCGTTTATGGCAATCCGCCTAGCAAGACTCTCTTATCGGTTCCCAACCGTGTCACGGGTCATGGAAAAAACCGTAATGAAATCCGTTTTTTTTAGAACCGATAAGAACTGGGAACCGCACTCTAAATAAGGACTAGTAAATTTTGAAAATAACCTGATCAGTTCAAACCGAACCGGAAAGCGTTTACAAGTTCCACACAGAATAAAATATAAATGTAAGCCTACCTATTACTTACAATACCACAGACAGAGCTTGAACCGACCGGTTGCGGTTTAATTTCGGTTAAAAAAACGATAAAATAATACTTTAACCGACAAAACGAACCGAGCAGAAGGAGAAATCTCCGGAGCGGCTGTTCAGAGAGGCGGAGTAAAGAATCTGACAGTTTGAGTTTGAAGAACAACAGACAGAGTTTTCAACCGAGCTCGTGCTCAAAGTTCCATGCCTGGCATGGAAAGTTAACTCTTTCACCTCCGGAGCAGTTCGAAGGTTGGGACTCACTGCATATGTCATAATATAGCAAGACTTCATGTTGTTTGAATCCCCCATGCTCAGCTGGTTTCACTCCCATTATTTAGGTGCTAAATTTTTCAATCTGTAAATGAAAACCTAAATCCAGTGTTTTACCTTTCAGAATTTACACTAAAGGACAGAATATAATATATAGAATAATACATGGGGGGAGCGCATAACGAGAATTTAATGCACACCCGAGGTGTGGGATGCTACATAAACCCCAAGGGGTTTATCAAAGCATCCCACATCGAGGGTGTGCAATAAATTTGAGTTTTGCACCCCCCACCATGTATTGTTTTATGTAATTGCTGGGTGTAATTTTTTCTCCAACCAGATTTAAAAAAAAGTATCTGTAACAGAGGATTTTGTTAATTTTATTCTGTTTTATTTATTTATTGAAATGTTTCACCAGGAATGCACGCTGAGCAACAAGTTGCTTGTTTCCCGGTGCGACCTGGGGGTAGGGAACAATGGGATAGAGTACAAAAAAAATGCTACAATGTTGGAGTACAATGAGAGTAGGAGGGATTACAGGTGGATAACACTGGCTAACAATGCAACAGTTAAGTATAGTAGATATGAAGACACATGTAGCAAATTGGCAACAGTTGGTGATAGTTGGTAACACAGGAACACATATAATAACTTGGCAACAGTAAGTAGCACTAGATGGTAAGGTGACCCAATAGTAATTCGTAGCCATTAGTGTAACACAGATATCCAAGATTTACAGTGATTGGAGTAAAGACAGGAAGAATGGAAGGAGGGAATGAAAAATTGCGGAGGGTAGAATGGAAGAAGGGAAATGAAATTTATGGAGAGACACAGAACACGATTTTCGAAGCAAACAGAGAAGACACAGTGGACTAAAGTGCCCATAAGAGTGGTATAGGGGTAGGTTATAAGTGCTTAACTGAGTGCAGGGGTAGACCAGTGTTAGGCTATGTTAACCGGAAGGGGGGGTAGGAGGAGAGGAGAGGAGAGAATAGGTAGTGTGTAGCAGGGTGATGAGAGAGAGGTATTGTAGGTGGGGAGTATCCAGGGGAGGAGAATTAAAATTCAACAGTGTCCTGTTATCCCTATCTGGGCAGGGTGACGGACAGCCCTACTGGTAGGACACTGGTTATAGGCGATGAGAGTTATTTACATAGAGTGATGCGAGAGAGGGGGGTGTTGGGGGAGGGGGTAGCAAAGGTCAACCATAGTGGGGAGGGTAGTACCCCACCAGTGTGCTGGATGACCCTGTCTGGACAAGGCAGTGATCTAACAGTGACTGAGGGAGTGCAGTAAAAGGAGAAATAGGGGAAAGGGGGTAAAGTTGTTGCTCAGTGTGTGCTATGGATCCTGCCTGCACAAGGCAGTGATCAAGCTCACAGGAGGGAGCTAGATTAAGGCTAGAGAAAGAAGGGGGAGGAACACTTTAGGAGGAGGGAGAGTAGAGGACAAGGAGGAGCACAATCAGAGGGCAATAGGAGTGGTGGGGAGTAGGCATGTGAGCCTGAGCAAAGGTCGACTATAGTGGGGGGTAGTACCCCACCAGTGTGCTGGGTGACCCTGCCTGCACAAGGCAATGATCTAGCAGTGACTGAGGGGGTGCATTAAAAGGAGAAATAGGGGAAAGGGGGTAAAGTTGTTGTCCACCGTGCACTATGGATCCTGCCTGCACAAGGCAGTGATCTAGCAGTGACTGAGGGGGTGCAGCAAAAGGAGAAATAGGGGAAAGGGGGTAAAGTTGTTGTCCACCGTGCGCTATGGATCCTGCCTGCACAAGGCAGTGATGGAGCTCACAGGAGGGAGATAGATTAAGGGTAGAGAAAGAAGGGGGAGGAACACTTTAGGAGGAGGGAGAGTAGGGGACAAGGAGGAGCATGATCAGAGGGAAATAGGATTGGTGGAGAGTAGGCATATGGTAATATGAGCTTAGGGAAAAATGGCGGGGGGAATTAGGGAGGGTCATGGCAGGCACAGGAAGGGGCAAGGAAGTTCTTGAGAGCAGAGTTTATGGAGTAGCAAGAGGATGAGTGGTGAATTTGAGGGGGAAGTGAATTTCAGATTTTTGGGAGGCGAGAAGAATAACCCAATTGGCTAAAGCTACCAACTGTCCCTATTTTCCCAGGACAGTCCCTATTTTAGGCAGCATGTCCCAGTGTCCCCATAAGTTTTGTAAAATGTCACTTTTGTCCCAGTTTTTGCTGACTTGTCGCAATTTTGTCCCCCTTTTTTTTCTGACTGCTAATCCGTGAGTGACAGTTATTTCAGCACTACTGTGGTGCTGCTCAGGCTGGACAGCAGTTTGCAACTTCAACCCCTGTGCCCCGTATTGCGCTGCAAGCATGTCACTGTGAGCACAGTAAAGCATGTTCCTTCCTGTTAGCTTAGAATGGGTAGTAGTGCAAACAAGCATATGTAGACGTCTGCCTGTCAGCAGCTTAGAGGGACTCCAGACAGAGAAGAGACCAGCAGCAGGGAACTAAGGTACCCGAACCTGATCAGCTGTAGGGAAGTGTGTGAAAACAATCTGGCGTAGTGGTGGGAGCACTGAAGTGAGGTTTGCTCAGCAAATAAGGTGAGTGTATGCGGGTTGGATGGGACTGTCAGGAGGAGCAATACATGCAGCTCGAATGTCTGATCACAATTTAATGCAGGTTTGCTTCAAATGAACTTTCTGTACATCATGGTTTAGAACAAGCGGCAGCAGAATGACGTATTGTTTTAATCTAAATGTTTGCTACTGATGTTACTGTGGGGTGGCATGGTCAGAGCAAGCAGCAAAATTTAACTGATTGTGTGCAGCGTTAACTACAGCGGTGTCCGAGGGAGTGACACAGTGGGGGTCATGATCAGGATGAACTGTCCCAGTTTTAGACCTCAGAAAGTTGGTAGCTTTATGATTGGCCAATAAGGGTGGTGCAGCGTGGGACCACCGGGGTTCATGAGTTGGTAGATCTTAGGGAGTGGGAGGGAGGGACGGTGGTTGTAAAGGCAGGGGAGAGATAGGAGGGAAGTTCACCCCGCCAGTGCTTGGAGGTGAATTTTTCGGAGTGAGAGAGATGTCGGTTTGTCAGGGAAGGGAAGAATAGGGCACGGTAGAAATCACAATGAGTGTGGAAGGGGGTGTCAAAGGCAAAACAGCTAAAGGAGCTGAAGAGGGTATCTAGTCTGGCCAGGGAGGACTTAGGGGCAGCACCGTAGACTACGTCACAGTAGTCGAAGATAGGTAGGATCATCTTCTGGACAATCTCACGCCTAGCCGTGGGTGGGATGCAGGCACGGTTCCTGAATAAGGCACCAAGTATGGGATGCCTAATTTTTTCTGAATGGCATCAATATGACCAGAGAAGTTCAGATGTTGGTCCAGCCAGACACCTAAATACCTGAAGGAGGATGTGTCCTCAAGTAAAGTCCCATCAAGGGTGTGAAAGGAGGATAGAGAGGGAAACCTGGTACATCTCTTCCTGGTGCTGAAGGTCATGGAGACTGTTGTTTTGGCATTGAGAGATAGTTGGTGGTTTGCAAACCAATGCTGAACTTTGTCGAAGTCGTGCTGCAGGTTGGATGCAACCTCGGTGGGCCAGGAGCCAGATGCATACAAGACTGTATCATCAGCATACATGTGAATGGAGAAGGGAGATCATTTAGAAAAATAGAGAATAGTATGGGGCTTAACACTGATCTCTGGGGGATGCCAGTTCTTATTGGGAGCGGTGGGGAAATTGTGTCAGATATCTTGACTGACTGGGTTCTGCCAGTGAGGTATGCCTTGAACCAGTCTGTGGCTAAGGGGGATAGCCCAGCTGTTGATAGGTTGTCAAGGAGAAGGAAGTGGGAGACTGTGTCAAAGGCTTTGGCCAGATTGACAAAAATGGCTGAGGTGATTTGGCCATTGTCCATTCCCGTGAGGACAGAGTCAGTGAGCCAAAGAAGGGAGGTGGTAGTGGAGTGATCTTTTCTGAAGCCAGACTGATAAAGGGTGAAGAAGGAGGAGGAGTCACTGAGGTAAGTGGTGAGTTGGGAGAGGGCTAGGTGTTCCTTAAGTTTGGCAAGGGTAGGGAGAAGACAGATGGGGCAGCAGTTGCTGGGGAGGTGGGGTCTCCACCTTTGGGGAGGGGAAGGAGCACTGCATGTTTCCATGGGGAAGGTACTGAGGCGGTTGAGAAAGAGAGGTTTAGGATAATAGAGAGTGGGTAGGCGATGGCTGGGACTGAGAGGGATAATAGTTTAGGGTCAAGGCCATCCAGGGAGGAGACTTTTAAAGGGTTGATTGCTAACAGGGCATTTAGGGTGTAATTTGGGGAGACAGCAGTGAAGAAGAAGGGGGAATCGGGGGGTCATTCGTAGGCAATAGGAAGGGGGAGAGGGAGGGGAATAGTTTGGGAGGGACTGGAGTAGCTCATCAGCACAAGTTGTGTAATAGAAGTTGAATTCAGTAGCTACTGCAAGTGGATCGGAAATAAGGGTGGCATTTATCTTAAGTATGGGGAAGATGGACAGAATGGGGGGTAAAGAGGGCGTGGACCACTCTCCAGAACTTGGAGGGGCAGTTGATGTTTGTCGCGAAGGTAGATTTGAAGTACTCTGTTTTGACTAGCCTGGTAGCCCAGGTGCAGGTAATACGGAGTTTTTGGTAAATAAGACGGTCATTTGGAAGCTGGGAGACTTTGTGCCATTTCCAGGCCCACTCTGTGGCAGGCTAGTAATTCAGGGGTAATCCAGGGGAGGTGATGACTTCTAACCCTTGTTTGTTTTAGGGGTGCAAAGGCATTCCAATTTGCTAGGAAGATGTCTTTAAAATAGATTAGGGCTTTATCAATCGAGGAGGTGCTTGCTAGAGGGGACCAGTCTGAGAGGGCAAGGCTATGCAGGAGAGGTTCAAATTCTAGGGATTTATAGGTCCGTATTTGTAGGGTTTTATGTGGGGATTTAGGGCTGTAAACTTTTCTGACCAGGAAAACCGGGTTGTGGTCATTGAGAGTATCAGGAAGGATGCCAGAGGCGATGACTCTATCGGGGTAGGAAGTCAGGGCCCAATCAAGTAGGGAGTGGTTCTGGGTCTTGTGATTAGGGCGGGTGGGTTCTGTACTTAGTTGTATGAGGTTGAGGGCACTGATAGCATTTCTTGTGGCAGATGTTGTTGGGGACAAATAATTTAAATTGAGGTTGCCAAGGATGTAAAGCTCACCAGACTGAGAGAGGGAAGTAATGAAAGTTAGGAGGTCAAGGGAGACAGTGGGCTGGACAGCAATAGATACCGACTACAAAGATAGGGAGCGAGAAATGGAGGGATACACTGATGGCTAAGGTGTCATGGATCGCTGGGTTGGAGGAGGAAAAGACTGGGAAGTATTGGAGGGAGGCACGGATATACATGGCCACTCTACAACCCCTGCCTACAGTGTCTAGCCTTAGGATGGAGTAACCGGGGATGGAGACCAAGTGGTCAGAAATCGTGCTCTTCAGCCATGTTTCTGTTATAATTAGAAAGTTCGGTTTAAGGGCAGCAGCCATGGCTTGCAGGAGGTCTAATTTTTGAAGTAGGCTATAAATGTTTAAGTGTAATATCTTGAAACCCCTTATGAGGGCTGTTGGGGTAGGGGTAGGGGCAGCGGCAGTGGGGGAGATGGCAGGGGTGAAGGAAGTAGCAGGACTGGGGTTGGTGTAGATGTCACCAAGGCGAGTAATAGTAAAGCTAGGATGAGGAAGTGTAGCTTTGTGGATTTGGAGTAGGTAACAATAAACAGCTTAAAAATGGCACTTAAAAAAGAATGTTAAACTTTTTGACAGAATAACTTTTTGTTTTTAGAAACAAGGTCAACAGCATCAGTTGTTGTTTGTAGATCTGCATTGTGGGTTCTGTGTGTGAACGGCAGTTAGTAAAATCAACAAGTTATAAAATACAGTAGCTATCAGTTAAGATGTACTGCAAATACAAAGAAATGTGCATAAAAAGTAACTTGAGGGTTTAGTCTTTTTTTTTAATGTTTTTCTGTTGCTTAAGGCCGTCATCGTTGCCACAGCGATATTTTGATCAGGTGCTGAGGTCGAAGGTCAGAGATGAAAGAGAGAGAGAGATTGAGTCAAGTTGCAAGATTAGTTAAGCGATAATTTAACTGTTTTGGGGTTTTTGAAGGGTAAGAGAACATGCTTTTTTGGTCAGAAATGTTCCATGAAGTTTTTATCATTTTGGTAATTGAAGTCTGTATCTTTTTGCGCTGTTAGGAAGCCTGAGCCAGGCTGAGGAGAAGCTGGCACATGTTCACCATTATACTCCATGGGTTATAACGGCGAATTATAACCAGCTTCTCCTATAAGAAAAAATTACACCCAGTTATTAAAGGAACATAATGGGGATGGCAGTATAGCCTAGAGGTTAGAGTAGCAAGCTGCTAATGAGCTTGATACATCCAGCAGACTGGTGTTTGATTTCCACAACCTCCATTTGCATACTGTGTGACTCAGAGCAAGTCACTTTACCTCACCAGTGCTCCCAGGTCACCCATGAAAACAGGCACTTGTGCCTAGTGGGCCTTCCCTGGTTACCAAAGACTAAAATGAAGAATATAATAGAACAGAGAAGGACAGATTATGACAGAGTTCTGGTATGTGGAGGAGCTCTTATTGTCCTTGATGTAATTTTGACCTGGCTAAATAAACAAGCATTTGTCAATGCCGAATGTTGGCTTGATGGCATTTGGCATTGGTAGTGCAGGAGTTAGAGAGATGCATAATAGGAATGGCAGTGAAGTAGTGAACTGACGCCGATCCCACCCCCACCCTGCAAAGAGTGACAGGCATTGGGGTGTACCTTTGGGTCATCGGCCATAACGCTCACGCCATTTCACCTCACTCCACCCTGCAGATACCGACAAGTGTCGCGGTGTGCCTTGGGGTCTTTGGGCCACACGCTCACCCCATTCCATAAGGAAATACGCTGAGATGGGTGCAGTATAGGAGAATGGGGTGAACTTTGGGGCCGAAGAGTCCAAGGCACACCTCAATGCCTGTCACTGGTTGAAGGGTGGGGGTGGAACGGCATGAGCATTATAACTGACAATGCCAAGTCACACCCCTGATGCCTGTCAGTCTCTACAGGGTGGGGCGTTATGGTTGGAAACCCTAATGCCCTGAGCGTTTCTTGGTATTTTCACTTCAAATTTTCAACATGGGCTTTTTGTGACCTCCACCGCATGAACAGTAACACTATCAGTTTGTTAGCTGAAAGGTGATTTTGCACAGCAAATGTGCCATTTGACGCCACAGGTGTGAAAACACATTTCAGGCAGGATGTGAAAAATGACAGCTGTACTATTCATAAGGAGGTGTAGAAAATGGCAATGTTGAAAATCTGGAGTGAAAATATGAAAAACTGGTGAAGTCACGAGCATGCATAGAAACTGCGCAACACACACCCGCAATGGAATTATTTTGGGGATATTTTTAACCAAATTTTCAACACAGGCATTTTGGGAACTCCGCTCATGAACAGTGTCACTGTTATTTTGTTAATCTGTCCCAAACGTTGATTTCCCACAGCGACCGCCCCATTGCCATCTGCCTGGATTGGTGGTAGTTCAGGTGGATGTTAAAGATCCCATGGCACTTATCGAAAAGAGTAGGGGGAAATTTTTATTGACAAACAAACAACAAACCAAAATCACATTGACAAAAATAAATACAAAAGACTCATGTAACAGGAAAATCAGAATCAGTCACCCATGGTAAACATTTCCATAAAGCAAACAATGATCCAGATGACAAACTTCTTAGTTCAGAAAAATAAACATCTTTTAAATCCTGTTCAATATTTTGGACCACCAGTAGGTGGGACATATCTTTTTGCTGCAAGGTGAAATGACAGCGAGCAGTCCAAAATGCCATTTAATGATGGTAAACAATAAGTTCAGAGTATCAATATTCCTCTTTTTTCAGGTCGCTGTAAACCTACCATACAATAACATCTCATAAGTAACAGAAGTAAATAAAGGTTCCTTCCATCTGTTCGCTAAAAATAACCAAAAACCAGTGATATAGGAACAAAGAAAAAACAGGTGTTGTATTGTTTCATCCTGATTTACACATAAAGGTCTGGAACACAATCTTTCATTCAGCTGTTAATGTTTATGATTTGCCTTAATATTGATCCGTTCATGACAACTAAGCCAATGTAGATCCCACATCTTCTGGGGGATGCGAGGATTCCTTAACAGTGTGTATAAAGCAGGTAAGGGAGTAGGGGGACATTTGGGAAAAATTACAAGGTCTGCACAAGTGGTATCTATCAAAAAATTATAAATGGCTTTCCTATTTTGAGTCATAATCATATGGCTAGTAATCTTCCATTGTTTTAAACGGCAAAAGGTATTGCGAAGATAAGAAGGGGTAGACGATACATATTTAACCTGTTTCAAAGTGTTAAGGTCCCAAAGATGAAACCAGGGTTGACAGGATTGAAAAAAATAAAATTCCCATCCCACATCATAATTAACTAAAAGTGGTTTAAGATTAGTCACAAAAAATAAACTATTATAAAAAAATAATGGGTGTATCATATTAAGACCACCTTCCTTGAAAGGTAAGCAGGTAATGGAACGCTTAATGGGATTCAGGCGGCTGCCCCACAAGGCCTGAAAAAATATACTCAGAAGTTTGATTTCCAAAACACGGGGAGGGGGAAAAACATAAGCCAAAAACAAAAAAATCGGGAGCAAGTGAGACTTTATCAAGTAAACCCTCTATTTTTTTTACTGAGTTTCCAGGTGTTCCAAAGAGAAACTTTGGCCTGCGCTAGGTCCAGTTTGGGAGTCCAGTTGACAATGTCTAAAGGACCTGAGCCAAACAGAATGCCCAAAATCTTAATGGGGTGTCACAAAGTGCAATACTGGAAACTATTACATCATTCGACTGCTGAGATCCAAGCCGTCGGCCAACACATTTCTCCAAGTTCAGGGATGCTCCTGAAACAAGACCAAAGGACTTACAGAGATGGAGAGATGCATCTGCCGAAGGAACATCAGCTACTATTAAACTCATATCATCAGCATAGGCTAAAACAGAAAGTGGTAAGGAACAAATAAGCCTAACAGTGTGTGCTGTATTAATGGTGCGAAGTAAGGGATCCAAAAAAAAGATATACAAAAGGGGACTGAGTGGACACCCTTGTCTAACACCTCTCTTTAAAGGTATCAATGGACCCTTCCAGCCATTAACAAGAGGGATAGAAGTGGCTGTACAGTATAATAAGCATAACCAGGAGAGAGTAGTCACAGGAACCCTATAATGTCTCAAAACCTGCCATAAAAAGTCATGACTCACTGAATTAAATGCCTGTCTTTGATCCAATGAATACAGGAGGCCTGTTAACCTATTTGAATTGCCATGTTCCACCAATTCCCATAATAAAAGGACATGATTATGTATACTTCTGCCTGGAACAATACTAGATTGAGCTTCCGAAATAACAAGAGGGGCCAGCTTTGCTAGATGGAGAGCAATAATTTTAGTTAAAATTTTAAAGTCCGTATTCAATAGGCTAAGAGGCCTCCAATTAGTCAGTTAATTTTCTGTCTCCTTTCTTATGGATATAGAAGGTACTACCCATATTAAATTCTAATGGTAAAGTATCAGCTTTTAAAAGGAAGTTGTAAACTGCGGCCAATTCCACGCTTAACTCAATATCAAGCAATTTATAAAGCTCATTCGGAAGGCCATCCAAGCCTGGAGATACTCCAGATCGCAGAGTTGTGATGACCTCAACTACTTCTCCTGCCTGAATATCACAAGCAAGCATATCAGATACTGATTGTTGCACATCAGGAACAGAAATGGGACTAAGGAAGGTCAATATATCATGTAGACATATAAGGAATGGACTGAATAAGTTTTGAGTATACTTGGCCACATAATTTTGGATAAGCCTAGAATCAGTAATTGTATGACCAGCTTCAGTCACAATAGTATCAATGGTTCTCCCCATAACCTGTTTAGAAAAATGTGCAAACAGGCAGATCACATCATAGGCACCTTTTACACTAAAACGTTGACGTTGTTGCATTGAAGCATATTTTTTGGAGTGATATTCCATTAAAGATTTTTTCAGGGTACTAATTTGTGAAGAAAAATCCTGGCCAGTGGTATACGAAAGGGTAAGGAGTTTTTGCAGCTGATGTCGTGTCCTATGGTATGTGAAATAACAATCTTCATGATGTGTTTTGCTAAAGGATTTCAGTAATTTCGTCAAATCCTTCTTCGTATCTAACCACCACCACCAAGGATCATCATAAAGAAAAAACACTGATTTTCTGTTTTGAAAAAAAGATTTAAGAAGTGTTAACAACAGAGAATTCTCCAATAAGGAAACATTAAATTTCCAAGTGCCAGGACCAAAAGTTGCAACATTCTTAGGACCAAGAAAATGGTAAGCAAATCATGATCTGAAAATTCAGCCACCTGTACTTCAGCAGCGGAAGTTTGTAAAAAGGAGGACACAAAAAAAAATCTATCCGGGTAGCTAAAGAGCCTTTATGAAAGGTAACGGTATGTGTCTGGGTGACAGAAAGATAAGTATCCTTCAGTTTTGCAGAAAATAAAAGATTTTTGAGAAACGTGGTATCACAAAATAATTTTGTGGTTTTTGAGAATGAGGACCTGTCCTTAGTGGACAGCCCACAATTGAAATCACCACCAAAAATGATGTGCATAGAGGTATAAAGATAGGGTCGAACCACTTTCAAGAGTTCAATCCTAAGCGACTTGGTTTGTGAGGCATAAATATTGATAATCCGAAAAGGGATAGAAAGGAACCTAAAGTCTATCAATAATACTCTGCCAGGGCATAAATCTAGAATCTAATAATAGAGACATTAGGAAGATGCAACAAAATACCCACCCCAGAACATGTCTCCTGTCCAAATGACCAATAGGAGGGGCCTAAATGCCAGGATTTTTGGGCCCTAGAAATTTCAGGCAAAGAATGGAATCTAACATCTTGTAGAAGTATGAGACCGGCAGTAAGGCAAGACAAAAAAGGAAAAAACTGAATCCCTCTTATGTTGTTTCTTTATACTGTTAACATTAACAATATGTATTGCAAAAGAAGTAGACATATGCATAGCAATCACCTCTGTCTACCCTTCCTTGGGGTACATTCTTTATGTTTTGTCTTGGCCTTGGCTTTCCTTTTTTGGGACCCCACATGGTCGATAGGGACTTCAGTATCTGTAGTAAGTTCAGGGTGAGAGGACTGGACAGAAGAAGAGTCAGAATCTGTGTTTTCAGAAGTATGTCGCAGCAATTCATATTTATTCGTCAAAGGGAGAGTCTCTACCCTCTGAGCCTTAGAGGAAGGTGAACCAAACTTTCTTGAACCCCTAGTAACTCTAGAAGGTGTAGTAAAAGGGTCAGAAGGGGAAGGTTCCATTGTTTCTAATGGAGCCGGTGGGGGGGTCCCATAGAAGAGCCACCTGAAGTAGAACAGCTAGGAAGAACTGGGGAAGAAGGAGGGTGAGGAGGTAGAGAAAACGTAACAGGTTGTGGGACATGCTCAGTCAAATCCTCCCCAGCAGTTACTACAGTGGCAGTGGAAACAACACTATGTGATTCAGCTAAAGTAGTAGGAGGGGGGCAACTGTAGAAGTAAAAGAAGAGGGACCCTTAATGTTAGAGCGTTGGGCCACTGTAATAATAAGCCGTTGCTCCTCTCCATCAGCTAAAGTAGGAGAATTATGGGCAGCCCAGGAACACTGCTGAAAAGTATGTCCCCGGTCTTCACATAAACACAGAGAGGTTCTTCAGTACACTGTGAGCCTGCATGACCAAGACTACCACAAACAGTACATTTAATAGTGTCACAAATGCTGCTGAGCATGAGAGGCAGAACCGCACTTATAACAGGCTTTAGGTTGTCCGGAATAGAACAAAACTCCCCTATCCCTGCCTAACAGAAAACTATGGGGTAGGTGTTGAATACCAGTATCAGTAGTCCGGAGCATAACCCTAACCTTCCACCCTCCCGTCCACAAATTTTCCGAATCAAAAATAGCTTCAGGGTCAGACAGCACTGTACATCTTTGTTTCAGCCAAACTGTAATATCATTCAAACTAACACCTTCATTTCTAAACAGAATAGTAACAATCTTTTGTGCAGGTTTCATTAAAGGAATTGCACTGAAAGGTGACCATAAAGGGGTATTTTTCAACAGATGAAACTGGGACCAAAATTTCTCTAAACCTTTTAAGGTTTTAAAACTTATATCAAAATGGGACTCATTAGAAACATGTATCAATGCGTGGATATCATAAGCAGCAAATTTCATGGAATCTTTAAGCAAAGTGCGCCCAACAAAATCCCTATCAGGCATTTCAGGTAAACCCCCCAAATACTGTAATCTGACAGCATTGTGTCTCTTAGCCTGTTGGGTGGGAACAGAAAAACAAGATGCATACATTTTAGTAGATGTAGAAGCAAGAGAAGTCGGTCATTCAGTCCGTTGAGGTGGTAGACCAGAGCCCTGGGGTGGTAAACTTCGGTGAAGAGGGTCGGAGTCTGAAAACGGAGTTGCAGGAGAAGTGGAAACCAGTAAATTGAGAATTGGATTCTGTGTTAAGTGCAAAGCAGGCGTAAGCGTAAAGTCCAACTGGTCTTGCACAGGAGAAATAGCTGGGGCGTCTGCAGGGGTGATCCGAATGGGGGAAGGACTGGAGCGCCAGGTACCGACAGCTGGATCCCTCTCCCACCCTGCCGCAACAAGAGCAGAGTCAACTGACCAGTCTCCCTGAGGAACAACCTCTGCAGGGGGCAAGTCAGATGCAGAGGTTCGTGGAAGAAGATCGGGGGAAACAGTAAGGTTTTCAGGAGAAGTTTCAGCAGCAGGAGCAGAAGAAATTGTCGAACAGACCTCATTGGAATGTGGAAATGTCAAGGCTGTCCTTCGGGCGTCTGACGCAGCAGTCTGCAACAGTGAGTCAGAATCAGTAGGCAGCTGCAAAGCTGAGTTCTTAAGTGCTAAAAGCTACTGTTTCTTTGTAAGATAACGTGTTTCCTCAAGTAATAGCAAAGCATCCACATCTGTATGTCGTAAACATTCAGTATTATGTAGAGACTCTTTAGCAGATGCTAGCTGTTGCAGTATAGGAACTGACTGGGAAGAAACAATTGTTTGCTTACTTTGATCCATCGAGGCTTCTGAGAAAGGAAATGAACTGGGAGATGCATGCAACTTAGATCCATTAGAAGCAGCTTGAGGAAGAATCGATGAGGTCTCTGGCAATCCAGAGACAGGGGAGGAGACCAACTCCCTTGCCTCCAACACCTCCATGTCCTCCACAGCAAGTCCAGAGGCAGCCATCTTGGTCCCACAGGAAAATGGGTCCCCCCTGCTCACAGGAAGCAGAGTAGGGGAATTTCCCCGGTGTCCTGGCCAAATTTCCCTCATTCAGTAAAAATACCACCAACCGCTTAATCTAGTTCAAGGTCAGTTGGCATTCATCTGCATCCCCCCTCCCCCGGGCCATGCCTGAAAATAGGCAGGATTAGTCTAGTGCACTTACTCGGTCAACAAAAACAAAATAAATAAAATAAATAAATTGTGCACCACATGTACGAAAACACATTTTGGGCAGGATGTGACAAATGACAGCTGTACTGCTCATAAGGAGGTGTAAAAAAATGGCAATGTTGAAAATCTGTAGTGAAAACATGAAAAATTAAAGTCACACGCGTGCATAGAAACTGCACAATGTACGCCTGTAATGTAATTATTTTGGGGATTATTTTTAACCAAATTTTCAATATAAGCATTTTGGGACCTCCACTCATGAACAATGTCACTGTGATTTTGTTAATGTGCCCGGAACGTTGATTTCACACAGTGACTGCGCCATTGTGTGCCACATGCGCAAAAACATATTTTGGGCAGGATGTGAAAAATGACAGCTGTACTATTCATAAGGAGGCTTGAAACAATGGCAATGTTGAAAATCTGGAGTGACAATATTAAAAATTGTTGAAGTTACGAGTGTGCGTTTAAACTGCGCAACACACGCTCATAACACAGTCACTTTTTGGAATCTTTCCACCAGATTTGCAAGATAGGCTTTTTGGGACCCCACCTCATGCACAGTGGCATTGTCATTTCATTAATCAGTCCCGAAAGGTGATTCTGCACAGTGACCAGGAAATGACCTTTCGGGACTGAATAACAAGAGGACATTTGCATGTGTTCATGATGTGAGGTCCCAAGAACCCTATGTTGGAAATTTGGAGGCAAAATTCAAAAAAATGGCTGAGATATCCACCCAAGTTGAACACCCCCCCCCCATTTATGCCATTATACAGCTTATCAGCATTTCTTCAGTTCGCAGTTGGCTTTGAAGAGTGCAGACGTGTTCCCGATTAACAGAAGATCGCAGCACCGGACCTCCAGAGGTAAGTATGGGGTGAGGGGGGGTGTGGGGAGGTGGGGTGCACAAGGGTGGGTGCAGGTTGGGGGAAGGGGCACTGCCAACAGCGAGGGACCGTTTTCTTTGTTTCAGGGACAGAAAAAAAAACACTATGGACAGTTTTCTTTCTTTACAGATGAAGCAAAAGAAATGTTGAGCACATTAGGGTGGGCTCCAAGTGTGCCCCATGACTTTCGGGGGGGTGATGTTGGCCACACTAGGGTGGGCTCCCAGTGTGCCACACAATGAGGGTGGGGCAGGGACAGGAACATGCTGATGCGGTCAGCTTTCCTTAAACAGAGGCACGCTGGGGTAGGCTCTCAGTGTGCCACACAATCTGGGGGGAGGTGTTGGACATGCCGACAGGGGGATTGGACACCCCCAAGTCAGCTTTCTGGGGATTGTGTGGCAGACAGCGACAACCACCGCCACTATGTTTATTATGGGTTCTCAGATTAAATGTCCTATCTGCTAGCTGGAATTCCAGGCCATCCATCAACTCAGCATCCCTATTGTATTGTACCTGGACCACAGTTTTCTTGCATCTGTTGGGACCATACTAAATGTGAGTGCTTGGCTTCTGAAACACTGTATAATGGAATACAACCTAGTTTATATAGTACATTTCATGCATACTGCATCCCATAACACTTTACAAAGCAATAAATTAGATACTGGTAGTGCAGGGATTGCACGTAGTATACCTGCAGTAGCCATTAGATGCACTGATATTACACACACACATCCATATAACATTAGTGCCTGTTGGTCATCACAGGCTAACTGCAGGGGGTGTTTCTTATGCAGACCATCCAAGACTCCCTGCAGGGAGCATTTCAGGGGGAGTTTCTCAGGCAACTAGTTAAACAGCTCACTCAACATGGGGCAATACAGGACCTGGTGCTAACAAACAGGGACAGTATTGCAGACAGAAAGATGGGATGCCATCTGGGGACCAACAATCACTGCAGTGTGGTTTAACACAAGGACAGCGGCACAGACAAACCACATGAGGACAAAGGATCTGGATTTCAGGAAGGCAGAATTTAAGAAAAATGGGTGAATGCCTCAGACAAACTTAGCAGGGAAGGATTGCCATAGTGGGATGAAGGAACAGTGGGGCAAATTATGGGATGGCATAACGAAGCCAACAAACTTCTGTGCAAAGAAAGTGAGCGAGAACAGGAGGAAAAAGAAAGAACTATGATTCTTGAGGGAAGTGGCTGTGAAAGTACAGGCTAAGGGGGTGGCATTCTGGAGGTACAAGGACATGCAGAGTGAAGAGGATAGGGAGGTGTACCAGGAAAAGCAAAGGGAAGCAGGGAAGGCCATGGGTTTCAAAAGCAGAATACCTCAGGGTTCAGTGCTGGGACCAGTCCTCTTCAATGTTTTCAAAAGCAATATTACAGAAGATCTAGAAGGGAAGGTATGCTTCTTTGCAGATAACACTAAACTCTGCAATAGGGTAGGGGAGGTACTCCGAAAGGGGTAGAGAGAACCAGTAGGGACCCAAGTAAACTCAAGAAGTGGTTGAGGGTATGATAGCTGGGTTTCAATGCAAAAAAAAGTGCACAATCATGCACCTAGGCCACAGAAATCCAGAAGCAGAGCACAAAATGTAGGGAGAGGTACTGACAGTCACAATGCAGGAAAGGGACCTTGGAGTTATCGTATTTGATTACCTCAAGGTGGGGGGCAGTATGACAAGACAGTGGGCAGGGCCAGTGGGATGCTGGGGTGCATAGGGAGGGGAATCACCAGCAGAAGGGGAGATGTGCTGTTACCACTGTATTGATCATTGGTGAGACCCCACCAGGGGTACTGTGTCCAGTTGTGGAGACCACATCTTAGAAAGGACATATACAAGACAGAAGGTAGAGGTTGTCTAGAGAAGGGCAACCAAAATGGTGCATGGATTGCATCATAAGCCAGATGAGGAGGAGAGACTGATCCAGGGTGTACATATTGAGATCCCTCAGAGGAGGGAGAGGGAGGGAGGACATAATAGAGACCTGTAAGTACAAGGGGACATGCAATGAAGCTGGAAGAGGGGACATTTATAAGGGATGTGAGGAAGTACTTCTTCAATGAAAGAGTGGTGGACGTCTGGAACAGTCTACCAGTAGAGGTGATGGTGCTAAAACAGTGGTGGGCTTCAAGCATGCATGAGATAGGCACAATGGAATGTTGGTATGAAAATGTGTGTGTGTGGGGAGGGGGGTAGTAGCCAGAGACTAGGTAGGGTCTGCAGTGACAGTATATACAGAGACAAACTGGGCAGACTACATGGGCCAAGGAGTCCTTATCTGCCAATAAATTCTTTTTTTTTTTTTATACTTTCTATTTCTACTCTTTCCCTCCCACGGCACTCCTCTCTCTTCGGGAGACACCTATGGCCGTTCTAGTCCCCACCTCCTACCTGTATCCTGTGGCGGTCCGTCCTCCACATAGTCTTGGCTTACACCCCAGCGGGGATGAGGTGGGGAGGCAAGGACCCTGAAATTCCTTGTCTCGTCAGGACGCCGGTCACTGGGGCAGGTAGGGGTGTTGGGGATGGGGGCATTGTGCTCCATCTACGCAGGAGTGCCGTGGGGTATTTCCGATGTTCCTCAGGAGTGGCCTCCGCCCTGACGTCAAGACGTATCCGCCGACGTCTGCCACTTACCATCCCCTTATGTGCTCCTGTCTGCTATGCCTCCGGCTTCCGCCAGAGGCCAGTCAGGCACCGAGCATGTGTCCTCTTTCCCTCCCAGGAGAGGAGAGCTGTCCTCGAATGCTCAATCCTCTCCTTCCCCTGCCAACCCCCAACGTCCCAGGCTCGTTCCTGAACCCAGGTCGCCGGCGTGCAGCGAGGTGTGGCATCCAGCATGCCAACCCTCAGCGCCACCGGGCCGGCCCGCCTGCCAATAAATACTATGTTTCTAACAGGGAATGGCCAGTTTCTCTGAACAGATATGTTGGAAAAAATCTGCAGGCAAAATCAGACTAATGGCTCAGACCCTAACAACAAACATAACCATGCTATTTTAAAATTCATCTGAGTATACATCTTACCAATCCCTAACGAGGCAAGCCTGGGTACTGTGTGCTATCTGTGTCTGCTCCCCTTCCTCTAAAGTAGTCCATCTGCTCAATAGCTCGCTGTTCTCCCATGAGGCTTGCCCATCTTAGACAGTCAGTCAGTTACTGGATTTTGTTAACCAGGTAGGCTCACTGAGACACGCATTCCTTTTTCAGGAGCAACCAGATTAATTGCAAACAATACAGAGACTGAAAGTAGTTAACAGGGTTCTGAGAATAACAATAAATCTTATGTAACAAAGAACAATAATAACAATGGTAGTAACACATTCATACTCTCAAAAAAGAAAATCAGAGTACAATATGCATGGTCTATACCCACCTGTCAGCTATCTGTAGCCACCCCCCCCTTTTACATTGCCCCATGCTTTTCATTTTTACTGTCCTGACCATGCCATCTGGTCTGATCTTGTTATTTTACTGCTGATACTATTTATTACATACTGCTGTTTTGCACTTCTGTTTTATGGACTGCTGCTCATCAGTGGCTGTTTTACTGTTGTTATATTTCTGTGCCTACTGTTATTTATTCTAGTAATTACTGCTCATGTACCTATCCCGCAGAACATATCTGGAAACAAGCTCTTTATAACTCAGTGTGCTTTTTTGGGCCAGACTGTGTAAATAAATAAACTGTGCCTTCCCCGGCATTATTAAAATATTAAATCCAGTGATATTATGTTCCAACAGAAACATAACTAGTCAAATGTTATAGGTATCCAGCCCTTGTTTCTTTATCTAATTTGAGAGCCTATACCATGCCCCCTTTGGAGTGGAAAGCTGTTTCCTGATATTTCTCTTAATCCTACCTCTTATAACCTGACTTTGTGCACCATTGTTATAATATTTTGAACTAGCTGAAAAAGTTTCTGTTCTGTATTATCAATCCTCTTCAGAATGTTTAATACCACTGTCATAGCTCCCCTACCCTTCTCGACTGTGAGCATACGTGCTCCAATTTCTCCACATAGCTCAGCTTCTCTAACCCTCTACTCATCCTTTAGAAACATAGAAACATGTCGGCAGAAAAGAACCGCCTGGCCCACCAAGTCTGCCCAAGGTGCCTAACAGAAGACTAGAACTTCCTCCCACAACCTCCCGGTACCAGACCCATTTGGCCATCCCAAGCTCTCTTAAAGCCCCTTACGGTGATCTCCCCTATCACCTCCTCTGGGAGTTCATTCCATTTTTCCACCACCCTTTCAGTGAAAAAGTTATTTCTGGTGTTTCCCCTAAACCTGCCTCCCTCTATCTGTAGCATATGTCCCCTGGTCCTCTTGTGCCCCTTTAGTTTAAAAATTCCCCTTTCTGGTTCTCTGTTTATCCCCTTCATACTGTATACTTAAAGGTCTCAATCATATCCCCACATCCTTTCTGTGCTCCAGGAAGCACATTCCCAGTTCACTCAATCTATCTTCGTATGTCAGGTGACTAAGCCCAGCCACCATCATAGTCACTCTTCTCTGCAGCCTCTCCAGACTTTTTTCGTCTCTTTTCAGGAACAGACTCCAGAATTGCACCCCATATTCCAATTGCGGTCTAACCAGCAGTTGATACAAGGGGATGATAACCTCTCTCTTCCTGCTAATGAATCCCCTCCCGATGCAGCCCAGCATCCTGCTAGCCTTGGCTACTGCCTGCCCACATTGTTTAGCTATCCTAAGGTCCCTGGAAACAATAATTCTCACATCCCTCTCCTCCTTAGTCTCTTCCAGTGCCAGACCCCCCCCCCCCCCAGGTAGTAAGTCTTATTCTGGTTTCTCCTCCCCAAGTGCATGATTTTGCACTTTTTTATGTTAAAGACCAATTTCCATCTTTTGGACCAGTCCTGCAATAATCCTAGGTCTCTGTGCATATTTTCTCTCCCCTCCTGGTTTTCCACCCCATTACAGATCTTCATGTCATCTGCAAAGAGACACACCCTACCCCTTAGACCCTTAGTTATATCTGCCACAAATATGTTAAACAGCAGTGGACCCAACACAGACCCCTGGGGAACCCCGCTTGTGACCCTTCCCTTCCTTGAGGCAACACCATTTACTATTACCTTCTGACTCCTAATCGTTAGCCAGTTTTGCACCCATCTAACTACCCTCACCCCCAGTCTCAGTCCATCCAATTTATAGATCAGTCCCCCATGCAGAACGGAATTAAACACCTTCCTAAAGTTAAGATACGCAATATCCACTGATCCCCCTTGGTCCACTTCCCTATTGACCCCGTCAAAAACTCTGTTAAGTTAGTTTGACAGGACCTCCCCTTAGTGAATCCATGCTGATGCCAATCAATAAGTTTATTGTCCTCCAAATGCTGATGAATCCTGCCCTTCAGCAACTTTTCCATAATTTTGCCTACTATGGATGTTAAGCTCACAGGCCTATAATTACCTACCTCTTCTCTATCACCCCCCTTATGAAGAAGGATGACGTTTGCCATCCTCCAGTCTTCTGGGACCTCCCCCGTCTCCAGGGACTTGCTAAAAAGAACTGCTAAGGGAGCTGCCAGAATATTCCTAAATTTCCTCAGCACCCTAGGATGCACCCCATCCAGCCCCATGGCCTTGTCCACTCGTAGCTGCTCTAACTCTCTCAAGACTGCCTCCTCCACAAATGGGCTCATATCAACCCCCCATCTTTGCCTTAACTCCTGTACTAATGTCTGCAAAATCTCCCTCCCCCTCTACCCAAAATACTGAGCAAAATAATTTATTTAATAACTGTGCCTTATCCCCATCATCCTCGATCAAGACCCCCTTCCTTGTTTCTAAGTCTGTTTATCCCCCTACCAGTTGTCCTCTTCTCACTGGCATACCTAAAAAAAGCTTTGTCTCTGGTCTTGACTGACCTGGCAATTTCCTCTTGTTTTGGCCTTCATTCTCAGCACCTCTCTGCCTGCCTCCTTTTGCCTCCTCTGGTATATTTTCTAGTCTTCCCCCCTTTGTGTTATCTTGAATTTCCTGAATGCCCTTCTCTTCTCCCTAACCCTGCCTGCTACCTCCCTGCTAAACCAACAAGGTTTTCTCTTCCTCCTGGTCTTATGAACCCTCCTGACAGAGATTTGTTGCCCCAATTATGGCCTCTTTAATACCTCCCACATACCATCCACCCCCTTCCTACAGATCTCCTCCTTAATGCCGCCCACATATAGTCCCCCATGCTGGTAAAGTCTACCCTTCTAAAGTCGAACACTTTTGCCTTGGTTCTAGTACCCACCACAGTTGTATGCACAGTGAACCAGACAACACTGTGGTCACTTCAACCAATGTGTTCTCCCACCTCAACTTCATCCACCCTGTCTCCATTTGTCAGTACTAAGTCCAGAAAAGCCCCTTCCCTGGTGGATTCTCTAAGCAGCTGCCTCAGTAGGGCTGCCTGCAGACAATCACTATAGCCCTGCTCCTCCCCAATTTGGCTGAGGAAGTGTCCCAACTCGCGTTGGGTAGATTCAGATCCCCCATCAACAGCACTTCACCTTTATTAGCCATTCTCATTATATCTTCCAGCATCTCCTCCTCCTCCGTGTCAGTTTGTGAGGGCAGCCTGTAAATCACCCCTACACTTACCTCCTCCCCCTTCCCTATAGGCAATGCTACCCAAATGGACTCTACTCCTCCAGTTCTACTCTGTAATTCCACTACCTTGATGTCCTCCCTCACATATAGTGCTACCCCACCTCCTCTTCTATTCTCCTTGTCCTTCCTGAACAATGTGTACCCAGGTATTTCCATGTCCCAGTCCTGGTCCCCATGACCCCAAGTTTCTGTTACCTCCATCAAGGCCTGTCTCAGCCATGACTGCTGTCAGGTCTGGCAACTTGTTGCCCAGGCTCCGTGCATTTGTGCACATTCCTCTCCACTTTCCTAGTTCCCTGTGTCCTTGACCCCCCTCTGTCTTACCCGTCCCTTCTATCTCTGGTATATATATTTTTTTCCCTGTACCTATTCTTGTTTCAACTTAGGCTTTTTTGGGGGAGGGCTGTCTTCCCCCCCGAACCTCCATCCAAGACATGTACAGTCCTGAACCCCCGGCTCTAGTTTAAATTTAGCTCACTATCCAGGAATTCCTCCATCTTGCATCAAAGCACTAATACTCCCTCCCATTTTAAGTGAAGCCTATCTTGAGCAAAGAGACTTTCATCCCTCCATGTACTGCCCCAGTCTCCCAGAAATCTGAACCCTCTCTCCACACACCAGCCTTTTAGACAACCGTTGAATTCCTCTATTCTGTGCTTCCTGTCAGAACTTGCTCTCGATAGCGGCAGCACCTCCGAGAACATAAGTGACTTAAACCCTACCCCACTGCAGAACCTGGCCAGGGCCCCGAACTTAGCCTGCACCTCCATTACACTACTTCCCGCTTGATCATTTGTCCCTAGATGAAATAATAGGTGTGTGTTTTTGTCTTGGGTTTTCCCCCAGGACGGGATGTAAGAAAAAATTACTCACCTTAGTAATTATGTTTCTTCTAGTGGAGTATTGCTGTATTCTGACTATTGCAGTTAGGTCCTGCCTTTCAACTGCCCCGGAGAACAAAGGGTTAACTTTTCTATGCCTTCCATAGAACGTTCATCACAAGCTCAGTTGAAGGCCCTGTCTGTTGTTGTTTAAAGTGCAACCGTCAGATCTTTACGAGCAAAAACTCACTAGGTGCTCTGTGTGGAAACTGTAAAATTTTTACTAGCCAACTGGCAAATATATATAATGTTTTTGGTTTCAAAGGAAGACTCAAGTCAGGAAACCCAAAAACCAAAACACATCCAAAACACAACATTCCACCCAAACAAAAAAAGGAAGGTGTAAAAAGGACACCCATAGGGTGCCAACACTACTTCTGCCCACCCACATCCCAAAACAGATTCTGAGAGGGAGGCGGGGAGCAGAATACAGCAAGACTCCACTAGAAGAAAAATAATTACTAAGGTGAGTAATTTTTTTCTTCAAACAACATGAAGTCTTGCTGTATTCTGACTATTGCAGACTACCGAGCAGTACCTCCATGGAGGAGGGACAGAACCTACTTTGGGAATAGGCTCTGAAGTACTGCTGTGCCAAACCGAGCATCACTCCTAGTCTGGATATCCAGAGAGTAATGCTTGGTGAAAGTATGGACTGTTTTCCAGGTGGCTGCTTGACAAATTTCTAAGAGAGGAATATCCCTGGCAGCAGCCAGGGAAGCAGCTGTACCTCTTGTGGAATGAGCCCTCAGGCCTGAGGGTGGAGGTCTACCCAGTTTTTCATAGCAGAATTGTATACAAGAAACAATCCACCTGGCAATAGATCTCTTAGTGGCAGGTTTGCCTTTACCAACTTCTCCATAAGTGAGGAACAACTGGAGGGATTCAAACCTGTGACCCTTGGTACACTCTATGTAGTAGCTAAGGGCTCTTTTAACATTCAAACTGTGTAGCCTCCTCTCTCCCGAGGAGGAATGGTCAGTGAAGAAAACAGGAAGAGATATAGACTTGTTGAGTTGAAAATCTGAAACCACTTTAGGTAAGAACTTTCTGTAAGTTCTAAGGACCACTTTATCTCTGTGAAAAGAGATGAAATCAGATTCCACTGACAGGGCTTGCAATTTATTGATATGTCTGGCAGAAGTAATGGCTACCAAAAACACAGTTTTCCAAGTCAAGTACTTAAGCTCTGCTGAGGACAAAGGCTCAAAGGGGGGTTGCATAAGCTGAGCAATGCAAACATTAAGGTCCCAAGCAGGAGCAGGATCCCTAAGGGGGGGGGGTTGGTATGAAGCAATCCCTTGAAAAACTTACAGAATACAGGATAGGATGACAGAGAGGAAGACTTGCCTACTGACAGGAAAGCAGAAACGGCTGCCAAGTGAACCTTGAGGGTAGCTGGTCTGGGGCCTAGGCCATTAAGATGGCCCATACAGTCCAGAACCGTAGGGAACCCAGCAGAGTCTGGAGAAATATTCTTCTTAGAACACCAAATGCTGAATCTTTTCCATTTGGAGTTGTAAGTCTTTCTGGTGGAAGGCTTTCGAGAAGCCTTAAGGATATCCAGAACCCCTTGGGAAAGAAGCAAATCTGCAAACTCTAACTTTTCAAGAGCCAAGCCTCGAGATTAAGAGACTGAAGGTTCGAGTACCAAATCCTCCCCTGAGAGGATGTTAACAGGTTGTAATTCCTGGGAAGAGACAGGGGGAGGTGGAATGTTAGGGACAGCAACAAGGGATACCATGGCTGTCTTGCCCAGTCTGGAGCAATCAGAATCACTATTCATGGTTGTGACCTTATCTTGATTAACACCCTGAACAGGAGAGGGAAGGGGGTAAAAGCATACAGAAATTTCTCTTCCCAGTTCAGAATCAGAGCATCCAGGGGGACTGATCCCAAGACTGGGGGTCTGCAACAAAAGAGAGGACGTTGGTAATTGTCTGGGGCAGCAAAAAGATCTCTCTCTGGAGTGCCCCATCTCGAGAAAATCACTTTCAAAACCAGAGGATCCTGGGTCCATTTGTGATGGCCCTGGGATATCCTGCTCAGTGCATCTGCTAGGACATTGTCCTTCCCTGGGAGGTGAACTGCTATCATAGAGGTTTGCAGGGAATAGGTCAGGGATCACAACTTCATTGCTTCTGTGCACAAGGCCATAGACCGAGTGCCTCCTTGCTTGTTGATGTACCACATGGTGGTGGTGTTGTCTGTTCTGACCTGAACCACCTTGTTCTGTACAGATTTGGAAAAAGCTTGCAGTGCCAGAAACACTGCTCTGAGTTCCAAGAGACTGATGTGAAGCAGAGATTCCTAAGGTGACCACAGTCCTTGGGTGGTAAGATCCCCCAAATGGGCTCACCACCCCAGCAGGGAAGCATCTGTGGTGAGTATCACTGAATGAGACTGAGTGACAAATGGAACCCCTTCTTTCAAACTGTCCTGATCCTGCTACCATTGCAAGGCTTGGATTAGGGTTCAAGTCACTGGGATTAGTTTGGTAAGGGAATCCTTTCTTTGGAACCAAAAGGCTCTTAAGTGGAACTGAATGTCCCTCATTTGGAATCTTGCTCCCTGGACCACTGCTGTGGAGGCTGCCATGTGGCCCAGTAGCTGAAGGAAATGCCTTGCTGGTCGAGACACCTGATGGGTGAATGAAGAGGTCAGTTCCATAAGGGTCCTTGCCATTTCCAGAGGAAGGAAGGCTCTTGCCTTTACCGTATCCAGTTCTGCACCTATGAAGGTGAGGAGCTGCACTGCATCGAGAACTGGCTTTGGTAGGTTGAGAAGGAATCCTCAGGAAGTGAGCACTTGCTGGGTCACTTGCAGATGTGACTTGAGTTGGTCTGGAGACTGACCTACTATGAGCCAGTCATCCAAGTATGGGAAAATGGAGATCTTTTGTCTTCTTAGGAAAGCAACAACTACTGCCAGGCACTTTGTGAAGACCCTTGGGGCTGATGTTAGGCCAAAGGGCATTGCTCTGAATTGATAGTGACCTGAGGGCAACTCGAACCTGAGGTACTTTCTGTGGGAGCACCTGATGGGAATGTGAAAGTAGGCATCTCTGAGGTCCAGGGAGGCTAGTCAGTCCCCTGGCCTTAGAGAGGGAAGGATAATTCCCAGAGTTACTATTTTGAACTTTGGCTTTAAAAGATGTTTGTTCAGATATCTTAGGTCCAGGATGGGTCGCCACTCTCCTGTCTTTTGGGGGCTAGGAAGTACCTGGAGTACAATCCTTTGCCCCTGTGTAGGGTGGGAACTCTCTCTATAGCTCTGAGAGCTAGGAGAGAAGAAACCTCTGCCTCTAGGGCAAGGGTCTCTGAGAGATTTGCAGGGCAAAAGATCTGGCTCTCATCTTGGGAAATTTTTGAAGCTGAGAACCAGTCCCTGGTTTACTACTTCCAGGACCCACTTGTCTGATGTAATAGACATCCAGTCCTGGACAAAGTAAGCCAGCCTTCCCCTACTGGTATAGGAGAATCGACCGGGCAGACCCATCAGGGTGTCTGCTTGGCAGGGGCTTTAGGCTGAGGGGTGGATGCAGGCCTGCTCATCCCCCTTCTGACTCTCCCTCTAAAGAACCCCCTCTGCAAAAAGGAAGAAGAGGAGGCCTGAGCTTGGTAAAAAGGCTTTTAGAAAGGCCTGCCCCTGCCCCTGGACTGCTGCCTTTGAGGAGTAGCTTGCCTTTCTTTGGCCTGAGCACTCCTGTAAGTGGTCCTGTATTCGTCCATTTTCTTCATGTAATCCTCTGTCTGCTCCCCAAACAGAGAATTACCAATTACAGGAAAATCCATGGCCTTAGCCTGGGTATCCTGTGAGAGGCTAGTACATCTGAGCCAAGCCATTCTCCGAAGAGCCACAGATGTAGCCATGACTCTTGATGATACATCATTGGAGTCCATAGCAGCATGAAACTGTACTTTCAATGCCTCAATCCCATCTGCAGCCACCTGCTCCAACTCCTTGGCAAGCTGGGTGGAAGCCTGTTTAGCCAGTGTCAGTACAGTGTCCCAGCTGGACTTCTGGTACCTGGCTGTATAGGCCATATAGTTAGCCTGCCTGAGTCCCAAAGATGCTGCCATGTATTGTTTCTTTGCCATGGCATCAATCTTCCTGGAGTCCTTGTCTTGGGGGTGTGATGCCAAGGGAATGTTTGCCTTATCACAGGCAGCAGCCTGTACAACCCCAACATGGCTGCATTGCTGAAAAAGGAACTCTGTGCCTGAGCCTGAGAGAGTGTACCTCTTGTCCATTCATCTGTCCACAGGAGGTATAGAAACATTGAATTTGATGGGAGATAAGGACCGCTTGGCCCACCTAGTCTGCCCATTTTCCTACCTAACAGATAAGCTGCAGATACTAGTTAACCAACAGCTTACTTCCTCCTACCCCCCACTAGGACTGCCTTATGTCTGTCCCATACACTCTTGAATTCCCCCACTGTTCTTGACTCCACGACCTTCTCAGGGAGGCTGTTCCATGCATCCACAACCCTCTCTGTGAAAAAATACTTCCTCATATTATCTCTGAGCCATCCCCCCTCTATCTTCAAATTGTGCCCCCTTGTTCTTGCACATCTCTTTTTCTGAAAGATGTTACCCTCTTGGACTTTGTTGATTCCCTTGAGGTACTTGAAAGTTTCTATCATGTTCCTCTCCCTTCTTTCCTCAAGGGTATACATATTAAGCTCCTTTAGTCTTTCTTCATATGTCTTCTGGTGCAGACCCTGCACCATTTTGGTTGCCCTCCTCTGGACAGCCTCCACTTTGTCTATGTCTTTGCGGAGATGGGGTCTCCAGAACTGCACACAGTACTCCAGATGGGGTCTCACCAACTGTCTGTACAGAGGGATAACAACTTCCTGTTTTCTACTATTGATGCCTCTTCCTATGCATCCCAGTATCCCCCCAGCCTTCTTAACTGCCTTCTCACATTGCTTGCCCACCTTTAAGTCATCTGATATAATTACCCCCAGGTCCCTTTTCATTTTTACTGTTGTTGGTATCTCACCCCCCATTGTGTACTCTTCCCCTGGGTTTTTGTTTCCCATGTGCATTACCTTGCACTTCTTTGCATTGAATCTGAGCTGCCATACATTTGACCATTCCTCCAACCTTGCCAAGTCCCTTCTCATCCTTTCCACTCCATCTTGTGTATCAACCCTGTTGCAGATCTTTGTGTCGTCTGCAAAGAGACATACTTTTCCTTCCAGTTCCTCTGCAATGTCACTTATAAAGACATTAAAAAGGACCGTCCCAGTACTGAACCCGCGGTACCCGCTAGTAACCCTCCTTTCTTCATCTGTACCCATTTACTACTACCCTTGCATCCTGTTGTCTAGCCAATTTTTATCCAGGCTACCACATTGGGACCCACTCCAAGGCTGGCTAACTATGTATCAATCTTTGTGGGGACAGTATCAAATGCCTTGCTAAAATCTAGGTAGGCCATGTCCACAGCCCTCCCTGGTCTACTACTTTGGTCACCCAGTCAAAGAAATCTATTAGATTCATCTGACACGACCTTCCCATCCATGAATCCATGCTGTCTTGGGTCCTGTGCCCCACTGGCCTCTAGGTACTCAACAATTCTTTCCTTCAAGTGATTCCATCATTTTCCCTACCACTGAGGTCAAACTAACTGATCTGTAGTTTCCTGCCTCTGTCCTGCTCCCACTTTTGTGAAGAGGAATCACATCTGCCCTCCTCCAGTCCTCAGGTACCACCCCATCCTCCCATGATTTGTTAAAGAGAGTAGTCAGTGGTGTCACTAGTTCTACCCTAGTTCTTTTAGAATTCTTGGGTGAATCCCATCAGGCCCCATTGCTTTGTCCACCTTCAATTTTATTAGTTCTTTCAGAACCCTTTTCTTCTGTAAATGGACTGGTATAGAGCCCGTCTTCAGAGTGTTTCTCTTGCTTGGTTTGGTAACTCTCCTCCTCTTCCTTTGTGAATACTGAGCAGAAATATTCGTTCAGTATCCCTGCTTTTCCTGTCCCCTCTACCCACATTTCCCCCCTTTATTAAGCCTCAGTATCCTCCTTTGGTCTTTCTTCGCTCCTAATGTACCTATAAAAGGTCTAATCCCCTTCTTAACAGAATTGGCTATCCTTTCCTCAGTTTGGGCCTTTGCTATTCTGACTGCCTTCCCAAGCCTCTTTCTGCTTTAACTGATAAAGTTCTCTGTCCTGCTCCTTCTGTGTTTCCTTATATTTCCTGAATGCTATCCTTTTGCTTAACCTTCCCTGTCACTCTTTTTGAGAACCATAGCAGTTTTTTCCTTCATTGTGTTTTATTGATTTGCTTTACACAAAGGCTTGTTGCCTCTGTGATGGCTGTTTTGATTACTCCCATTGTTCCTCCACCCTCCTTCTTGCCTGTTTGCTAGTGCTTTTCTGAGGCACTCTCTCATTTTCCCAAAGTCAGCCCTCCTAAAGTCCAATACTCTTGCTTTTGTATGGCTTGATTGTATGGTTGTGTTTATCATGAACCACACTGTTTGGTGGTCGCTTGTTCCCAGATGGCTACCCACTTCTAAACCTGAGATTCTTTCTCCATCCCCATTTGAGAGTACCAGGTCTAAGATTGCTCCCTCCCGAGTGGGTTCCAGTACTAGCTGCCTGAGGCATGCCCCCTGTAGGGCATCAAGAATGACCCTGCTCTTGGATGTGTCTGCAGCAAAGGTGCTCCAGTTAACATCTGGCATATTCAGGTCGCCCATCAACAATATCTCCCTTTTTTCTACCATTCTAAGGAAGCCTTCCATCATTTCCTTGTCCATTCCCTCCCCCGAGATGGGGGTCTGTATACAACCCCCATGCGGATTGTCGTGCCATTTCCTGTCTCCAGGGTGATGCAGAGTGCCTCATCTGTTCCCTGTTTATTCTTTAGTTCTGTTGCTTTGATCCCTTCCTTTACATAGAGAGCTACTCCTCCTCCTCTTTTACCCTCCCTGTCCCTCCTGTAGATTGTGTATCCTGGTATGTTGACATCCCAGTCATGGTTCTCTGTGTACCATGTTTCTGTGACTGCCACGATATCCAGGCAACCCTCTTCCATCAATGCCACTAGTTCAGGGAGCTTGTTACACAGACTACGGGCATTGGTACTCATCACCCTCCACAATTTGATAGCCTTACCCCTTTTAGCCCCATTCCTGTCCTTACTGCCTTTGCCTTTTTTTACATTTACCTCTGTCCTGCTCCCTAATAACTTCTCTACCATGGTGTTTACCTCACTAATTACCATGTTTTGTGGGGGGAGGCTGGGATTTCCCTGCTCCTTTTCAGTGCCTCCCCCCTTGGTTAGTTTAAATGCTTGCCAATGAAGCATTTAAACCTCTCACCTAGGATCCTGGTCCCCCGGACAGATGCAGACCATTGCACCAGTATAGGTCTGCATCCTCCAAGTAGCTCCCCAGTCCCCAATGAAGCCAAACCCTGAGCTCCACACAGTTTTCAACCACTCATTGAATTCCCTGGTGGAGTGCCCTAGCATCACCCTTGCCATAGACAGGCAGCACCTCTGAGAAGATTTCCGTATGCGCTACTTGTCTAAGGCCCCTTCCCAACTCTACAAACTCCTCTTGCACTGCTCTGATCCCATTCCTAGTCAGATCATTTGTCCCTAGGTGGACAATGACATCCGGCTCCCTTCCTCGTGCAGCTGCTCCCACGATCACGAGGATTCGCTTCCTGTCCCTCCAAACCGTGGCGCCAGGAAGGCACCTTACCTCCCTCTCCCTTCCTCCCCATTTCTACCCCCCTAATTGAGTCCCCACCAGGAGTTGTTTCCTTCCCTGTGGGGTCCCATGCCACCTTCCTGTGGGTCTCCTTTGTGAAGGTTCCCAGCATCCTCCTTGGTCTCCACTGCAGGTGCCTCCATAGAGGAACCACTATCCACCAGAAGAGCAAATGAATTGTGGAGAGGTACAGCTAGTGGGATGCAACTCTGTTCCACCACGCTCTCCCTTCCTGAGCCCACCCTGGACCAGCCTCTCCTCTTTCTTGGCAACCTCTGAGGTAGTGGCATTGGCCCTGGTGGTCCCTGGGTGGGGGAGGAGGTTTCACGAATCCTAGCCAGGTCAGCCTGGAAATGGGCAACCTCTTCTCTCAGACCAGAGAGGTGCCTGCAAATAGGGCAGCATCGCAGACTCCAGAATGTCTCCCGGAACACTGCCGCCCCACAGCCATTGTATTCCACCACTCCTATCATGTCTTATTTTGTGTCCCCTCTCCTATTTCTCTGTATGCTTACTCTCGCCTCTCCTTACAACTCTCACCCTTCCTGTTCTGGGACAGCAACTTCCTATCTTCTTCAGTAGCCTCCTTCTTCCTTGCTCAATGTCAGACCACCAGCAGCTGGGGAGTTAGCTACTTTTTTTCCTTTAGGGTTGACAAAACCAATGTTTCTCTATGATCCTTCCCTTCCTACTGCCAAACAGGAAGTTTCTGTTGACAGTCAAATCCAGTGGCTATAAAAGTAGAACTGGCTTAGGGTGGGTGGGATGGAGGGCAATTAGTAAGAAAAAAGGCTAGCAACAGGAAGTTGTAGTTTGAGTCACCTGCTTTTATAGTGTCTAAGCCACACCCCCAATTAAGCTCTCTCTCCTCCTACTGGTTTAGCAAAGTCAGCTGATACAGTACCTTTACCAGCACGGAACACACACTGACTTTCTTTCTTTTCTTTCTTTCTTTCTTTTAACCCTAAACAACAATAATAATAATAATAAACTTTATTTCTTTTGCGCCTTTCAGACATCAAGGCGCATTACAAAATAACATCATAAAAACAGGTTAAAAACCAAACTAAAATATACAACTTTAATTAAAATCCATATCATCACCAATTGCCTTTGTCCATAAAAAGGATTTTAGACCTTTTTTAAAACCCTCCACTGTCGTGCACTCTCGAATCCCACGAGGTAGAGAATTCCAGAGTCTCGGCAGCACAAAACTAAAAGCGCGGGCGCCAGAAGATTTTAAAACAACTCTCGGAATCTCCAGCAACCCCTCGTTGGCTGAGCGGAGAGCTCGCATTGGAAGGTAAGGCACCAGAAGATCTTTCAGGTAATCAGGGCCCAAACCGTGTAGGGATTTATAAGTCAGTAAACCGACTTTAAAGGTGATCCACCACTGAACTGGCAGCCAGTGCAGATCCCACAGCACTGGTGTAATATGGGAGAGACGAGAGGTCCCCATTAACACCCAGGCCGCTGAGTTGCACTAGCTGCAAGCGGCAGATATCAACCCCAGGAAGCCCAAAGTAAAGGGAGTTGCAGTAGTCCAAGCGGGAGGTCACAAAGGCATGGATCAAGGTAAGCAGGTCGCCAGATGGAACCAGGTGCTTGATTCTGGCAATGTTCCTAAGATGGTAAAAGGAAACCTTCACAACCGCTGACACTTGCGCACGCAATGACAACTGATTGTCAAGGATCACCCCCAGATCTTGCACCCGTTCAGAGACAGGGAGCTCCACATCCCCCAGGTATAAACCTGAGGTTTGATTTGCCCCCATCCCCTCAATCCGGCGGCCAGGATCCATGACCATCACCTCTGTCTTCCCAGAGTTCAGCTTCAGCCAGCTAGACCTCATCCAATCCTGGATCTCATTGAGACAGTTGTTAAACACTGAGAGTGCTCTATTCTGGTCAGGTGCAAAAGACAGATAGAGCTGGGTATCATCGGCATAACAATGAAACTCCAGCCCATATCGTCTTACAATGTCTCCGAGGGGAAGCATGTACACCGTAAACAACACGGGGGACAGCACAGAGCCCTGAGGCACCCCACAGGACAGAGCGGTAGGATCAGAGGAAAATATCCCCAATACAACCCTCTGAGTTCTACCTGTGAGGAAGGAGGACAACCATCTGTGTACCAAACCTGACAGCCCACAGATGGATCTCAGGTGCTCGAGCAGCACCCCATGGTCTACAGTGTCAAATGCTGCTGACAAATCCAAAAGAACCAAAATGGACCGTTTTTTCTGGTCTCTCGCCATCAGGAGATCATTGAGCACCCGAACCAGCACAGTCTCAGTGCTATGTCTCTTTCGAAAACCTGATTGAAGAGGATCATAGATGTTATGGATGTATAAGTGGTTGTCCAACTGGGCTGCTACCACTTTCTTGATAACCTTCCCCACAAAGGGGAGGTTCGACATGGGTCTGTAGTTGGCTAGGGAATCTGGGTCCAAAGAAGCCTTTTTCAACACTGGTGTCACCACCACTTCTTTTAGGGAGCAGGGATATTCACCAGAGTCTAAGGAGCACCAGACTAACCTAGCTAGAACCGGAATGATAACCTCACCACAGCCCATAGTCAGGCCAGTGGGACCCGGGTCTAAACTACAGCTAGTGGTACGCATGCCCCGAACAAGTCTCATAACACCGTCGATATCCAGTCTTTCGAAGGAACTCCAGGTAAACGGGGTACTTGTAGCCGTAGGCTGGAGCACAGCAACTCCCATGGAGAGAGCTGTGCGAGTCTCGGCCCTGATGTCAGCCACCTTATCTGCAAAGAATCGAGCAAGTTCCTCACATTGTATTTGTGAAAAGGCTCGACGAACCTGCAGACAGGTTGTGTTGCACAGCCTTTCCACGGTTCAAAAGAGCTGGGCTGGTCGATTCCGTGCAGCAGCAATTTCTCCTTACAGGAATATTGCCTTCTTATGAGAAATTGCTGACTGATAGAGTTTATAATGCTCTAAGAGTCTAAGGCGGTTGGCATCTAAGCCGGATTTTCGCCAGCGCCTCTCCAACCTGCGTCCTAGTCACCGCTTCTCCCTCAGATCCTGATCAAACCAAGGGGATTGAGGGCAAAGGGAGAGAGGGTGTACACGGGTGGGAGTAATTAAATCCAAAGCAGCGGTAACAGCCTTGTTATAGGCTAGTACCAATTCTTCAGGATTAGAGCTCGTCCCAGGAAGTTCTGATAGGTCAAGAACTGCAGATAGGCCTTCGGGGGTAACATCCCGTAAAGGGAGGAACTTGACCATCTCCACAGGGGTAGGCCTATGCAGGGGGGTGCAAAAATTGAATCTCACGGTGTGATGGTCAGACCAACCAACAAGTTCCATCCCCACATCGGAGGCTTCAATCCCCAGCAGGAAGACCAGATCCAGCGAGTGGCCATGTTTCTGAGTGGCAGAGGTAACCACCTGTGTGAGGCCCAATGAACACATCAATTGGAGGAAGTGCTGACCAAATTGCGAGAGTTCGTCATCTACCCAGGCATTAAAATCACCCAGGACCATCAACCTGGGTGATTCAAATACCAGGTCGACGATGAAGTCTGCCACTTCCTTAAGGAATAGCATCTCGTCACTGGGTGGACGATAAACGAGTGCTATCCTATAACCCCCACCTGCCACTACAACACATTCAAAGGATCTGGTCTCCTCTACTGGAAAACTGGTGAGATCCAATTGGATCTTGAAACAGACCGCAACCCCCCTGCCCCTGCGATCCAATCTCGGGCGGTGTATCACCGAATACCCGGCTGGAACTGCGGCTTCCACTACTGGGCCGGCATTACTGTCCAGCCAGGTTTCAGTGATGCAAGCCAGGTCCACAGTGCCCACCAAGTCTGCTATAATGGCAGTCTTGTTCATGATGGACCTGGCATTGCAAAGCACTGCCCGGGTTGGATAGGACTCCTGGGATACCCCAACCACCTGCCCACCATTTACAAAGGTGGTGGTGCCCTTGGGTATGGAGACCAAGCAAGGAAATCCCCGTTCAGCACTCCATTTCACCCCAGGGCATCCTCTGGACTTAACCACTCGGAGGCGAGCACCCCACTCATCCATCCACCGCTGTTTACGCCCCCTGCCCCTCCGACACCTCCCATGAGCTATTCCCAAGGCCTTGCAACGTTGGAATATAGGGAAAAGCAATGGATGGGGAAAAGAAGGGCAGAGGGCATGAAGAGCGGCAGATGTATAGTGCAAGACGGGGAGGGTAGAAAGACATTTGATATTTTCATCTACAAACATGGCACCAAAATGATGGTCACTAAGCTCCCTATAATAAAATAAAATAAAATAAAAAAAAACAATGCAAACATTACAGAACAAACTAAAAAGAAAACTAAATCATAAATAAAGCAAAAACTTAACAGACAAAATCCACTAAATATAACCAACAACAAAATTAATTAATTAAACAATATACAGTCCAAAATTATAAAAAGTCTTTTCCAGACGGTGGAACTCCCACCTTCCACCACCAGAATGTCCAACTATGAAGTCACAAATTCTCACTCCACAAAATCAGTCACCGAGGGGACATAAATTAAAATAAATGCCAACGTCCCAGAGGGGCACCCCCAGTTCAGCTCCCAAGGAGCTCTCACCATCCAAGGGGGACAATAATGGTAGGGAGCCCTCCAAGACAAAATAATATACTAAGGCAGGCAGATCCAAGAGCAGTTAATCAAAGTACAGTGTAAGAAACAAATCTTCAAGGGCTCTCACCACCATGAAGGAAGTATGCCGACCTGTATTCTTCAAGGAACCCCATCAGGATCAGTTCCACCGCTAAAAATAATATAGCAGCAACAGATAAAAATTAAAAGGCAAAGGTCTTACTTCATTGTCGATGTCCAGGAGTGAATCAGTAAGAAAGGGAAGGACCTAATAAACCACTGCTTGCACCAGGGACCGACCCCAAGAACTAACCCATTCTCGCCAAGGACCTTACTGCCACTAGGCCAACTCTCCAGTTGCTTCAGTGCGGATCAGAAATGCTGGGGGAACTGCCACCAAACAGCAGCAGTCTCCCAGCCCACCACCCTAAAGAGGACAGGCGACCAAGGCGAGGACCACTGGCCACAAACAGAGACCCCAACAGGTCCAAAAACTTACTTCCCCAGAGTCTTTTCTTTCCCAAAATGGGTAGACTGAGTACAGGTCCACACGCTGAATAAACAGGGCCCCGCTCTGGAACAGGAAATCCGGAGAAATCCAGGAGGTGACAATGCCTCCTAACACACAGTTCCTGGGCTCCTCTACTGTATTCCAAGGAGCAATGGCCCGAAAACACACTTATCACCTTAATCCCCAGAGTCGGACCTCTTCAAATACAGCCAAACCAGGAACACAGCCAGCAAGCAGAAGAAATTACCAGGGGCTATAAAACCTCACTCCCTGATCTTCATTTCTCTAATTAAAACCTTTGCTCCCTTCTATTAAAGGGTGCCTTACGGAGAAATCCTCAGTCCTCGGCCAAATAGTCGTCTTCACCATCCAGACGGACGATAATCGGTCCAGTCTTTTGAGTGAAACGAAACCCCGACTGACAGTCGGACAGTAATCAGACTTTTTGCGAAAAGTTACACAAATGTAATAAAACCAAAACTACCAGAACACTAGAATAAAAGAATAAAATGTAAAAATCGGAGCTACAGGACGGAGCAACAAAAACGCGCTCACAGATCGCGGCACAACACCGCCGCCATCTTGTTATGGGTGTTATGACTGATCTGCATGAAAGCCTCGTTCTCTAAGACCCCTTCTACTTCTAATAAAGTATCTGTCTACTTAATCTTAACAGACACTGACTCCTGCTGAGATACAAGTTTTAAATTAATAAGAAAATGTAGCTTCTTTTAGTTAGCTGCTTTCTGCTTTACAAGCAAGGCTAGCAACAGGAAGTTGTAATTTGAGTCACCTGCTTTTATAGTGTCTAAATCACACCCCCAAATGTGGGTATAGAATTAGGAGACTTAAGATTCTTATTTTTTGTGTCTGTTTCCCAAAGGATTTGTGGAGGGGAATAGACAGTCTCCTGGACTCTGGGATGTCCATCATCTCAACATAATCAGGCTCTTCCTGATCCTCTACTGCTTCCTCCACAGGAAGCTGGAGGGTATCAGCCACCTTTCTGTAGAACATGTAGTGTGAAGGGAGATGTCCGGGTCAATAGGCACATCCAGACTTTCACCATCACCATAATCATCCTCATACTCTCCCTCCTCCTTAACTCCGGTTCATAAAATTCTTCCAAAGTATAATCCGGAACTGGGGGAAGCAACCGAACCGAGCCCCTACCAGATGGTGCCGATTCGGTCGGAACCAAACTAAGCGATTGCACAATCCTAATCGCCTTGGCTATCTCATTGGCGGTTGGAGTATGAGATTCTGGGTCCAAACCGGTCGATTTGTCTTTTCTCTTCCTTTTTGTTGGAACTGACTCCTCGGAATCGGCTCTCCTTTTGCCCGAACAAGTATCGCCCTGGTCAGAGGGCACTCCTGCTGGTTCGGTGGGAACCGAACCAGGCTGGCCAACCAGGTCAGCAGACTTCTCGGCCTCCCTTTCCCTCAGTCTACCTAATCTCTTTTCCAGGGTAGATTTGGGAAAATTCTTGCAAATTTGACAGTCTGAATCGAGGTGGTCAAACCCCAGACAATAAACACAGGTGGTGTGGGGATCAGCCTTAGCAAAGACCTCCCCACACACACTGCAGTGTTGAAACCCAGTGGGTTTTCTTGGGTTTCTCAGACATGGCCAACCTAACCAAAAACGTACCCTTTTTTCGGCAATCCGCCAGGCAAGACTCCCCTATCAGTTCCTGACCGTGTCATGGATCTTGGAAAAAAACGTAATTAAAATCCATTTTTTTTAGAACCGATACGGACCGGTAACCACATTCTAAAGTAAATCACAAGTTTTTACCTCAAATTGATCGGTTCAGCCAAACCGATCCACAGTTTGCAAGTTCCACACAGAAAACAGAACAAAAACCTATCTAGTACTCACGGTACCACAGACAGAGACTTGAACCGACTAAGCAGAAACAACAATTCGTTAGAAACCGACCGAAAACCGACACTTCAACCGGCTTTTGAACCGAGCAGCAGGAGAAATCTCCGGAGCGACTGTTCAGTGAGGCAGAGTAAAGAATCTGACGGTTGCAGTTTAAACAACAACAGACAGGGGCTTCAACCGAGCTTGTGATGAACATTCTATGCAAGGCATAGAAAAGTTAACCCTTTGTTCTCCGGGGCAGTTGAAAGGCAGGACCTAACTGCAATAGTCAGAATACAGTAAGACTTCATGTTGTTTGAATCAATAACTTCATTTGCCGTCATTCCTGGTAAGCATTCAGTCCATATACCCCTACACTTTTTTACCTTCCCTCCCCCTCCCATGTCCTTTATTATTGAGTGCCCCACTATCAGTACTTTCTCCTCGTCAACCTTCTGCTGTGCTGGCTACCCCCCTTGCCTGCCTTCCTCAGTCTTCCTGGCTGAACCTCCATCCTCAGTTCTTTCCCTAACTTTACCACTCACTCACTCCTGCACCTCCCCCCCTCCAGGGGACCCCCCCCTTGCATGGTCCTCTGAACTCTGCCATCGTTCCCTGTTCCTATAACCCTCACTTCCTTGCCCTTTTTCTCTGTTTCCTCCACCATCCTTCCCCCCTCATCCTTGTCTACTGTGGGACCTGTAATAGACTTCCTCTTCACCTCCTGCATAGCCCCCCCTTTTCCTTGACCTCCTTTTCTCTGTCTGAGATGTGATCTCCCCCTCTCATCAAACTTCCCATTTCTGAATTTTGTATACATTGTGGCCACCTAGATGGAATTCTCTCCCCCATCCCTAGCTCTTTTGACTCCCTTGCCCTAGCCTTTCCAACCATAGACTCCTCTCTGCTTCCTCCCCTGTACCCAGGCTCCTCTAATACCTTACCCTGGTGTGTCCGCAGATGGTCCCTCCCCTTTCCACCCAGTGTTCCTACTCTTAAGAGATCATTCTCTGTGCCTCCCATCTTTCTTTCCCCTGTTTCCCCCATTGCTGGCTCCTTGCAGTCGCTCTCTTCCATTACTTCTTCTACTAGTGGATCGAGGGGCGCAAATCTGTTACTTTGCTCTGTTCCCATGGTACCTTTTTTGCTGCCATTTGAGGCTTTATTTGAAGTCTGTCCCCTAATCACAGACTTCTGCCTTCTTTTACCTGGTCTTACTATCTTCCATGCCTCCTTTTCCCTAACTGTCTCCTTGCCTCCTTTCTCCGGATTCCTCTGCTCACCTCTAAATTTGCTATTTTCCTCTTCCCATGCCCTGTTCTATCCACTTGTCCCCCCTTCCTCCTTTCTCCAAGCCCCTGTATTCTCAGTCCTTTTTCCCAGACCCCCAGTGCATTCCCCTACCCCCTCCCTCTCCACCCCGACTTATACTGACACTCCACCCTCACCCCCCCTCCTCTTTCCTCCCTCCTGCACAGTGCCCACTATAGCCACCCTATTTCCTCCTTCAACTGTGTGAATTGTTTACACACCATGCAACCACCAAACCTCCAAGCCCAATTTAGTACTACGGCTGTTCCACATGCACTACATCCCACCATCCTACCAAAGAGGCCACCCCCTTGGTTGCCCCTCCAGCTGCACTGCCTTTCCATATTAATGCCAGCTAGACCGGAAATTAGTCTTGCAACAATCTGAGTTCTCCCTATTCAAGTACCTCTCTTCTCCAGCTTTTTCCACCACTCTGAGCAGAATCCTAGTCCCTTTTAATGAGCACTTTAGTATGCAGGTACAATTCTACCCTTTTGCAGTTCCTAATTCAAGACAGATATATAAACAGCACTTCATTTTATGGGTAACTATCCTACTGCTTAGCAGTTCAGTGCATTTATGCAGTACTTGACTTTCTAGGTAACACTTTTCAATATCACTTTGTCCATAATTACCACACAGGTCCCAATTTGTCCAGTTCTTGGAATATCTTCCCCTGCAGAGACCCAGTCAGTCCATAGATACCAAATGAGTCCAGCTTGCCCAGGTCTTTGAGTATCTTCTCCTGCAGAGTCCCAGTCGATCCAGCAATTACAGCTCCTTCATGAAGAAATGTTCCTATGCCCAGCTGTGAGAGTCACGTGCTGCTCCCTGTTTCTCCAGCTGCTCTCTAAGATCATTGGCCACATATCCTGCCGACGCCTCCTCTTATCTTCCTTGCTCCTCCCTACTCCGGCATTTAATACAGGCCTGGGTCGGGAGGGTGGGCGGAAGAAAACCGCTCCACAGAAGCAGCTCCCCACGCTGCTTTCTCAGTTGCCGACTGCGGCCTGTATCCGCTGCTCCCTCCGGCTGCCTGACTGCCAATGTGGTCAAATTCTCCCACTCGCCACTGACTGCAGCAAAAAAACAGGATCCACTTCCCCCAAACGGCCACCGATGTGACCAGCCAGCAACTGCAGTCCATAGTCCTGCACGGCTTTTTAAAGCCAGGCTGCATGGTGCCTTTTATCCTGATAGGATGCCCGATTTCAGCACTGTCCCGATAGGTCTTTAGGCCAAGGACCTAATGGGAGGAAAACCTCCCCACAGAAGCAGCTCCCCACGCTGCTTTCTCAGCCGCCGACTGCGGCCTGTATCTGCTGCTCCCTCCGGCTGCTCTACTGCCGATGCGGTCAAATTCTCCCACTTGCCGCCAACAGCAGCAAAAAAAGCAGGTTCCTCTTCCCCCGAATGGCTGCCGATGCGACCAGCCTCATGGTGTACCCTCTCTGCCTATGCAATACAGTTTCCTCTGTGTGCTGTAAAGTGCTTATAGTCTAGGTAATATATGAAAGAAAACAACTTAAAAAAAATTACTTCAGGCAAATTGTAATTCCTCCCCTCCTTAATTGGTCATTTCTGCATCTAAAAGCTAGTTTGCAGGAGTCTTAATGGCCTGGGGCAACATAACAATACCATCGTTGACAGCTGCCAATGGTTAATTCGTTAGAGATTAGCAGGGAATTATGTGTTGAGGGACAGTTTGATAAACATCCAGACTGATCCATTATGCGTAATGCTCAAAGTGAAAGGCTGTCTTGCTGCTATATATGTTAATGTTGTGTAGTCACACAAAAAAAAAAAAGCAAGAGACAGGTCTCAAAAATGAAAAAGTAGCCTCATCCCTTCCCCTGTTTAAGCATAACACCACACAGTTATTAAAACTACTGTCAACTCATCTTAAAAAGTTATGAATAACATATGGTGTCTGTTTCCCCATCACTGCCTGTTTTCCCCTAGTGTTAACTCTTCTTCCTCCAGTCATTGCTTCAATTTGCCCCAGTCTCTGTTTCTACTTTTGTCATTCATTACCTCCATTTCCGCGGTTGTTGCCTCAGTTGCTCTGTCATAGCCTCCATTTTCCCCAGTTTCTGCCTCTGTTTCCCCAATAACTACCTCTGTTTGCCAGTTGCCCATTAGTTACCCATATCGGGCAGAGTAGATGGATCTTGCAGTCCCCTTCTGCTGTCAGTGTCTGTGTTTCTATGTGTCTAAGTTGCTGCTGCTCTCCCAATCACTGCCTCTATTTCCCAGTCACTGCCTTCATTTCCCCTGTCACTGCCTCTGTTGCCCCCAGTTGCTGCCTCTGTTTCCCCCAGTCATTGCCTGTCCCCCCAAGCCACTGCATCCGATTCTCCCAGTCATTGCCTGTTCCCCCCAGTCACCACATTTTGTTTTTCCAGTTGTCTCTGTTTTCTATCCCTTCCCATAACAGGTTTCATCTCCTTTCTAACCCTTCTCCCCATTCAGCCTCAGAGGTGCCCTAGCTGGAGAGAAATACCTCTGTATTTTTTTTTTTGCACTCTTTCCCCTGCTATCTGTTTAAAGTTCTTGGATTTTTGCCTTTAAGTCTGAATAAATTTGGTATATGTATTTTAAATATCTTTGTAACAGCACTGGCTCTGTGGCATTGAAGAGTGAAGGGACTGCTGCTCTGGCACAGTGATGATCCAGGTTCTTGCCTCACACCTGGGACATCAGGAGTGGAGGCCAGCAAGGAAGGTTCGAGCATCCAGTGAACACTCTCCCCGGGGGGGGGAGCACAGTTGTATACCACTATTCAGCAGCATCCGGTAGTAACATAGTGGTGGTGTCCTTAATGTCATGGGGGAGCCATGTGACTTTGGGCACCCCCCCACCAGGTCACCATGCACATGGACACTAGCTGCCAGGAGAGGGGAAGGGATGTGTAAAACGGGGGACTAATGCCATACTGGCGGCATGATGATGGGCAATGGTTCCACCACATACACTGGGCATGCTGACTGGTCTGTCCCCCCCAGGGCCATTGGTGCATCAATCTATAAAGGTCCAGGAGTGTGCTGTCAAGCACAGGGCTCTATCTGGAACATTAGCACCCATCACCGTGGGAGGTTAAGCTGGGGGCAAGGTAACATGGTCAGCTGGGGGAACAGAACCAGGTAAGCAGAGTCTAGGGATGGGAGCTGGACTGGGAGTATACATATATATTTATACAACAAGGGTGATGGATAAATGAGTGTGATAAAAACATGTATCCTCACTGTAGTGACATCGCCACAAGAGATAAATCATGTCCTGACATCACCACTGTGAGAGATATTTCACTGCTGCCTGCAGCCAACTCAGTTACCACGGCAAAACATTCTCAGGTGTTTCCTATACTGTCTCACTCCCAACCCATTGCTGTGATATTTAGCTTACTGCAGCCAGAATTCTAAAGCACACAGCTTCACAAAACAGTTTCTTTCTCACTGCTGCCTGCAGCTAACTCAATTACCATAGCAAACTATTATCACCTGTTCCCCACATTCTGTCTCACTCCCAGCCCATTACTGTGATACTCTCAGCTTGACTGCAGCCCGAATTCTAAATGACACAGCTTCATAAAACAGTCTATTTCTCACTGCTGCCTGAAGCTAACTTACTTAGCATTGCAAAACACACTCAGCTTTTCCCACAGAGCTTGTAACACTGCCAGCTCATTCAGACAATCTTACACACAGAAACAGCAAAAGAACACAAAAAAATCATAATACTTCTGAAACTCGTACCCCTATTGTATAAATCGAACACATGATGTGCAGATTGTGTGCTACGGAAAATATCCTCACTCCTGCATCGTGAGCTCTGGATACTCTCACTCATGCCTTCGGCACTCGTGAGTATCCAGAGCTCACTCTGCAGGGGTGAAGATATTTTCCATATCACACTCCTGCCCATCATGTATCCCCTATATATCTTTCTCTATCAATCAATCAATCTATCTATCTGTCTACTATGTGTGTGTGTGTGTGTGTGTGTGTATATATATATATATATATATATATATATATATATATATATATATATGTAACCCCCTGAAAATAGGGGTTCCCAAAAGTCTTCCAGGAGCTTGCCTGAATGCTCCAAGCCTGGGTGGTGTTCGGCATCTGAGGTGCTCAAATGTGGTTGCAAGTGAGTGCTATTTGAGCCTGCATGTACTGTCTCTTTAAGAGCTGTCTGCTTGCAGACTTAATTAGTTTGTATGTGGGGACTGTGTATTTAATGCTTGAATCCCGCCCGAGCTGCTGCCAATTCGCTCCATTTTGCGGTTGCTGAAGGTGCAAAGGGAGCCCATCTGAAAGCTGTAACTGTTTGCCTGTAATCATTTAAAGCATTAGCAAAATTGTAGTTTGTCTAACCTGCCCTTATTGCAGCTGGGACTCTGTGTGTGTTACCCCGCCATTTTGGACCTAAACTGCTGTGCTGGGACAATTGGGGTAAGGGAGCCCTAAAATGGAGCCTGTGGACGAATCAGAACTTGGACTCTTAATTTGAGCCAGCCACAAGGTGATTGTATGGGCAGTGACTCTGGGAAATGTAGTTTTGACCTGGGCGCCTTTTTTCCACCAACAGAGGGAGTCTTATTGTGAGTGACAACTGAACCAGCCAACAGAATAGTGTGGAGCTAAAGGAAATGCCTTGCTCTGTGACTGGAAAGATTAGATCAGTTGTGACAGTTAAGAGAGAAGGAGCTCTGTGCTTCTGCGGGGTATAGTTTCGCGAGGGAAGCGCGTGTGAGGCCCTGAGGTTTGGCCTGCAGTCGTTGCAAGCGCTAGATCGGACTGAATCTGACTTGTGAGGAGAAAGAAGGAGATCTGAAGAGTAGAAAGCAGGCTCACCCTGTAGAAGACTGGAGAAATTGCTGAATTGCGCTCAGTCTGTCAGGAACTGAAGCTGCTGTGTGTTCTCCCGGGTATCTTGCAGTAATTGCAGTCAGGGTCGAGGAGCAGCCTGCCTGGTATAGTACTTTCCTTTTACATATAAATGTGCATAGTGCTTGTGGGGAATCACTATTTTAAATCCCCTGTACAGTGAATTGTATGCTGAAGCTAGAAGTAAACCCCAGCTTAATTCGGACTACATCCGTTTGCTATCAACTGCAGTGCGGTCCAGTGACAAGGATCTTGTCTCCATGGCCTGTTCTTCTGGCAATCCAGAAGGACGTTCTCCATCCAATCCTCAGCTTGGGTACTGTGAGTACAAATCAGGGTATTCCCCTGCAGCTTGTTTTCCAATCACAAGTGTGTCATCTAATTCTTGTTGTTTCACTGCTTCATGGACTGAGCCCTCTAGCTCCGGATTACAATTGGGTGTTGTGCATATCTTTTTTCTACAGGGTCCTATCCATCTGCACCTGCCGGCCAATGCCGGGCAACGGACCTGGCTAGCCCCCACCAACCTGGGTACCCAGAGTGTGACTTTTCAGACCCTGCATGTGTGCACAGTACTGTGATTTAATGCCACTAATTAACCTGATTCCCCCTTCCATGTTACTGTCCCCTAAATAAATCAGATTTGTTGTTGTTATACTATATACTGTCTGTGGTGTTGGTACTTATGGAAACAGTATTGTGTTTTGCTGTGTATGTTGTTTAACCTTACTTTTCAGGGAGTCCTCAGAGACGTGCTGCAGAATCAGTCTCGAGGGTAAGTGGTATCTATATGAGTGAACAGTGTGTATACGTGGGGTATTGGGGCTGTAACTCCGGTGTACTGTGTGAGCAACTAGAGGGAATAAAAGGGGGTCTCAGTGTCCCAGAGGGCTGTGACCAAGCTAGTATAACCACTACAAACCCTGACCGCTGGGTGGAGGCACCTGCCATAGGACCTAGACCCCTCAACCTGTCCATAGTCAAACAGGCAGGGGTACTAACATACTAAAATGCCAGCAGAATAGGCCTAATGGTCTTTCAAGTCTGCTCGATTGGTCAGCCCCCACCCTGGGTGCTGACCTTGCTGCCCCCCTCGCCTTCTCTGGCTTCTCCCTTCCCAGTTCTGGATATTCTTGCTGCATTGGATTTTGCTTCCAGAACCCTTCCCCCTGTACCTGTCCCAGCCCCTCTTGAACCCCTCCACCGTCTCTGCCTCCACCAGCCCCCTAGGCAGTGCATTCCATGGCTCCACCACCCTCTCAGTGAAGTAGCACCTCCTCCTTTCTCCCCTGAATCTTCCCCCCTCCAGCTTCCACCCATGCCCTCTAGTGGCCCCCTCCTCCTTCCTTCAAAGCACCCTGACTGTTCCTCCCCTACTTACCCTCTTCATGTACTTGAAGACCTCTATCTTAATGTCCCCCCGGTCCCTTCTCTCTTCCAATGTGTACATATTTAGCTCTTCGAGCCTCTCCTCATAGGTCCTGTCCCCCAAGCCCCAAATCATTTTGGTTGCCCTCCTCTGGACCCTCTCCAGGAGTTTAATGTCCCTCTTTAAGTGTGGCCTCCAAAACTGCATGCAGTACTCAAGGTGTGGCCTCACCAAGCAGTTATACAGAGGGAGCATCACTTCCCTCCTTCTGGAGGTGATCCCCCTAGTGATGCATCCCAGCATCCTGTTGGCCTTGGCTGCTGCCCTCCTACAAGTCTCTGAGTTGTTCATTTTGACATCCACCACCACCCCCAGGTCCCTCTCAGCCATCGAGACTTGTAGCATTCCCCCCCCCAAGGTGTACACTTGGCCCGGGTTTCTGGTCCCCAGGTGGAGTACCTTGCATTTCCCTGCATTGAACCTCAGCTTCCACTTTCTAGACCATCTTTCCAGAGCCTCCAGGTCCCCCTGTAGGGCCACCCTCCCCTCCTCCCCATCCACCACCGCCCCCAGTTTTGAGTCATCCACAAAGAGACTCATCTCACTCCTGATTCCTGTCCTTATGTCAGAGACGTAGGCGTTGAACAGGAGGGGCCCAAGGACTGACCCTGTGGGACCCCACTAATGACCCTCTTTGGGGATGAGACTATCCCAACTACGACCCTCCGGTCCTGGAGCCAATTGCCTATCCATCTGATCATCTGGTTCCCCACCCCCATTTCTCCCAGCTTATCCAACAGGTCCATGTGAGGAACAGAGTCAAATGCCTTGCTGAAGTCTAGAAAGAGGACGTCCACTGGTCTACCAAGGTCCAAGGCACTCGTCACCCCGTCATAGAACTCCACAAGGTTTGTCTGACACGATTTCCCCGAGATGAATTCATGCTGTCTATCGTCCAGGCACCCTGACTTTTCCAGGTCCCCCCCTAGCCTCTCCTTGACAATGCCCTCCATCACCTTGCCCACCACCGATGTCAGGCTGACAGGCCTGTAGTTCTCTGCCACCTCCCTATCCCCCTTGTGGATAGGCACTATATGCGCCACCTTCCAGTCCTGGGGCACCCACCCTGTCCTCAGAGAGATGGTGAAAAGCTCCTCCAGGGGTTTCGCCAGGACATCTGCAAGTTCCTTCAGCACTCTGGGATGTAATTTATACAGCCTCGGTGCGTTCTCCATCTTAAGGGAGCTGAGGGCTTCCCTCACTCTCTCTGCTGTGATTTCCACTTCCAGTACCTCTTCTCCCTGCTTAGCCCTCCCCCCTCCTGCCAGTGATGCCTCCCCCTCTCCCCAGACCCGCCAATCGGTAAGTGTCCCCCCTCCTCAGTATCTCTGTCTCCTCCCATGTATGATGCAGCACCCCCATTTTCCTTGGTGAAAACTGAGGTGAAGTACTCATTTAGTACCTCAGCCTGCTCCCCCGGGTCTTGTGCCCAACTCTCCCCTGATTTAATCCTGCTAATCTGCCCCATCACTCTTCGTTTTTCCCCAATGTATCTAAAGAACCCCTTGTTCCCTCTCCTGATTTCCCTGGCCAGGTTCTGCTCCTTCCTTCCCTCCCTTAGCCACCCTCACCACCCTAGTGGCCCTTCTAGCAATCAGCTCATACTCCCCTCGATCCCTTTCACTCCTTGAGCACTTGAATTGCCTATAGGCTGCCTTCTTTCCCTGCACCACCTCCTGGACCTCCCTGGTCCACCAGCAGGGTTTTTGGGCCCTACCGCATTTTCGTCTTACTCTTGCACAGGTGCTGGTAGCATCTTGCACCCCTCTCCTGATGATTTCCCACCTACTATCAGTGTCCATGTCTGACCCAATCCCATCCAAATGCTCCTTAAGGAGCCTTCCCATTTCCTTAAAATCCGTTCCCCTGAAGTCAGTTACCTCCGTCTTTGAGAAGCTTTCTAGCCCCCCTAGGTAGTAGCCCTTGGGATAGCGCCACCTAGGGGTTACATATATATATATATATATAATAGGGGATACATGATGGGCAGGAGTGTGATATGGAAAAGACCTTCACCCCTGCAGAGTGAGCTCTGGATACTCACGAGTACCGAAGGCATGAGTGAGAGTATCCAGAGCTCACGATGCAGGAGTGAGGATATTTTCCATAACACACGATCTGCACATCATGTGTTCGCTTTATACAATAGAGGTACAAGTTTCAGAAGTAATGTTATGATTTTTTGTGTTCTGTTGCTGTTTCTGTGTTTGCTGTTTCTGTGTGTGACATTTTCTGAATGGGCTGGCAGTGTTACAAACTCTGTGGGAAAAACGGTGTGTGTTTTGCAATGCTAAGTAAGTTATCTTCAGGCAGCAGTGAGAAAGAAACTGTTTTGTGAAGTTGTGTGCTTTAGAATTTTGGCTGCAGTCGGCTAAGAGTATCACAGCAATGAGCTGGGAGTGAGAGAGTGTGGGAAGCAGGTGAGGATGTTTTGCCATGGTAATTAAGTTAGCTGCAGGCAGCAGTGAGTCATCTCACTCTGAGCCATGAGATAAATGCCAGTTCTTACATTTATCACACTCTGAGCCATGAGATAAATGTCAGCCCTTAAATTTATCTCACTCTGGTGAAGATACATGTTTTTAATCACACTCATTTATCCTTCACCCCTATTGTATAAATATATATATATACCAAAATACACTTTTCCCCATAGAAGCCCATTATCATGTACTTCCTCTGTATACCTCACCGGTTAAACCTACATTCCAAAAAGAAGGGTTAGAGGAACTGATTACAAGTGGACCCCCCAAACTTTATAATCTAATGAGAGAGAGAGAGAGAGAGAGAGAGAGAGAGTGGGAAAACTATAAAAACTCAGATTGTACTGTTGACTATAACAGATACCATGCATGAAGAAATAAGTGTAAAGTCTTTATACGAAAAAGTAAATCTGAATATTTAAAAAAAAACACACAAATGGATTCCTTGGGTGATCCCCAAAAATTTTGGTCTTCAGTTAAATCATTGATTGATCCAGTCAAAGCTGGTACAATTAAAAATAATGGTACAGTTATAACAAATCCTAAATAAATTTGTGATTTATTTTTATCCAAATCTACAGATTTTTCACAATATGCTAATAACTTTGATTGCAATACTTCATTAATGAATTATGCACAAACACAAAGTAATCTTATCAATCCTCCTTTTTATTTTCGGAAAATCTGTCCTCAGCAGGTACTTAAATTACTAAAGCAGATGCCTGTAAATAAAAGTCCAGGATCGGATGGGTTTGAACCCAGGTTCTTGAAACTTACTGCATCTTTGTTTATCGGCCTCTGACAAAAATATTTACTCTCTCCTTGGTTACAGGCGAGTTTCCACAAAATTGGAAACAAACAGACATAAAACCAATTCCTAAGTCTGGTTCATTCCAAGATGCTGACAACTATAGGCCTATATCAATTTTGTCACCTTTGAGTAAAATGTTAGAAAAAAATAGTTAACGAATAAATCACAGAATATTTCCCGGCCAAAGGACTCCGCTCTCTGGAGCAGCATGGTTTTCAGAAGTCTTTTTGTATGGGTACTGCCTTGGCCTCTTTTACTAACATACTAAGAATCCAGCAGATTAGGCCCTATGGTCCATTAAGTCTGCTTGATAATCAGTGCCATCCCAGGGCACCGTTGTTTGCCCCTCCCTCCCTCCTTATAAGGTCCCCCACCCCCCCAAAGGGGCTCTGGGATGCACCCTCCCCCTATACTTATCCCAGCCTTTCTTGAACCCATCCACAGTTGCTGCAGCCAACAAGTCCCCGGGCAGCACATTCCAGGGCTCTGCCGCCCTCTCAGTGAAGTAACGTCTCCTTGTTTCCCCCCTCAGCATCCTCCCTTTCAGCTTCATTGAGTGACCCCTGGTGGTCCCCACCTCCCTCAGCTGAAGCACCCCCTCAAGGCTTACCCTGTTTATTCCTTTGAGATATTTGAAGACCTTTATCATATCACCCTGTTCCTTCTCTCCTCCAGTGAGTACAGGTTGAGATCCTCCAGCCTCTCCTCATAGGGCCTCCCCCCTAGCCCCAGTATCACCCTGGTCACCCTTCTCTGGACCCTCTCCAAAAGAGCAATGTCCCTCTTTAAGTAGAGACGCCAAAACTGCATGCAGTATTCAAGTATTTTACAGAGCATGCCTTAAGATCAATGGAGCATGGTAATTAACCAGCGCAGTTTCTGTTGATCTATCAAAGGTTTTCAATTTGGTCAATCATGCCATGCTGCTCTGGAGACTGAAGGACATTGGCCTGGCGGAAAGCCCTTGTATGTGGTTCAAAAGTTACTAGTCAAATCACCCACTGAGGGTAAATTCTGGTGGTGTATGGTCTCAGACAAATATTTTAGAACAAGGTGTCCCCCAGGGGTCCATACTGGGACCCCTGTTGTTTTCATTATATATAGATCTCATATCAAAAATTCCCATCAAGTCTAGCCTACTGTCATATGCAAATGATATTATTCTTTCTACTAGTTCAGCTTCAGTGGATGAAATAAATGAATCCCTAAATAATTATTTTTCTGCCTTAAACAAATGGCTGAAGTTGTATCGCTTGATGTTAAGTTAAATATGACAAAAACACAGTGCATTCTATTCAGTTCAAAGCCCAAATGAAACAAAAGTAAACCTCTTCAAATATTTGACTTGGCCGGTACAATGTTGCAGCAGATTAATGAGAAAAAATATTTAGGAGTCCTATTGGACCCGAATTTGTCCTTTACATCACACATAAAGAAAACAGTTAAAAAGTAAACCAGAAATTAGGCGGTCTTTATGAAAAAAAAGGACTGATTAACAAGAGAAGCCAGAGAAACTGTTGCCAAGAGTGTACTCCTGCCAGTACTGTATTATAATTCATTTTTATTTACAATGTTGACAGGAAATTATTTAGATTTGGTTAACAAATCTTATAATGCAGTTTGTCGTTTTGTTACAGCAAAACCATATGACACCCATCACTGCTTGCTCTATAATGAACTTGGATGTTTACCTCCTTGATTAAATTTCCTGTATAATTTGGGTTGCTCACTAAATAATATAATGAAACTTGAACACCATTTCCCATTATTTAAGTTAATTGAACCTAAGAAAGCTGTTAGAACATTAAGATCCTCATCAAATCAAAGAACTCAGAAGTTGTGCTGCCAGGATATCAATCCTTCCGAACTGAGAGACTGGGTAAGGGGGGCTGTCTTGTATACATAAGAGACTCACAGACTGGGTAAGGGGGGCTGTCTTGTATACATTAGAGACTCACAGACTGGGTAAGGGGGCTGTCTTGTATACATTAGAGACTCACAGACTGGGTAAGGGGCTGTCTTGTACACATTAGAGACTCAGAGACTGGGTAGGGGGCTGTCTTGTACACATTAGAGACTCAGAGACTGGGTAAGGGGCTGTCTTGTATACATAGGAGACTCAGAGACTGGGTAAGGGGGCTGTCTTGTATACATTAGAGACTCACAGACTGGGTAAGGGCTGTCTTGTATACATAGGAGACTCAGAGACTGGGTAAGGGGCTGTCTTGTATACATAGGAGACTCAGAGACTGGAGTAAGGGGCTGTCTTGTATACATAGGAGACTCAGAGACTGGGTAAGGGGCTGTCTTGTATACATTAGAGACTCACAGACTGGGTAGAGGGGGCTGTCTTGTATACATTAGAGACTCACAGACTGGGTAAGGGGGCTGTCTTGTATACATAGGAGACTCAGAGACTGGGTAAGGGGGCTGTCTTGTATACATAGGAGACTCAGAGACTGAGGTAAGGGGCTGTCTTGTATACATAGGAGACTCAGAAACTGGGTAAGGGGCTGTCTTGTATACATAGGAGACTCAGAGACTGGGTAAGGGGGCTGTCTTGTATACATTAGAGACTCACAGACTGGGTAAGGGGCTTTCTTGTATACATTAGAGACTCAGAGACTGGGTAGGGGGCTGTCTTGTATACATAGGAGACTCAGAGACTGGGTAAGGGGGCTGTCTTGTATACATTAGAGACTCAGAGACTGGGTAAGGGGCTGTCTTGTATACATTAGAGACTCAGAGACTGGGTAAGGGGGCTGTCTTGTATACATTAGAGACTCAGAGACTGGGTAAGGGGTCTGTCTTGTATACATAGGAGACTCAGAGACTGGGTAAGGGGGCTGTCTTGTATACATTAGAGACTCACAGACTGGGTAAGGGGCTGTCTTGTACACATTAGAGACTCAGAGACTGGGTAAGGGGGCTGTCTTGTATACATTAGAGACTCACAGACTGTAAGGGGGGCTGTCTTGTATACATTAGAGACTCACAGACTGGGTAAGGGGGGCTGTCTTGTACACATTAGAGACTCAGAGACTGGGTAAGGGGGGCTGTCTTGTATACATAAGAGACTCATTCTATGGAAATGTGCTCCCCATTACCATCAGGGCCGATGACCACGAGCTATTAGCAGTTAAAATTCAATGTGACCAGAACAGTAAATCACTTGTAGTCACCTCCATATACTTACCTTCCAAAAAGGCCTGTGGGGGCCTTGCCAAAGTGTTGGATGCCCTGACACCCCTCAGCAAGGACCATGAACTCATCATCAATGGGAACTTTAATATTAACTGGCTCAGTAATGAGTCAATCCACCTGAGGGACGCTGTGGATAATCTGTATCTCACACAGCTAGTCACGGAACCCACTAGGAGGAATTACAAGTGGGACAGTGGTACCCTCATCGCCTGGATACTCTCTAACACCCCCACCAGGATAATCGCGATAAGAGCACAGCCAGATACCTTGAGTGATCACTCCCCAGTTACTCTTAGGTGGTCCAACAAACAAAAGAAACCTCCACCCACCATGACTGAAAGCAGGGTCTTCAGGTGAGGACAACAGGGGCCATTCAAAGCTGTCCTGACATACTTTGATTGGTCACCCATTGATGCACTGCCTGATCTTGACCTAGCCCTGAACTTCTTTGTTGACAGTTTCAACACTATTTGTGACAAATTTGCCCTGCTCAAAAAAAGGAAATCACGAGGCTAGAACGGTTGGATCACCAGTGAGCTTCTTGCTCTTATGAGGGACAGAGATAACCTCTGGGCAAAGGCCAGGTCCTCCAGGAAAATAAAATGACTATCAGTCCTACAGGGCCTCCAGAAATAGATGTACACACCTCATCAGGCTAGCAAAGGCAAACTACCATAAGGACCAGCTGCACAAGAGCTGGGGAGATGGCAAGAGGTTTTGGGAGAATATAAAAAACCTCCTTGGGAAGGAAGAGAAAAAACACCCCCAATTGCTCAACCTAAATGGATTGTCCATAATGGACCTGCAGACCATAGCCGAGTCATTTAATGCCCCGTTCACAGACCTAAGTTCGGTCCTTCCGCCCGACTATCTGAAGCTAGAGAATGATCAACTAAGTAACAAACCAATAACGATTAACCACCCTAACTTCTACTTCAAGCGGGTGATCACCAAGGAGTCAATGTCCTATGTAATGAAAGCCTTGGGCAAGACCAGTATGGGAAGCGATGGGGTCGATATGAAGATGGTAGCACTTGTCCTTGATGAGCTCATTGTCCCTATCACCAAACCTTTTGACAAATCTCTCACTTCCCAAATTTCCAACGGTTTGGAAACAAGCTCTGATAACCTCAGTATATTAGAGTGGGGATAGGTCCAACATTGTTAACTATATGCCCATATCAATCCTCTCCTCACTATCTAAAGCACTGGAAAGGATTGTGGCGGACCAAATAACTGATTACCTCCGTAAGTACCAACTGCAATGTCCCCAGCAACATGGTTTCCAAAAGAACCACAGCACCGCCACCGCTCTGGTTGATTACTCCGATTCTGTGCACCGAGCCCTTGATGAAGGCAAATTAACTGGGTTAGTCTTTATAGACTTAACAAATGCCTTTGACACGGTTAATCACCCCTTCCTTCTGGCTCAACTAAAAAGCCTGGGAGTGGCCTCAAATGCAGCAGCTTGGTTCCAAAACTATCTGTCCCATAGATCCCAAAAAGTCAAAATTGGCAAAGTCATATCAGACTCTAAAGAAGTGTCGATGGGCATTCCCAAAGGTTCAAGTCTGGGACTCCTCCTCTTTAGCATGTTTTTGAATGATCTTCCTAAGGCTTGTAACAGTAAAATCATCCTGTACGCAGATGATGCTGTTCTCCTCAGCAGTAACCTCCACACTGAACATCTGGAACAGGAACTACAGACTGCCTTCCATAAGCTTGAGGACTGGTTCAGTGCACATAAGCTTCTGTTTAATTATAAAAAAAACAAAAACCATGCTTCTATCCAGCCCACAGCTAAAGAGAAGATTCTCTGTCCTATCCATCAAAAACAAAGCTAAGGATTCGCTTGAACAGGTTCACTCATTTAAGTACCTGGGGGTTGCCATTAATGACACCCTCTCTTATGTGCAGCATAGTGATATGGTGGTCAAGGCTGTTAATTCCAAGCTAGGAGTCTTATATAGACACCAGAAAAAAACTCACATCAAATGCCCTCCATTTCTCTGTTGCTAGCTCAATCTTATCCATCCTAGACTATGGGCTAGTGGCCTATGGATCAGCTACGAATACTGCTCTACATTGGGTGGTGACTGCCCTAAACAAGGCGTGTAGACTAGCCACTGGTGCTGACCATTTCACTCACACCTGCTCTCTGTATACTCAGGCTAACTGGCTGTCCCTGGAGCACAGAATATTATTCCAAACCTGCCTACTCAGCAAAAACACATCTCTGGGCTCAGCCCGCCCCTGCATCTCTGATCTTTTCAACCAAGCTGACTCAAAGTACGGGACCAGGAGTAAGGTGTTGGGAGCACTTGCTGTTCCATTCCACAGAACCACACTTGGCCAACGAGCCTTTGTGTATAGAGCCCCTCTTTGGCTCAATGAGTGCATGAAAGTCACACACAGAACTACAAACCTATAAGTCTTTAAGAGTGAACATAAAAAATATCTCCTCCCCAGAAACATCTGTGATTGCCCTAGGAGCACCTAAGTTGGCTTTGCCTCGACGGACCCTCTTCTAAGCTGTTTTGCACTTGCCTGAATCATCCACCCCTGGACGTCATTATCTCCTACCACCCTCACCTCCTACTCTGACTGTGCAGACTACATCCCATATCTTCCTGACCTCCTCCTCTCACTCCCTCCTGCCTAGCTCCTTATAACCTTCTATCACCTGGGCTCTCCCCCTCCTTTTTTTTTTCCTCTACCCCTTTTGCTATCACCAATCTTTCCCAGTGATGCACCCCTCCCCAGCTATCTGATCGACAAATTCTTCTACGTGACTGCTAACTTTTCTCCCCCCCCACTACCCCTCCTCCCACCTGCTTGAGGTGCTTCCCTGTACCCATTACACTACATTACTGCCATTGTTAAATGTTTCCTTACCTTGCTGCCTTTGTTGATTGTTATTGCTGTACTCAGTAACTTGTTTATAACCACTGCTGTATATGATGTGTATCAACTATTTAACTATGTTTGATATGGAACCTTTGTAAAAGAGCTCCTGCTCAAAGGTTGTTTCCGAATAATTAATAATTAAATAAAAAAAATATTTAAACAAATGCTCTAGTTCTACCCAAAATTACAACTTGCGTGGGTGAGAGGGCTTTTTCATTTCAGGCACCTAAGCTATGGAATACTATGCCTCAATCCTTTCTAGAGGCTAAAAGCTATTTACACTTTAAAAAGGAGTTAAAAACTCATTTCCTGAACCAATCTATTTGCAAGTATTACAGAAGTAAAGTAATTTGTATGTCATCATGTGCTGTTTTATATTTTGTATTCATATTGTATGTATTTATTGTATTTCTTAATAACTAAGCAGCTTGATAAGCAACTCTGGGTCGTTCGAAAACGGGCCTTGGCCAGTGTGCTTGCCCAGTGAACAAAGTGAAAATAAAAACAAATAAAAATAAATAAAAATAATTAAAGCTGCAAATCTCCCAATTAAAGCCGCATACCTCCACACCGAAACCTGTAAATCGTGGGGAAAAAAACACCCATCCACCAACATTATAACCACCAAGACCACTTAGTGACAAATTAAATCAATAAACATATCAATGAACACACCAGCTGAATCAGTTAAGAAATGTCTATTCTAATTAGCACACCTAATAAGCCCCCTGACAAAAAACAGCAGTATCTAATAAGCTCCATGAAAACACAGCCTTACTTAATAAGTCTCCTCACAAAATCACAACCTTCAAGTAAAAAAAAGGCACCATCCCCATGTATTATATAAAATAAATGACAGGCAACTGTGGAATACAAGGTTACATACCTATCTCAGGGGCTAATTAGGGTAATAATGACACTCGTCCTTCTGGCTTGTGGCTTACTGCCTCAATTAGCCCTTTACTAGGTTTATATCATTGTATACCACGCCTGACTAGCACTTATTCTATATACACACTGTATACTGAATAATCTTTGCAAAAAACTTCATTAATGCCTCAGTTAGAGTTCCAGCATCAAAAGTTTGGAAATGTGGTATTAATGTTTCTAGCCCTAACACTCCACCCCACCCCCACCCACCATGCACCAACAGGTACCGGGAGTGTGCCTTGGGGTTGACAGCCCTAATGCACACCCCATTCCATGTGTAAAGAAGCTGAGATGGTGCAGTACAGGAGAATGGGGTGGCGTTAGGGCTGACAACCCCAAGGTACACCCCCCAGCACTTGCTGGTGCATGTAGGGTGGGGGTGGGGTGTTAGTGTCAGAAAACCTAACACTACATTTCCAAACTTTTGATGATGGAACCCTAACTGATGCATTAATGAAGTTTTTTGCAAAGAATGTCCTTACTTGCTGAGAAATTATAATTGTAGTGTTATTTGCTTGTGGTAGTGCATTTGTAAGGCAACAGTGATGAAATTGTCAACATACCCATATTATTACCCCACCTTATATACCCTGTACAGCAAATTTCTGAATCCCCACCAAAAGGTAATTCTGCGCAACAGCAATGCTATTCCGTGCCACAGGTGAGAAAACACATTTTGGGGAGGATTTGAAAAATGACAGCTGTGACATACATTTGGTGGGGTAATAACAAATGTATGTTGAAAATTTGGTGTCAAAATATTTTACATTTACCAAGTTACAAGCGTGCATAGCGAAATTGCAATGAATGGTCATAACTCAGCCATTTTGTGACATTTTGACCCCAAATTTTCAACATGTCCTTTTGGAGACCCCACCTCATAAACAATATGATTGTCATTATGAAAATCCCACCCAAAAAGTGAATTCACCAAGCAACCATGATATCACTTTTCGAGCAGAAGCTGAGTAACAACAGTCATATTTGTTCATGGAGTGGGGTCCCCAAAAGTCTATGTTGAAAATCTGGGGTCAAAATGTTAAAAAATGGCTGTGTTATGAATAAAAGTTGAAACCCCCATTGAAATACATTAAACTGCATTTACCTTAGTTTCTCATACTGCAGTCGCCAGTTCCAGCAGCAAGACATGTCTCTGATCGAGAGAGTGGATCTCAAACCTGGGACCTCTTCAGGTGAATGAGGGTGTGTAGAGGTGTCAATGGGGGTGTGGGGAGGTGGGTGCACAGTGGGAGGTCGGGTTGGGGGGTACTGGTGTAATTGATAATGGACTTTTTTTTGACAGATTTAAAAAATAAAGACATGGAGGGACGGTTTTCTTATTTGCAGCAGCAAGCAAACATGGGAGGGTGAGGGGATGCCACTAGCCACCAACTAAATGACAATATCAGCATTGGGGATTGGAGAGGGAGGGCCACAAGACCACCAGGAAATTAGATTAATAATTATAACACGAATATCGGGGATGGATGGTTACTAGACCACCAGGAAAACATATATAAAATAACAAATATATTAAATATAATATAATATATATATATGTAATAGAAAACCCACTCTTAGGTGTGCAGTTGCGCTCTGATATACACATGCCTTGGTGTGCATCAACCACCTAAGGCGTGCATATATCAGAGCATGACAGCACACCCTAGAGTGAGTTATCTATCTTATAAAACGGCAAAATTGTTTTGGAAGGGGCAAAAGTGCAGGTGTGCGGTCGTGCTCTGATATACGCATGGTCACCTGATGGTCTTTCACCACTTGCAGTGCTTCTTTTTCCTAACCCATTTTATAAATATATATATATATATATATATATATATATACACACACACACAAAGTAAATAACATAGGAGATGTTGGTGGGGGGGTTACATATATGATGGGGGACTGGGGCTGGAGGGGTGCTCAAAGATGCACTGTACAGCTGCAAACTGCGGCACAACACAGAGTTTTCATGCCAGTACCAAATGATGTTTTACAATTTGCCAAAAAAGAAGGTTCTTTCACGAAAGACAGTGCCGGAATTTGCAGCAAAACAGTGCTTCTAATAAAATAAACAAATTTCTGAACATTGTTGGAAACAACTGACCCCAGAATCTGATTCCTCAGTCACCAAACAGGTAAACACAACTGTTGGTGTTTACCAAGGGGCAGTATTTTTTAAATATTTAATTTCTTGCCTCGTGAACTGAAAACAAGATGGTGGCAACATGAAAGAATATGCCCCATTTGTGAAAGAAAATGACACTTTTACAAAAGAGAAACACAGTTTCGGACGGGACATCTAACTTTTCCCATAGGAAATAATGGGAAATATTGAAATGTAATAACTTTTGAACAAATTGATATTTGTTCACTAAGCCTTCAAAAGGCATATCTACAACCCAAGCCTGATATAGCCTCCAGATTTCAGGCCAAACGTCCAAGCCATTTCTGAGAAACAGCATGACAAAGAATTTACATAAAAATGGTAATTTTCACATTTTGTGACACACCGCATCTCTGCACCTGCATATCCGACCGGAATGAAACTTGCCACATCAAGAAATCTTTCATCTCCAATGTCGCATGCAAAACTTCATGCAAATCGGTGGAATGGTTGCAAAGTTATTAAAGTGCAGAATTTTGGGTTTAACATACAGTAGAAGTGACCATTGAACTCTAAATTATAATATGCAGTACATCTATATACAGATAGATAGATAGATAGATAGATAGATAGATAGATAGATAGATAGATAGATAGATAGATAGATAGATAATACATGGATAGGAATTTTGCCCCATTGAAAATTCCATCATTTATTTCCCTGTATACCTGTGACTAATCTATCAATTGTGTTGCCTGTATATCCATGGCACTCCCAGTGCCTTAACTTAGGTTTATGTACGCCTGATAGGCTGCCGATGCACATGTGACCTAGGATCGAATTACAATCCCTCCACCAAGCCCCCTCTGGATCCCTCATGTAATCAGTTCTACATGTGCATCTGATCAGGCTGCAGCACTTCCCCAAGCTCCAGTTCAACTGAACAACAAACAAGGTAACTGAACAATATTTTTTCTTTGGCACAGACAGCATTTTAGAGCAGAAGGACAGTTACTATCAGAGGTATTAACCTGGGAACTACATTCCTGGGCATTATGAGTTTTAAATGATTTCACAGCTTGTAGAATCAATGCGTGGCAGCGTCGCGATGGTTAGAATGTTTAATATATTATACAATAGGAGAGTCAGATAAATAGCTTTGCTAAGAACTAAGAGAGGTGGTGGCTGAGCCTCTGGCTATCCTGTTTAGCCGATCACTGGAAACAGGGGAGGTACCTAAAGACTGGAGAACAGCAGATGTAGTCCCCTTATACAAAAGTGGGAACAAAGAGGAAGCGGGGAACTACAGACCAGTCAGCCTCACCTCGGTAGTGGGGAAGATCATGGAAGCACTACTGAAGAAGAGATTGGTGGAACATCTGGTTGTCAATGGACTACAGGACCCAAGGCAGCATGGTTTCACCAGGGGCAGGTCATGGCAGACCAACCTTGTTGAATTTTTTGACTGGGTGACTAGGGAGGTGGATCAGGGGAGGGTAGTGGACATGGCCTATCAGGACTTCAGCAAGGCCTTTGACACTGTGCCACATAGAAGACTATTACACAAACTGGGGAATATGGGTGTGGGCAGGACAGTATTGTGATGGGTAGGTAACTGGCTGGGCGGCAGGAAACAGCGGGTGGTGGTAAATGGCTATCACTCCACAGAGGGAAGAGTGACCAGTGGGGTCCCACAGGGATCAGTGCTGGGACCGGTCCTATTCAACATCTTCATCAGTGACAATACGCAGGGCCTAGAAAGCAGAATTTCACTGTTCGCTGATGACACAAAGCTTTGTAACAGAGTAGACACACCAGAGGGTGTAGACAGAATGAGAAGGGACCTGCAGAAACTTGAAGAATGGTCAGGGGTTTGGCAGTTGAAATTCAATGCAAAGAAGTGCAAGATAATGCATATGGGGCACAAAAACCCTGGCACAATATATCAGTTGGGGGGTGAGGATATAGCATGCACAAAGCAGGAAAGGGATCTTGGGGTTATCATCTCTGATGACCTCAAGGTAGGGAAACAGTGTGACAAGGCAGCAGGTAAAGCAAATAGGATGGTGGGATGCATAGGCAGGGCATCACCTGCAGGAAAAGGGAGGTCATAATTCCACTATACAAAACACTAGTGAGGCCCCACCTGGAGTACAGTGTACAGTTCTGGAGACCTTACCTACGTAAGGACATAGGGTAGAGAAGGTTCAGAGGAGGACAACAAAGATGGTACATGGATTGCATCACAAGTCCTATGAGGACAGGTTGAAGGACTTGAATATGTACTCCCTGGAGGAGAGAAGAGGAGAGGAGAGAGAGAGGGGACATGATAGAGACATACAAGTATCTTACAGGGAGGAACAGGGTGTAGGAATACACTATTTTTAAGCAAAAAAGATGTTCCAGGACTAGAGGGCATGGGATGAAGTTGGAGGGAGGATGATTCAGAGGAAACATGAGGAAGAATTTCTTCACAGAACAGGTGGTGGACAAGTGGAATACCCTGCCAGAGGAAGCAGTGGGGGCTGAAACAATCACAGGATTTAAGAATGCATGGGATAGACATAAAGGAATTCTGGAGGTCATGGGTAAGGGGCAACAGACTTCTAGGAAAACATAAACTGAACTTACAAGCTCAAATGGGCAGACTGGGTGGGCCATAGGCCCTTATCTGCCAACACTGTCTATGTATCTAAGTCTTGAGGCCTGTGTACACCAAGCTTGAGCCAGTGTGAACTTAAAAACTGCCACCATCCTGAACAAGGATATCCGGCTTCACTACAACACATGCAGTCCCTGATTTAGTGTCTGCACAGTGTTTGAGCACTACACATGGGACAAACGATTAGAACATCTAGCCTCTGCTCATCACTTCCCTTACGTAGTTGAGCGATAGTGCCTGTGCTCCTCTCCAAATAAAATGAACCATGCCCCTGTTTCTGGTGGAGTCCAATTTTAAGACTGAGGAGTTAAATTAAAAATGTCCCACTGGCGTTATCGATTGAGCCTTCCCCTGGCTCAAGATTCTATGGCACTGTTCCTGATTGCTGACCTGTCACCCATGCGGCAGTCCCCACGTGGTCATAGAAACATAGAAACATAGAAGTTGACGGCAGATAAGGACCGCAAGGCCCATCCAGTCTGCCCATTTCTTTTTCTACCTTATAAATGTGCCATCGGCCTTTGCTCTGTCAGTGACCTATCTATTCATAGTCATTTGTATTGCTCCCTTATGCCTATCCCATGCCTGTTTGAAGCCCTGCACTGTATTCATAGCCACCACTTCTTGTGGTAAGCCATTCCATGCATCTACCACCCTTTCTGTGAAAAGAATTTCCTCACATTCCCCTTAATCGGCCTCCTCTAATCTCATGCTGTGTCCTCTTGTCCTGCTATTTTTCTTATATTTAAACATGTTAGACTCTTTCACCTTGTTTATGCCCTTAAGGTGTTTAAATGTCTCGATCATATCACCTCTCTCCTCCTTTGCTCAAGGGTATACATATTGAGCTCCGTTAATCTGTCCTTATATGTCTTCTGATGCAGTCCCTGCACCATTTTGGTTGCCCTTCTCTGGACTGCCTCAATTTGGTTAATGTCCTTGTGAAGGTGTGGCCTCCAATACTGCGCAGTACTCCAGATGGGGCCTAACCAATGTCTTGTACAGAGGATTATTACCTCCCTCTTACGACTTGTGATACCCTACTAATACACCTAACACCCCCTAGCCTTACCTACTGCTTTAGAGGTCTGCTTGGATGATTTTAGGTCATCAGTGATGATGATGCCAAGTCTCTTTCTTCCTTTGTGACTGCTAGCAACTCCTCCCAGCCTATAAGTGGCTTCAGGGTTTCTCTTCCCTATGTGCATGATTTTGCACTTCTTTGCATTAAATCCCAGTTGCCACTCTTCTGACCATTCTGCTAGTTTATCCAGATCTCTTCTCATTCTGCCCACCCCATCTGGATCATCTACTCTGTTGCAGATCTTGGTGTCATCTGCAAACAGACAAGCCTTACCCTCTAGTCCATCTCGGGTCACTAATGAAGATGTTGAATAGGACTGGCCCCAGGACTGATCCCTGAGGTACCCCACTTGTGACTTGCATCTCTTCTGACTGTATACCATTTACCACCACTCTCTGTTTTCTGCAGTCAACCAGTTTGCCACCCAGTTGACCAACTTCTGACCCACCCGAGCCTACCTAGCTTATTTATCAATCTTCTATGTGGAACAGTGTCAAAAGCTTTGCTGAAGTCAAGGTGGCGACATCAACTGCTCCCCTTGGTCCACCACTCTGGTTACCCAGTCAAAGAAATCTATGAGATTAGTTTGACAGGACCTTCCTTTGTAAACCCATGCTGTCTTGGATCCTGTGCCCCTATGGATTCCAGGTGTTGCACTATCCTTTCCTTAAGGTGCCTCCATAATCTTGCCCACTACTGAGGTAAGACTGACCGGTCTGTAGTTCCCGCCTCCTCCCTGCTACCACTCTTGTGGAGTGGGATCACATGAGCCTTTCTCCAGTCTTCTGGGACCTCTCCTGTGCTCAGAGACTCACTAAACAATTCTGCTAATGGCTCTGCTAGTTCCTCCTTTAGCTCCTTAAGTACCCTGGGATGTATGCCATCAGGTCCCATTGCCTTATCCACCCTGAGCTAGCAAGCTCTTGTAGGACCCTTTCTTTTGTGAAGGGAGTAGTGCTCACCTCCCTCCCCTGTGTCCATGATGCTGAGCTGTGGGCCTGCCCTACCTTCTCTTCAGTAAATACTGGCAAAAGTATCTATTTAGGATAGATGCCTTTACAGGGTCCTCCTCCTCACATGCTCCCTTTTCTCCATTAAGCTTAGCAATACCCCTCTGGACTTTCTCCTTTCATAATGTATCTATAGAAAGTCTTGTCACCTTCTTTTACTGTTCGTGCTAGTGTTTCCTCAGTTTGGGACTTTGCCTGCCTTACTGCCTTCCCTGCTTCCCTTAGGGCAGTTTGGTATGCCTCCCTATCTTCATCCCGCTGTGTTCCCTTATATTTTCTGAAGGCCAGCCTTTGGCTCTGACCTTTCTGCTACTATATTTGAGAACCAAAGTGGTTTCCTTCTTCTTTTGCACTTCCTTTTCTGTCTAACACAATGGGATGTTGCTTCAAGTATTGTATCCTTAATGCTTGCCCACTTTGCCTGTACCTCCTCACCTGTGTTTCTTTTTGCCAGGGCTAGCTTAACTCTGTTGGCCATCTTATCAAAGTCAGCTCCTCTGAAGTCCCATATTTTGCCTTGGAATGGGATGATTTAGATGTAGTAGCCAAATTGAACCATACCATGTGATGGTCACTGGCCCCAGGTGACCTTCTACCTGGAGATCTGTGATCCCTTCTTTGTTAGTCAGTACTAGATCTAGGATAGCCCTGTCTCTTGTGGGTTGCTGTACCAGTTGTTTGAGGCCCTCCCCTGCAGGGAATCCACTATGAGTCTAGTTCTGGCAGATGTTCCTGCTGGTATTGACCAATCTGTATCTGGCATGTTGAAGTCTCCCATTATCAGAACCTCCCTTTAGCTGTCATGTTTTGTATATCTTCTAACAGTAATGTGTCTATGTCCTCCCTCTGGTCTGGGGCCTGTAGACAACCCCAGTTCTTATGGCTGTCCCATTACCTGTTTCCAGGGTGACCCACAGTTCTTCTGGCTCCTTATGTGTATTCTGAATTTCTGTAGCTTTGATATTTTCATTAACATACAGGGCCACCTCCCCCTTTTGCACCTCGGTCTCTTCTGAACAATACATATCCAGGTACTGAAGTCTCCCAAGTGTGGTTACTGGTAAACCACGTCTCACTAATTGCTACTATGTCCAGTTTAGCCTCTGACATTATTGCCTGCAGGTCTGGGATCTTATTTCCCAGGCTGTGAGCATTGTGTACATGATTTTCCATTGGCCAGATTTTGGTGTGTTAGTTGTTGGGTGAAGTTTGGCATTACCCTGTGCATCGTATGGGAGACAAACCTTTTTCTTACCTGGTGATGCAAATGAATGGCAAACACGCTGAATTCCTGTTTGACCACTAGCTGAGGGGAGGGTGTTCTTCCCATTCGACGTATGGGGTGCTGCACCCCTCTCCCCATTTGCTAGTTTAAATATTCTGCAAAGACGTCAAACTTCTGCCCCAATGCACTGACTCCCTCTTTAGTCAGATGCAGTCCATCAAATTTAAAGAACTTTCGCTCCCAGAACTGTTGCCAGTTCCCTACAGGTCAGGGTGGTTCGGACATGGCGGCCCTCTCGGTGGCTCTCAGATCTCCGCCCTTCTTTCTTATCCCGACCTGGAGCTTGGCACATGTGCAGCAATGCCCCCAAGGCTCGCACATGTGCTCCTCATCCTCCATCATCTTATAAATGGCTAGGCTCCTTTCACCATGCAGCACACATGCGCAGCAATACGGTCTGTCCCACGCATGAGCATTAACACTCATACGGGCCATTGCCATCTTGGTAACAGCAACATGGCATTCTACCCTGCATTTATGGCAGAACAGCTGGACTGGAGACCACAAACACTCTGATTTAAAGAGTAAGCACCCAGCGCACCAGAGGGACACAATGCTATGGCCCATAAAGCTAGTAACTGCGACACGGGCATGTTATGGGACCATATGGCCAGATACCCATTAACGTAATGGGGCAATACTTAAAAACAGCTATGTTACGGTGCATTTATTTATTTATTTATTGAGAAATCAGAATTACACCCTTTGAGTCAAAGACTCTTTTGCAAAGGTTCTTCGTCGGTAGACAGAGTACAACATCACAAGAACAGGTACAGGAACATCAATCAGTACAAAAAATACATTGTAAGGTAAAGAACTGAGAAACATACCATAGCAGAGGGCCTAGACAGCCCAGAGTTGTGTGCAAAACAGCAGACAGTACAACAATACAAGGCAGGGCATGCCACTGTAGGGCCCAAAAGGGGAGCTAACATTAAAGCACACCCATGGGGTGGGATATAACACTAATGCAGTGATGATTATCTTCTGGCAATATGAAAAAAAAAGTTACCCTATCCCAACCTTCCCTTTTGCTGTCTTTCAGATGTCAGCACCAAGAGAATGTCAGTCCTGCGAGGTCCCCTACTCCCTCAACATAAGGGCCCTCTTTGCCCAGTGTGCGAATCAGACAATATGCACCAACAGATGGATACCCAAGACTTCAACAGACCAGGAACGAGCCAGGCTGCACAGACGTGGCAGGTCGACCCAGCCACAGTGGCTCTACAAAAGGCCACAGTGGCCATGATGGCGAGCCAGCAAAACGTTGTGCTACAAGTTCTGGAGTGAATGTCAAGCATGAGTAACACTAGACCACAACCTGGGGTACAACACACACCGATCAGCACTACAGCTATATACCTGCACTAATTAAAACTGTATACCTACACTAATAAAAAGTACACACATGCACTCCATTAAACCCTATGAGACACATCTAACGACCAGGGCCATTGGAAAATTGCACCAGCAATTTTTTTGCAGAATCCACAGTTTTCCACAAAAACTGACATGTTCCACAATTTCTTGCAATTTTTGAGTTTTTACATTGAACTGTGTAAAAAGTATTAACATTTTAAACAAAATACTCTCAAATATATTGACAATTTTGCATGCAGACTTGGGTTTGGCCGAAACAATGCAGTGCATGGTAGGGGAATGGTTTTATGCGACACTGCTTTCTTTTGAATCATTGTCTCATTTGGTTTCAAAATCCACTGGCCAAGCAAAAGTACACTTAAACACTTAACATTTGGTCTGTGCTGAAGCAGTTTATCAGAAAATGCTTTGTTGCCACAGAGCAGAGACTGAAACAAAAGATGGGAGAAAAGGTGCAAATTATCCCATTCACCTAAACGGGGTGCTAACTATGAAGCCTTTTTGTGAGTGGTAGGGCAGGTTTTTTTCTTGTGAACATACTTTAATTTAGAACTAGTTTTGATTCAAACAGCTGAGGATTTTGGATGGCCCTGATGACTGTAAACTTGAATAAACTGGTTGGTAACAGTGACCTCGCTCTCATCAGTCTACCACCTAGATGCTCACATGCAAGGACTGCAATATAAACCTTACTAAAGTCTGAAAACAAACCTATAAAACACATAAACTGTATCTGAACATTTATCTTTAACTAAACAAAAGCATTGCAGCCAGAGTAAAACAAAGGTAAATTACAGGGTACCCTGACTACTGTATGATGCAGTAAAAATATATTGGCATTTTTTAGTAACCATGTAAGGCCCACTAGGCACAAGTGCCTGTTTTCAGGGGCAACCCAGGAGCACTGAGGAGGTTAAGTGACTTCCTCAGAGTGACATAGTATGCCAGTGGAGGTTGTGGGAATCAAACCCAGGTCTGCTGGATGTCCCCAGCTCATTCACAGTTTGTTACTCTAATCTCTAAACTATACTGCCAGCCCCAATAACCCTCAGATTTAATGTTTAAATATATGATTTCAAAAATAGTGTACAGTACCTACACAGTGCAAATTATGAACATTAAACACTTTAACATTTTACTAAAACTCAGTTTATTCACCACTCTATCTGCTTATTTTCTCTTGTACCAAAGTGGGTGAATAGCTGACAGAGCACTGTAAACTGTTGATCAGGCTTCATTATTCTACACCCAGAAACAGAAAAATGTGTTTATTCTGGATTTATTTAATATTGATTTGCTGTGGCTCACTTTATGGAATCTATTTAGCACTGTATGAGGCAGATGTTTTTAAATTTTGAAAGATAGGCAATGCTTACTGTAGCTTTTTTTTTGTTGTTGTTGACTTTATTTCTGCACCCTTACCACATTGGACTCTCTCCAGCGTGGTCCTTCACTGAACTGGCTGTTCCCATCCTCCTGAAGCCTGTCCGCCACTCCTCCTGATCAGTACCTCCTCCTCGTCATGTCACCAAGCACCCCCCCCCGGATCTCCGTCCCCCGGGAGCAAGGACCACCACTCCTACCTGGTGCTCTGTCTATATACTGTCTGGTGGGATAGACGGGAGGACAGCCAGAAGAGCTTCAAGGCCCGTAACTGGACATGGTGCTGGTACCCTAGACCTGCCTTCGCCTACCAATGGAAGTTTTTTTTTTTTCCTTGTTTCTCTCCCCCCCATTGGCCTAGTCATGCAATGTGCTCCAGTGCAGTACATGAGCACTCCCACTCATGCTCACAGAAGAACCGCAGTGGCCATGTCCCCCGCTCTTGTCAGGACTCAAGTGCTGCTAGACCCCCAGTCATCACTAGTGGTCGCCAAATGGCGAGACCTACGTCCCCCCCTTCCTCCCAGAAAAGGAGAGCTGTCCTCTGAATGCTCAATCCTTTCCTCCCCTTCCAACCCCCAGTGACCCGAATCTGCTCCTGAACCCGGGTCGCCGGCATGGCGCGAGGTGTGTCGTCCAGCACCTCAATCCTCAGCACCACCGGGGCCGGCTGCTTATGATAGCTTATCAGTTCAGTTTTCATTTTAGGAACATAAGCTTTCCTTTATGTTTAAAACATATTCAAATGACAGTGTATTCATTTAGCAGTTTATACTGACTAATACATGCTGCTGAAAACAGTAAAAGATTTATTATGAAGCACTCAGGGTCTATAGTAGAACTCCCACAATTTCCCGCGATTTTTGCAAAAAGCTCTGCAATTTTGGGTAACATTTTCCGCAATTTTCCAGTGGCCCTGCTAATAACTCAATTAACACAGCATTAGAAAGCTAGCCAAATCAATTAACAAGCTGCAAAATAACCTGGAAAAAAAAGACACAGGCACAAACCCCTCCCAAACCCAGATTTCCCCCAAACTCCTAGCAGCACTCACTACAGACCATTCCCTCCCTGCTGCAAGAGATCTTACAATAATGGAAAGACTATGCCTGTAGTTATATGGGGGAAGAGCTCCTCCCCCACATCCTACTTAAACAAGCAGGCTACTGCCACTCTGCTTAGAGCGAGTCGCACTCGCTGGCGTGCTGCTGCTGGTTGGTGGTTGCTTACTTTGTTTCGTCCTCTGCCCCCCCCCATCCTGCTCCTTCCTTCTGTCTTACTCTAATTTTTTCATCCGTTTGTCATTTGTTTCCCCCCTTCTTTTCTCCCTGTTGCCCATTGTTTGTTTTCCTTTCTTTCTCTTGGGGTGCTCTTTCCTTGACGCTCCTTTAGCCGCCACTACTTTCTGCTCCTTGCCGATGCGTCCAGCTCAGCTGTCCTCGTTCCTCACTGTTGCTTTTTCTGTTTCCTCCAAGCAACCACTGTTCCATGTCACCACTCAGTTTGCTTAATTCAAGGAGCCGCTCGCTATGTGGACTACTGGGCTCTCCTTTGCCAGATCCTCCTCGATTGCTTCGGCACACAGCTACGGCCACCCTCTCCCACTACTATCTGTTGCTGTGCTCCCTGCTCCAACCTCGATTGCTCACCAGCACTTCCCAGTGTTCTGTCCTGCTCTGCACTGTCCAACTGCCATTCCATATTGCTTGTAGGTCCATATTCAAGGTATTGCATCGAAAGCTACTGGATCTTCCATGTACCATAACTCGAGCATTTGTGCAGAGAACTGTTAATGTTTCAAATGGGTCACCACAAGACCGTCGTATGGCATCATCTATTTGCATGATAAACTTCAAACTACATGCATAGCCTAATAGGTGGCAGTAACAAGCTTCCTATTTTTGAATTCGGCTGTTCACTCCACCCAACATGGAGCTAACAGGGATCAGGTCCAGAGCCACATGGCGATCACTGTTTGCCAATTGCCTGAACAGCCTCAGAGGTATCTTAATTGTTTTCACTAATTGGCATTCACCTTAAATCCCTCCAAGAGAAACCAGGTATCCATTTAAGATTATTTTAGAAAAGCTTAAGCTGGCCAAAATGTGTACTTTTAGGTTCGGAAACATTTTATTGCTACTTTGTGGTCGGTTATTGCAATTACACTACTGGCACAATTTTAATCTGCAACTTGCTGCGTTGACCATGCATGTTTGTTGGATATCCAATCAGCTACAAAATATGAAATGAGAATTGCGATTATGAAAGTGCTAGTATTATTTATATGGGGAGTTCAAATTTGGCATTGTTTCCACTATACATTAAGAGAAATTAATTTCGCTTTGCAGCTGGGCAGGCTACTGTGCTCATATTACTTGTATTCAAGTTCAACAATCTGCGCATTGAAGCTCAACCATAACTGCTTTCCTTGCTTGTAACGTATTACAACCCCTACATGGGGTCCGGGGCTTCTTCTGCTACCTGTTCACTCTATTCACGGAACCATGTGCTAGCCTGCCAGGCATAACACCTTCAGTCCCTCTCCTCTACTGCTTGTGCTACATGTCTTCAGTTCCAGTATTTGGACTGCATTGTGTCACCTTATGTCACTTCTCAAATGTATGATCTACATCATATTCACAGAGCTATTTCCAAGTCTGTGGTGGTATACTATATAGATAGACTGCACGTGAGCCCCTTCCTGATGCCTGCTGGGTGTATTCGTTCTTCTATTGCTCTATGTTATGCAGACCTAGGTGCAGGTTAACTTATTACTATTCTGTTTACTGACCTACACGCCTTCAGCCACTAGGACACCAACAGCGCCAGGCAGCCCTCCGTGGCAGCACCCCCAGTCTTGCTAACCTATGTAGGTATTACCTTGACTCTCTCTTCCTTCCGCCTGACCTACGTGGGGTCTTGCCATACTGCTGGCCACGTGGGGGCTTCACCTTGAAAACGCCCTGCTCTTTGCTGCCCAGGGCTATTGTTTGCAGTTTTGCTAACCTTCATGGGGTCTAGCTGCCACTCTACTCATTTCCACTGGCTGACCTACGCAAGGTCCAGCTGCACATTCTATACCTCGTATGAACCTAGCTTCCATTTAGTTCCCTTGGATGCTTCCTACTGTGATGCTTCAATACATTCAGATCTATTAACACTCCCAGTTCCTGCCAGGATTTTCTCAGCCGAGCTCTATGTCATTGTGTTTCCTTTATCATGATTTAAGCCTCGAACCTAATCTGGTTCAGTGCCATACGGCTAGTAACTGTGGTTCTGTTGCCAGCTCATCTGCCTTCGTCTTTCTGCTTTTTGCCATTCTTGATCATCAGGACTTCATTTCCACAGGACCATTACTGCCTTCAGTTCGGAGCCTGAAGTTTGACTATTGTTGCTGCTTTGTTCTGTGCTTCTCTGGATCAGTACCCTTATGGATGCTTCCGACCTAAGTGTCAGTCTAGCCTTATCTACGAACTCGTTCTTTGTTTACGTAAATCATCACTTCATGCCTACTGCTCCCTGGCTTTGATCTCTGGAATTCTACCTCTGGATTGCTTTCAACCCTGCAAGTTTGGCTCACTGCTTATGTTGATCTCGGCACATCGTTGCTCATTCAGCTTCTCGCCTGCATTGCTCCTACTTATTTATTTATTTTTTTTTTTTGATGTTATTTCTCAGGAGCCTCCCCCCCGCACTCCGCCGTTTCCTCCGGCGCCATCCCCGGACATGAGACCCCCTCCCTTCAGCACCCCACGACTTACCCTTCACGGCGGGGTGGTGGGGAGCAACTCAACCCACCGAGCGGGTCCATGCCAGGGGCGTCCTCGAGAATAAGCGATGAGGCTGACGCGATCATGCTGCAGGCTCCATTTTTCCCGATTTTCTCGGCGGGCGTGGCGTGCAATGGCGCCAGCGACTGAATATGTCTGCCGCTCCCATGCGGCGCACTAGTCAACGCTGCCATGTCCCGCCTTCCCTGTCTCTGCGGCTGTGTGTTGTCGATCCCAGCCTCCGCTGGGTCAGGCAAGCACTGGCTGCCAGATCCCCACCCGGAGATGGAGAGCAGTTCTCCGGACGCCGATCCATCTCCTCCCCGCCGATCCCCAACAACCCATGCTCATTCTCGAACACGTGGTCGCTGTGGCGAGGTGTAGCGACGCAACAACCTCGCAGCGCCACCGGGCCGGCTGCATTGCTCCTACTTACACCAGCTTCACCCGCCCCATGGAGGCCTGCAGGTTCCACTGTTACTACTCTACACCTGCCTTGCCCAATATCGGGGCCTGGAGGTTCAACTACTTCTACTCCATACCTGCCTCACCCAGCATCTGGGCCTGGAGGTTCGCATATTCTACTCTACGCCTGCCTGCCCACCATGTCTGCTAGCCTTCGAGGTGCTCCTTGTTCCACTACGGACTTACATCTGGATTAGTTTGGACATTCACCATCGATTCCTTTGGATGCTTATGCCTTGCCACTTCAGTTCGTATGGATTTACTATTACCTCACTCCTGCCAGGACATTTAGCTGAGCCCTATCCGGAAGACTTTCTAGCTCAAGATTTATGCCTTAGCATTACTCTACTTCATTGCAACACAGCTTATTAGATGCTGTTACATTGCTACTTCATCCGATTCAGTCCCCTCTTTCATCTATCGCCATCCATGACTTTTGGGAGCATGTCAGTTCAGGACTTGGTAGACCATTCTCATGAATTAGTTCTAGCTGCTGTACTATCCTGGCTTCCCTAACCATGCATATACATCTCTCTATTGAGCTATATTGCTCAGCTCACCAGAAGCTCTTCGATTTACATGCTAATTTATATTCTCTCAATCTTTCCGCTGTGTACCTGACATAATCCATTCAATGCTACTCCTCTGCTGCCACGTCTGCATCATGCAGATCGATTTACTACTACAGCTGACCTATGCAGGTCCACTTTGTACTTCATCAGCTCATGCTTACCTGCTTCATCCTCGCAGGGCCTGGAGGTTCATCACAGGCTGTCGCCTATTTCTTTGACCTGCTTCACCCCTCGGTTCCTGGAGGTCCATCAGGCTTATGTCTACTTATTCATGCCAAAATCTATCGCTAATTCGCTTTACTTGCTTCACCCACTTTGGAACGGAGGTTCCTACTACACCGTCCTCCAGATTGCGTGGCCTGCTACATCACCAAGACCTTTATTGCAAAGCTTGCCATTTGGAATATCAACCACCATTCTTCATATTCTGGGTTCAGAGACATAGTCACTTGGCTACAGGTTCTCTTGGAAAGACTCCTTTGCCTTAGGATTGTTCAACTAATGCAACTTTCGATGCATCAAATTGTTTGCTCAAACATGGAATCAAATCCACTATTCTGCCCTGGACATGGATATCATGGACTAGGAATTCACTAGAAGGATGTTCTGCCGTCTTCATCTGACATTCAACATCTGTATTTCGAATTCAGCTTCCTCGCTTTCACTGGATCAGGATCTACAACTCTGGAATTCGGATTAGCTGACAACTCAATCTCGTTAATTTAGGATTATTCTACTTTAGTATGCCCAGAAGGATGGGCAGGTCAGTAGCCATGGTTGCTCAGAGGTTTCCCCCCAAGGGGGCTTTTCCTCTCCTGCGTGCTACTAGCCACACTCTCTGGAGTTGGAGGAGATAATCATATGAGATCATTATTTCTTTGGGGGTCTCATCCTACTCAACTAAGCATCCTTCCTACGGTGGGATACAGAGAAAGGCCAAAGCATCAAGTCATAACAAGTCATAACAAGCTACTCATCAGTCCATGCATCTAAGCACCTTATATATACTATTCAGTTACCATGTACTATAATCACTGACTTGCTCCTGCCTATGCTGCAGTATCTAAGCACTATCCATTTCATACAACTAAGACCTTGGAAGCGTTGTTCTACTTACTGGTCTGGCCTCTGTATCCAAGCACAAACCTTCATTATTCAGTTACAGTACATAGCACAAGCACTGAGCTATGAACCACACATAATTGAAAGGCTATGCCTGTAGTTATGAGGGGGAAGAGCTCCTCCCCCACATCCTACTTAAACAAGCAGGCTACTGCCGCTCTGCTTAGAGCGAGTTGCAATCACCCTCCATCCTCTCCTTAAACCTCCTCCTTCTCTGGCACTCTTATCCCATCGGGGGGGGGTCTCATCCTACTCAACTAAGCATCCTTCCTACAGTGGGATACAGAGAAAGGCCAAAGCATCAAGTCATAGCAAGCTACTCATCAGTCCATGCATCTAAGCATCTTATACTTATATATACTATTCAGTTACCATGCACTATAATCACTGAGTTGCTCCTGCTATGCTGCAGTATCTAAGCACTAACTATTTCATACAACTAAGACAAACCTTCATTATTCAGTTACAGTACATAGCACAAGCACTGAGTTATGAACCACACATAACCATCCTAATGTAACTCATCATCAAAAGATTTATTTCTTCGACAATATCCTTTACAAAACATACAAGCAAACTAACATATAGGTTGAGGTGGGATAACACATTGGTTTAAGTGACCACAGTGTTGTCTGGTTCACTGTTCAAACATCTGCGGTGGGTACTAGAACCAAGGCAAAAGTGTTCAACTTTAGAAGGGTAGACTTTACCAGCATGGGGGCCTATGTGCAGGAGGCATTAAGGGGGAGATCTGCGGGAAGGGGGTGGATGGTATGTGGGAGGGTATTAAAGAGGCCATAATTGGGGCAACAAATCTCTATGTCAGGAGGATTCATAAGACCAGGAGGAAGAGGAAGCCTCATTGGTTTAGCAGGGAGGTGGCAGGCAGGGTTAGGGAGAAGAGGAGGGCGTTCAAGAAATTCAAGACAATGCAAAGGGGGGATGTCTGGAAAATATACCAGAGGAGGCCAAAGGAGGCAGGCAGAGAGGTGAGGAGAGTGAAGGTCAAAGTAGAAGAGGAAAATGCCAGGTCAGTCAAGACCGGAGACAAAGCTTTTTTTAGGTATGTCAGTGAGAGGAGGAAAACTGGTAGGGAGATAAACAGACTTAGAAACAAGGAGGGGGTCTCAATGGAGGAAGATGAGGATAAGGTGCAGTTATTAAATTAATTTTTTGCTCAGTATTTGGGGTAGAGGAGGAGAGAGATTTTGCAGACATCACTACAGGAGTTAAGGCAGAGATAGTTTTTGATATGAGCCTGTTCGAGCAGGGGGCAGTCTTGAGAGAGTTGGAGCAGCTACAAGTGGACAAGGCCATGGGGTCAGATGGGGTGCATCCTAGGGTGCTGAGGGAACTTAGGGATATTCTGGTGGCTCCCTTAGAAGCTTTTTTTAGCAGGTCCCTGGAGGTGGGGGAGGTCCCAGAAGATTGGAGGATGGCAAACGTCATCCTTCTTCATAAGAGGGGTGATAGAGAAGAGGTGGGTAACTATAGGCCTGTGAGCTTAACATCCATAGAAGGCAAAATTATGGAAAAGTTACTGACGGGCAGGATTCATCAGTATTTGGAGGACAATAAACTTATTGATTGGCATCAGCATGGATTCACTAAGGGGAGGTCCTGTCAAATGAACTTAATAGAGTTCTTCGATGGGGTCACTAGGGAAGTGGACCAGGGGGTTCAGTGGATGTTGTGTATCTTGATTTTAGGAAGACGTTTGATTCCGTACTGCATGGGGGACTAATCTATAAATTGGATGGACTGGGACTGAGGGTGAGGGAGGTAGTTAGATTGGTGCAAAACTGGCTAAAGGATAGGAGTCAGAAGGCAATAGTAAATTGTGTCGCCTCAGGGGAGGGAAAGGTCACAAGCGGGGTTTCCCAGGGATCGGTGTTGGGCCCACTGCTGTTTAACATATTTGTGGTGGATATAACTGAGGATCTAAGGAGTAGGGTATGTCTCTTCACAGATGACATGAAGATCTGTAATGGGATGGAAAACCAGGAGTGGAGAGAGAATATGCACAGGGACCTAGGATTATTGGAAGCTTGGTCCAAAAGATGGAAGTTGGCCTTTAACTTGAAAAAACACTAAATCATGCACTTAAGGAGGAGAAACCAGAGTGAGACTTACTACCTGGGGGGTCTGGCACTGGAAGAGATGGAGGAGGAGGAGGAGAGGGACCTGGGAATTATTGCTTCCAGGGACCTAAGGGTAGCTAAACAATGTGAGCAGGTGGTAGCCAAAGCTAGCAGGATGTTGCGCTGCATCGGGAAGGGATTCACTAGCAGGAAGAGAGAGGTTATTATTTATTTAGTTTTTGTTGTGCATATTTTGTGCATATTTCACTGACACATTCCATAAATGTTTGCATCAATACCTAGTTTATAATATGCAATAAATAGTCTTCTGATATTAGCATATAGATAATGTTCATTTCCTAAGCACCAAAGTGCACTAGACAAATCCTGCCTATTTTCAGGCACGACCCGGGGGAGGAGGATACAGATGAATGCCAACTGACCTTGAACCAGAGTAAGCTGTTGGTGGTATTTTTAGTGAACGAGGGAAATTTGGCCAGGACACCAATGCAATTCCCCTACTCCTTTTGATAAGTGCCATGGGATCTTTAACATCCACCTGAACTACCACCAATCCAGGCAGATGGGACCTCGGTTTAACATCTCATCCGAAAGACGGCACCTCAGAAGTGCAGCACCCCTCTCATGCTGCACTACATTGTCAGTACTGGGATATTAACCCAACTGCCAGATGTGGGAACTGAACCCACAGCCCTCTGATCTCCCGGCCTCAGAGGCGAGTGTGCTACCTACTGAGCCACATGACACATGTTATCATACCCTTATATCAACAGTTGGTTAGACCACATTTGGAATATGGGGTATAATGCTGGAGACCATTCCTGAAAAGAGATGTGGACAGGCTGGAGGGGGTGCAGAGAACAGCGACTAAGATGGTAACGGGGCTTAGACACCTGACATATGAAGACAGACTGAGCGAACTGGGAATGTACTCCCTGGAGCACAGAAGGGATAGAGGGGGATATGATTGAGATCTTTAAATATATTAAGGGGATAAACAGAGAACCAGAAGAGGTACTTTTTAAACTAAAGGGGCACAAGAGGACCAGGGGGCATACGCTACAGATAGAGGGTGGCAGGTTTAAGGGAAACAACAGGAATAACTTTTTCACTGAAAGGGTGGTGGAAAAAATGGAATGAGCTCCTGGAGGAGTTGATAGGGGAGGTCACCATAAGGGGCTTTAAGACAGCATGGGATGGCCACATGTGTCTAGTATTGGGAGCAGGGAGGGAGGGAAAGAGGGTGCCACAGGGAGAAGTAGGTTGTTGGAGGAAGTCCTAGCCCTCTGCTAGGCGCCTTGAGCAGACTTGGTGGGCCAGGCGGTCCTTTTCTGCCATCATGTTTCTATGTTTCTATACATCAAATTTGTGCATATTTCACTGACACATTCCATAAATGTTTGCATCAATACCTAGTTTATAATATGCAATAAATAGTCTTCTGATATTAGCATATAGATAATGTTCATTTCCTAAGCACCAAAAATGAGTGAGACACTCAAGTAATTTATAAAATATTGTGCAAACATGCAAACATTAGTAGAACTTAAAATATTTAAAAAATGGCCTGATGGTGCAGGGGCAGGTCGCCTACCTGCGATGCCAGTGACCTGAGTTCGGGAACAGACCCAGGATCTGCGATGCCAGTGACCTGGGTTCGGGAACGGACCCAGGATGTCGGAGGGCTGGCTGGGGGATAAGGATTGAGCATCCGACAACTGCTCTTCTTCTCCAGTGGGGAGGGGGTAGAGTGTTCGGTGCAATACAGACACCTAGCGGAGGCTGGGTGTGCCGAGCACACCGACGCCAGTAGCAGCGGGTGGGGTGGACACTGGTCATCATTGCACATCCCCACTCCTGCACACTGGGGGAAAAAATGCTGCTGGCTGCCCTAGATGAAGCCCACCCTCGGCTTCAAACAGCTCCCAGGCCGGCCGTTCAACCTATCCCGTTGTCTGTGGCACTATAGGGGCCAGTGCCGCAACTTCACCCTGGGGGGTAAGCCAGGGGGTATAGAAGAGACGTGGCCAATATGGGAGTGGAAGCAGGGGTCCATGACTGGGCTGAGGTACTGGGTGGCCGTCGGCAGAAAAAGTACATTAATTAAAAAAAATACATATATTTAAAAATAAATTCCAACTGGAACAGATTTGTGGCTCCATTGGACTTTGGAGTCCATCTATTTTAAATTAAGCATTCAGGCTCCATTTTCTTAGGAGTCCATCAATTAGTACGTGGACCAGAGGCTGTGTTCCTGTTCAGGAGTCCACTGGTTACATAATACTTATAAAGTTCCATTTTGTCTAGATCCTGTATTCATTATTACTAAAATAACTTTGAGTACTAACAGCTTTTGCTAAAAAACAGCTTAAAAGACAATATTCAAGCAAAATGTACATTTTTGTAAGCTAACACTCTTTAGATCATCCATAGCAGCTGTTAGATATTTATGACCGCAAGTATGTTAAGGCTTCAGTAAAATAATATAGGCAAAAATCGTTATCCCGACTCATTAGAAATTCATGACTTTTAAGGAGTTTCAAGTTGAGTTCGGGAATTAAGCTCTGAAATTTCTTAAAAACATTGCACACATGAAACCAGTAGAAAGCTTTAGGTATATGTAATCCAGGCGTATCAGAAAACTAGTGCACAAATGTGAGAACAGGGGGCTAAATACTGAACTGTTCAAATTAAAGTGGTCAGCTGTACTTCATTTTAAAACATGAGTTCCCCTATTTGCTACCATACAATCAACATTCCAAAAGCAGAGTTCAATGTTACAAGTGACTCTTAGTTCCAAAATATGAGCCTCGCTATTTTTTTTTTTTCAAATCTGTTTATATCTCCAGTGGACTGGAACTCTCTCAGGCAGTCCACTCACCTGCCGCTCTACTGCCCACTGTGACCATCTGCCCCCTCAAAGTCATTGGTGCTCCCCGGGGGTCCAAACCTGCAAGGAGATCAAGGGGCAGAGGCAGAGACATCTGGCCAGCTAAAGTTATTACATTTTAAAGTTTCCCATTATTTCCTATGAGAAAAGTTAGATGTCAGACTCGAAACAGGATTCTTGATTGTGAAACAAGATCCTTGATTGCAATTTGCAGTTTAATAATTTCACAGCTGTTCATGTGATTTGCATGAAATTTGGCATGTGCAATCAGGGATCAAAGATCTCTCGATCAGCAAGGTTTGCTCTGGTTGGATGTGCGGGTGTGGAGATATGGAGTCTTAAAAAAATGTGTAAATTACCATTTCTTGTCAAATTCTTTCTTCACTTCTATGTTAAACTGAAAATGTTGCACTTTAATAATTTTGCAACCGCTCAAACTATTTGCATAATATTTGACATGTGCCACCAGGGACCAAGGTTCTCTTGACGTGGCAAGTTTTGTTCCTGTTGCATGTGCAGGTGCAGAGATATGGAGTCTTAAAGCATTTGTAAATTACTGTTTCTTGTCAAATTCTTTCTTCACTTCTATGTTAAACTGAAAATTTAGTGCTTTAATAACTTTGCAATCATTCAAGCAATGTTTATGAAATTTGGTATGTGCCATCAGGGACTAAGGATCTCTTGATGTGGCACGTTTTGTTTCAGTTGGATGTATAGGTGTGGAGATATCACATCTTAAGAAATGTGTAAATCACTGTTTTGTGTCAAATTCTTTCGTCGCCGCATTGTGCAAAAAATGGTGTGGAATTTTGATCTGAAATTTTTAGGGTATATAGGTCTTGGGTCACAGTGGTGTCTTTTGAAGGTTTGGTGAAAAAAAAAATGTATCTGTTCCAAAGCTATTACATTTTAAAGTTTCCCATTACAGTAACCCCTCACTATAATGAATACCTTCGGAGCCACGTCTGCCATTAGTTATAGCTCCTCATTTGTATTTGCGAGGAACGCTCAGTGAAGTGTGATCGCTAATACGGAATGCAGACAGAAGGCTGCTGAATTGCTTCAGGATGGAATACTGTGATTCGAGAAAGTAATTTGGCTGGGGAGAGTTTGAGGAGTGTGTTTTTTGCTTCATGAAAATGTATTTTTTTTACAAACAAGCCACTTCATTTAAGGGGGAAGTCACAGGTCACTGGTTCAAAGTGTATCGGTCATACAGGGGAGGGGGGGTTGCTGAGTTAAGTTGCAATTCCACCACATGTTTGAGTGCTGTGGAATAAGAACTGCTGTATTTTGAACTTCGTCTGGTATACTGTGCTATGTCAGACTGTACAGCGCTCATTTTTGCGGTGTTATTGGAGTTAGCTGCTCTGTAAGGAACACTACCCCAAGGTACGTGTGCTCATCTTTGACTGTGTTCTGGTGTGTGTGTGTGTGTTTGGGGGGGGAAGACTTGTTGTGACCCCCCGCTTTGTAGTCTATAAACATTTTCCATTGCAAAACCAAATCTGGTACAATGCTGGTTACCTGATTCAGTAACGATCCCAGATTGTCAGAGGGATGGGGTTGTTAGAGCCTAAAGAGTTAAGCACTGAGTTTAGTGCTTCAGAGATGGGGTTCCACAGTACTGTAATGTACTACTTTTTTAAGTGCGTTTAGTGTGTTTTTGTGCGTGGATAGATTTTTTTTTTTTTACACACAAGTATTTTTTGTCAAATGACGTGCATTTATAGTGCCACAAGATCAGCTGACTGAGAGACAGGAGCCAAACGGACCATTCGCTATAGCCGAGAATTCGTTATACTGAGGTTCATTATAGTGAGGGGTTATTGTATTTCCTATGGGAAAAGTTTGATGTGAGGCTCGAAACAGGATTCTTGATCACGATAGGATTCTTGATTGTAAATGCGGAATCCTAGTTTGTGCTGCCACCATCTTGCTTTCCATTAGGAAGGGAAACAAACTTAAATTTCAAAACTAATACAAGACTTTGGTAAACACCCAAAGTTGTGTATACCTAATCAGGGCCCATAGAATCGTATTCTGGAGTTAGGTTTTTGTTTTTGACTGCTTTGTGAGAAACGTGGGTTTTTTTTAGCCACGGAAATCCTGTTTCACAAATCTCAGAAAACTTTTACCATAAAACAGGATCCTTTTTTGCAATTTGCAAAAAAGGATTTTCTTTTACCGCAAATTGCAAAAAAGGATTTCCGAAAAACGGATTCTGTTTCGCAAGTTGCGAAAAAAGAAATTTTATATAGCTGTTTTTGTCACTTCACAGCAAGGAAACAGTTTGGAATTTTGGACTGAAAATTTCAAGGTAGAAAGGACTTGTTCAACAGATGTGCCTTTTGCTGGTTTGATGAAAATATATTATTTTGACTTGGATTTCTTTTTTTTTTTGCATTATTTCTTTATCCCCTCCTACGTGCCCCAGATCAGCCATTTCCTTCAGGCAGCCATGATCCCCGACATCTACCTACTGTCCTCCCTTTGGAACCCCCTACCTCAGATCGCAGCCGACCCTGGGATAGCTCGGAGTAACCCTTCGCCAAGTGGGTCCCCCTCCTCTGAGGGGGAAGGCACCAGTAGGGCAGCCAGCACAGACTCTTTCTCTCAGCCCCAGGGTGCTGCTGAGGTGGTCAGACTCTTCGAGAGTTCTTCAGTGGTGTCAGCAGATTGGCTGCTGTCATCCTGGCCAATCCAGGAAGGTTTTTCCATTTTCCAGGCACCCCTGACATCACGCCGCATCTTGTAGTGCTCCCGATCTCCACCGGGGGCTGCTACAAAGCGAGGCATCACCCTAACCCACCCCAGGAGAGGTGAGCAGTCCTTCAGATGCTCAATCCTCTCCCGCCCCTGCCAACCCCCAGTGACCCAAGTCCATTCCTGAACCCGGGTCTCCGGTGTGGATTGAGATAAGGTGCCAGTGCCTCAGCCCTCTGCACCACTGGGCAGCACCCTAGGCTTGGATTTCTGTGGATTTTAATTTTGGTTGATTTCCCATGGGATAAAATTGTACTGTGAGGTTTATGAAGCCGTTTCTCTGTCTCTATGATATTAAGAAATGGTTTGCAATTTTTATCCAAAATTTTCAGGGTAGAAGGGCTTGTGCTACCAATATGCCTTTTCGTGGTTTTGAGAAAATATAGTAAAATTGTGTCAAGTTACACAGCTTTCAAATTTTGCTAAGTTTTCTATAGGATAATATTGTAATATGAGGTGTTTTTTGACACTGTATACTATGGGATGGGACTGCAGGGCCCAGAGGGCCCTGCGCTCCCACAGACAAATAAGGATACCACTACTGTATCTGAAAAATTATGCATGGATGGGAGTGCAGGATACCATTATGGATGGAGCCCTGAAATCCCACATGCAAATCAGGATACCATTATGGAGTGATGTGAGTGCAGGACCCGTTCCCACAGTGAAATAAGGATAGGATTACACTACATCAAAAATGATGGATGGATGGGAGCACAGAGCTCTCACAGGCAAATAAGAATACGATTTTGCTTTCTCAGACAGTAAGGGAATTCTCTGCAAAGAACTTCATTAATGCACTAGTTAGGCTTTGCCTTTGTCAGCCCTTAACGCTCACCCCATTCTCCTATATTGTACCCATCTCAGATTACTTACTCATGGAATGGGGTGAGAGTTAGGGCTGACAATGGCAAAGCACACCCCACATCTGCTGCTGCCTCCAAGGTGGAGTTGGGGTGTTAAGGTTGGAAAACCCTAATGCCACATTTCCCTACATTTGTCACTTTAACCCTAACTGGTGTATTAACAAAGACATTATATATATATATATATATATATATAGATAGATAGATAGATAGATAGATAGATAGATAGATAGGGCTGCGCAGCCACTTCTATGTTAAACTCAAAATGTTGCACTTTAATAGCTGTGCAACCATTTGTCCAATCTGCTTGAAATGCTGCAGGCATATTGTGGTACCATAGATCTCTGGATCTGGAAACGTTTGTTCCGGTCAGATTTTCGGTTGCAGAGCTGCGGAGCACTGAAAAGTGTAAAAAATCTGCTTTGCTCACCTCTGTAGTCTGAACGGTTTGTCTGACTGGTCTGACATTTTCAGGGTATATGGGGACTGGGTGAAGGAAGCGTCTTTTGAAGATTTGGTGAAAAAATATTAATCCATTCAAAACTTATGAAAGTTCAAAATTTCCCATTATAGCCTATGGGAAAAAATATATGTGCAGCTTGAAAGCTTTTAAAAGCTTTCATAAAAGCAATTTTGCTTTTAAAAGCTTTCGAGCTATGCCAATTTGTTTTTGAGCTGCTGCCATCTTGGTTTCAGTTAGCGGCAGACAAAAACATCCGTAATTCAAAAATTACTGCCCCTAGGTAAACACTGTCAGTTGTGTTTACATAATCGGGGGCTGAGGAATACACTGGGGGCATCAGATTTTCAATCTGACCCCCAGAAATGCAATTTTCATGATTTGTCCTCTGTTATGTCAGAAACTGTGGAAAAAAACAGATCCGCACTTTTGTGAAAGTGTGGCACCCGCTTCTTCCGCAATTTGCGGTATTAGTATTGTGAAAATGGTATTTCTGGGGGTCAGATTGATAATCTGATGCCCCCAGTGAGTTCCCCAGACCCCGATTAGGTAAACAAAACTGACAGTGTTTACCTAGGGGCAGTAAATAAAGAAAACTGTCCCCCGACGTCTTTCAGCTTTGATGCAGAATCCTGCATTGAAATTTGCAATGCAGGATCCTGCATCAAACTTCTATGAGAATCACCAACAATGGGGTGCCCAATCCCCACGTCAGTATCCCTCCCCCCTGCCCCACACACTTATGTGGCATACTGGGAGCCCACTCCAGTGTGCCTACATTTTTTGAACTATTTTCAATCTTTTCCAATACCGGTATGCCCACTCTCAGCATTGGATGCCCCCCCAAGCCCACTTTCTTTGCCAACAGGGGTGCCCAATCCCCCATTAACAGCATGTATACCCCCAAAAAACTCATGTGGCACACTGGGAGCCCACCCTAGTGTGCCAGTTTAGTAATAGCATATCTTTCCGACACCGGGGTGCCCCCCCCCAGTGTTGGATGCCCTCCCCACAATGCCCGTTCTTTTTATCCCATCATTGGGGTGTCCAATCCCCAAGTCGGGTAATGTTCCCTCCCACTAGTGTGGCACACTGGGAGCACACCACAGCAGTGCCAAATGTTTTTTTTCTAATTAAATCCATTTGTAAATAAAGAAAACCATCCCATGATGTGAACTCCAGATTTTTACCATTGCCATTTTTTCACATATCCATATGAACAGTGCAGCCGTCATCTTTCACATCCTGTCCAAAACGTGTTTTCACACCTGTGGCACATAACAACGCAGTCGCTGCACAAAAGCAACTTTCGGGATGGATTAACAAAATCACAGTGCCACTGTTCTTGAGGGGAGGTCCCAAAACGCCCATGTTGAAAATCTGGTAAAAAAATTCCCAAAAATGACCATGTTACAGGCTTGCATTGTGCTGTTTCTACGCACGCTTGTAACTTCGCCAATTTTTAATATTTTCACTCCAGATTTTCAACATTGCCATTTTTTTCACACTTCCTTATAAACAGTACATCTGTCATTTTTTACATCCTTCCCAAAACAAGTTTTCGCACCTGTGCCATAAAATGGCATGGTCACTGCACAAAATCAACTTTCGGGATGGATTATTGAAATCACAGTGCCAGGGTTCATAAGGGGAGGTCCCAAAAAGCCCATGTTGAAAATCTGGTTCAAAACTTCAAAATTTCACTGCGTTACAAGCATCCATTGCATAGTTTTCTTGTGAAATTCCCCATAGGATAATACTGAAGAAGAAAAAGAATCAGCATTTATATAGCACTTTTCATACACAGTGTATCCCAAAGTGCTTTACAAGCAATGCTAGACTGGTAGTGAAGTGACTGAATTTGTGAACTGTGATGCCCATGGCACCTTTTGACACCCATATCTCGAAAACGGTTCAAGATACGGATTTTTCGCTACTCGCAGTTTAGTCCTCCTTTAGGTGGACTAAGCATGAGTGGTGATTTCAAAGTCATGAATATCACCAAAGTGGATATTTTTTCATAGCTGCTATGGTTACTAAGATATTGGAAAATTAGTGTTCCAAGGGTTCATTTTCATGTCTGTAGGCCTTCGTTATGCCCCCATACTTATGTGTCAGTGGGAGTGCAGGGCCCAAAGGCCCTGTGCTCCCACATTTGCATACCATTATGCAAAAGTTTTCAGCATCATGGCCAAGGTCCAGGTTGGTGTATGTGGGGGCAAATGTTGCTCCCATCATTGTACCCTTGGCCTGTAGGAAGTGCTACCCCTGAAAAACAAAGGAATTCTTTGTCAATACATGTTCTGCCATGTCACAAATAAAATCAATGAATTCACCATTATATGATGTAGATTCAGGCATCCAATATCTTAATGCTTCCAACCCTCCTGTATGGGGGAGTCTTCACGTGGAAAAATAAAGAGGGAACTGGGTACTGGAGAAATAAAAATAAATCTATAAAAATAGCATATTTCAGAAAAAGAGATGTGCAAGAACAAGTGGGCACAATTTGAAGATAGAAGGGGGATGGCTCAGAGGTAATATGAGGAAGTGTTTTTTCACGGAGAGGGTTGTGGATGCATGGAATGGCCTTCCTGTGAAGGTTGTGGAGTCAAAAACAGTGGGGGAATTCAAGAATGCATGGGACAGACTTAAGGCAATTCTAGGAGTTGGGGGTAGGAGGAAGTAGGCTGTTGGTTAACTAGGATCTGCAGCTTATCCATTAGGTAGGGAAATGGGCAGACTGGGTGGGCCAAGAGGTCCTTATCTGCCGTCAAATTCCATCTTTCTATGTTTCAAGTTCTATGAAAATAAAGGCAAGAACAAGAACACATCCAGAAAACAAAACGGTTACCAGAGAAAAGGGAGTGCTAGTGTGAATGCCAATGATTCAGCTGACTCAGATTCATCTGCCACAGGTGTCGCCAGGTGTTCAATTCTGAAAACGTCCACAGTCAGCACAGGCAGTGTGGGATTGGACACTATGAGGGATCACTTTACATCAGAATCGGCTACAGATTCTTCTGCTAATTTTTGGAAGAGATGGAACAGGGAACAGAAATACAGACGATGAAAACAGATGCATTGGAATTGAGACACAGTCCATGATCGGTCTAGTTTCAGATGAGGGATCACTTTACATCAGAATCGGCTACAGATTCTTCTGCTAATTTTTGGAAGAGATGGAACAGGGAACAGAAATACAGACGATGAAAACAGATGCATTGGAATTGAGACACAGTCCATGATCGGTCTAGTTTCAGATAATGGGAGAATATTCAAACAAACGAGAAGAAGGAGCAGACACCACCACCTTGGTCTGTGGAAGGAAATGTCCATCTATGATGTGCAACAAACCCTTTCTATGATCTGACAGATTGTTGGCAGAGCTTTATTGACAATGTGCTGATGGTGTGGCGGGGAGATGCAACATCCTTATATGAATTTGTAGGATACTTGGAGAGTACAAATCCAAATCTAAAATTTACTGTACAGTATAGCTTAACAACAGTGATTTTTTGGGATCTAAGGCTGGAGAAGATGAGTGATGATACAGTAGAAACTGATTTATATAGGAAACCGATTGATTGTAACAGCCTACTATTAGCAAGTAGTTGTCACCCCGCCACACTATCAGCAACATACCCAAATCTCAATTTATTTGTGTTAAAAAAAATTGTTCGACACCAGAGGTTTTGGAAATAATAATATCCTAGAGCAGCGCTTCATAAATAGGGTTATAAAAAGAACCTTGTACAACATACAAGAGAATCAGCTGGCTCCATACCCAGAGAGGGGATGTTATGCTACCAGCATAGAGATAGGATGCAGGATGACAAAACTTTATTCATCATAAAGTATTTTGCGAAAAGCAATGTGGTAAGACAATGTCTGAACAAGGTGTGGCATATACTTGAGGCAGAACCTGCTCTGTGAAATATTGCCACATTGCCTCCACAGATTACATATAGGAGGGACAATAATTTGAAAGATTTACTAGTTTCTAGTTAACTGCCAGTGGAAAAATGGGATTCTTTGAATTGGTTACCAGTACCCCCTAAAGGGTGCTTTACTTGTGGTAAATGCTCTCTTTGCATTTATATTAATAAAACAAAAAACTTTTCCACTGCAAATAATACTAGAATCTTTCATATTAATCAGTTTGTAAATTGCAGTTCTACCTATGTTCTACATTTGGTAACATGCACATGTAAAGCATTTTATATAGGGAAAACTACTCGTGCACTGAAGACCAGGGTAGGAGAACATTACAGTGAAATTCGAAGTATGGATATAGGGAATGCATTATTTTGCCATATTACAGAGCATACAAATAGAGAAGAATACAACTTTAAGTTTACAGGCATTGAGAAAGTTGTTAGGGGACATAGGCATAGTAATTTGGATTTACTATCATCTAAAAGATGAATATTCTGGATATATACATTAGGAGGATTGAGGAAACTAGGTCTTGATGATATTGATGTGACAGTATTTTTGGTTAAATGAAATATTTGAGTGTGAAATGATAAGGAAGAGATGGAATAAAACGTGGATAAAACATGATTTAAATGTTTAATGTTACTTGTATCTATGGGTTTGAGGATTAATTTGAGAATTCTTTTGTGGTTATTATAGACACATCTGTCCTAATATATATTTTGACAATATTAAGTGACAAGAGATGACACAGACACACACACTCATATATATATATATATATATATATATATATATATATATATATATATACATACACAGTATATATACATATATTTTGCTGTTATTTATGAATATTCTATACCAGTAAATGTATTCATTCCTAGATTAGTTTTATTAATGTGGACCTACAAATGAAATTTGTTCCCTAAGATATCAGTTTAGGTTTTCCATCTCCCTCACACACAAATACATTTCCTATCTCCCCTTCCTCCCCTTTTCCTCTCTCCCCATTACCTTAATATTACATTTGTATACTTATGGGTATTCTTTTTTTTTATACCTTTGTATTCACTTCATGAAATTTTAAAATAGTATACCTATATTTAAGGAATGCATACAAATATATCTCAATGCCCTGCTTCATTCTTTGATTATCTGTTCACTGTATAGATACACATTGGTGTATTTTTTCAGCATTTATTGTTTTGCACATATATATTTAGATATTTATTGTTACAATTACACCAACGGCATAGGTACACATTTTATTACAGATGATTGATTTTAGATATATTTGTATTATGTATAGATAATGGTGTGTATCACTTTAAGATGGCTACATAAATAGTTGATGTTCAAATCAGAACCTCACTCCCTGATGACGCCTTGAGCGAAACCGGTCGGAGGTTTGTTTGGTGAGAGGAGCTCCTGCTGGTGTTCCCACATAAGGTACTGGGCATGGAGACCTTAAATGAATAAAAAGTGTATGCACTTTATTTGAGTGTCAGCCTGCATTTCTTGATGTACTGGTGAATGGTGCTTTGGTTTGGTTGTTTGATCCTGGACCACTCCACCTCCTCCTGGAGGGACCTGCTATCAAGCCAATCATCCAGGTAGCGGTACACCCGGACCCCTCAACATCTCAGGTAGGCTGCCACCACTGCAATGCACTTGGTGAAGACCCTGGGGGTTGAGGAGAGGCCAAAGGGCATGGCCTGGAACTCATAGAGATTCCCCTCTGCACAGAACTGAAGGAACTGGTGGTGGGATGGATGGATGGGAATGTGGAATGTGGAAGAACGCACCCCGAAGATCCAGAGAGCAGAACCACATGTTTTGTTCCAGGGATGGGATGATCTGAGACAGAGTAAGCATCCTGAAGGTGCATGACTGAAGGAATTTGTTCAGGTCGTGCAGATCTAAGATGAGGTGCCAGCCCCCCACTCGCTTTGGGACCAAGAAGTACCTGGAGACAAACCCTACACTTATTGGAGGGTCTGGAACTTGAGCCACTACCTCCTTCTGGAGGAGCTGGGCAATGTCTTCTTGAAGGGCTAACAGCATATCGGCAGATATCAAGTCCTCCCATGGGGCATGGGCTCAGCAAGGCGGGCAAGTCTCGAACTCTAGAGACAGATCCTAGTTGACCACTTTGAGGACTCACCTGTCCATGGTGACAGCGGTCCAGGTGAAAAGGAAGTGGCAGAGCCAGCTCCCCAAGGGAGACAGGAAGGGCATGGGGGAGGCGCTCCCAAGCCCGTCACTGGGTAGGCTTGGAGGAGGAGAAGAGACCAGCTAAGGAAGCAGTGTGATTTTGACTGCTTGGTATGCAGATGACAGAAGAAAATGACTTCAGTCAAGGACGTCAAGCCTGGGCTTGCTGTTCAGCTGGAGGCTGGGATGGCTTGGCTGCAGGGGCAGAGAGAGCCTTTTCTGCTGAAGCTTGGAGCCCTTGGGATCCCTCTGGATGGCAGTAACTGAGTCCAGGATGGCATTGGACTTCTCAGTTCTAGTGAGGTGGCCTTCCACCCCTGACCTGAACAAGTCAGTGCCCAAGAAAGGGTCATCCCCCAACTTGTGCTGGGTGTCTGCCGTAAAGGTAGAAATATGCAGCTAAGCCCTGCGGTGTATGGCCACCACAGCAGCCACGGACCAGGCGCAGGAATTGACAATGTCCATGGCCATCTGGAGCTGCTGTTTGGCCACTGCTTGGCATTGGTCTCGGACTTGCTTGATCGTGATTTGTAAGTCAGCTGGGAGCTGAGAAAGCACCTTATCAAGAGTGCCAAGTAGGGCATGAGCAAAGTGGGCCATCAAAAAGGCTGAACTCGCCTGCCGAAGGCCGAGAGAAGAGGCCGCATAGACCTTTTTGGCCATGTGATCCAATTTCTTGGATTCTTTGTTGGGGGGTTTGTCCATGTCCCTGACATTGCTGGTAAGCTGAATGACAGAGTTGGCCACCAGGCCCTTGGCTGAGGGATGTTCAGTGAAACCCGACAGGGAGCCTGTAGGGATTGCATACTTTCAGGTCATATGGGCTGATGGTGCAGGGCAGGAGGCAGGGTGCTGCCAAAACTTGAGAGTGGGGCCAAGAATGTCCTCGGCGACCGAGAGAAGACAACCACCAGGGAGTCACCTCAGTTAAGAATTTTGGTCAAGACATACTTGGCTCGTGTGTGGACGGGCTCCATCTGGATCCCAGAAGATTCCAAAATTAAGCAGAGCAAGTCCCCAAAGAAAGTGGGGTCATGCTCTGTAGACAAATCCTCCCCCGATTCGGCATTCACCAGATGGGAATGCAGGAAGGAGCCCTCAGACTCCGAGGATTCACTTAAAAGCAGTTGACCACCCATATCCACACTGACTCTGCAGGGTCTATTGGGAGTAACAGTGACTGATAGCTGATCAGGAACCCTGCAGCAGTATGGGCATCCTTAGGAGGGGGACCCTCCTTTGGCTGCACAGGAGGCAGCTCCACCCTGATGGGCAGAGAGGGTGGAATAGGCCAAGCCAGGGCAGGCTGAGGCCTAAGTGGCAGGAGCCACAGGAAAGCCGGGGTGGGGGCCAGAACCGGCTAAACCCTGGAGAGCATGAGCTGCCACATCAACTCTTCATAGCTCTGATGCATCTTGCATCAGAGCCTCTCCTCGCCCGAGGAGGAGGAAGAGGAGGAATAGCGGTGGTGCTGCTTGCCCGAGTGCAGAGAGCACCAACAACAACGAGGGCTACTTGATTCTGAGCTACGGGATCTCAACCTCAACTGTCAGGGAGGAAACCAGCAAAGGTTGAGGGACCTCCGAGGTGACAGATCCTGAGGGGATAGGGAGCAGATCAGCAGGCTGGTTCAACCCTGGCAGGACCAGAGTCCTAGAGAGTGAGGTACCAACCTCACCCTGTGACAATGCATCAACTGGCTCAAGAAAAATCTTGACAGGTTGGTCGACATGCTTCTCAGTCAATGGGCCCGATGGGGAGACCATGGGGCCAGTGGCCTGGACCGAAGTACTGACCTAAGTCGAAAACTCCAAAGAAGCATGGGAATCCAAGGCCCAGGAGTGCTCGCGATCCCACGATGGCCAACAAGACTTTTTCTTAGTCTCCTTTTTAAACAATTTCAATGATTTTGTGCCCTTAGAGGGATCCTGCCCAAGGGTGGGAAGTGACTGGCACAAATTCCTAAATGCCACCGTAATGGTGGCACCTAAAGAAAGTGGTTGAAAAGCTGAAGCTGAAGAGGCATGCTCTGCGGCCTGAGCTGCTGCTTCTTCAAGAGCCTTAAGTTGTTCTGTGGGCCCCATAGCCACAGAGACCACCTGATGGGCATCTTTTGATTGAATGGAGGGTCCTGTTCATCCAGCCACCCTAGAAGAAGTCGTGCATGCCAGTCTTCCAAGGTACTGGGATGCATGAAGTGACATCGGCCACAACTAGGGATCATATCTGTGGCATAGGCAGTAGACGCACATGGTGTGTGGATCCGTCCGGGACATCTTCTGCCTGCAGTCGCAATGTTTAAAATTGGGCACCAACTCTGAGTCATCCATGACGAGAGTTTCAAACTAATTTGAGAATCACTTAAAGACGTAGTTGAATTGGAAGTTTGAAAAGCAAAGGGCCTACTCAGTGCAGAGCGACAAAGAGGGAACCTTCTTCTTCCAGAGGAATGGAAGATCTGACGTCATAGGGCTGTGCTGAGAGAGTTACCACCCAGGTAGGTGGGAGGAGCCAGCTTGACCTTCCAGCAAGATTTAAAAGGAAAGGAAAGGAATACTGCCAGAAGTGTGAATCTGTACGCCATATTCACATCCCAAGAAACTACATTAATGTAGACATTAGGGTTGAAGTACACAAAACAGGGAAATGAAAAACATTAGGGTTCTGGGTCTCCACAGTACTGGTGAATGAGTGGTGGGGTCTTCCTTAGGGTTGTCAACCCAAATGTCCACCCCCTCACCCCCTGCTCATAGTCTCCTGTTCAAAGCACAAGGTACAGCTCCAAGCCAGGGCCTCATAGCGATACACTCTTCAAAGTTAGAGAAGTATGGCTCACCACATGTTGCCAACAGAAGCTCTTGTTGCTCTGCGTGAAGAAAAGGGATCATGTATAACCTGGTTTGCCCAGGGCAGGAGGTGGGCATCAGGGATGACAACCCCAAGTAAGACCCACCACTGATTTGTCCATACTCCAGAGATGCAAACCCCTTATGTTTTTCATTTCCCTACTTTGTGCACTTTGCCTTCTTCAGCCTTAATGTCTGCATTAACATAGTTTTTTACAATTAATATATATTATAGGGGCACAGTAGCATCCCAATAGTTAGGGTTGAGTAGGGTGTTTAATGTTAAACCCCTAACTTTGCACCTTAATAGCTTCACCCCCATTCAATGGAACTGCACAAAACTTTGCATGTGTGGTCGGGGGGGGGGGGCAAGGTCTCTTGATTTGGAAATTTCATGCCAGTCAGATGTTCGGATTCCAAGATCCAGCTAGTGCAAAAAGTGGCAAATTGGGTGTTTCTGCTGTTTTTTTTACTCTGGCCTACATACCAGATGGTTTGGAATTTTGTTCTGAAATGTTCATGGTAGAAAGGACTTCCCCAGTATGGTGTCTTTCACCTGGTGAAAAATATTAATCTGTTCCTGAGTTATAAGGATTTGAAATTTCTGTTCTGAGCATGCTCAGTAGGGTCCTCCATTTATATGTCTGATACAAAAGAAGAATTCTGGCTTAGTGTTTTTCTCATGAAAGATGGATCTTCTTTCGTGACCCAAAATTCTTCATTCTTGAGAAACAATTCTTTTTTCATATGGCAGTCATCTTTTTTTAAAATAAAACAAAATTTGAAAACTCATAAAAATGATACCCTGGAGAGACACATGCACATGAATCTAGCTAAATGTGACTCTGGTGTTTGTTTTTTGATGAAAGACCACAAAACATGGTTTTGGGATATCCCTAAAATCCTAGCTGGAAGGCTTAGCGAGGGGTCCCGATTCTTCTTCTTTCATGAGCCGAGTTTCTTCTTTCGTGAGTCTCACAGAAACAGAATCTCAGCCCATGTAAAAAGATGGTGGGACTTAGTTTTTTTCCGTAGTTCTTTCATGAGCCAAACTCCTCCTTTTATGAGTCATGAAAGAAGAAAGTCAGCTCACAAAAGAACTATGAAAAAAGTACAGTAAGTCCCATCATCTTTTGTGAGCTGATCTCCTTTTGTGATTCACGAAAGATGTGGTCAGCTCACTAAAGAAGTATGAAAAAAATGAAGTCACACAATCCTGTTTTGCGAACCAGCCTTCTTCTTTCATGACTCATGAAAGAAGAGATCAGCTCACAGAAGAACTATGAAGAAAAAAACTAAGTCCCACCATCTTTCTTCATGAGCCAACCTTCTTTCGTGCATCTTGAACAAACTTACAAAAGAAGATGGTGGAACTTAGTTTTTTTGCACAGTTCTTCCGTGAGGTCATATGAAAGAACCATTCATTGGTCTTTCATAAGATCTTATGAATGAACTGTCTGGTATTTAGTTAGCTAGCTCACTCTGTTTGTCTGTCTGTCTGTCTGTCTGTCTGTCTGTCTGTCTATCTATCTATCTATCTATCTATCTATCTATCTATCTATCTATCTATCTATCTAACTAGCTAGCTATCTGTCTACCTACCTACAGTACCTGATCAATGTAGTTTTTAAAATTTTTCTTAAGCAGACCAGGGTGCCCACACCTGGTAGTGCTTTCTTCTCCCCCCCCAAGGTAATATACAAGGTAGCACTGTGGTACTCTCCTTAGTATCGTTGAACATCATCTCGACACTGGGGTGCCCAATCCCCAGTGTCAGCTTCTGTCCTACAATAACAAAATGTCCCTCACTGACTTTTTTTATGCCTGAAAAAAAGAAAACAGTCCATTAGTGATTCTTCCCACCACCCACCCTGCACTAAGCACTCCACCCCTCACACACCTTCACTCACCTGATCATGTTTGACAATACCGTCACCCACGTTCTCAGTATGAGAACAGTATGACTTTCTTGAAATGTGAAGCAGCAGCTGGAGTCATGCTGCTGGCCTCAACTTCAGCAGTCAAAAGCCGATCCTGTGATCTGTCTTTGTCTCTCTTGCTCTGTCTGTCTATCTATCTTTTTTGGTTTGTTAAGTGGACTGGTACTGCTTCTCTTGCTCCTGTCCCCTGCAGGTCACCTGCCCCTTTCCTTCAATATATGTGGCAGCACCAAGGTGCCCATCCCAGCGCCTCTGAAAGAGTATCCTGACACTGAGGTGCCCCATCCATCCGTCTGTCTATTTTTTTTGGTTTCTTTAGCAGACTGGGGTGCCCACCACTCCCAGTGTTTGTTTTTCTAACTAGTAAGTGGACTGGGGTGCCCACCCCTGGTACCACTTCTTTTGCCCCTTTCCCCTCTAGGTCTTATCTTCCTTATTAGTATAATAAAATAATAACAGACTGGGGTGCCCAGCCCTGGTATCACTTCTATCCACCCCCTCCACCTCATCACCCCAAAATAAATAGGTGGTGGGAACACGGTGCCCACCCTGGTGCCACTGAAGATCATCCCAAAACTGGGGTGCCCAATCCCCAGTGTTGACTTCTGTCTCCCTACAATAAAGAGAACCATCCCTTACTGATCTTTTTTTTTTTGGTCACCTAAAAAAAAATGATGCATTGGTGATCTGACCCCCCAGCACCCTCCACCTACCACACCCTAACCCCACACTCAGTACCCACCCCCACACACCCTCACACCTTCACTCACCTGTTCATGTCCCATGATGCCTTCACACATATTCTGAGTATGCGAACAGTGGGATCTTCTTGAAATGTGAAGCTGCAGCTGGAGTCATGCTGCCAGCTTCAATTATAGCTGTCTGTCTGTCTGTCTATCTGTCTGTGTCTATCTATGTATCTATCTGTCTGTGTCTATATATCCATCTTTTTTTTTTTATTAAGCAGACCGGGGAGCCCACCCCCAAGTACTGCTTGTTTTGACCCACTTCCTTGCAGGTCACCTGCCCCATTTCCTTCAGTATACAAGATGACACCCAGGGTGCCCACCCCCAGGGCTGCCAAAGATCATCTCGACACTGGGGTGCCCAATCCCCAATTTTGGCATCTGTCCCCCTACTATCTGTCTGTCTGTCTATCTAGCATCTAAATGTCTAATTTTTTTCTTTTCTTTAGCAAACCAGAGTGTCCACCCCAGTACCGTTTCTTTCTCCCCCCCCCCCTCCAGGTTGCCCACCCAATTTTTTAAACCGGTAAGCAGACCAGGTACCCACCCCTGTACCGCTTGTCTTGCCCCCCCTCCTCTCCAGGTTTCCCGTTCCCTCTTTTTCATATAATAAAATAATAACATAACAGGTTACCCACCCCAGGTACTGCTTCTTTCCACCCCTCTCCTCCAGGTGTTCTCCAAAGAAAAAGGTGGTTGGCACCAGGGTGACCAACCCCCGAAGATTATCCCAACACTGGAGTGCCCCATCCCCACTGTTGACTTCTGTCCCCCAGCCATAAAGAAAACTGCCCCTCATTGATCTTTTTTGGGGGGGGTTCACCTGAAACAAAGAAAAGAGCCCATCAACAATCTGATCCCCAGCACCCCAACCCCCACCATGACTCCCACTCAGCACCACCCCACACCCCCCACACACCCTCACTCACCTGAACAAGTCCCACAATATAGATCCACTCTCTAATCGAAGACACATCTTGCTGCTGGAAACTGGTGACTGTAATATGAGAAGATAAGGTAAGTGTGGGTTCATGAATTTCAAAGGGGTTTGAACATTTATTTATAACATTGTCATTGTTGAGAATTTTTACACCAAATCTCTAAAACGGTCTTTCTGGGACCCCGCCTCATGAACTAGAGCGATGAAATTATGCAAATCTGTCCTGGAGGGTGATTTTGCAGTCACTGTGCAAAATCACCTTTCAGGCAGGATATGAACATTTGTTCTACCCTTGTTCATGAGGGGGGGTCATAAAAAGGCAATGTCAAAAATCTGTGGTAAAAATATTAAAAAATAAGACAGTATCCAGCACAGCCAACCTCAGGAAAAAAGAAAACTTAATAAGGGAGTAGCCCACTGAAATCAAGACAATTTAAGACTCAAAATGAATGACAGACTGGAGAATTAAAGGCCCACTCACCCAATTATACAATACAGTTTTTTTTATTTTAATTCCAAGTGAAAGGGGAAAAAAACAGTGTATTAACTAAAAAGCTAATAAACACCAACATTTCAGAGTGACCTCTTTCCTCAGGATGACACTGGCAAGATCTCTAAAACATACATTATTTAAATGTATATCTATTTACAGTTTAGATAAAAAGTGAGTATACTCTGCTGTAAGCTGTATATACTCATATTTGAATTATTATGGACACAAATAAATCCAGTTCCCTTCTCCCTGTTCACCCATACAGCAAGTAATGTTCTATATATATATATTAAAGCAGCAGTGCAACGGAAATGGGCTAAAATTTGACCTCACCATTTTTTCTTCCTAATCGATGCCAGATGTCTTCCAGTTTATTTTGGTGGTGAAATTTTCAGTTTCTGTTTTCATTTAAGAATTTAATGAAAGTTTTAAAATAATTATTTCTCAAGAAAAAAATATGTCCGCCTCATTTTTGCACTGAAATAATACAGAGGGCCTGAGGAGGGTAAGAATTCAGACAAAAATACAAATATACCATATACAGCTCAGGAAGCATCCAGAAAACCCAAATCAACAGTTCTGAAAATATTTTTCATAACCACAGCAGAAAATTGGCTTTTTAGAAAAACTTTTTTTGTTGAAGTGTTGCTTTAAATCTCCTCATTTTACTGAATCAAATACATAGTATAAACTGAATGCTCTGTATTACCTTAAATCCTGTTTCAAACGATCCCTCCTATTCTGATCAATCACTCTTATAAGAACACTGTAGTGGAAAAATATAAAAAAAAAATTAAATTACCTCTTTGTTTCTTAAACTTCTTTTATATTGTCAATTTCAAACATTCTTTAAAAATAAGGCTATGCATTTTAAGCATTCAGGACAAGAAGACTGCATTGAAACACACTGAACTAGGAGCCCAGATTGCTTATGTGACCCCAAAGAGAGAGCAGCACAATCTTGGTTGAGCACCGAAGGAAGTCTACCTTAATTTTCCTCTAGTTCTGACTGTGGAATGAAGGAGTGGAGGGTTTTTTACTGCTTTTTTGAACAGTTCTGCTAAGTTGTAGGGGGCTGAAATATTAAATTCCTTTGTGCTAGTCTACTGGGGAAAGAGGTGAGATATGAAAATTACGTACCTACCGTAATTCTTGATCTTCTCTTGTATCTTCACCATTCATTACTTAATGGGTGTTAGCCGGAGGCGCGCACACGCCACAGGAGTCTTTTTTTTTTTTAAAGTTTGCCTAACGGCACCGCCTCGAGTGACGCATACGTACATATGCGCGAGGGCGCCGTTAGTAGTGATCGACTCCTCCTCCAACTCAGTTCTGTGAGCCGGAGAGGCAAAAGTGAGAGCAGAGAATATAGATAGCGAGGCAAGATAGCCGAGGGATAGCAAAGCAAGGAAGAATGAACTGAAAAGAATAAGCCGATGGAGGAAGGACAGAGGAGATAAAGTATCCTAGCCTAGGGACTGCAGGGCCTCCTTACCTGGGCGACTCTAGGAGGAGAGATAAAGTAAGGAGATGAGAAAATAGAAGAAGAAGAAGAAGAGAGAGAGAGATGGGATGTTGAAGGGACCAGAATGCCCAACGAGCATAGTTAGCTTAGAGCTGAAGGCTCGACTAAGAGGAAGCAAGAATCCGGAGATAGAGCTGAAGAAGGTTCACCAAACCCGCTAGACAGACTCTGGAGGGCATAGTCCTTATCCTCAACATGCCATTGTTATTGATACCCCCCTCGGGTTCCTGGCCGCAACAGGCCTAGAATTCGAGGACACCCGAGGAGGGAAAAGGAACCCCAGGCAGCAGGAGAGTGCTGCTCTGGGACTTAGAAAAGGAAAATGTAAGCCTTTCAGGCATTTTAAACATAGAAATGGGACTCAGACAGACTGGCCAAGGTAGGCCAAGGCTTAGGCTGGCCGGGATTGGATATGGTCAGCACAGCTCTTCTGTAAAAATTGTCCAGGAGGACACTTAAAAGGAGAAACCAATATGCAAACTAGCGAGAAGGGAGACTACCTTCTCATTTCCCCTCTTGTTTGTTTTCCTTTTTTTTTTTTACAGAAGAAATTTGAGGTTGGTTGCATGACCCCAAAACCAAGATGCCTATAGCAGTCGAAAGAGTTCCTCAGCATTTTTTCCTTTTTTTTTTTTAAAAGAAAAAGGAACAGACGTGCCGTTCCTCTGCTCTGCAGGGCAAGAATAGAGGGGGTTGATTTCAGGGCAATATCTGGAACACGGGATTGCAGGATCAACTGAATAGCCTGAACCAGGCCAAAACCCCAGAGATATCTTGTCAGGATAACGGCAAGAGATAGTTGTGCAGTCTGATCGCCAATGCAATCCACGAGATGGCCCACGAATCTTAGAGTAATTAATTTTCTGAAAATTAGAACCCCAAAGAAGGATTTTTTTTTGAAAAATTAAGCAATTTTTCCTAGTTTTAAGAAAAAATTTTTTTTTGCAGAGAGAGGAAGGAGGGGGAGGTGGAGAAGCCACAGGAAGAGGCCACTGAGGGGATTGTGGCGAGGTAGTAATGAATGGTGAAGATATAAGAGAAGATCAAGAATTACGTAGGTACGTAATTTTCATATCTTCCTTGTCAATCTTCACCATTCATTACTTCCTGGGTGAGTACCAAGCTCCTCTTCCCCTGAGGGGAAGAGGTAATACCCTGAGGGAACAAGACCCCCAGCCTTCTGCTGGTGAGAAAACAGAAGGAGAAGACCCTGGCTTATTCAGAAAGCCTAAGTGGGAGAAGAGCTAGGAGGTGCCTCCCGAAGACGAGGAGACGGAGGGAGCCCCTGTAAAAGTCTCCCAGCTCTGGAAGAGAAAAGACGGGTCCCCCGGAAGGCGGAGCGAATCACCCTACGCCGGGCCAGGGGTGACAACCTGGAAAGACGAAGCCATGCCGTCCGCCTGATGCAGATCGCTGTCCCCACAAGCCTGGAAGCCACCTCATTGGCGTCATAAGATGCCCTTGCTTGATGTCTTGCCAGCTCCAGGCCTACCGCGGAGAGGGCAACGGCTTGTCTGGTTTGCTCCGTGTCAGGCATAGATGCCAGCAGCTGGGACATCATTGACCACAAATGCCGGTTATAGGCAGCGTGGTGAGCCTGATGTGATGCAATACATGCACTCGCACGAGAAGAAGAGAACACTCTTCGCCCCCAACGGTCGAACTGGAGAGAGTCCGAATCCGGTGGGCGGTCGTGCGCCAGGCAACGGCGCCCAGAAGGAGTATCCAGGTATACCAAACCTGAGGACGGGTTGGGAAGGGAACCTAGAGACTCAGAGGGGGCACAATACCTACGCTGGCAGTCTGCCGGTGCTGGGGAAGAAGCGGCAGGGAACTGCCAGGACCGGATAGACGCCTCCTGGAAGGGGATAGGCCAGGAAGGTACCACCAGATGCTGGGCACTGGATGGTTAAATGGTTCTCCAGTTGAGCGGCCACAACTTTCTCAATGAGTGCCAGCGGTTTAAAGTAGAACCCAGGAAAGACTGAGGTCTCGTTAGTAGATCCGGGTCATAGGACAGAGGGGTAGGGAAATGGGCTCCCCTCCGGTTTAGTCCTGGGAGGAGCACAGATTCTCACCTTTGAACGGGTGCATGACCTAGGAGTGGTGCTTGACGATAACTTGACCCTTCATCATCAGGTGTCGGCAGTCGTCAACCTTGCCTTTTACCATCTCAGGAACATTGCTAGGATGAAGCATCTTGTTCCGTCCAGCGACCTGCCTGTCTTGGTCCATGCATTTGTGACATCATGCCTTGACTATTGCAACTCCCTTTACTTAGGGCTTCCGGGGGTTGATGTCTGCCTCTTGCAGCTAGTGCAGAACGATGTGGCACGTTTGTTGACTGGGGTTTCGAGAAGAACTCATATTACCCCAGTGCTGTGCGATCTGCACTGGCTGACTATTCAGTGGCGGATCACCTTTAAGGTAGGTCTACTGACCTACAAAGCCCTACACAGACAGGTTCCTGATTACTTGAAAGAGCTCCTGATTCCCTACACCCCTCTGCGACAGCTCCGCTCGGCTGACGAGGGGTTGCCAGAGATTCCAAGTATAAGTTTAAAATCATCTGGTGCTCGTGCCTTCGTGTTTGTTGCACTTACCCTCTGGAATTCTCTGCCCCGGTGGCTACGGGAGTGCAGAACAGTGGGGTGCTTTAAGCAGGCACTGAAGACCTTTTTATGGGAAAAAGCGTATCCAGAATTCCTTTGATTTTATTGTTTTATTGTCTTACTGTTTTTTATCTTACTGTGCAGCGCCTTGAAGTGAGAAAGGCGCTATATTAAATAAACATTATTATTTATTATTATACCAGGATACTGTCCATTTTGGAACGACAGAAGTGGTAGAAGGGGGGAAGCATAGCTATGTATGTAAGAGAGGGAATAAAAGTTACTATGACTTAAAATGACAATACCGAAACACAGTCACTTTGGGTCACTCTAGAGGCAAACAATGGAGCAGCAACCCAGGTAGGAGTGTTCTACCGGCTCCCAGCAACAAGTGTGGAGGGGTACAAGGAAATATTGGAAAACATACACAAAATGAGTGACAAAGGGGAGGTGACTGTACTGGGTGACTTCAATTTACCTGAAGTAAACTGGGATATACCTAGAGCGAATTCAACCAGAAGCAAGGACTTTCTAGAGGCCCTGCACGTATCGGGCCTGAAACAGCTTATAAAGGACAAAACAAGGGGGGAAAGCGGTCCTTGACCTACTACTAACAAACAGGGACAATATTACAGAGGTAGAGGTTGGGAGCCACCTGGGGACCAGTGACCACTGTATAGTGTGGTTCCAGGTTAAGACAAAAACAGACACAAAGCACTACAAAACAAAAGTCATGGACTTTAGATGAACAGACTTCACAAGAATGAAGCAAAGTCTTAAGCTGAGTCTGTCTAACATTACACGGGGGATAGATGTTTAAGACTACTGGATACAGCTCAAAAGGGCTATACTAAATATTACAAACCATTGCATGAGAAGGGTGAGCAAAGCTAAAAAGAAAAAAAAAACACTGGTTTTCTAAAGAAGTAGCCACTAAAGTCAGGGAGAAAAAAATGGCTTTCAGGAAATACAAACAAACTGGATCTGACAAGGACAGCGACGAATACAAGGAGACACAGAAAGACACAAACAAAGTGATCAGGACAGCAAAGGCAGAAACTGAGGAGAGGATAGCCAAGGAGGTCAAAAAGGGTGACAAGACATTCTATAGATATGTCAGTGGGAAGAGAAAGACATCAGGAGGTATTGTTAGACTCACAAGGGTGGATGGGGAGATCACAGAAAACAACAAGGACAAGGACAAGGCTGAAATCCTCAAGTTACTTCTACTCTGTATTCACCAAGGAGGAGGAGGAAGGATGCGGACCCAGCAATGCAACACAAAAGAAAGGAGTCAGAATACACTCTGGTCCCTTTACAAAAGAAGGGGTCCTAAAGGAACTACAGAAACTCAATACAAACAAGACCATGGGACCAGATAAAATTTAACCTAGATTACTCAGAGAACTAAGGGATGAGCTGGTTGCGTCCCTGGCTGATCTTTTCAACCTATCATTCAAGCTGGGAGAGGTCTCCAAGACTGGAAGAAGGCAACAGTTATTCCTCTGCACAAAAGTGTAAGCAGGGAAGGTGCAAACAACTACAGACCAGCAAGCCTAACATCAATAGTGGGCAAAAAAATGGAAACCCTGCTCAAGGAGAGGATTATATTCTTTCTAGAAGAAAACAACAAATTAGACACAAAACAGGTTTTACAGCCGGAAAGTCATGCCAAAACAATCTGATAGACCTCTTTAACTGGGTGACTAAAATAATAGACCAGGGAGGAGCAGTAGACATAGTATACCTGTATTTCAGCAAAGCCTTCGACTTGGTCCCACACTCAACAAACTGGACAGAATGGGAGTAGGACAGCAAGTAATGAAGTGGGTAAGGACCTGGTTCACTGGAAGGACACAGAGGGTACTTGTAAATGGCTCACTTTCAGAAGAAAGAGGAGCAGATAGTGGAGTGCCACAAGGGTCAGTACTCAGTCTGATCCTATTCAATATTTTTATTAGTGACATAACTTGAGGGACTAGAGGAGAAGGTGAGCTTATTTGCAGATGACAAAAATAAGCAATAGGGTAGACACTCCAGGTAGAGTAGAAAAGATGAAGACCGACCTTAAGGCTCTGGAAAAATGGTCAGAAACATGGCAACTAAAGTTTAACACAAACAAAATGCAAGGTCATGCACCTAGGAAGGGCCAACCCAGGAGAGGTTTACTACCTAGGAGGAGTACAACTAGAATCTTCCAAACAGAAAAGGGATCTGGGAATAATTATAACGGATGACCTAAAGATGCCCAAACAGTGCGAGAAAGTGGCACTATGGGCGAATGGCATATTGGGCTGCATAGGCAGGGGGATCACCAGCAGAAAAAAGGAGGTCATCCTGCCACTCTATAGGTCTCTGGTGAGGCCACACCTGGAGTACAGCATACAGTTCTGGAGACCACACCTAAAAAAGGATATCAACAGACTGGAGATAGTGCAAAGGTGAGCTACAAAAATGATACATGACCTACAGAATAAAAACTATGAAGAGCATCTGCAAAACCTGAACATGTACACCCTGGAGCAGCGGAGGGAGAGGGGAGACATGATTGAGACCTACAAGTTCCTAAATGGAATAAACAAAGTGTAGGTTCAGGAACTGTTCCAAATCAGAAAGCACATAAGAGCTAAGGGGCACAACATGAAGCTGAAGGGGGGGCAAATTCAGAGGTAACACACGCAAGTTTTTCTTTACCGAGAGGGTGGTGGATGCATGGAACAGCCATCCTCAGGTAGTGGTGGGGGCAAAAACAGTAGTAGGTTTCAAGAATGCTTGGGACAGGAACAAAGGCATCACCACACTGACTAGCAGTTAAGGGATGGAGGTAGGCCTATGGGCAGACTAGATGGACCGTATGGTCTCCTTCTGCCATCACTTTCTATGTTTCCATGTTTCTTCAGAAGGACTTTCTGGGATCTGTGGTGCTGCCCCATCTGCAGGCACCTCTCTGGGCTGAGGGTGGAGATTGCTAGCCTCAAGTCCGAGTTGGCTAGGTTTCAGGGAATCACCACCCCCACCCAGGGGCCACCAAGCCTACACCCACTACCTCAAAGGAGGAACAGCAAAAGGAGTGAGTGGACTACAGTGGGCTCAGGGAGGGTGAGGTGGGTGGAACAAAAGCACATCCCCCAACCGGTGCAACTGAAGAACTCATACGCAGTTCTGGAGGAGCGGGAGGATCCCACAGTGTCACCGGAAGTTGCAGCCAAGGGGATGAGTGGGTTCTCCACAAGACAGCCCCACGGGCAGGTGGTAGAGGACCCCACAGGAAGAGGAATCTTTTCCTAGTGGGGGCCTTCATAGTTCAGGGAGTGGATTTGGGGATAGGTACAGTGGAGGAAAGGGAGGTAAAGTGTCTAGCGGGAAGCATAGCTTGGAGAGATAGGGACAGGATGCAGAGAATCACTACGGCAGTAGCGAGGAGGGGGGAGCTTGATGTCATTGTCCATCTGGGGACAAATGACCTGGCTAGGTATGAGGCAGGGATAGAAAGGGTGAAGGAGGAGTTGAAGGAGTTGGGGAGGGGCCTTGGCCAGGTAGCAAGCTCCGTGACCTTCTCAGAGGTGCTGCTTGTCCATGGCAAGGCAGAGGCTAGGAACCTCTGCACCAGGGACTTCAAAGCTTGGCTGGAGAACTAGTGCAGAGAGAAGGGTTTCAGCTTCATTGGGGACTGGGGTCCCACCTGGAGGAATGAAGGCCTATATCCTTCCAGGGAGGGGATTGCTGTCCTCAGTGAATGGTTTAAATGCTTCATTGGCAAGCATTTAAACTAGCCGGGGGGATGGTGTAAGGAAGCAGAGAGAATCAAACTGCCCACCTGTACAGGATAGTGCAGTCAACATGGAGGACCATAAAGTATGATATCACCAGAGGTAACTAATCTCATAAAGGGGGGAACAGCAGAGGACAGGAGGAAGGGGGTTAAAAACAGGAAGGACAAATGGAGGTGGCAAAAAGGCAAAAGGGGGGATGATAAAAGGAGTGATGGCAAAACATGGAAGGCCATGTATACTAATGCCCGCAGCCTAGGAAATAATACCCCAGACCTGGTGGCCTTGAAGGAGGAGGAGGTTGACCTGGACATTGCAGCTATTACCGAGACATGGTATACTGGAAATCATAGCTGGGATGTAGCAATACAGAACAGTTACTTACTGTAACAGTAGATCTTCAACAGGATCTCAGTCATCAGGTTACACCATAGGAACCTTCACCATTGGTGAAGGGGAACCCACATGGAAGATTTTCAGCAGTACAACTGTGGCCGCCCACACCGTCGACGTCAGCCGACGTCATCAATCCTATATAGGTGTAGACAGACCCATTCACTTCTCAGCTCACCCCGGAGATGAAGGGAGCAAGGCTCTTGTACTGGAGAACCGAGGAGAGAAAAAGGTACCCAGACCTAATTAAAAAGCCAGATACACCAGATAGCCAGTTCCAAAGCAGGAGCCCCAAGGAGGGGGATGGTGGGAGGAATCTCATACCTGATGACTAAGGTCCCTCGAAGATCTACTGTTACGGTAAGTTCTTACGTAACTTTTCTGTCTTGTTCGTGAGTATCTCAGTCATCAGGTTAGACCATAGGAGCAAGTACCAAGCAGTGACAAATATAAAAAGCCACTCTGGGAGGTAGGATCTCCATAAGCTCAAGACAGGAGTCCTTGTAGCAGAGCCCAGCCAAAACCTGCATGGGGTCTAGAGGCAATGTCCAGACTGTAATGCTTGGTGAAAGTATGGACTGTTCTCCAGGTGGCTGCCGCACAAATGTCAGCGGGGGAGACCCCTTTGAAGCAAGCCACCGAGGTAGCCATGCCTCTGGTGAAATGAGCTTTGACAGCACCAGGCAATTCTTTGCCGTACTTGTAGCAAAACACAATGCAATTTGCCGACCATTTGGATAAACATTGCTTAAAAACTGAAGTGCCCTCTCTACCTGGGGTGAAGGAAACAAACAACTGCTCTGACTTTCTGGACTCTTTAGTCCGAAGCAGGTAATACTTCAAAGTTCTGCACACATCTATTGTATGGAATAGTGTTTCCCCTGGAAATGCATGCTCAGGAAGGTGGATAGACTGGTTTAGCATAAACTCAGAAACCACCTTGGATAAAAACTTGGGATTTGTTTGCAGAGATATCCATCTTTGTGAAAAATCAAATAAGGCTCCTCGCACCAGAGGGCCTGAAGCTCTGAAATTCTTTGAGCAGAAGTAATTGCAACTAAAAATAGTGCTTTCCAAGGAAAAAAGCGCAAGTCACAATTGGCTCAAATGGCGACAGGGTCAACTTCTCCAAAATAAAATTCAAGTCCCAAGCCAAGACAGGGGAACGGATTGGAGATTTCAGATGCAGGATACCCCTGAGAAAGGTATGGGAGACATCCAGCTGACCAATCGTGTGGTCATCCATGGGCTCATGAAAGGCAGAAATAGCCAAAAGGTGGACCTTAAGTGAAGAATACCGGAGACCCGAGTCAGACAAAGAGATCAGGTAATCCAGGATATGATTCACTGAACAGGTGAAAGGGTCCAGGGCATGACTAGCAGCCCAGATGGCAAACCGCTTCCACTTAATGGCATACATGGCATGAGTGAAAGGTTCCGGGCAGCCACCAGGACACCCGCTACCCTGTCAGAGGCCCCAAACCTGGTGATGGCTACATTCTCAGGAGCAAGGCATGCAGATGAAGGGACCTGAGGTTGGGATGGACCAGGGTCCCCCTGATACTGGGTAAGCAGATCCTGCAAAGAGGCAGAGGGACCAGAGGTTCCTCTGCCAGCTGCTGAAGCAGAGGGAACCATATCTAGCGTGGCCAGAATGGAGTCACCATATTCATGCTGGTCCCCTCCATCTGCAGCTTGATCAGTACCCTCTGGATCAGAGGAAATAGAGGGAATGTATACTGAAACCTCCTGCTACAAGAGAGGGACAATGTGTCTCATCAGAAAACTCCAGGCCCAGGATCTAGTGAGCAGAAATTAGGCAGTTTGCTTTGAGTGGGGATGCAAAACAGTCCAACTCTGGATGACCCCATCTTTCAAACAGATCTTCTGTGACGGATGAGAGGAGCTCCCATTTGTGCAAGCTGGACTGAGTCCTGCTGAGACTGTCTGCCATAGTGTTTAGAATGCCTGTCAAGTGGACTGCAGAGAGAATCAGGCTGTGCTCCAACGCCCAATACCACACTCTCATGACCTCCCTGCAAAATGAGTCCTGCCCAGCTTGCTGGTGTAGTAGACTACACTCAAATTGTCCAACTGCATAAGCAGTTGGCCCAGAGTGAGATGTTCCTGAAAAGCTTGCATGGTGTAGAGCACTGCTCTCATCTCCAGGACATTGATATGCAGGGTGGCTTCCCAATGGGACCAGAAGCCCTGGGATTGGAAGGGGGCCCAGATGTGTTCCCCAGCTCAGACTTGACGCATCTGTGGTTAAGATCCGATGTGGGGAAGAAATCTGGAAGGGAACACCATGAAGTAGATTCAAGGCGTCCATCCGCAACTGCAGTATCTTGCATACTGGAGAGGAGAGCAGGACTGGTTGGTCTAAATCAGCTGTGCGCTGGTCCCATTGTACCCTGAGGGTCCACTGCAGGGTGCACATATGAGGCCTGGCCAGTGGAACAGTGGGAATGGCCACTGCCATTAAGCCCAACACTCTGAGGTACACCCTGGCAGGAATATACAGACTATGAGCGAGTTCCTGAGCTTGAGCCATGAGACATTCGCCCTATTTTGGGGCAAGTAAGCCTTCCCCTGATGAGAATCCAGAACTGCCCCTATGCATTGCAGTCTTTGGGATGGTACTAGAAATGACTTGGGCAGAATAACAGTAATGCCCAGGGAGTGGAAGAGCTGGAGAGTACACTCCAGAGTCAGCAACAACTGTTCCCTGTATGGCGCCTTGAGGAGCCAATCATCCAGATAATGGAAGACGTACAGTCCCTCTCTTCTGAGAGCTGCTGCAACTGCTGCCAAGCACTTGGTATAGACATGCAGCACAGAGGATAAGCCAAACGGCAGCACTTTGAACTGATAATGCTCGCCTTGAAAGGCAAAATGAAGAAACCTCTTGTGAAGAGGAAACATAGAAACATAGACTTTGATAGCAGATAAGGACCGCTTGGCCCACCTAGTCTGCCCATTTCCCTACCTACAGGATAAGCTGCAGATCCTAGTTAACCAACAGCCTATTTCATCCTACCCCCCACAAGAATTGCTTTATGTCTGTCCCATGCATTCTTGAATTCTCCCCCAGTTTTAGACCCCAAAACCTCCTCATGAAGGCTGTTCCATGCGTCCACCACCCTCTCTGTGAAAAAATACTTCCTTACATTGCTCCTGAACCATCCCCTGTCTATCTAAAAATTGTGTCCCCTTGTTCTTGCACATCTTTTTCTGAAAGATGCTACCGTCTTGAACTTTGTTGATTCCACTGAGGTACTTAAAAGTTTCTATCATGTCCCCCCTCTTCCTCCTTTCCTCAAGGGTATACATATTAAGCTATTTTAGTTTCTCCTTGTATGGCTTCTCTTGCAGACCCTGCACCATTTTAGTTGCCCTCCTCTGGACTGCCCCCATCCTATGTCCTTGCGGAGATGGGATCTCCAGAACTGGATGTAGTACTCCAGATGGGGTCTCACCAACAGTCTGTACAGAGGGATAACAATGTCCTGTTTTCTGCTGGTGATGCCTCTCCCTATACATCCCAGTATCCCCCTAGCCGTCCCTACTACCTTCTCACATTGCTTGCTAACCTTAAGGTCATCTGATATGATTACCCCCAGGTCCCTTTCCATTTTTGTTGTTGTTACTACCCCCCCCATTGTGTAATCTTCCCCTGGGTTTTTGTTTCCCAGGTGCATTATTTTGCACTTCTTTGCATTGAATCCAAGCTGCCATACTTCTGACCATTCCTCCAACCTTGCCAAGTCCATTCTCATCTTTTCCACGCCTCCTTGTGTATCAACCTTTGCAGATCTTTGTTTCATCTGCAAAGATGCATACTTTTCCTTCCAGTCCCTCTGTAATGTCACTTATAAAGACATTAAAAAGGACTGGACCCAGTACTGAACCCTGCAGTACTCCACTTGTAACCCCTCTTTCTTCAGAGTGGACTTCATTTACAATTACCTTCTGTATCCTGTTGTCCAGCCAATGTTTTACCCAGGCTACCACCCTGGGAACCACTCCCAGGCTGGTTAATTTGATTATTAATCATTTGTGCGGGACTGTGTCAAATGCCTTGCTAAAGTCTAGGTAGGCCATGTCCACAGCCCCTCCCTGATCTACTACTTTGGTCACCCAGTCAAAGAAATCAATTAGATTCGTCTGACATGACCTTCTCGCTGTGAATCCATGCTGCCTTGGGTCCTTTGCCCCTCTGGCCTCTAGGTACTCAACAATTCTTTCCTTCAGAAGTGATTCCATCACTTTCCCTATCACTGAGGTTAAACTAACAGGTCTGTAGTTTCCTGCCTCTGTCTTGCTCCCACTTTTGTGAAAGGGAATCACATCCGCCTTCCTCCAGTCCTCAGGTACCACCCCATCCTCTCATGATTTGTTAAAGAGGGTAGTCAGTGTGTCACTAGTTCTACCCTTAGTTCTTTTAGAATTCTGGGATGAATCCCATCAGGCCCCATTGCTTTGTCCACCTTCAGTTTTAAGAGTTCTTTCAGAACCCTTTCTTTGTAAATGGGCTGGTATCAACTTCCGTATCCAGAGTGTTTCTATTGTTTGTTTTAGGTACCTCCCTTCTTCATTTGTCAATACTGAGCAAAAATATTTGTTTAGTATCTCTGCCTTTCACCGCCACCCTCTGCCCACCCCCCACCCCTTTTATTAAGCCTCACTATCCCTCCCTTGGTCTTCCTTCGCTCCCTGATGTACCTAAAAAAGGTTTTATCCCCCTTCTTAACTGAGTTGGCTATCTTTTCCTCGGTTCGGGCCTTTGCTGTTCTGACTGCCCTCCCAGTTTCCTTTTGCTTTAACTGATACAATTCTCTGTCCTGCTCCTTCTGTGATTCCTTGTACTTTCTGAATGCTTTCTTTTTCTCTTGAACCTTCACTGCCACCTCCTTTGAGAACCATAGTGGTTTCTTACATCATTTTGTTTTATTTGCTTCACACAAAGGCTTGTTACCTCTGTGATGGCAGTTTTTATTATTCCCCATTGTTCTTCCACCCCTCTTTCCTGCCCATTTGCTAGTGCATTCCTTAGGCACTTACCCATTTTGGCAAAGTCAGCCCTCCTGAAGTCCAGTACTTTTGCCTTTGTATGGCTTGACTCTATTGCTGTGTTTATTGTGAACCATACTGTTCAATGGTCGCTAGTTCCCAGATGGCTACCCACTTCTACATCTACTTGGTCCCATATATAATGTGGTTGACCCCCAGTATTTTCCATCACTTCCCTGTGAAGACTGTAGAAGAAGGAGATAAGATGAGATGTAGGGTAAGTAGTAATAACAGATAGTATAGGTCCAGTTGAGTTCTGCATCCAGGAGCCTGTCCCAAAATGTTGAAGAAGCATGTGAGAAAGCTGGAGATATTTAAAACAGTAAGAAATAGGGAGATAATATTTAAAACAAGCCTTTTGAAATGTCAACAACTTATGATCTTTCAGGAGATCAACAACTGTTAGTGTGGGATCAAATGGCCAGAAGGTTTCGCTAATGGGCTTACCTCCAATTTTAAAGTTAGAATACCTAAGGATAGGCTGGGAAACATCCTTCGTTATAGAACCATGAATTGTAGCACATAGTTGGGCATGTACCTGAAGAGTAACTCTGAGAGGTGTACCAAGTAGACTTTTAGGGATGTTTTTAAGAGATGAGTATATAAGTGTGCCAAGATTAAGACCTTGAGTGGAGCAGAGAGTCTTTTCAATTTGTTACCAAATGGGGAAATATAACAGAGAGTCCACTGAAGTTGGATTTTTCATCCATTGCAGTAGAACTGAGCAGTTGGCTGAGAAGTAGTAAAGAAGAAAGTTGGGTAGTTGTAGTCCTCCCTTTGCCTTACTTCGTTGTAACTTGGAAAGGGCCTGCCTGGGTGCTTTACCATTCCAGAGAAAGTGAGATATGAGTCTATGTGTTTGTAGAAACCAGGATTTCGGGAGAAAAAGATTAGTCATTTGTAAGGGGTATAGTTAATTACATTTATACGACCCCAGAGCGAAAGGGGAAGCAAGGACCACCTATGTATATCTGCCTTAATTTGTGCAAGAGTTGCATCAAGATTATATTGTTTCATGCTGGAGCTCGAGGTAGAGAGAAAGATCCCTAGGTATTTCAACTTATCTTTAACCCACTGGAGTCCCAAGGATGATATGTCAGAAGAGAATGTGTGAATGTTAAGGGGCATTATTTCTGGTTTGGAAATATTAAGTTTATAATTAGAGAGACTTCCAAACTCAGCTATAACAGCCAATGTAGCAGTAATCGATGTTAGAGGATGAGACACATGCAGAAGTATGTTGTCAGCATAAACTGATAGTTTATACTGGTGAAGGCCAACAGAGATCCCTGAAACTTGAGGGGAGATGTTAATACAACGAATAAGCGGCTCCAGGTATAAATCAAATAACAGTGGAGAGAGAGGACAGCCTTGTCTTGTGCCCTGTTGTAGAATGAAAGGATGTGAAAGATGACCACTGCAAAGTACTCGAGCAGTAGGATGCGTGTATAGAATTTTAATCCAATTAATAAATTGGGGGGGAAATCAGAATTTGGGCAATAGGTAGAAAAGGTAGGCCCAGGAGACCCTGTCAAAGGCCTTCTCTGCATCCAGGAAAACCAGAGCTGAAGGAACTAGGGAGTCCCTAGACACAGAGAAAAGGTGGGCTAGTTTGCCCATGTGGTCCGTGGAGTACCTACCTGCTATAAATCCAACCTGCTCTGGACTTATTAGACATTGCCACACCTTGGCGAGCCTATTGGACAGAATTTTGGCTAGTATTTTAAAATCTACGTTAATCAAGGAAATAGGGCCGTAATTGGAGACAAGCAGGGGATCTTTCCCTGGTTTGGGAAGAACTACTATCGTGGTTTCCATAAGAGAGCACTCGGACAGGCCATATTTATATATATTTTATTTATTTATTAAATTTTGATAACCGGGTAAGCTCGCTGGGCCCCGAAGGTCCCTTTTTCAGGGGCGATCCAGGGAGTTACATGGAATAATTCATGGGGTAGCATACAGCACAGGTACATTACACTAGACAGCGAGGAACATAATACATAGTAGTTTTTCAGCAGTTACATTTAAGAGGTAATAATTATATGTATTTAATAAAACCGGGTCCAGTTTTTTTTTTGAAGTCTTTATAGAATTCTGTGGTATACCCGTCTGGACCTGGTGCTTTATTTGACGGCAGTGTATCTATGGCGAAACAAATTTCTGAGACCGAGATGGAAGCTTTCAAGATAGCAATCTGGTGATTTTCTAATTGTGGAAGTTGTAGATTAAGAATAAATTGGTCTACTTTTTCAGGGAGAAATGGAGTAGTAGGGCAAGAATATAGTGCTTGGTAGTAAGCTTGGAAACAGTTTGCTATTTCCCAGGGGGAAGTGACCAGAAGTCTATCAGAGTTACAAATAGAAGGAATAATTCTGTCTGCTGTTTGGGTTTGGAGCCATAAAGCCAGCAATTTGCCTGCTTTATCGCCTTGATCAAAGTATTGAATTTTGGAACGAAGATGGAGATGTTCAGCTTTTTCCGTTAGTATAGAATTATATCAGTCCCCGAGAATTTCTAAATTATAAAGATCCTCCTGAGAGGGATGAGTAGAAAGGGACAGCTCTGTTCTCCTTATTTCTTGAAGCAGGCTATTTGTTATTTGTGAGGTAATTTTCTTCCTTTTGGTAGCCAGGCAGATAATCTCACCTATGAGAGTGCACTTCAGGGCTCCCCAAAGGATGTCCAGTTTAGTCATAGTAGGAGAGTTAGTGTTGAGAAAGTCGGTGATAAAAGTATCAAGGTGAGAAGTAAGGTTGTCGGACCTTAATAACTGGTTGTTTATTCTCCACACCTTGTCTTGGGGAATTGAGGGGCCTGGGTTCCAGTGTAATAAAGTGGGGTGATGATCTGAAATTACCTTGGGAAGATAGTTGCAAGACAGTACTGAAGAAAGGTGACCAATGTCCACCAGGAAATAATCTATCCTGGAGAACGAGTTGTAGGGAATGGAGTGGAAGGACTATTCCTTCCGCGAAGGGAAGACAGCCCTCCAGGGATCAATTAGACCCAATGTATCCATCATTTCTCTGACGGCCAGCTGTGCTGGAGAAAGAGAAGAGCTGCTGGGTCTAGAACAGTCCAGAATATTGCAGTATGCCAGGTTCCAAATGGGCAAGAGGACCATGGAACCAGCTGAGCCATAAGGGAAGTGAAAAACTGGGGATCATCTACTGTTGGGCCATAAATAGAACTGAGCACAACTTCAGAGTGTCCTAATAAGGCCTTGACTAGAATAAATCTGTCCTGTTTGTCTATTATGGTATCCAACAGCCGAAAAGGTAATCTGCGTGCCACTAAAATAGCGACTCCACCCCTACGAGTGTTGGGCCCATCCCCAGTGCCTGACCTACCCAAGTCCTTCTTAGCTAGAGGACCTGGGAGAAAGGCAAATGGGTTTCTTGTAGAAAGGCAACATCGATGTCCAGTCTACTGAGGTGTAATAGTATTTTAGCACGCTCAGCTGGAGACTGAGCACCCTTCACATTCCATGAGTAAATTTTATAACTGGCCATTGTGGAGATTTTCAGACATAATATCCTTCGTTTAAAAAACCTCAAGACAATAAATGAGTCTCCTTACACCAGATAACAAAACCATAATTGAAATGCGTACCCATACCCCGAAGTCCCCCCCCTACTGAAAGTGACCCGAACCCTCTGTAGAACAAGCCCTGGGTTAACAGAGTAGAAAAGGATTATGATACCTGGGCTCCATATTAAATGCTCATATGTACACCCTCCCTTCCCCTTTTACATATATTTAAACAACCACCAACTGGTATAATAAGTAGTCTAACATCAAGAATATATAAGAGAAATAAGATTTGAAGGTCCATAGTTCCCTCCCCCCCTTTCCCACTGTCCTTCCATCCATAGCCAGACATATAACGCCCCTAATGGGCAGATATAATGTTAGGCTGGCCTTAATTTGTGGCCGTGTAATGTTCATGAAAAGAAAAAATAGTAGCCTGGAATACGCAGATGCGACAGTCGTGGAGACCCCCCCCCCAATATGTAAGACATAACACCTCATGAATACTGCAGTTTAACCACTCTTAACCGCCCCTTCCACCCTGACTCGCAGTATAATATATAAGAAATATCCCTCTACCATTAAAACAGAGAAAAGGAGAGAAAAAAAAAGATTTTTTGTTTTGTTTCTTTTTAGTTTCTTCCTTCTTTTTTTACTTTGCTCTCTCCCTGCATCCTCTCCATTCCTTCTTCCCCTCCCCCCCTTTTTTAGTTCTTTTTCCCCTCCTCCCTCTGTATTAGTAATAAACTGAAGCACTGGGTTAATGGATTTACTGTCCATTCTGGGAATAAGTATTACAAAAAAGAGAAGAAAATCTTTGCATAAACCTTAAGTCCGCTAATAGAACCATGCAATTGCAAAACAATAGTAAGGGGGAATAATGAGCCCCAGGAGCGGACCACTAACAAAATAATAACTGAAGATAATATTACGAGTAAACCCACATATTGTCAGAAAAGTTATGCTGCATTAGCGACTCAAACAGCTTCCCAGATATACATTACTCTGCTGCCCTTTTGTGGCCGATTGTCACAATATCAGTCAATCGCACTGCCGAAACGTGCACATTCGTGTGGGTCCTTAGTTACCACAGCCAAAAGATCCTTCTGCTAGTGGCACATCAACGGTCTCCAAATAAATTGGGGAGCATCATCTTTAGGGCTGGGAAAGCTTATTGAGCTGTGTCGTTAGGTGTGCCAGGTTCCAGCATGCTGTACAGCCAGATGTGATGGATACTGGACTTTATATCTTATGCCAGCTGCTATAAACTTTGATACAATGGGATGATACTCTGACTGACGTTGTCAGACACTGGCGGGCAGATCCTGAGCAAATCTTAGCTGTTGACCTTCCCAGAGTACATGCTGTAACTCTCTGACTTTACTGAGAACATGGGTCTTGTCCAGGTAATTAAGAAATTTTAATATGAGAGGCCTGGGTGGATTTCCTGCTGGCGGTTTTGGCCTTAACGAAAAGTGGGCCCTCTCAATAATATAGGTAGTGTTGTTAGGAGAGAGCCCGGCAATTTTTGTCAACTTTTTTTGCAGGAAAATGACGGGGGTAGACCCTTCTGAGTCCTCCGGAAGGCCGAAGACAATTATATTATTTCTGCGACTTCGGCCTTCCAAGTCCTCTAACTTGATTTCCATTTTATCTAGCCTTTGTCGCAGAGTAATAACTTCTGGTTCCATCTTGTCCCTCCATCCTTCCAGAGATGTCGTTCGGGCCACAACATCTGAGATGGCTCTGTTAGTGTCAGACAGCTCCCCCCTTACAGCTTTAACCTCATCTGATATCTCCTGGAGAGTTGTTTTGAAGGGCATAAGCTCCTCCATAAATTTTTTCTCTGACAGCAGAATCTGGGCTTGCGGGGCTGTCAATGCTGTGGGCGATTTCGGTTAAGCCCCCGGCTGAGTTTTGGACCTCTTCGGACCTTTCTCAGGGGTCCGTGGTGGAATATAAATCGGAGGGGCTTGGCGCATCTCGGCCTCCATAGTTGAAATAGGCCGCAAAATGATGCAGTGTTGTTCCAATATCTTTTACTGCTGTTTTTTGTCCACACTTCGCCTCAGGCGCGTCGTGAGGCAATCAGAAGCAAGTGGTACTGATTCAGGCAAAACTGTGTAAAATACCGAAGAAATACAAGTCAGAGTGGGAGCCGGTCGGTAAGTGCTGCAAGCTTCACAACGGCATCATGTGATCTCCTCACATACCTCACTCTTTAAGCGGGAACCTGTTTTACAAAAACTGGTTTCCAAAACTTTCTTTTAATTATCTTCTAGCATTAGCTTATAACTTTTACAGTTCAGTGCATATGCAGCATAGCAAATAGAGAAGTTTCAACTCACATTTTTTCAACCTTTGGAGTATTCAATTCCTAATCCATATCTTGACAGAAAATCAGCATTAACATTCTCTTTCCCAGATTTATGCAGCACTTTAAATTTAAATGGATGTAGTGCCAGGTACCACCATGTGATTCTAGAATTTTTATCCCTCATTTGGTTAAGCCAACACAGAAGACTGTGATCTGTTACAAATACAAATTCAGCTCCTAGTAAGTAAAACTTAAGGGACTCCATGGCCCCCTTTGTCGCAAGGCATTCCTTTTCAATGGTGGAGTACTTTGCTCTCTGTAGTGCAATTTCCTACTTATGTACAGAATAAGATGTTCTTTTCCATCTATATGCTGATTCAAGATGGCACCTAGGCCTACCTCTGATGCATCAGTCTGTAACAGTAATTGTTTCTCAAAGTCTGGGCTTCTTAAAACAGGGGCTGAATATAATGCAGCCTTAATGGCCTGAAAAGCCTTGTCACACTCTGGGTCCATTTCACATTATTCTGGAACCATTTCTTTGTGAGTTCAATGAGGGGAGTAGCTAACTCGGCAAAGCTGGGAAAAAATCTCCGATAATAACCAGCCAGCCCTAAAAATGACCTAGCGTGCTTCTTGGTTTTAGGGATAGGGCTGTTAGCTACAGCTTCTATCTTGGAAACCTCTGGCTTGACTTCTCCATTTCCCAAAACACAGCCCAAATATCTGTTTCTAGTCTGGACTGTGCACCACAACATCATCCAGGTACACAGCACCAGTGTGAGGGGATACAATTACATCCATGTACCGCTGGAGTGTAGCGGGTGCACTATGCAAATCAAATGGCATGGTGGTGAACTGACAGAATCTTATAGGAGTGGCAAATGTAGTTCTGTCTCTGGATTCTTTAGCTAGGGGGATTTGCCAGTAACCCTTGGTGAGATTGAGGGTACTGATATACTCGGCACTCTCCAGTCTGTCCACCAAATCGTCTATTCTGGGCATAGGATAACTATCAAATTCTGACACTTGATTAAGTTTCCTAAAATCAAGGCAGATTCTTAAACCCCCTTCTTTTTTCTTTACAATCACCATTGGTGATGACCAAGCAGTTCTTGACTCTTCTATGATACCCAATTTTTTTATTTTTTGTAATTCCTTAACCACGTCAGCTCTTAACCGCTCTGGTAACCTGTATGCCTTTTGTCTAATAGGGCGAGCATTCCTTGTCACTATTATGTGCTCAGCCCCTTTTGCTCAGCGTGGTACTGTGGTAAACATACTGTTAAATTTTTCTCTTTAGCAAGTTACAAATGTCTGCGCTTTGTTCAGAGGTTAAGGAAACATTCACCTTTACAGCATCAGCAGTTACAGTTTGCTCCAGTCTGTCATAAGCTACATCAATATCTTCTTTAACAGTTTCTGGTAAAACCAGCAAAACAGCTTTTGGTGTTTTCTCAGTCCATTTCTTGAGGAGACTAGCATGGTATATCTTAGTAAGATTTTTCCTATCAGGGGTCTCAATGTCAGTTAACTGTACTAGTACATCTAAGAACCTTATACGGCCCTTGCCACTTCATTAACGGTTTATTTTCTGTAGTGGACAACAGCAGCAAGACCTTTTGACCTAGCTCGAATACTTTTTCCTTTACCCCATGGTCATGGTCTGCTGGTTTTGGGCCTCTTCCTGATTACTATGGGTGATTTCAACCTATTTTGCCAGCTTCTTTCTCAGGGCACGTATATAAGATGTAATGGATTGTTTCTGATGGGGGTTATCTTCCCATGTTTCTTTTATTACATCTAGTGGCCCTCTAGGTTGTCTAACATACAGCATTTCAAATGGCGAAAAACCCTGTTGATGCCTGTGGCACATCTCTGTAACCAAAAAGCAGGTAAGGTAAGTACTGGTCCCAGTCTTCCCTTTTTACAAACCTTTTTAACATGCGTTTTAGGGTTTGAGTAAAACACTCAACAAGACCGTCTGTCTGAGGGTGATAAGGGGAGGTCCTTATAGCAGTAATATCTAGTAGGCGGTACAGCTGCTTCAGTAATGTAGCGCCAAAATTACTACCCTGATAGAAATATATAATTTGATGGCAGATAATGACTGCTTGGCCCACCTAGTCTGCCCATTTCCCTACCTAACAGATAAGCTGCAGATCCTAGTTAACCAACAACCTATTTCCTCCTACCCCCGTTAGAATTGCCATATGTCTGTCCCATGCATTCTTGAATTCCCCCACTGTTTTTGACTCTATGACCTCCTCAGAAAGGCTGTTCCATGCATCTACAACCCTTTCTGTGAAGAAATACTTCCTCACATTACCTCTGAGCTGTCCCCCCTCTATCTTCAAATTCTGCCCCCTTGTTCTTGCACATCTCTTTTTTTGAAAGATGCTACCCTCTTGGACTTTGTTGATTCTTTTGAGGTATTTGAAAGATTCTATCATGTCCCCCCCTCTCCCTCCTTTGCTCGAGGCTACACATCTTAAGCTCCTTTAGTCTTTCTTCATATGTCTTCTGATGCAGACCCTGCACCATTTTGGTTACCCTCCTCTGGACAGCCTCCAACCTGTCTATGTCTTTGTGGAGATGGGGTCTCCAGAACTGTACATAGTACTCCAGATGTGGTCTTACCAACTGTCTGTACAAAAGGCCAACAACTTCCCGTTTTCTACTGGTGATGCCTCTCCCTATGCATCCCAGTATCCCCCCAGCCCTCTTTACTGCCTTCTCACATTGCTGGCCCATGTTTAGGTCGTCTGATATGATCAGTAATAATCTCTTTAGCTATGCCCACCCTACTGGAAATTTTGGTAAGCTTTGCTGTAACTTTTGGGGCTGTCACAGTACGCATTGGAACTGCCTCTGGGCATTGAGTAGCATAGTCACATACTACCAAAATGAATTGATTACCCTTTTTACTTTTGTCTAAGGGCCCAACCACATCCATTGCAATTCTCTCAAAAGGCACCTCTATCAAGGGTAGAGGCACCAGGGATTTCTTGTCTTTTTTTAGTCACTAGGGCTATTTTGTGACACTCAGCACAAGAACTGCGATAGGTAGCAACATCTTCATGAATTCCAGGCCAGTAAAATCTGTGCAGCAATCTGGCAAGGGTGCAATCCCTTCCCGAGTGACCAACCATAGGACTATCATGTGCTATCTGTAACAACTCAGATCTATAAATTTTTTGGTATAACCACTTGTTCTATCTGGTCCTGTGTCTGAAGTTTAACCCAAACTCTGTATAGTAGCTCATTACATTTTTTAAACATAGGTTCACCCTGTTTTGGTTTCACCCCCAACAGCTTAAAATAACCCTGGAGAGAAGCATTGCTAGCTTGTTCTGAAAGAAAATCACAATCAGCGATCATTTTAGTTTCAGCATTTTCATGTTAACCCCTTATGACCATTTTTTTCCCCCAGTGTTTCTTCAGGCATCATCTTTCTTTCCTGGACTTCCAGATCTTGGAGCTCTGCTCAGACAAGTCTGGATCAAAATCAGCGAAAGGAAAAGAGTCCCCACCATTTGAGATTTTCTTTGCCTGAGCTCTTGTCACCACAGCTGATGAAACATTAGGATTTACTCCCTCATTGATTAACTCAGTAAATCCTGGAAAGTCAGTTCCAATAATTACAGGTAACTTAGGTACTACCCACACTTTCATTTAGTGTGACACTCCATTAATAGTCAAGATTCACTTGACTGGTGGGATAGCATCGAGTGTCCCCGTGGATGCAGATGACACCAGTACCTGGTCCTTTTGGACACTGTTTTCTCAGCACTTCGATATGCACTAGGGTCTGTCTGCTTCCCAAATCTATAAGTCCCTTCACAGTCTTATCTCCCACTTTCACATCTGTTAAGTACTTGCGCCAATTTGTTAAGGACAAATCTGTTCCAGTGTCACTCTTCTTACTACAGAAATTTCCTGCAATATGACCTGGCTTATTACAGTTCTAGAAAATAAAGTCTTTGGGTGCAGATTTGTTAGCTCCACCAGACTTCTTATCAGACTTGGAATTTAAATGGGAAAAAGAGTGTCTTGGCTGTTACCTCACTGCTGTGGCATCTATCTGGCCATTTGGTAGTCTTCGGCCAAAGAAATGGCCTTTTCCCCACTTTCTGGTTGGTGTTCTTTTACCCAAAGCTGTACATCTGTAGGCAGGATGTTGATGAATTGCTCCATTGCAAATGTGTCAATGATCTGTGGGACTGTTTTGCCCTCTGGTTGGAGCCATTTTATAAGGAGTTCTCTGAGTTGGGTGAATGCTTCTCAAGGATTGTCGACTGAATTGTATTTCAGAAACTGGAATCTTTGCCTGTAGGTCCCTCCTGAAATGTCATACCTTTTCAGGATTTCTGTTTTCACCAGGTCATAGTTTTCTGACTATGCAGTGTCCATATTGCTGTAAGCAAGCTGGGCTTTACCTGTCAGGTAAGTTATCAGTCTGATCACCCATTGCTGCTGTGGCCACTGGCAGGCTGCGGTAATCCTTTCAAAAGTTATCAGGTATGCTTCAATATAATCCGAGGGATACAACTTTGTAAGGTTAATGTATTTTAAGTTGTTTGTGTCTTATTGTTCTGCTGGACCAGTGCCAGATCCTCCAGCTTTGATAACTTGCAAAGCATCCATCCATTGGTGTATCTCTTTTCTTCTTTGTTGCTCCTGTCACTGCATCTCTTCTTTTCTCTGCTTCTTGAGTCATCGCATTTCTTCTTTTCTCTGTGCCTCTAAATGTAGAATCTCTTTTTCTCTCTGCTGCATCTCCTCTCTTCTCTGTTTCTCCATCTCTGTCTGTTGTATAGTTCACCATTTGAAAAAGGCAGTCAGGCTTCAGGTTCTGTCACTGTCTGTTCTTTTTTTTTTCCATCACTGGTGCTAGCTGTATAGTCTCAGCTTCAACTTCTGTCTCTGCTAGTTTGGCTGCCATTCTTCTGGCAATCACTCCTGGGCTTGCTGCTGCAGAATCCATACCTTTCTTCTATGCTTCCTTGGTACCAGGTCTTGTATCCATGCACAAAACTACTGGCCTAGTGTATGCACAGTGCAAATTCCACTTAGGCTGACACCATCTGTCGTCGAGGCACATGTCAGGAAGCATAGGAAAACCAGGAGCAGTTTCAAAATTCACAAATAGTGTTTTATTTTTCTCAAACAGAAAAATAAAAAAATAAACATTATTCTGTATAACTATTTACAAAGGCAGTACAAACAGAGAAAACTAAGTCCTTCTTCTGATGGCATCTCTTAATTCCAAGTTTCAATCTCTCACTCTCCTTGTCTCTCTAGCAAAAACACTGCTGCTGTTTTTATAAGTCTTTGTCTGGGAACTCGTTAAGAGAGCCTGCTTCCCACAGAATGTTCTTTGTAAGTTTAAAGAATGTTCCTCTCAGTTTTGTTCCTTGCAGGTGCAGCAAAAAGTACATGGTGTTCCAGGACTCACCTCTTGTACACAGCTCTGCAAAGGGCTTAAAAACTGCATCTCAGGTTAACCCATTGAGTTCCACATACCTTTTTGCAATCATTTCAGAAGTATAACTATATACAGTTTTAAACAAAGGGATCCCAGTATCTCATACCATTTTACACAGAGATTCAAGTATATTTTTATACCCACAGATATGCAAGGGGGAAGAAAAGACAGAAATAGCAAGGGAAGACAGAGAGATAGCGAGAGGTGGAGAATTGCGAAACTGACGGAGTGATCAGTTTCTAGGTCTCACAAGAAAATTTGGTTGCACAGCCGGACAGATGAGAGACAGAAAAGGAACAGAAAAAACAGATCCTTGCATTTAGACTCTTTCTGCATAACAAATAGGGCAGGGCCTTATTCAACCCTGTCACAGATAGGTATCACCAGCAGAATAAAAGAGGTGTCAATGTCAATGCCACTGTACAGATCATTGGTGAGGCCTCAATTGGAGTACTGTGTCCAGTTCTGGAGGCAACATCTCCATAAGGACACTGACAGGGTGGAGGCAGTTCAAAATCGGGCAACAAAGATGGTTCAGGGCCTGCATCAAAAGTCATATGAGGAGAGACTGTGAGACATCACTATGTATACCCTGGAAGAGAGGAGAGACAGAGGAGATATGATAGAAACCTACAAATATCTAAAGGGTATAAATAGGGTACCAGAGCATAGCATCTTTCAGAAGAGGAGATGTTCAGGAATGAGGGGGCATGACATGCAGTTGGAAGGGGGTAGACCAATGGGTAATGTGAGAAAGTATTTCTTCACAGAAAGGGTGGTGGATGCATGGAATAGATTCCCAGTGGAGGTGGTGGGGGTAAATACAATGAGGGAATTCAAAAATGCATGGGACAGGTATAGTGGAACCCTAGCGATAGGAATGAGAGGGTAAAGCCAGAAATCAAGTAGGGTCTGTGGCTTTTGCCGTAGGTAGGGAAAATGAGCAGACTGGATGGAGCTAGCAGTCCTTATCTGTCGTCAATTTCTATGTTGCTATGTTTCTATATATTGACTACCTCATGTATGATTCCAGCATTCTCTCTAGATCTTGTTTTTTCAGTAGTAGGTTTCTGTAGTAAATAAGTACAGGTCAGGCATGATTTTTTCTTTCCTTATACTCATTTGATATTGACCGTTGTAATCCTTAAATAAATAAAAGCTGTCTGTATGGAGCCACCTTAAGTCACAATTTACAAAGTTCATGCATTCTTTTCAAACTGCCCTATGTCACTTTGTACTGTAATTCATACAAACTTTTTTAGCCCAAATCACAACTCCCCGTATAGTCAGATTTTGTGATATTCAAAATCAGTGCACTAGAGCAAGTCTTTCTCTACTAAACATTCCCAACACAGCATTTTCATTTTACAGTAAATGTTATGCCATTTTTAACTTGTTTTTTCTTGTGCAGGGGCCTATTTGAGAAGGAACCAGACATGGATTTTTGTTACTCAGTTATTATCTCTGCTTAAATGTTCATGCAGTCATTGACTTGTTTATTCATTTACTCACCAGCTTTCAGTTACAACGCAGCTCGGCCCCCTGCTCTCTCTCTCTCTCTTTGGTAAGGCAGCCTGCTCATACACCACTCACCTTTTTATACACCTACACAACAAGAAACACCCTAAGGTAAAAATGGCATAACATTTTTTGCAAAATGAAAACACTTTAATAGTGTATTAATATTAATAGTGCATTTGCACTCCTGGCACATGGACGGCTGACAGAACCGGACTGTGATCCAGTGCCCAGTACCGAACTCTCATGGCCTCCCTGCACAGGGGGTACAAATGCAGTCCCCCTCGTTTTGTTTTTTTGACTTCATTTGTAAGCTTTACTGTAGAATAATACAGCATATACTACGTAGGTAGGCATTGTCCAAATGATAGACTCTTAATTTTTAAAGAGAAAACAACAGTATTACAGATAGCAACTGTCATGCCCCAAACACTGTTACTTCACATGGGGGATTCCATTATAGCACAAATTAATGCATGATAGATATATAGTAATGGCCATATGCTGCCATAAGTGGGGGTAAAAGAGTAATACTGTAGGCTGAAAACACTGTACACCCTGAAATAGAACAGTGGGGTTTAGTCTCCCCAATCCCACACCACGAGGAAGTCACTGTAAACACAACTTAAGAGTACTCCTTGGTCACAACATGTAATAGGATAACAAATACAAATTTTGCATAATTCAAAGATCAGGTCAACTGAGAGGGTATACGGCATGCCCTTAACCATCTCCCTCCATGCCCAGATCTAGCTTAATGAAGCTATATAACAGTAGTGAGGTGAAATCCAGGAGAAAATCTCATCAAATAGGTATTTAAACATTAGATACTGACACAAACATGTGAACACCACAATATGGAATATTAGTATATTTGGCTTACTGGCATAACAGGTGATATTGTAAGGGCTGACATTAACAAAATAAAAAATTACCCAAATTTAACGTTCAGTCCTGCCTCGCTTCTGTGCCTTGGTGGAAAAGTCTGTGTGGTGCGAAAGGGGAAGCACAAGGTGTAAAAGGGAAGGCAAGTCAGAGTTTGCAATGGGAAAACACCAGGCAGCACCATTATGTTGAGAGAGTAACGGATGTAGTCCCATAATAAAGTTCCACAACAAAATGATAATAAAGTTAAGCACCTCAAAGTCCAGACCCTGCACGGTGTGTCAACTACCAGTGGTCCCATAGCAAAACGAAACAGAGATAGTCAACTGAAACATACAGTACTTCCCTACGGATGCTGGTAATTGCCTGCTGCGCTGGTTACAAAATCAAGTGTCCTCATTCTCCAGCTCCATATCACTGCTCCATCACTGAAACTCCTTTTCCACCTTGTCCAGTAGTTTAGTTGCATCCTTAGGGTCTGAGAACTGATAGTTGTTTTCCCCATAGGCAGTCTTTAGGTGTGCGGGCATCAGCAGAATATAGTGAATCCCTAATTGTCTCAGTCTCATGCATATGCCATTGAATCCCTTCCTACGTTGTCTGGTTTCATAGCTGAGATCATGCAAAAGATTAATTTTATTGTCTTGCCAGAAGGTCCCTTTTGCGTGGCTTTCAGCAAGAGACTATCCTGCTCAAGTACCAATCCCAGCACTACCAGAACTGCATGAGGCAGAGGCACATGAGATTGGGAGCAAGAGCAGTAGCCCCAGGGAGTAATCCTGTCACTTTTAAGGATAGCGGAGGACACGGGGATTTGATACTGTTCACAAAGCTACATTTGGAAAAAAGAATATTAACTCTCCCCCTCTAATCCTTCTGTTAGCCCTAGGATGCAGACATGTATCTCCCTAACTGAGTATTCCATATTTTCTAGCCTCTTCCGTAAAAGTACTGTTTCTTTTGTCAAGCCCATGGCAACAGTGAGTGCTCTATCACCTGTCTGTGTGGCTTGTAAGGTATCATTGAAGAAAGCACAGAGTTTACTGTCCATAGCCTGCAATGGAGTTTGAAATGCCTCTATTCTTCTATCGATCACTTGTATGGCCTTTAACAGGACAGCATAGGTGGGCCGTTAAAAGTCTCCATTAGAACCCTGTGGCTGTGTGGCTTTGCTACGGCCTGGCTGCTGCTCCATCAGTCGGTCTCCTTCTCCACCAGCTGCCGCCGACTTGTTGGTTTGCACATAGTCATTCTCTTGGAAGGTTAAAGGACAAGTTTGATATGTGAGTACACCACACAATGCCCTCTTCCTGTTTGTGCCAATGTTTTTTTAAATCTGAGCACTTTGGAAGCAGTCTTATAGGAAATTAGCTGCCATGATCTACAGAGCTCTGAAAGGTGTTGCTCTTAGCTTGGCTGCTAGCCCCCCCCCCTTTGCTTGTTGATGTAGTAGACAACACTGAGATTGTATGACTGGATCAGGGGTCGATCTTAACATTGTTTTACTAGCCCAAACACTAGTGCAAATTGACCAGGGCTAGTGCAGCTAACTCTCTACTAGCCCATTTTGACTAGTGCAGATTTTCATGGCTGTTAGTGAAGTTAAAAATGTCTCTACTTTAGCATTCTCTAGTCTTCATGCTAATCTCTTTCAATGTTCCAGATGGCCAGGTGTGATTAACAGCTCATTAAGAGCTGAAATTATCTGGCAGTTCAAGAGAGAGATCCCACAAAAGACTCAATGTGAGTCATTATCACTCCACTGTTAAGACTTTCAGCTAGCGTTCAGGGTGTGATCAAGGGTAGAGTACTGTTAAGTCACTAGGTTCCAGTTTTCTGAATGTGTCTATGTCTAACAATTTGTCCAATATTATTAAGACCAGTGCCCCTCTTTTCACTAAATTTTGAGTGTTTGTATCCAACATTTCAGTGACAAAATGCAAAGAGGTACACAGGATCGGCCCTGCAGGTGGTGGGTTTTATCCCAGCCTCACCATAACTTCCCTCTTCTCTCCAAATCTCTTTACTCTGTTCTTTCCCTGGACACCACTGCAGACCAGACTCTGAAGTGACCATCCATAGATCCAGAGCTGCCATTACTGGCAAGTGTAGGGGGTCCACAGCTCTTCTAAATGGGCCATGCCAGACATCACCATCCATACAGTTCCACCCTTATCCCACTCAGCATGTCCTTTCAGCCTAAAAACAAAGCTTTGGATCACATATTGTACAAAAATAAACCTTAATAAAATACATAATTTGAAATCTTGAAATAGGCATTCCTGGGGTGCATAGATCATCCTATATAGAAATAGTATAGTATTATGCCTGTGTGCTATTTCCCGTGGGCTGATGAGAGGACAATGTTAAAGAAAAATCTGTTATTGTTGGGGTAGAGCATATTAAAATTAATGGCTTTACAAATAAAAATGTCAATTTTCTATTTCCCAAGCCCCTTAGGTTTGTCTAGCCCCCTCTCCAAAGAAATCTTAGATGTGCTCCTGGCTCACTTGAGACTGTACAAAAACTTTAAGAAGTGCAGGTCTTCAGTTGACCATAGGGTGGGGGCTGAGAGTGTATTTCTCTGCCTGACTCTGTTCGTTGCCCTGTGGGTGGAGGTGACAGTATGGTGAGGTACATGATGATCACCTCTCAACCTTTTGTCCTCCTAATGTGGAACATTGGCTCTCAAAATGTGGAACAAATGAGCAAAATGTGGAACGCTTAATCAAATCTTTACCTAGGAAGCTCAGAACAATATTAAAATGTTTGCATTTTTGTTCAGAAAGTACGTTATTACTTGAATAATATAATTTTTGCATCATTTACAATAGATTTTTGCTTTAAAATGTTAATACTGAATGTGGGACAAGTCCTCACAATGTGGAACAGGGAGCTTTTCTGAAGTAAAATGAGGAACGTTCCTCATAATGTGGTACAGTTGAGAGGTATGATTGATGATGTCAGCTACTGTGTGCGCAGAGCTAGGACTGCTTGATTGAACATTTGCTGTTGTGATATCCTCTCTCTGTTTGGTGGGGGAGGGGGGCAGAAAGAGGAAGAGAGGATGCTATGGTACAAAACAATGGGGAGGGCTCACTGTAGTGGCATTGCAGTCTTTTTTCCTGCTGGGGAGCTGGAAGCAATGTGGGAGCAGGATAAATGTGCAATAATCAGAGTATTTCTTGGCTTTGCTTGCATTGTTTCCTATATAAGTGATCAAAATTTATCATTATAATTAAGGGCTAGTGCAACCATCTGCGGGCTAGTGCAATTTTTAATCAGCTTGCCCTGCTGGCTAATGCAAAAAAAGGTTAAGGTTGACCCCTGGACTGGATCAACAGGTGGCCCAGAAGGAGATGGTTCTGGAAGGCCTGCATGGTATACAGGACTGCCCGCATCTCCATGACATTGATATGCAGGGACACCTCGGTCTGGGATCATAACCTTTGAATCTGAAATGGACCTAGGTGCACACCTCAGCCTGAACTGGAGGTATCCATGGTGAGGATCTGCTGGGGGGGGGAAGAGATCTGGAAAGAAATCCCCTGTAATAGGTTCTGTAGGTCTGACAGTCAAGGCGGAAAAGTGCCAGACAGGTATGGCAGAAGTGTCCTACCTTAGGCACCGGGTTTGTAGCATACACATCTGCCCGGAGCCTGCCAAGGTTGATGCCATCCTGGCCTGGCCTACTCCTACCACCAAGAAACAGGTAAGAGCATTTCTGGGGACAGCAGGGTACTACTGAAGGTTTGTTCCTCACTATAGTGATCTGGCTAAGCCCCTGACAGACCTAACCAAGAAGGGAAAGCCAGATAAGGTGCAGTAGTCAGAAGGCTGTGAGCTCGCTTTTCAGGAGCTAAAGAAGGCCTTAAGTGGCCCAGCTGTATTGGCCAGTCCCAATTACAGTCTAAAGTTTATGGTCCATGTGGATGCCTCAGATCATGGGCTGGGGGCCGTGCTGAGCCAAGTTATCCAGCAGGGGGAGGAGCACCCAGTTGTGTACCTCAGCCGGCAGCTTTTGCCCAGAGAGGAGGCATACGCCACAATCGAGAAGGAATGCTTGGGAATAGTGTGGGCCCTTCAGTAACTGCAAACTGAACCTATATGGGAGAGATAGATTTACTGTGGTCACATCATAATCCCCTGATATGGCTTCACAGGTCAAGCAGGCAAAATGGAAAACTACACGTTGGAGTTTGGTATTGCAGGCATACAACATGACCACCCAGCATCGCAGTGGCAAACAAGATGCAAATGCGGCTGGGCTATCTAGACAGGACAAATGGCATGGCTGGATACTTTGGGCACTTCACAGCAGTTGCATGAATGGCTGCGTCACTTGGGGTGGCCCAAGGGACACACCTTCATCATCGGGGGTGTGTGTGACAGAAATGGGAAGGAAGGAGTTAATGTTTGGATTTTCCAAACATTTTTTTAGTAGTCTGGAGGAAAAAAAAACACTCACACAAGCTTAAGTTCCACAAGCTGGAATTCTCACTGTCCTCCCTAGTTGCTAGATAAGAGCTGGGTCATAAATTTCAAGTGGACATGTACACTCACAGACTCACAGTTTAAAGGGATTAGTTCACTCAAATATAAACTTAAGGTTAGAAGAGAATATAATTGGTCACTGATAGGTGTTCAGTCTGATTGGGACAATTAAATACATACATGGTAGATGGTTAGTGCATTCAAAGGGGGAATTGGAAATCACCTATTCTCAAGAGAGTATATAAGATGATGAAAGACAGTGAGACGGGTTGTTTTTTTGTTGGTTACTCTTGAAGCTGGAGGGAGAAAACATAAGCTTGGAGCCCTTTTAGCTATGCCCATGGGAGCTGGCAGTTAGCATAGGGTCCAGTGTTCTCTTGAAAGGACAAGGAAGGGTAAGTTTAATGCTAGCATACTGCAGTAATAGCCTTTTTGTTTTGCCATCTGTTATTTAAAAACATTTGTTTACTTTTCCTGTATCAGTGTTATTCTCGTGTTGTAAATAGATATCCTTTAATCTATGTTCACTTTCCGTTAAGTAAAAAGCTATTTATTTACTCAACAGTTGTGATTGTGATGTAATTTTTCTAAGGTAATACATGGTTTCCACTGGCTGAGGTAAACTCTGCTTAGCATCTGCCACCTGAGAGAGACACACTACCAGACTTTGATTTGTGCAATTGCATGTTTGATTACCCAAGTTTGTAAACTTGGAGGTGGGCGCTGGAGCGAACTCCAGCTGGTGGCAATGAATACCCGAGGACAGACACCTCTCTAAAAGCTGTTCTAGCCCAGTTAGAGAGAGAAGTGGGTTGTCACAGGGACATCTCCAAACTGTCCTTGAACATTCCTCTAAGGCTCTGGGCCAAGGAGGGATGACACAGCAGGCATAGCTGAAAGGTCCAAAAAGTCCCAGCTGCAAGGACATGGTATTGTGAGTAGCAGTTGTGCTAATGTTCAATGCCTCCAACATGTCTGCCCGGAATCTCTGATACAGGGTGTACTCAGAAGCCCAGGACAAGTGACAGGAGGATTCTGTGCTCTCAGAGGAGGACGTCGCAGGACGTGGAAGTGGGGATGGATTGGAACTGAACTCGGTCAACATGTCTATGGTACAACAGCCCAGTGGCGCTGAGGGTTGAGGCAGTAGACACCACACCTCATGTCATGCCAGGTTGCCCCCCCCGTAGTTTTGCTGCCACCAGGTGGAGGTCCAGTGGCAGCGCAGGTGAGAGGGGGCAGCAAGTCAGAATGGTGTCTCAGAATGCGGCGTGCATGTGCCTCCACACATGTGCATGTGCATCCAGGAGTGGGGGTGGGTGAAAATGGGAACCCCCCCACATAAAATACATAATGAGAAAAAATAAAACATGTCTATTGTACTGGTATAGGGCACCAGCTGCACTTCCATGCTGACTAAAGACAACTGGCAAAGAGGGTGCATGATCCCTGGAAGTTGAGGCAGAGGTGGTATAGGCCCAAGAGGAAAGTGGGAGCCAGAGTCTCCAGAAACCCTACATGGGCTGTGGGGATGCTCTGAAGACCTCACCCAGGAAGAGGCTCTTGCAAGACCACCTGAATAAGGTCAACCTCCAGAGCCATACAGTCCCCTCAGGGCAGCTCAGATTCTCACTGATGGCAGGCTCAGCCTGCGGGTCCAGAGAGAACTCCATGTCCTGGCTGTCCTCTGACTCCAAGTTGGTGACAACTCCGGCACCAGGCCCAGGGCCAGGAACTCGGGAACACATGGCACCCAGAGGAAGAGGTTGTTACCCTGAAGTGCTCTGGCTTGTTGTATGCTCACTCAGCCACTGTTTGTTATTTTTTGATGAGTTATGCACTTTAGCAGTAATTATTCTGAGTTAGTAGGAGTGTTTGCTTCCTTGTGTTCTTGAGTTTGAGTACTTGCAAGCACCCGGTCCTAGCTGTGAGAGATGTCTTGTTTTGCACCAAAGCCAGGGCCAGGATCTGGCCTAGACATGGGTTCTCCTCTGGCTTTGCTGCCGACACACCTCTCAGTGCCAAGCCAGACGCCGTCCCAGGTATGTCCTCACCCTCAACACCACTAGCAGTGTCAGGAGCCAGCCTGGTACCACAAACAGCATTGGAATCAGGGAAAGACCTAGGGGCGACATCGTTGCTGGCACCACACACAGTGTCTGACCCAGAACTGACACCAGGATGGGCACTGACCTCCTCCCCTGAACTATGACAGCTGCTCAGGATAGAGATCACAACCTCCATCTCAGCGACTGGATGCTGCACGGCCTTGTACTAGTCCCACTCCCAACACTATGAGCAGTTGTCAGAAGGGAGTCTGATATCATGCGTGGCACCACCCTGTTCACCAAAAGCGAGAACGGTGTTAGGAGCCAGGGCAGCACCAGACCATGACACTGAGGTATCCACCGGTGTAGACTGAATGTATAGCTTTCGCATCACCAATGGGGAGGTCTGCTGCCTAGGGCAGACAGACTGGGGGGGTACTCATCTGACTGCCCAGAAGGAGCCAACTGTCAACCAGATCCACTTCCTAAGGCCTCTGATGCTTTGGTAAGGCAAGATCAAGGAGCAATCTGTGCTTCCTCAGTATGAGAAGTACAAGGAAGGGGCCTTGGGGTAAGACCCAGAGACTGTACCTTGGCCTCATGCGTGTGCTGCCTGCCTCCGAACGTAGGCACTGAGTGACCCCACTTCAATGCAGGATCTCTCATGCATGGCAGTCCATAGAGAAGCACACGTCGCATGCATCCATACTGTAAGTCAAGCCAAGGCAGGCCCAACACCACTGATGTTGCTCTGTCACCACAACAGGTTTTCCACAGGAGCAGCGACGTATGATACAGAGAGAGTCATTTTTAGCTCACTTCTTTTTCTTAGACTTCGACATCACAGAAAATAAAGAAATGAAAATGACACCACAGACAGAAAAACTTTTTGGTGGTGACACAGAATAAATTCAGTTGACGATAGTCGAACTGCGATGCCATCACTCTCACAGTGTACACTCAATGGCAGGAGAAACAGAACTGAGATGCATGAGGGAGCTGACAACAGTTACTGGTTAGTGTGTGGCACCACTTGAGGTACACAAGGTGTGTGGGCAACATCAGTAGCTGACGTCTGCTTCCTCTCTGTAGGAAAAAAGCTCCTGTGGGATCCTAGTACATGTGACAGGGTGAGTCCTATATAAGGTAGATACACAGATGAGAGTATCGAACCTCCCGACAATTCCTTTCACTCTTTGTTTCTGTGGGACGGTCGCTCGTGCTGGGAATGAAAATGAAATAAGTTTACTGCATGCTTGTCTATTTTAGGGTGTCACATTTAACAATTTAATGCAAATAAAAAGATTTTATTTATGTGTTCCAAGGGTTGGCAGGAGAAGGGAGAAGAGGAGTGTGCCCTCATTCTCCCATCCCCCCTTGCAAACCCAGTGGAACCCTCATGGACTTACTATCTTATTAAAACTATCTTTTGAGATGAACCAAAATGGAAATGTAATACAAAGAAAGATAAAACTGCTGACTAGTATTCCATGACCTGTTGTATAACTGGCAGCCCACAGAATGAGTCTATTTATGGTATTTTCAAGTGGTGATGTGTCAGACTGAGGGAGGAGCTTAGCCTCATTAAGACTAATTTTATATTCCCACTGTGATAAAACCCCCTTAACCAAGAAAAGAGGAGTTGAGTCTAGGCTAGAAAAGATAACATGTATGCCATTACTGTTTGATGGGGAACTCCTGAGAATAAGAGGTTTATACTGGTTTTAGCAAAAATGGGTGGATCACCAGACAGTGATGTCATCCATGAAAGGTATATAAACCCACCATTTGGAGTAACAAAGATTGAGGAATCGGTCAAATACGGACTACCAAGTGAGGAGGACCTCAGAAGTGTGTGCTTGTTTCCACACTGTTCTATTTGCAAAGGCTGAAACTAAACCTCAGGAATTTTCGAAATTAGAAAGTTTGCTGGATACTGGACATTGAATAACTTTTTGTTTTCTGTATGTTATTTTTATTTTTTTATTTTATTTTCTGATTTGAATAAAATAACTCATGTTTGTATTTTTTTGCACTGGACTTCTGGTTTGTTGTGTCTGTTTTATCCTGCACCTACACAGTGCCTCCGGCCTAGACCCACAAGTATGAATCAATGGTGAAGACGGATCCTTGGAAGATCATGTCCTTTCTTGGCCTCCTTTACTCGAAGGAGAATATGTTAAGGGGCCACCAACCTCTCCTCTTACAGTAGCTTTTGTCCCCCTAAACCCTGATTGTTTTGGTAGCTGACTGCTGTTATCTGATCACTTTAATGTCCCTTTTGGTACTGAGGAACCCAGACCTGCACACAGAACTCCAGGCGGTGGCTGACCAGGGCTTTCTAAAGTTGCAGAATTACTTCCCTTATTGTAGAAACCAATGTGTTATTGTAATATGCAAAATAACCACCAAGTGTCAGATTGCTGCTTTTCAAATTAGCCATCAGTCATGAAACCATAACTGCAGCATAAAAATGCACCTTGCCAGCCAGCAAGCTTTTTTAAGGCCAGAGCTAATTAGGGCCAGTGACACTGAGCTTAACTCTGGACCTAGGCATATACCCTATTCCACTAATACAACAACAAGATCCCCCAAAGGGATGAAAATTGCCCATCTAAATGCTCAAAGTATTCATCCCAAAATGGCTGAACTTGATGCCTGGTTCCAACTACATACTCCTGACATACTTGGCATCACTGAATCTTGGCTTAAGCCCAGCATCAGACAACATAAGGTAACTTTATCTGGCTATAACTGCTTTAGGAAGGATAGGGTCAGTAAAAGGGGTCCTCTTGTATGTCCCGTCTGACCTCATCTCTACTGAAATTCATCTACCCAGTTCTGGACCCCTTGTAGGGGAATCCTTATTTCTATTGCTGACCCTTGGTTCTATGAAGAATATAACTGTGGGATGTGATTACCTTCCCCTTAAGGAAGCCACTGTCAGCCTCCCCTTCCTCATTACCTCCCTAGCATACCTCCCCCCACCATGATCTGGTGATTTGTGATGACTTCAATATTGACCAGTCGAGCCCCCAATCGGATAAGGTGCATGCTGTGCTTGCTGACAGCAATCTGGTCCAACTTATAAATGATCCTATGCGAATTAATACTAAAACTGGTAACCGCTCCCTGCTTGATTGGGTGATCACCAATTGTGCTCATAGGATTAAAGATGTTGGTGCCCTGCCTGATAGCATTAGTGCTCATTATCCCACCTATCTAGCACAATAATTCCCCTAGATCCCCTCCAACTGTCTCCCTTGTACGGGATATGTCCCATTTTGACCCTTGTGCCTTTGTTGCAACGTTAAATGCAGACAAGTGGGGACCCATCAACACCCTCCCTGACATTAATCAAGCACTAGACTACTTTAGTTCTACCCTCACAGCAATAATTGATGTCATGTTCCACTGAAAAAATGGAGATTGAGAGTTAAAAGCCCCTTGGCTAACCATGGAGTTCAGAAAACTCCTGTCCTCAAGATAAAGCCTGGCAAAACTAGAAATGCAGTGGGCTACCTGCTGACTGGCAAGTCTACAGGCAGCTCAGAAACGAGTGTAAGAGCAAAATTAATAAGGCCAGGCACCAGTATTATAGGTCTCTCCAGGCATAACACCTCTACAACTCTAAGGAATTCTGGAGACAGGTGAACTCAGTAATCAAGAGCAAGTCCATTGCACAGAAACATAGACTTTGACGGCAGATAAGGACCACTTGGCCCATCTAGTCTGCCCATTTCCCTACCTACAGGATAGGCCGCAGATCCTAGTTAACCAACAGCCTATTTCTTCCTACCCCCCACAAGAATTGCCTTATGTCTGTCCCATGCATTCTTGAATTCTCCCACAGTTTTAGACCCCACAACCTCCTCAGGCAGGCTGTTCCATGCATCCACTACCCTCTCTGTGAAATAATACTTCCTCACATTGCCCCTGAACCGCCCCCTCTATCTTTAAATTGTGTCCCCTTGTTCTTGCACGTCTCTTTTTCTGAAAGATGCTACCCTCTTGGACTTTGTTGATTCCACTGAGGTACTTAAAAGTTTCTATCATGTCCCCCTCTCCCTTGTTTCCTCAAGGGTATACATATTAAGCTCCTTTAGTTCTCCTCATGCGGCTTCTCTTGCAGACCCTGCACCATTTTAGTTGCCTCCTCTGGACTGCCTCTATCCTGTCTATGTCCTTATGGAGATGGGGTCTCCAGAACTGGACACAGTACTCCAGATGGGGTCTCACCAACTGTCTGTACAGAGGGATAACAACTTCCTGTTTTCTGCTGCTGATGCCTCTCCCTATGCATCCCAGTATACCCCAGCTCTCCTACTGCCTTCTCACATTGCTTGCTAACCTTAAGGTCATCTGATATGATCACCCCTAGGTCCCTTGCCTTTTTTGTTGTTACTACCCCCATTGTGCATTTTTCCCCTGGGTTCTTGTTTCCCAGGTGCATTATTTTGCACTTCTTTGCATTGAATCCTAGCTGCTATACTTCTGACCATTCCTCCAACCTTGCCAAGTCCCTTCTCATCCTTTCCATGCCTCCTTGTGTATCAACCCTGTTGCAGATCTTTGCGTCATCTGCAAAGAGGCATACTTTTCCTTCCAGTCCATCTGCAATGTCACTTATGAAGACATTAAAAAGGACTGGACCCAATACTTAACCCTGCGGTACCCCAGTAGTAACCCCTCTTTCTTCAGAGTGGACTCCATTTACAATTACCTTCTGTGTCCTGTTGTCCAGGCAATGTTTTACCCAGGCTACCACCCTGGGACCCACTCCCAGGCTGGTTAATTTGACTGTTAATCTTTGTGTTGGACTGTGTCAAATGCCTTGCTAAAGTCTAGGTAGGCCATGTCCACAGCCCCTCCCTGGTCTACTACTTTGGTCACCCAGTCAAAGAAATCTATTAGATTTGTCTGACATGACCTTCCGCTGCAGAACCCATGCTGCCTTGAGTCCTGTGCCCCACTGGCCTCTAGGTACTCAACTATTCTTTCCTTCAGAAGTGACTCCATCAATTTCCCTACCACAGAGGTCAGACTGACAGGTCTGTAATTTCCTGCCTCTGTCTTGGTCCCACTTTTGTGAAGGGGAATCACATCCGCCATCCTCCAGTCCTCGGGTACCACACCATCCTCCCATGATTTAGTAAAAAGAGTAGCCAGTGGTTTCACTAATTTCCCCCTTAATTCTTTTAGAATTCTGGGGTGAATTCCATCAGGCCCCATTACTTTGTCCACTTTCAGTTTTAGGAGTTCTTGCAGAACCCTTTCTTCTGTGAGAGGACTGGGATCGACCCCCCTATCAAGAGTGCTTCTGTTAATTGGATTAGGCACTTCCCCCTCCTCTTTTGTAAATACTGAGCAGAAATATTCATTCAGTATCCCTGCTTTTTCACTGTCCCCCTCTGCCCACCCACCGTTCATTCTATTCAGCCTCACTATCCCTCCCTTTGTCTCTCTACGCTCGCTGATGTACCTATAAAAGGTTTTATCCCCCTTCTTAACCGAGTTGGCTATTTTTTCCTCAGTTTGGGCCTTTGCTATTCTGACTTCCCTCCCTGCTTCCTTCTGCCTTAACTGGTACAGCTCTCTGTCCTGCTCCTTCTGTGTTTCCTTATACTTCCAGAATGCTATCTTTTTCTTCCTGACTTTCACAGCCACCTCTGTTGAGAACCACAGTGGCTTTTTCTTTCGTTTTGATTTGTTTATTTGCTTCACAGAAAGGCTTGTTGCGTCTGTGATGGCAGTTTTGATGATTCCCCATTGTTGCTCCACACCTCCTTCTAGCCTGTTTGCTAGTGCTTTTCTGAGGCACTCTCCCATCTTGCCAAAGTCAGCCCTCCTGAAGTCCAGTACCCTCACTTTTGTATGGCTTGACTCTGTAGCTGAGTTTAACGTGAACCACACTGTTTGACGGTCACTTGTTCCCAGATGGCAACCCACTTCTAGATCTAAGATCCTTTCACTGCCCCCGTTTGAGAGTACGAGGTCTAAGATTGCTCCCTCATGAGTGGGTTTCGAAACTAGCTGTCTGAGGCCTGCCACCTGTAGGGCATCAAGAATGGCCCTGCTCTTGGATGTGGCTGCAGCAAATGTGCTCCAATTAACATCTGGCATATTCAGGTCTCCCATCAGCAGTATCTCCCCTTTCTCTGCCATTCTAAGAATGCCTTCTATCATAGATACATAGACAGTGTCGGCAGATAAGGGCCTATGGCCCACCTAGTCTGCCCATTTGAGCTTGTAAGTTCAGTTTGTTTTTCTAGAAGTCTATTTCCCCTTACCCCTGACCTCTAGAATTCCTTTATGTCTATCCCATGCATTCTTAAATCCCGTGATTGTTTCAGCCCCCACCACTTCCTCTGGCAGGGTGTTCCACTTGTCCACCACCCGTTCTGTGAAGAAATTCTTTCTCATGTTTCCACTGAATCGCCTCCCTCCAACTTCATCCCATGCCTCTAGTCCTGAAACATCTCTTTCGCTTAAAATAGTGTTTTCTGCACCCTGTTCCTCCCTGTAAGATACTTGTATGTCTCTATCATATCCCTCTCTCCCTCCTCTCCTCCAGGGAGTACATGTTCAGTTCCTTCAACCTGTCTTCATAGGACTTGTGATGCAACCCATGCACCATCTTTGTTGCCCTCCTCTGAACCTTCTCTACCCTATGTCCTTACGTAGGTATGGTCTCCAGAACTGTACACTGTACTCCAGGTGGGGAACCTCACTAGTGTCTTGTATAGCGGAATTATGACCTCCTTTTCCTGCTGGTGATGCCCCTGCCTATACATCCCAGCATCCTATTTGCTTTACCTGATGCCTTGTCACACTGTTTCCTACCTTGAGGTCATCAGAGATGACAACCCCAAGATCCCTTTCCTGCTTGATGCATGCTATATCCTCACCCCCAACTGATATATTGTGCCAGGGTTTTTGTGCCCATATGCATTATCTTGCACTTCTTTGCATTGAATTTCAACTGCCAAACCCTTGACCATTCTTCAAGTTTCTGCAGGTCCTTCTCATTCTGTCTACACCCTCTGGTGTGTCTACTCTGTTACAGAGCTTTGTGTCATCAGCGAACAGTGAAATTCTGCCTTCTATATCCTGTGCAATGTCACTGATGAAGATGTTGAATAGGACCGGTCCCAGCACTGATCCCTGTGGTACCCCACTGGTCACTCTTCCCTCTGTGGAGTGACAGCCATTTACCACCACCCTCTGTGTCCTGCCACCCAGCCAGTTACCTACCCACCACACACTGTCCTGCCCACACCCATATTCCCCAGTTTGTGTAATAGTCTTCTATGTGGCACAGTGTCAAAGGCCTTGCTGAAGTCCAGATAGGCCATGTCCACTGCCCTCCCCTGATCCACCTCCCTAGTCACCCAGTCAAAAAAATTCAATGAGGTTGGTCTGACATGCCTCCCCTGGTGAAACCATGCTGCTTGGGTCCTGTAGTCCATTGACAACCAGATGTTCCACCAATCTCTCCTTCAGTAGTGCTTCCATGATCTTTCCCACTACCGAGGTGAGGCTGACTGGTCTGTAGTTCCCTGCTTCCTCTTTGTTCCCACTTTTGTATAAAGGGACTACATCTGCTGTCCTCCAGTCTTTCGGTACCTCCCTGTTTCCAGTGATTGGCTGAACAGGATAGCCAGAGAGTTCAGCCACCACCTCTCTTAGTTCTTTAGGACCCTGGGTGCACCCCATCTGGCCCCATTGCTTTATCAGCTCCTGTACTTCCAGTTCCTTCAGGACCCTTTCGTGTAAAGGGACTTGTGTCCATTTCTGCACCATTCTCACCCTTGTACTCCCTTCAGACCCATTACCCCTCTTCCTTAGTAAAGACTGAGCAGAAATACCTGTTCAATATGTCAGCTTTACTGTTGTCATCCTCCACGCTCCCCATCCTCCCCTTCAGTCTCACTATCCTCCCTTTGTCCTTCTTTTTTCCTTATGTACCTGTAAAAGGTTTTGTCCCTTTAACCACTGATTTTGCAATGTGTTCTTCTGTCTGAGCTTTGGCTTCCTTACTGACTTCCCTGCCTCCCTTTGTTTCTCCTGGTACTTCTCCCTATCCCTTCTGCCTGTGTCTTTTGTATTGCCTGAATGCAATCTTTTGGCTTTCACTTTCTTTGCTACCTCTTTGGAAAACCATAATGGTCTCCTCTTTCTTTTCCTCTTGCTAACCTGCTTAATGCATAATTCTGTTGTTCTTATAATCCCCATTTTAAATACTGCCCACTGTTCCTCAATCCCTGATTCCTGTCCCATTCCCCTAATGCCTCTTTCAAGCATCTCCCCATTTTCCCAAAGTCTGCCCCCTAAAATCCAGGATAGTGTTTTTTGTGTGGTTTGGTTCTGCTCTTTCTGATCAAACCACAATGAGTGGTGGTCACTGTTACCCAGGTGCTCCCCCCCTGTTACCCCCATCACACTGTCCCTGTTTGTGAGCACAAGGTCCAGTATTGCCTTCTGCCGAGTTGGTTCCATGACCAGTTGCTTGAGGAAGGCACCCTGAAGGGAGTCCAGGATAAATCTGCTCCTAGTTGATGCTGCTGCTGGGATGCTCCAGTCCACGTCTGGTATATTGAAGTCTCCAACCAGTACTACCTCACCCTTGTCTGCCATCCTTTGGATGGCTAGCATCAGCTCCCTATCTGTTTCTTCCTCCTGGGCTGGTGGTCTATAGACCACACCTGTGCGGATGGCTGGCCCCATTTTCCTTTCCAGCTTAACCCACAGTATCTCTCCCCCATTTTGTTCCTCCTGGATCTGTGTGGCCCTTATGTCATTTTTCACATACAGTGCCACTCCTCCTCCCTTTCTGCCTGCTCGGTCTCTTCTGAATATGTTGTAGCCAGGTATGGCCATCTCCCAGTCATGGTTATCATTACACCAGGTTTCAGTGATAGCCACAATGTCCAGGTCTGACTGTACCATGACAGCCTCCAGATCTTCCATCTTGTTGCTAAGGCTCCTGGCATTTGCACACATGGCTTTCCATGATTTGACCTCCCTAGACTGCTTCACTGTTCTACTCCAGCCCCTTCCTTGGTTGTCATTTATCCCTGGTTCTCCTTGCTGTCTGCCCTTCTGCTGAATTTTGCCCCTTTTCTGCTTATCCACCTTTTGGACACCAATCTCCATCTTTTGCACACTGCTTTGCAGAGATAGCCACTCCTCTGGTTCACTGGTTCCATTACTAGCTGTGGGGGGTGAGCAAGTAGGTATCATCCTTGCTGGCCTGCCACCCCCCTTTGCTAGTTTAAATGCTTGTCAATGTAGCATTTAAACTTATCATTGAGTGCTTGATTCCCTCCAGGATGGATGCAGGCCGTCAGGCTTGAACAAACCTCCATCCCTCCAGATGGGTCCCCAGTCACCAATGAATCCAAACCCTTCCTCACAGCACCAGTTCTTCAACCATGAGTTAAAGTTCCTGGTGCATGCACTCCTATGCTCTCCCTTGCCTCTCACAGGTAGTACTTCTGAGAAAGTGACAGAAGTAGCTTGTCCTTGTCCATTCCCTCCCCCTGACATGGGGGTCTGTACACAACCCCTGTGCTGATTGTGGTGCCCTTCCAGTCTCCAAGGCGACCCACAGTGCCTCCTCTCCTCCCTGTTTACTCTTTTGTTCAGTTGCTTTTATCCCTTCCTTTACATAGAGAGCTACTCCTCCCCCTCTTCTCCCCTGCCTGTCTCTCCTGTAGGTTATGTACCCTGGTATGTTAACATCCCAGTCATGGTGCTCTGTGTACCATGTTTCTGTGACTGCTACGATATCCAGCCATCCCTCTTCCATCAAGGCCACCAGCTCAGGGAGCTTGTTGCCAAGACTATGGGCATTGGTACTCATTACCCTCCATTTCCTGATGACCTTACTCCTTTTTGCCCCATCCCGGTCCTTCTTGCCTTTGTCACTTTCTCAATTTACCCCTGCCCTTCTCCCTATCGACACCTCTATGTTGGTGTTTATCGCACTTACTACCGTGATATTTTTGGGGGGGGGGCGGATTTCCCTGCTCCTTTCCAGTGCCTCCCCCCTTGGCTAGTTTAAATGCTTGCCAATGAAGCATTTAAACCTATCACCTAGGATCCTGGTTTCCCTCATGGACAGATGCAGCCCATCATGCCAGTATAGGCTTGCATCATTCCAGGTGGACCCCCAGTCCCCAATGAAGCCAAATCCCTGAGCTCCACACCAGTTTTTCAACCGATTGAATCCCATGGTACAGAACACCCTAGCCTCTCTTACGCCATAGATGGGCAGCACCTCTGAGAAGGTTACCATGCGTGCTACTTGTCTAAGGCCCTTCCCCAATTCCACAAACTCTTTCTGCACTTCTCTAATCCCTTTCTTAGCCAGGTCATTTGTCCCTAGGTGGACAATGACATCCAGCTCCCTCCCCTGTGCAGCTGCTCCGGCAATCCTGAGGATTCGCTCCCTGTCCCTCCAAGCCATGGCGCCAGGCAGGCACCTTACCTCCCTCTCCCCTTCCTCCCCCAGTTCTACCTTACTAACAATGGAGTCCCCCACCAGGAGTTGTTTCCTTCCCCAGCCACCCTCCTGTGGGTCTCCTTTGTGGAGGTTCCCAGCATCCTCCTTGGTCTCCACTGCGGGTGCCTCCAAGAGGAATGACACTTTGCCAAAATGGCATAGGAATTGTGGAGAGCTACAACTGGAGGGGTGCGCCTCTGTTCCACCACCCTCACCCTCCCTGAGCCCACTGTGGTCCAACCGCCACTCTTTCTTGGCAACCTCTGAGGTAACAGCAGTGGCACTGGTGGTCCCTGGATGGAAGAGGAGGTCCCAAAAATCCTGGCCAACTCAGCCTGGAGAAGAGCAACCTCCTTCCTCAGCCCAGAGAGGTGCCTGCAGATTGGACAACACTGCATCCTCCAGAACGTCTCCTGGAAGACTGCTGCTCCACAGCCACTGCACTGCACCACTCCCATCATGTCTTTTTTCTGGCCCCTTAACTGTTTGCAATCCTTACTCTTTCCTCTGTTTTTTTTTTTCTCTCTCTCTCTCTCCTTTCTGCCTGTGTGCCCTTTAAGCTCCTGATTGTCCTGTTCCGAGACAAGAATATCCTATATTTCTCAGTAGACCCCTTACTTGCTCAGAGGCAGACCTCCAGCAGCTAGAGGGGGCCGAAGAGATACTCTTGGCCTTCTAGGATGGTGGCTCTGTGATCACTCATTTCCTGCTCCCAAACAGAAAGTTCCTGTTGTCAGTCAAATTCTGTGCCTATAAAAGTAGAACTAGGTTTGGGTGGAGGGCAATATAGTCCCAGCAGAGAAGTCCAGTCACACAGCAGTCCTTTCTCCTGGTGTCTTCTGCCAAGCTTCTCAGCAGTCCCCTGCTCCATCATTGTCCAGGATACTGTTCTTTCTGAGCCCCTTCCATTGCCTCTGGCTTCAAAGAATTCTTCACAGACCTTCATAGCTATACTTCTCAATTCACGAATGTCACCTCTTTACCACCTGACCATCCCCCTGTAGCAAATCTTGTAGCCTGTCCAGCTTTCCATTTGAAACTTGCCACCCTCAAAGAAGTCATCTGTCTACTTGCTAACCTGAAATCTGATGGGTCACCCGGCTTTGATACTAGTCAGTGGCATGGCCAGCTAACCTGCCACCCGCCAAACCTGCTCCATGGCCATTAGACTCCCCAGCAGGCTCCAGCCCTTGATCGAGCATCTGCTAGTTGGTGGCGTGGCCAGTTAACCTGCCACCCGCCGAATCTGCTCCACGATCGCTAGACTCCCCAGCAAGCTCCAGCCCTTGATCGGGCATCTGCTAGTTGGTGGCGTGGCCAGCTAACCTGCTACCCACCAAACCTGCTCCACGGCCGCTAGACTCCCCAGCAAGCTCCAGCCCTTGATCGGGCATCTGCTAGTCAGTGGCGTGGCCAGCTAACCTGCCACCCACCAAACCTGTTCCACAGCTGCCAGACTCCCCAGCAAGGTACGGACCAAATACCGAGCAGTATTTTTTTCATATTTCAGCGCTCTCAAGCCACTCACCTCTGACTGGCTGCCTTCTTGCTCTGGTGCCTTCTGATTGGTACGTCTACAAGCCCTGGTCTCGGAGCACTGAACTGTTTTTTTTACTCGCTCTGATCCTGAAAACATTTTGCTTGAACTAACGCTAAAGCCTTATCTACTTTTCGTCTTGCCCACCCACCCCGGCCTCTATTAAAAGCACTCAAACTCCACCCTGTACCACTCCACCCTCTTCCCTACTGGCTACACTAGCCTCAAGCCAGACCAATAGCTGCTTAAACCCTTCACTCACTTTTCTTACCTCCCACTATCCTCACTCTTCTCTAGCTCAAAGGAGTACAAACACAGCCCTGCTTACTCGTCCTGCTATTTATCTCTTCCTGTAACAATGCTTTCTATCCAAACCACTCCCGACTCTCTTTACGCTATCTCTTATTCTCCTCTCCCTTCCATTACCTCACCTGCTCAACAACTCCACATCCCACTCGTCCCCTGCTTACCCACTGCATCTCTTACCCCCTGCTACACCCTAGCGATAACTCCTACACCCCACTACTTCAACTGGACCCACTGCTCTTTTCGACCTTCTGTCCCCCTTCTACCTCTGTGCCCTGCACACACTCTTTTGTGTCTCTTTAAATTCCAACTCACTATTTTCAGCTACCCATCCAGCTCCCCCAAAATGTCTAGTCAAACTTGGTATAGGAGTACCAAGCTACACTTCATCATTATCTCTCTCCTACTCTCTGCAAGCGACATACATCCTAACCCTGACCCTTCTCTCATTAAAACTACCTCCCCTCCCACTCTCCAAGCCCCGCTTTCCTCCTCAACCCCTATCGCTCTACCTTGAGGCTTAAAGATCCTCCACGTTAATATTTGGAGTCTTCTCCCCAAACTAGACCTGCTGCATCATCCTGTTGCTTCTACCCACCCTGATATATTAATAGTTACTGAGACATGGCTAACAGAAAAGGTCCCAGATGGATCCAGCACAATACCTGGGTATTTTATCACCCGACAGGACAGTGCTAGCAGGGGCAGGGGTGTCACTATCTACTCCTCTGTCTCCCTTCAAATCACAACTGTCCTAACTACCTCTGTCCACAAGACCTATGAAGCCCCAGTCTTAAGGTTATCACTACCATTCTCAGTCCCTGTTTTCATTGCAGGTGTATATTGCCACCCTTGCCAACACTATATTGTTACCACTGAGCAAGTCACCTCCATTGGGTCTGTCATCTCCTCAGGTGAGCTCTACCGGCTAGGGACTTAACCTTGACTGGTTGTCTCCCTCCCTAGGCAAAGCTCGCACAGACATTACTGCCCTCAACCTGTCCCACCTAATCAAGGAACCTACTCATCTTAATCACAAAACCACTCTCCCCTAGACTGGGCCCTTACCTCTCATCCACACAGGGTAATCCAGTCCGGCCTGCTGTCTGATGCTCTTAGTGATCATCACCTGATCTACTTAGTAAGGAAAGTTCATAGACCTAAGGCCCCTCCCAAACTCCTAACCACCCGGTCCTATAAAACCCTTGACCTTATCTCTTTACATCAGGACCCAACCCTTGTTAACTGGGCCCCTATAGCTTCAGCCAAAACTATTGATCTTGCTCTTGGCTACTTCAATGACAACTTTCTCTCTATCTGGAACAATCACGCTCCCTGAAGCTAATCAGAGTGTGTGGTTACCACCATCCTTGGATCACCCCTGAGCTCCTGGCCGTTCAGCAAGCACGTGACATAGCCTGGAAAATACACAAATCCACCAGACTCCTGTCCGACTTCTCTAACTATCACTCTCTCAGAAATGCCTGCACAAAAGCCATCCGACAGGCCAAATCCGAGTATTTTCAATCCACCTTTAATAAGAACATAAACAATCCGTCAAAGTTCTGGAAAGTCATACACTCACTTTTCTCACCCCAAGCTAAACCTTCTCCTACTCTGTTTAATATTAACAACCAGCTCACTGCTGACCATCCCTTGGTAGCTGCGTAATTCAATACTTACTTTGCTTCCTGTGCTTCCACCCTGCTTGCCTCCCTCCCAACCCCTCTTACTGCCACACCCCATGTGTCTCCCCCCACCACCACCATTTAACTAAAAGCTTTGCCTTTTCACTATCACACCAAGCGACACCTTAATTGCCCTCCTCTCTCTTAATCCTACTAAGGGCATCTCCCCTGATGGCCTCGACCCTAAGTTGCTCTACTTATCTCCTCACACTATTTCCTGTCTGCTAGCTGACCTGCTCAACCTGTCTTTCCACACTGCTACTATACCTGCTGCCTGGAAACATGCAACTGTGCTCTCCCTACCTAAAGGCGGCGATCTCTCCTCTCCATGTAACTACCACCCGATCTCCCTTCTTCCCACCTTGGCAAAGCTCCAGGAACACTTTGTTCTCTCTCAGCTCTATTCCCTTCTTGATGACTCCTCCTTCACTCCCTTCCAGTCTGGTTTCTGGAAGAACCACTCCACAACCACCTCCTTACTCAGACTCATGGACTCTATCCATTCTGCCATGGATAAAGGCCACATTAGTTCAGTTTCAGGGCCCCCCCAATAGGTCTGCCCCTACGGAGATGGTTCGGTACCGCCCTTTAAGGGGTATTAACCCCAGTGACCTAACAGCGGTACTGGATCTATCGAGTTTGTCGGGTGAATGCATGAGTCCAGATGATCTTGTATTAGCCTATAATAAGGATGTGGGAGATGCTCTGGACAAAATTGCTCCTGGTTGCGTTCGGCCTCTCGCCCTCCGTCCAAGGAGCCCCTGGTTTGATGGCTCCTTGAAGGAGTTAAGGTGAGTTGGCCGAAGGCTGGAGAGAGCCTGGCGGAAGTCGGGCCTTGATGCTGACAGGCTTAGGTTGATGGTACATTATGATAGCTATCAATCAGAAATCACTCGTAAGAAGGCAGAATTCCTGTCCAGAGAGATTTCTGCTGCACAAAATCAACCAGCTTAGCTTTTCCGGACCGTGGACAGATTGTGCAATCCAGTCTGTCCACAGCCCAGAGAAGCCTTTTCCCAGCTAAGATGCGAGGAGTTTGCTCGGTTTTTTGCAGATAAGGTTGCCAGCATCAGGTCCGGCATCGGTCCGACCTCTCCTAAGGGGGATTGCGGTGGTTGACGAGAAGTGGCATGTCCTCGGTCTGTCTGGTTAGATTTTCACCGGCCAGAGTTCGGGGACATTGTGAAGATCATCCAAACAATGTGACCAACTAGTTGTAGTTTGGATCCGGGCCCTACACCTCTTTTAGTAGGATGTGTAGAAGTTATCTGCCCAATCCTTTGCTGACATTGTCTGGAAGTCTTTTGGAGAGGGGTCTTTCCTGACCCCTTAAGGAGTCGTTCGACCACTCCTTAAAAAATCCTCCTTGGATCCAGATTGCCTTAGCTAACTACCGGCCTATCTCAACCTGCCATTTGTTGGTAAGGTTATTGAAAAGGCAGTTGCGTTGCAATTGGATGATCATCTTATAACTCACAATGTCTATGATACTCTCCAGTCTGGCTTTAGGAAAAGGCATAGCACAGAGACTGCCCTTGTCCAGGTACTGAGCGACCTCCTAATGGCTAAAGATCGAAAGGCATGTACCATTCTGGTCCTTCTCGATCTCTCTGCTGCATTTTACACTGTAGACCATGGAGTGCTATTGGAGCACCTGCGGGTCTTTTGTGGGCCGCCTGGTACAGTCCTCAAATGGTTTCTTTCTTACCTCACGGACAGGTCTCAGAGAGTTGTCACTGGAATTTATTCCTCTGGTGCTCACTCCCTGCCTTGTGGGGTACCACAGGGCTCCATTTTAGCTCCCATGTTGTTTGCAGTGTATATGCTGTCATTGGGAGAAATCATCAGGCGATACAGTCTGGGTTTCCACTGCTATGCAGATGATACTCAGCTGTATCTGTCCTTTCTCCCCAGTCAGGGTGATGCACTCTCTGTACTACATAACTGCCTTGCGGAGATGAGACTTTGGATGAGTTCCAGCTGGCTGAGACTCAATCCGGATAACAGTGAGGTATTGGTTGTGGATCCAGGTCGTCTGGGGGTGGGTTTGGGAGCTGGACAACCATCAGGTTTGTTACTTGGTGGTATACCACTCTCTACCTCCGATCAGGTGTGAAATCTGGGCGTTATTTTTGATGATGGTTTGACCCTAAAATCTCAGGTGTCAGCTGTCGTCAAATCCTCTTTTTACCATCTGAGGAATATCGCCCGGGTGAAACATCTGGTTTCTCTGGGGGATCTTCCAACATTGGTCCATGCCTTTGTCACTACCCGTCGGGACTACTGCAACTCCCTCCACCTAGGGCTACCAGGGGTTGATATCCGCCGCCTCCAGCTGGTGCAGAACGCAGCAGCCAGGCCTTTGACTGGGACTTCTAGAACCAGTCATAGTACGCCTGTGCTCCACGAACTGCACTGGCTGCCTGTTTGGTGGCGGATCACCTTTAAGGTTGGTTTACTAACCTTTAAAGCCCTACATGATCAGGGACCCGGTTACCTGAGAGATCTCCTGCTTCCCTACTGCCCCCTCCGTCCCACCAACAAGGGATTGCTGGAGATTCCTGGGGTTCGATTAAAGACATCAGGATCTCGTGCTTTTGTTTTTTCAGCACCAACCCTGTGGAATTCTCTACCTCGTTGGTTGAGAGAATGCCCAACCGTCGATAGTTTTAAGGTTGCTTTAAAAACTTATTTATTTAATTTAGCATATTCTAGTTAGTCATGGCTGACATTTTAATGTATGGAATTTTTATTACTTTGTATATGTTTTTGTACAGCGCCTTGAATTTGAAAGGCGCTATGTAAATAAAGTTGGATTGGATTGGATTACGTCTGCCATCTCTGTCGACCTTGCCAAGGCTTTCAACACCATCTCCCACTCCCTCCTCCTTGAAACACTTTCAACTGCTGGCCTGTCAAAACCGGCCTGCAACTGGTTCAGCTCCTACCTGGCAGGAAGAGAGTACAGTTACATAAGAACTTACCATAACAGTAGATCTTCGAGAGAGACTCTTGCTGTAGGTATTCACAGATAGGACTAAGCTGCCAGGCATCAGGACCCCATGGAAAAACTTCTAGCTAGCAGTCTCTGGTAGGGGACTACCCCCACATCAGGTGACCGGCGTCAGACGACATCCGTATAAAGGGGCTGCCCCCCATGCCTGTCTTCCAGTTCTTTCCTGCCAAAAGCCTAAAGAGGCAAGACGAGAGAGAAGAGGATATGCCCCATGGAAGAAAAAGAGAAGAAACCTAGGGGGACGGTGGGTGGAAAGGTAATACCTACTGCAAGAGCCTCTCCTGAAGATCTACTGTTACAGTAAGTTCTTATGTAACTGTACTATCTTACTTTGAGAGGGCTCTTGCAGTAGGTATTCCCAGACAGGACTGAGTCCCAAGCAGTCTGGAACAAAGAAGAAAACTTGGGAGGAGGACTGTCATTCACAACATAAACCTCAAGGCTGGACAGGTCTCATGAAAGGAGACCCTGCAGAACAGCCAACCCGAAACCTGCTCTACGGCAAGAGGCAATGTCCAAACTGTAGTTTTTTGTGAAGGTGGACAGATGTCCAAGTTGCAGCTGCGCAGATATCTGCCACTGACACATTCTTGAAACAAGCTGCAGAGGCCGCTAATCCTCTAGTGGAGTGACCTCTGATCTGACCTAGGAAGGCCTTGTTGTACTTGTCGTAACAGAAAGTGATAAAATTCACCAACCACTTAACAGGCATTGCTTGGAAACAACATTGCCTTCCCATTTGTGAGCAAAAGAAACGAAAAGCTGATCAGTTTTCCTGATATCCTTAGTCCAGTTGGTGTAGTATCTCAGGATTCTGTGAACATCCAGAGTATGTAAGAGGTACTCCCCATGATTGGAGAGTTGCGTAAAGAAAGCTGGTAACTCAGTGGATTGATTCAGTGAAGACTCAGCCACCACCTTAGGAAGAAACTTAGGATTGGTGCGCATGGCCACCCGTTCCTTGTGGAAAATCAAATACGGGATTTTACACATCAAGGCTTGGAGCACAGAAATACGTTGAGCAGAGGTAATGGCCACTAGTAAAAGAGTCTTCCAGGAAAGGAACTTTAAGTCTGCTTCTGCTGCCGGTTTGAAGAGAGGCAGTGTGAGCTTTTCCAAGATGAAATTCAAGTCCCATGGAGGGGCGGGATTGTGGATGGGGGGGGGTCTCAGGTGGAGAACCCCTTTAAGGAAAGTCTTACAGACTTCCAGTTGGACAAAAGACTGGTCTCCAAAGGGAATGTGGTAGCTGCCATATGGACTTTCAAAGAAGAATGGCTGAGACCCAGGTTGAAGAGGTGACGCATGTAATCCAGGACTTTGTTAGCTGGGCACGAGAAAGGCTCTGCATCTTTAGCGCTCGCCCAGATGGAAAACTGTTTCCACTTCGTGGCGTAAGTGGACCTGGTGGAAGGTTTTCTCGCCTCCACCAGAATGTCTGCTACTAACAGAGAAACTCTGAAGCATGCCTTAGCTACGTCTGAAGGAGCTACGCATGGAGATTAAGGGATTTGAGGCCTGGATGAACTAGGGTCCCCTGATCCTGGGTCAACAATTGCTGCGACAGAGGAGGTTCCTTGGAAAACTGTTGCCTGGGCCAGAAGGGGGTGATGAGAATCATTCGAGCCCCTTCTGTTCTGAGTTTGTTCAAGACTCTCAGAATCAAGGGAATGTGAGGGAAGGCATAAACAAATCTGTCCCTCCAGCAGAGACAGAGCGTCCTGTCAAAAAATGTCTTGCCTTGGAGCGACCGAGCAAAAGGCAGGAAGTCTGGCATTTTGGGGGGAGGCGAAAAGATCCACCTAAGGCATCCCCCACTGCTGGAAAATGTTGTTAATGACTTGTTGGTCTAACCCATTTGTGAGCCCTGGCTGAGGAGCGACTGAGCTCGTCTGCCATGGTATTTTCCACCCCTCCCGTAACGTGAACTGCGGTCAGGTGAAGGTTGTGCTGAGCTGCCCAATACCAGACTCTCCTCACCTCCTGGCACAGGGGATAGGAACGTGTTCCTCCCAGTTTGTTGAGGTACCAGATTACACATATGTTGTCTGATTGGATCAGAAGATGACCAGGAAGAATGAAGGGAAAAAGAGCCTGTAGGGCATATAGGACTGCTCTCAGTTCAAGCACATTCATGTGAAATTTCTGCTCGAAAAGGGACCAGCTGCCAAGTCCTTTGAGACCCTAGTTGGGCACCCCAGCCCTCCCCTGACGCATCTGTTGTCAGTGTTTGGGATGGAGGGGTGATGTAAAATGGAACTCCGAGATACAGGTTCTCCTGAACAATCCACCACTGCACGTCCCTGATCATGGGATCTGACACCAGCACCTCTTGTTCTAGTTCGTCCAGAGTTTGGTCCCATTGCGACTGAAGCATCCATTGAGACAGCCTCATATGGAGCCAAGTGAATGGGAACTGTTGGAATGGCAGCCGCCATAAGCCAGAGAAGATAGAGGACTGACCTGTCTGCGACCGGACAGGAGAAGAGCCTGAATCTGAAGGGTCTCAACCCTGTCCGGAGGCAAAAAGGCTTTGCCTAGGGTCGTGTCCAGTATCGCCCCTATAAAATGGAGGCATTGGCAAGAGACCAGGTGGGACTTGCCTGGTTTATGGTAATACCCAGGCTGGTAAAAACCTGCAGGGTAAGGGAAAGGGAGTGCAGGAGTTCCTCCCTGGAAGGGGCCACCAGGAGCCAATTGTCCAGGTACGGGAAGACCTACACACCCTGAGTATGCAGGTGGGCCGCTACCACTGACAGGCATTTGGTAAATACTTGGGGGGACCGAGGAAAGACCAAATGGGAGGGCCTTGAACTGGTAGTGGTCATCCTGAATGCAAAACTGAGATATTTGAGGTGGAAAGAGCATATGCAGGTATGCATCCTGCATATCCAGAGCGTATAGCCACTGTCCCAGCTAAAGTAAGGGAAGAAGACTCTGCAAGGAGAGCATTCTGAAGCGCTTGTACTCCATGAACATGTTCAGGGAGCTAAGGTCTAGGATGGGTCTCAAGTCTCCCGTCTTTTTTGGAACTAGAAAGAAATGGGAATAGTAACCCAACCCCCAAAGATGAGTGGGGACAGGCTCTATCACCACCTTTGACAGAAGGGATAGGATTTCTTCTAGAACCAGAGGAAGATGTTGAGAGTAGTAAGATGACTGAGGAGTGGGTTTTCGAGGAGGTTTTTGTAGAAACTCTATTAGGAGTCCGGCAGATATTAGCTGGAGCACCCAAGCATCTGATGTTATCCTCTCCCAACCTGGTAGATGGGAGGAGAATCTCCCTCCCACCAGTTCCTCTGGAATGGCCAGAGGGAAAGGCAGGGAGTCAGGAGGTGGAGGGTAGAGCAGCAGCCGAGGCTCCCGTGTTTTTACTAGAGGTCTTGGTTGCTGGAGGGGTCCGATGTTTGTTGGCGCACTTTCCTCGGTTAGGTTTTTGTTGGTTTTGGCGATGAAAAGGATGTCACTGCCCTTGAGGGGGCCTGTACAAAGTCTGGACTGACTTAGTGCAGTGCCCTTCTGCAGTTTGGTTATGATGTCCTTGACATCACCCCAAACAGCACCGAACCCCTGAAGGGAGCATCTTGTATGGCAGTCTGCACTTCAGGGACCAATCCTGACACACGGAGCCATGCATGATGCCGTAAGCCTACGGCGAAAGCCAAGCTTCTGTCAGCTGTGTCCACCGCATCGTAGATGGCATGGAGCATGTGCCTACAGGCCGAAGGGGCGAAGCGGACCAGGTCTCCCAGTTCCTGTTTGGTCTGTGAATCAGGAAGGGACTCCAGCTTGGATTCTTCCTGGCTAAGGACGGACTTCTGGAAGTCCCCATGTGGCTGATGTAGTTGAGGGCCTTGATGCCTAGGGTCGAAGATACGTAAATCTTCTTCCTGTACTGATCCAGAAGTCGGGATTCTTTGTCAAATGGGGAGGAGCTCAGGTGTTTTGGATTGGTGGAGCAGCCGCGGGCGGCACTGATGACAAGCGAGTGTGCCTTGGGGTAGAGACTTAGAAAGTCTTTTCCCTCCAGAGCCTGATATAGCCTATCCACCTTCCTTAGAAGGGGGGCTAGCGTGGGTGTTGCTTCCAAACAGTGGGGACAAGATCTGCATGAGGCTCTGTCCAGGGTGGAATCAGTGTGGGAGCGGTCTCGGGCAGATCCAAATGTGCAGCGAGCTTCTTACACCGTGGGTCTGGCTCCACTGATTGCCACTGGCATATCTCCTGGAACTTTCTCAAGAGCTCCAGAAAAGAAGGATCCTCCGGAGGGGACTTCAGAGTGTCCCTCGGCCCTAGGTTTTCTGGAGTATGAGGCTCGTCTCCAGGTTCAGAGTGATCTGAGTCGGAATCAGAGTCTGATGGCCCTGAAAAAGAAGACTCCTCCCTAGGAGGGGTATGAACGACCCCTCTGGGGACCACCCGGGGGTGCATGTCCTCTCTGCCCTGGGAGCCGGATGTATCTCCTCTGGCATCGGGTAAAGGGGGAGGGGTCTCCGACGTAGGGGTCTGGTGTAGGGGCTGGCATCGTAAGATGACTCTCGACCTCCCTGGTGGGCTGAGTCTTGAACTCAGCCCACCAGGAGGCCAACATCTCCTTCAGGTCTGCTGGCGGCTGTGGAGATGGCAGTGGCAGAGCAGAAGGGGGTTCGGGTACACGTAGTTGACAGTACCTGTAATAGGAGTATCCGTAACCTGATGGTGGGAAACCTGGAGTTGGGTACAGTGGTGCCAGATAATGCAGCATCAGATACTGTGGAGCTGGGTACTGCAGCGGCGGGTACCCTGGCACCAGGGGCTCTGACGGAGCAGACGGTCCTGGCGTATGCCCTGATGGCGGACCAGACGGCAGGATCATTGGTCCAGAAGGTGTCGGGCCTGGTGTACGGAGACCTCCGGGAGGGTCCGACGGTCCTGGCGGAAGAGCAGGTCCTCCGTCAGGCATAGTTATATCGGAAGGCAGCATCGGGGTGGGGCACCCCTGACGGCAGCGTCCCTAGGTCCTCGGTCCTGGTCAGGAAAAGAGGATCAGAATTCTTGGGGGGGGCAGGTGGGACGTGGGACCTCAGAGGGCAGCAGGTCTATCCGTTGCGAGGAGCCTGGGGCATCAGATGTGACGACTGGGTCTGACGCAGGCAGATCTGCTGGGCGGTTGTCAGAGGGGCCGATGGCCGACTTATCAACAGTGTCCGAGCAGGCATCAGGCGAGCCGATGTCTGTCTGATCGGACTCCCTGTCCACGGAAGGCCATGAAGGAGGGGCGGCCTTGGCGGAAAGGTGGAGGGCTGGGCTATCACCTGAGGTGGTGAGTGGTTTATCAGCCCTGTCAGTGCGGACATCGGTGGAACCCGGCATCCGACTTACCAGAACCGCTCGGACCGGAAGGCCGTGATGGAGGTGCGGCTGGCTGGGTAAACCCGAACCTCCGGGGCCCGAACACAAGCTTCGGCCGGGAGGCGACACTTTCTTGGTAGTCACCAAGGACGGCAGTCGAGGAGCCGATCTCCGGAGGGGCAGATACCTGGAGGGCAGCGACTCAGTCGGTTATGGCTGCTGGATGAAGAATCCCGGTCCTGGTCCTTCTCCTATTTCTTTTATGGCTTTCTGGGAGGTTGACGCCTGCCTATGTTTCTTCCACTCCTTCTTCGTGGATGCCATTTTCTTTTCCAGGAGATGGGCTTCCAGGGACTGCTTCCTTCATCTGCGGGTAGCGGAGTTGAATTTTTGGCAGTGCTGACAGGCCTCCACGTGGTGGTTCGGGCCTATGCAGAAAAGGCACAAGGAGTGCCCGTCCTTGTGTGGAAGCTGTGAATCACACGAGTTGCACTTGTTTTATTGCGATTCATAGGGCGTCGGGGACATACACAGCAGATGGTTTGGAAAAAAAATTTATAAAAATTGAAATGATTAGCTGAAATGTCAAAACTTTAGGCCGACGAAAGGTGCTGACGAGTGCTGTTCTACCAAAAGGAACTTTCACAAGCAGACGGCGGGAAAGAACTGGAAGGTGGGCGTAAGGGACCGCCCCTTTATATGGACGTTGTCTGATGCCGATCACCTGACATGGGGGTGGTCCCCCGCCAGAGACTGCTAGTTAGAAGTTCTTCCGTGGGGTCCTGATGCCTGGCGGCTTAGTCTTATCTGTGAATACTTACTGCAAGAGCCCTCTCGAAGATCTCAATGTGTCAGAATAGCTGACTCTATGTCCCCACCTCTCCAAATCTCGATTGGTGTGCCTCAACGCTCTGTACTTGGCCCTCTTCTATTGTCAATTTTCCTAAATGACCTGCCATCTGCAAGCTCCTCCTCCCTTATCCATATGTATGCAGATGACATTGTCCTGTTCACCACTGGCAACTCACACTCTGATGAGACTACTAGACTACAGCTTGACTTCAACAATGTTCTGTGTTGGCTAAGCTCTCATCAACTCTTTCTCAATGCCAAGAAGGCAGTCTCCATGACCTCTGGCACTAGGCAGAGGCTCTCCTGGCTGCCCTTGCTCCCCTCCTTCCACAACCTCGACGGGACTACACTAGAGGACTCCAACTCTTTTAAAAACCTATGTGTCTGGCTCGACCACCACCTTAACTTTTTTGAACATATTGATGCTATCCTGAAAAAACTGCGCCCCAACTCGGCACCCTTTACAGAAACCGGAGTACATTACCACTACTGGTGAAGCGAGACACTGTACAGAAAACTATTCTCCCCATCTTCGACTATGGTGACATAAGTCTGCAGTGCTGCTCCTAAGTCTTCCCCTGCCAGCCTGGATACACTCTACAGTGCTTTCTGTCATTTTGCCCTTGACTCCCCCTCTCGCACTCACCACTGCTCCCTTTATCACTCTCTTGCTCTTCCTTCCCTCGAGTGTAGGTGCCTCTCCCACTGCACTAAGTTCACTTCCGAATTCTAGTTTTAGTCCCTGCCCTTCTACCTCTCCTCCTCGCTCTCTCCTCCTGCTCTCAACTCTCACCCTCTTAGATCCTCGGACTCCTGCTCTCTAGCTATTCCTCACTGCCACACTTACATCAGTCAGGAAGCTTTCTCCTATCGCTTCCCTAAACTCTGGAACTCACTTCCTTCACCTATTCATCTTTCCTCATCCTCTCTCTCCCTCTCCCTAGCCCTATGCAACTACTTTGCCTATAACTGCACCTGATTCTAGCCCCCGTCGCCTCCTCCTCCTACTCCCCTCTTTCTAAACCAAAAACCTCAATATCCCTTTCTGACTTTCTTCCCCCTTCTTCCCTCTCCCAAGCCCTATGCTCCTTCATTTCCCTCCGTCCTCCCCTTCCCTTCCACAGTACCCTACTCCCTCTATCCCATTTTACCATTCCCTTCTCACCCACCCCCTCTAACCTAACCTTTTACCCCTCCCTTCTCTTTGTACTCCCTTATTACTCACCATGCCACCCTCTCCTTCCTCTTCCCCCATCTCTCTCTTTTTCTCCCACCTCCAATTTTCCCATCTGATCCTGCCCTCCTGGGAGGGTTTCCATGCATCCTGAAGGAGGTTCCCTGGACCAGGCTTTCTTTCTTCCCCCTCACTTCTTCCGCAGGACTTCATTATCACTTACTCAAGCCCTGCTTCCATCCCTCACAGCACTTGTGTCTTTTTACCTTCTGTTCCCCTGGTCTTCAACCCTGGGTGGTACCATGTAACTTCTCCTGGAGGTTACTCATCTATGTTCACTACTCTATTATGAAACATGTTTTCCTATATTGTGTTATTTGTAATTATGTATTAAGTTTATATTATGTGATGTTTAATTGCTCTCCCAGCCTTTGTACTCCCCTCCCCTCAGGACGCTTCTGGAAACGAGCTGTTCCTCAGCTCATGTTGTCTTTCCTGATGAAACATTTTGTAAAATAAAATAAAAATACTCTAGAACCTAGATTTCTTAAGTTGGGGGCTGCTGCCCTAGCTCGCCCTGTCCGTGATCTGTTCAATCAGTCCTTTCTCTCGAACACAGTCCCGATCAAGTGGAAAGTTGCAGTGGTTGATCCTGTACATAAAGGCGGCCTGCGTACCGCAACTGAGAATTACAAGCCTGTCTCAATCCTCTTCCCCCTAGTCAAAATCCAGGAGCATATCCTTTACGACCACCTCCAGGAATACCTTGCACTCCATCAGTTACTCTCACCATTCCAGCATGGTTTCAGGAAAAATCATAGTACACTTACTGCCTTAACCAAAGTCACATCTGATTTGTTCCATGCCACGGACCACTGCCTTGCTACTGGGGCCATCTTTGTTGATCTGATAAAAGCATTTGACTTGGTCAACTAAGGCCGCCTGCTCCGTCAGCTACATCTCACTGGTCTTGACACCAATGCCCTGCGCTGGGTCCAGAGTTATCTTTCTGACCGCTCCCAAAGGGTCATATGGGTCAGCTCTCTCTCCAGCCTCCGACATGTTTCCCATGGACTTCCTCAGGGCTCTGTACTTGGCCCGTTCCTGTTCTCCCTCTTCATTAACGAGTTACCTAACAACTGTGGAGGAGCCTCTGTGCATCGTTGTGTGGACGATGCCATTATATACTGCTCCTCGTCTGACACTGGGTCGATCGACAACATGCTTGTGCATGATTTTCGTGATCTTGAGGACTGGTTTCTTGAACATCAACTTGTTCTGAACACAAAAAAGACTAAAAGTATGCTGTTCTCCCATCCTCCGTCTTCTTCACAAAGCAATCCTCCCCTTGTGATCCTTGCTTGCAATGGTGATACCCTTGATATGGTTTTATCCTTTAAATACCTGGGTATAACCTTTGGTACAGCACTTTCTCTTAAAACACATGTCACCCTCCTTACTAAAACCAGAAACTTGGCTTGCTTTACCATATCAGTCCTACTTACATCTGCCTCTCATCTTAAGATCACTACTGCCTCACTTATTTCCTCCTTACCTTTGAACCTCTCCTGCTAGCAGCTAACTCATCAGTCGTATCCCGCCTTAAACAGGCCTAACACAGGGTGAGTAGATTTGCTTTTGGAGTCAATGCCCATTATCACCACTGTGATGTCCTTTCTTCTTTGGGTTGGTTAACCTATGAATCTAAACTCCGTCTTACCTTCCTTTGCCTGATGCACAAGCTTGTCCATAAATACATTCCTCCATGCCTTAATAAGTTTGTTCAGCTTTGGCAACATCAACGAGCCCTTAGGTCTGCCTCCTTACCCTTGCTTGTTTTGCCAAAAGTTCGGCTAGCAGTGGCCCATAGATCATTCACCTACTCTGCCGCCCATTCCTGGAACTCTCTGCCCCACCCGCTTCTCTCCCGCTATTCCTTCCCCAAATTTAAATCCTCTTTACTATCCCACCTTTCTGCCTCCTCTCCTTGTACCTGCTCCTGACGACTTACATCTACTTCCTAACACTACTGATCTTCTCCCCTACAGTGTAACATCAGTCTTCTACTTCCTACCAGTAGACCATTGTTCCTTTAACCTACTTTCCTGAATTTATCCTTCCCTGTGTGTTGGAACTAAGCCTTGCCATGCCCTTGCTGTTATTTACACTATGCTGTTCAGAATGTTATCTCTGTGCCAGCCATTGTACGAACAACTCTTACGAGCACCACTGATTTTATTGTATAATATGTGTTGTATGTATTTTGTAACTCATTTGCCTTGACTTTGTTGTAATCTGAGATAATTGTATCCTGCCCTTTATATGTCAATTGCCACACTTTATGTGCATCACTCTTCTCGGGTTGCCCCTGAAAAAGGGACTGAATTGTCTCAGTGGGCTTACCTGGTTACAAAAATTCAATATATAAATAAATAAATGTCTAGTCCAGGTGTGATGGAAAAATGAAACACAATGCAGCCTTATAGAAAACATGGTATATTAATATATTTTTTTGAGCTTTAAAGGTTCTGAAACAGGTTTATCCATTTTGCACGTCATTTAAAACTTCCTTGTACAAACTGTACAGAATGGCAAAAAACATTCATACTCTGTCACAGTATTAATTATAGTCCACAGCTATGTATACATGCTTGTCAAAGCCAACACGCTTATGGTCGGTGCAGGTAAGGCAATTTTATAGGTACTGCAACAGTACAAGCACTGGTACCAGAAGACTGTAGGATAGAGGACACATTGAAAAGGGTACTGGAAAGGCATAGAACATGAATGACAAGAAAAACCATTCTCAAGAAATACTAAAGATGCAGCATCAGCCTTATCCTTGTTTAAAAGGTGCTGCTTCAGAAATGTATTTGAACATAAAAAGAGCCTTTTTTGTTATTTTTTTCTGCATTTTTCTCCATTATTCTCCCTGTCCCTCATCCTGGCAATTGAGATTGCCACTCTGCACCCTTCCTCTGACTGGCAGAGGAGGCATACAACTATATTCACACTCGAATGCCACTCCTCATTCAGGCAGGTAGGGAAGTGTGCACAAATATCAGGCGGCTCACCAGCTCCTTTCCTGAGAGCTGAGTGGTTTACCTTTGTGACACTATTGGCCCCCAGTTGGCCCAGTGCAGCATTCTGCGTGTAACTCGCAGAGTTTCCCAGATAATGAAGAGTTGGCTGTAGTGCAGTTTCTCTAGATAAAATCTGTCATGTTCAATTAAAAACACAGAAGTCCTGAGATAAAACCATATACAAGACAGAGTATGTAAATCTAGCTATGATGAAGAGTCAGACAAAACATTTCAATGATGGACGGATGTCTTTTAAAACATTAACAAAACATAGTGAACTCCTTTTAAAGGTCTTCAATGGACCTACTTATTGATCAATCTTTGGTGACTGGAACCCCAACAAATTCTGCAATTTGCCCTGAAAAACAATATTCTATTATGGTTGCATACTTTATGAGCTGGAACTTTTTTGTTTTGTTCCTGATCACAATACAGTGACAAAAAAAACAATAATCTAGCAATTAATTATACTGTGCCAATGGATCAACAGAGATGGACTCATGGAGCTGCTGGATGTCACACCAGTACCACATTATGACAAACTGAGAGCTGCAGCCAAAATAAGGGCAACACATTCACTAAAATATTTAACTGCAGTTTAAGCCTGGCCCAGTGGTGCCAGTAAAGCAGAACTAGCTCCTGTGTAGGTGACCTGGGTTTGCTGTACAAATGTGTCCATCCACTCTGTTCCTGGGAAGCACTTCAGTGACAACATTCTCAGACTACAGGCAGAGTGTGGGTGCCTCAAACCAGGATTGCACCGCCATTGCACCACAAAATGGGCAGTTGCAAGGCGCTAGGGGCGTACGGCAGAAGCAGGCTGCCAAAGCTCTACCACTGAAATTCACAAAATACACCCAGAGAGTGAATTTCTAAGTACCCTTAGACCAGCCAGGGCTGGTCTAAGTGTACTTGGAAACTCATCCTCTGGGTGAGCTGTACACTTCTGCGGCAATGTGCTGCTGTCTCCCGCCTCAGCCCCATTCACCCTGTATACAATAAAATAAATCCCTGGTAGTCAAGTGCCCCAAGCCTGATCGCTCGTAATATAACATAATATCCCTGGTAGTCAAGTGAACTACTCCAGCCCTGATCCCCATTTTGTGCCAACCTAACATACCTGGTTGTCTAAAGGACCCCTCACCCCACAGTGCCCTACCACCTCGCTCCCCCTCAATCCTGTAACCAATCTGGGGACTGGCACAACCCACTACTCACCACCATGGCCGGCTGGTGAATGAGCACTGCATGAGCGTGTACTGTACATAGTACGCACTCAGTGAATGACAGCTGCTGTAAGTCACTGGGTGTGTACTGTATACAGTATGCGCTCATTCAGTGCTCCTTTGGTGGCTGGCCGTGGTGGTGAGCAGTGGGCTGCGCCAGTTACTGGATCAGTTATGGGATTGGGGTAGCGCACTGTGGAGTGGTGGGGGGTAACTGGACCACCAGGCATGTGTCGGGTTGGAACAAAATGGGGGATTGGGTCTGGAGTGGTCCACTAGACCACCAGGGATATTATGTTATATTACAGGCAGTCGGAGCTTGGGGGAGGGGGGCACTAGTCTACCAGGGAGTTTTATATTGATATAACGGGTGATCGGGGCTGGGGGAGGTGCACTAGACTACCAGGGATGTTTATATTAATATAACAGGTGACCGGGGTTTGGCAGGGCCACTAGATTACCAGAGAGTTATATATTAATAAAACGCGTGATCGGGACTTTGGGGGGGGGGCACCTGCATTTTCAGTAGGAGGCCTGCAGCAGACCCTTCCTGTACACCGTGAGTTTGCAGTACGGGAGGGGTTGCTGTAAGTGTGGGGACTTAGGTGCCAGGATCCCTCCTGTACCAGAATCTGGTGCAGGCTCCCTGACGCACTGGGCCTCGGCGCAAGCTGCTATTTGACACAGCTTGCTCCAATCTCAGCCCAATTTGTGAATTGGGCCCATGATGTCAGGCCTCCCCACCACCCCCTAGGATGGGGCAGCACTGGGTGCCCATTGCCTAACCCTTTATGCTATCAGCTCCAGTGTGCCTGCCCAGCACTTCCCTGATAGGGTTTTCTTAAGTAGAGTTTGCTCCAGGCACACTGGGGTGGGGGAGGTGGGATGGGGGTGGTGGACTGCCATTTGACTCTCTGATAAAGAACAGAGGCTACGACTGGACTGGTGGCGAAGAAGGCTGAGGCACTGGATGCCTTACCTCGCGTTATGCTGGCGACCCAAGTTCAGGAACAGACTCAGATCGCTGGACAGCCAGCATAGAGGTGGGGACAGAGCAGGGAGACGGGCAGCCAAAAGGCAGATCTCCTCTCCCGGGAGGTGGTCACCCCGGTAGTTCCGCTGCCATCAGGCGGAGGTCTGAATGTTAGCGTAGGTGGGAGGGGACATCAAGTAGCGGGAGGGGCATCATGGTACAGTGGTGTGCAAGTGTCTTCACATGCGCGTGCATGGCCAGGAGAAAACGGGGAAAAAATCTAGGCCATGAAAACTTAAATAAAAAAAAATATAAAAAACAGAGGCTAGGAACTGTGAAGTCAGTGGGCAAGAGCAGGAGGACAGCTGAAGGTGGAAGCCGCTAGTGGCAGTCTAGCCCAGGCGGGTGAAGTGGAGGAAAAAAAACCTGCAGTTTTACCTTATCAGTTGTTGTTACAGAGTTCTTAATATTAAGGAAGGCCCGTGAAAGGACTTCTGGGGACAGTTAATGTACGTTTGTTTTTTCAAATACATCTCAACAATACAGATGAAGGCAAATATTCCAGTATCAGGACATCTACCCTGTCACACTGATCTCTTAAACTTAAGCAAGCATACAGCTCTTCCTCCCAATATGATGTCATTGATAAAGTGGTTAGAACAAGCTGAGCTCCGTAATGATGTAATAATAAGAGATTTATCAGAAAAATACACATTTGAAAAAAGTGAATCTTGAAAAACAGCACTAAAATGAGTTCCAGTTTTGAAACCATTTTCTTCCTAACTTGTATATGCATACGTTCACTTAAACACGTTAAGACTACAAGTCAGAATCCTCATCCTTTTGACTTCATCTGCTGCTGCTATTCCACTCGTGATTTCATAATCACCTGCTTGTGACAACAGTTGACTGTGACTCATGAACAAAGTATCATGGCATCAACTGCAGACAGGCAGACAGAGCAGGCCAAGACTGAGGAATAAGGATCCTGGGGCCCGATATTCAAACGTTTGTGCAGGCACTAATGGGAATCTGTCTGTGCAAACCAGGGTCTGCCCCAGATCCCCATATTCAATAGGGGCTTTTGCATGGGCAAAAGGGGGTTAGCGCCCATGCAAAACATTATGTATGTGGGTGGGCAAGGGGAAGGGTGTGGCCATGAATAGCCATGCTATTAATTATTCAGCAGCTTTGTGCTGCGCAAAGGGGGGTTTGTGTGGTCCTTTTGTGCAGTGCAAATACTGCGGAACACAATCCCAGCTTATTCTGGGCAATCCTAGCGGTTGCTGGAGGTAATGCTGCCATCTAGCTGGTCATCCACTGTGGTTATCCACTCAGGGAGCACACCCACTCCCTGTGGACCATGGCACCCCTCCTCCACCCGCCAGCCCCTAATGAAAGTAACACTTCCCTGGTGCTAGAGGCACCCCTCCAAAAACTGCTAGCCTGCACCTAAGACTAAAACCTCCCTGATGCCTAGTGTCCCCCCCCCCCCAATCTCCGGGCTGTACTTAGATTAAAACCTCCCTGGTGCTAGTGGCACCTCCCGATCCCCTGCTTGTAATAAATATAATATTTCACTGGTGCCTAGTGGCACCCTGCCCCTCCCTCCGCTCTCCAGCCTGTACTTAGAGTAAAACCTCCCTGGTGCCTAGAGGTCCCCCTTGATCGCCAGCCCGTAATAAGTATAATACTTCCCTGGTGCCTTGTGCCCCCCCCCCACCCGACTGCCAGCCCGTAATAAGTATACTTCCTGGTTTCTAGTGGTCCTGCTCCCTTAAGTCGCCAGCCTGTAATAAGCATACTTCCCTGGTGCCTAGTGGTCCCTGCTCCCTTCGATCGCCAGCCTGTAATAAGCATACTTCCTTGGTGCCTAGTGGTCCCCTCCACCCACCGTGGCCCATAGGAAACCTGACAACCCTCCATGGCACGTAGCCCCTCCATGACACTGAACACCCACCCAACCCCTGTCACCTTACCAGAATCCTCGGTGCCGCGGATGCGCGTACAGCGACCAGCACAGCCCTCCACACATCTCCTCGGTGTATGTCCAGGCAGGGAGTGCACATACACTGGCTGGCCAAGGAGGTGTGTAGAGGGCTGCATCAGTCACTGTATGTGCACATGGGGTACTGAGAATTCTGTAAGGTGGTGAGTGGGGGTTCAGTGTGCCGGGGCTACACACCAGGGTGTGGGTTGTCAGTTTACTATGGTCCAGCGACTGGTAGGTTGGGGGGACCACTAGGCACCAGGAAGTATTACACTTATTATGGCTGGCTATCAGTGGGGGAGGGGATAGCTACTAGGTACTATGGATGTATTATATTTATTACAGGCTGGCAAATAGGGTGGGGGTACACTAGGCAGCAGTGAAGTTTTAATCTAAGTAATGGCTGGCGATTGGAGGGAGTGAGGGACCACTAGCGCCAGGGATATCCACACATACATGTCTGGGATCAGGCCATGGGGGGGTGGGTGTCACTGTGCTAACCTGCCCCTCTACCCATGCAAATGAGCCGATACTGGGCAGAAAAATGGCCCCTTAATGCCTTGCATGCCCAATGGGTTCATTTGCATGGTTCCCCTTGAATGCTGCAGATAGCGCTCTGTCGCTATCCACTCTGGCGAAGCACTTCGGGACCCATGTCGAGGCAGTGCTGACAGACTTAGTTAGTGCTGCACTGACGCAGCCCTATATTCAGCTGAATAGCACCAATGTGCTGTCCAGCTCAATACAGCATCCTCAGGCTCCCAGGCTACTACAAGATGCAGTGCAAACTTTTGCGCTTCACCTTGTGCAGTGTTGAATATCAGGCCCCTATTGTCAAGTAGCTGTCCTAAGCAATAAAGGGGAGAAAATAAATACAGAAATAATATCTTGTATCTTCTAACTGAAGTTGCAGCTTCTGTTACAATCTTCCATTTTCAGTCACAGCTTTAATTAGAAGGCGGCTACTATTACAATATATCAGATATAAGTAAAATTATGTTTTTTTTTTTTTTTTTTTAAAGAAATTTACCAAAGATGTCACCGGCTCTTTAAGGAGGCCACCATCATATCACAATTAACAATCTGATGCATCAGAGAAATTATATTTTCTTTCATGAATCTTTTTTTTAAACAAAAAAGTAGAAACACAACGTTCAGAAGAGATTTAAATCCCATGAAAGATAACAAGTGTCATTTAAGTGTGGGGACACGTGTTTGACTGCTCTGTTCCAACCAGTTCACTGACATTTTTAATCTCAAAACAGAAAAGTTGTATAATTAAATGCCAAAGAACTGTGAACTAATCAGAGAAAAAAATCCAGTGTCTTCTAGGCAATGCTACTACTTGCTCTCAGTCAGCGTCTGTTTGTAGATCCAAAGCTCCTTTATCACCTGCAAAAAAAAAAACAAAACAAAAAAAAAAACCTTCTATTAGACTCATTATAATTTATTTTTCTGTTCATTCCAGCATTACTACTGGACTGTTCCTGGGTTGTACATGCTTTCCAGCTAGGGACAACACACGTTCACAGACAAAGCTGTGACACCACCACCAAACACTGCGTCCCCAACATTTTATATGGCAGTTAGTGCTTACAACTCACCAGCTACAAGTCTTTCAAAGCTACCAAATACACAGCCATTAGAGCTTACAATTTTCTGTTGTTAAAAAAAAAAATCACTGTTCCTAGCTTACACCATTGCCACTGTTTACATGAATTAATCTAGGCTTGTGTGTGTCCATTTATGTTGAGAATGGTCACCAGACCATTTCTACAACATGAGAAGTTCATGCAACTCTGTAAATGGCATCGCTATTTAGCCGAGCTGCATACAACAGACTGATCAAAATATGGCTAACTTGCCTGTAGTGCAACATTCCCTCTTATTCAACCAATTCATAAGGTGTGCTATAACAATTTTATGGCACAGCAATAATTCATGTTGTTCAAGAATGTTCTCTGGAGAGGGAAACACATCTCGGGCAAGTCCCAGTGACACTGTTGAAACTAAGAGAAAAACGTCTGATAGAATTTCTTCTTTCTGTATAATTTCACTATGCCAGTGGGCTGTGTTTAGTGGCTCACCACTTTCACAACTACATTAACACGCAAAGTCATGCAAAGAATGGGTCTGGGCTACCCCAAAGATCTCCTAGCCTTACATACTCTGGGCCATCCTCTTCTCTCAACTGAGGCCAATCTATCGGCTATCCTAAGATCTTGATTAAAGCAGCCTGGGACTAGGGTCTTTTTTTCCTGGCATTACCACCCATTCCGAACTCATTTCCCATCAAAACTACTCAGAACTCAATTTCCATCAATCTTTGGAGTTCCTCCTCAATAGAGGCATTTAAAAAGGAGGTGAAATTCCATTTTCTGCAGGCATTTAATGGAAGTTAATGACAGAGTGACATCCAGCAAACCAGTGCAATAAAGGACAGTTACGAACTTACCGTAACAGTAGATCTTCAAGGTAATCTCTTTCATCAGGCCACACATATGGAACTATAAGTGTCAGGCACTAGGACCACACAGAAACTTTCTGCAAGCAGTCCACCAGGGGCCATCCATGACAATGTCAGATGTTAGCTACCCCATATAAACGTGGGTGTCCCCATCCCTCCTCAGTTCCCTGCCAGCGATCATGCTTGGAGGATCTCCCTGTAGGGAGCCAGGAGAGAACCCAGGACTCAGTCGACCAGGTGAGGCAGAGAGCAGCAGACAGACCTTCAAGGAGAAGGAAGCAGCATTCTCCAGATTCTCATGATCTGACAGGGGGGATGGAGGGTGGGATGTCATAGCCTGATGCAAGAGATGCTCTCAAACATCTACTGTCATGGTTAAGTACGCAGCTGTTCTATCTTCTTCGAGGATATCCTTTTCATCAGGCCACAGCTATGGAACAGGTACCAAGCAGTACTGACCATAAACAGTCTGGGTGGCAGGAACTGACAGGCCTAAGAAAGTAGGCCTTGGAGCACAGCTAGGCCAAAGCCAGCCCTCTTTCTTGAAGCTATGTCCAGACTGTAATGTTTGGTAAAGGTGTGGACAGCACTCCAGGTAGCAGCTACACAGAATTCAGCAGCAGATACATTTTTAAATCATGCAACAGATGTGACCATGTCTCCAGTGGAATGACCACAAACAACTCCATGAAGTTCCTTACCATACATCCGATAACAAAAAGTAATACAGTTTGCCAATCATTTGGACAGGCACTGTTTGGAAACTGGAGCACCCTCTTTCCCAGGGGCAAATGAAACAAAAAGTTGCGAGGACTTCCTGCAGTCCTCTGTGCGGTGTATACAGTACCCGAGTATTCTATGTACATCTAAAGTAAGAAGCAGTGATTGCCCTGGATTAGTACGCTCAGAAAAGTATACTGGCAGGTGGATAGTTTGATTTAAAGTAAACTCAGACACCATATTTGGTAAACCTTAGAGTTAGTATGTAAAGATACCCTATCTTTGCGGAAAATCAAATAAGGAGGCTCACACATTAAAGCCTACAGCTCTGACATCCTTTGAGCAGAAGTAATAGCAACTAAAAACGTTTTCCAAGAAAGAAAGTATAGGCCACAAGTCGTGGCTGTCTCACAAGGAGGCAAAGTAAGTTTTTTCAACACAAAATCCAGGTTCCAAGCTGAGACTGGATTATGTACAGGAGGCTTTAAATGCAAAATGCCTCTTAAAAATGTACAGTAACAGTACGTGCCACCGCACATCCTTCAACAGGTACATGGAAAGCTGAGATAGCAGCCAAGTGCACTTCAATAGAGGAGTACTGCAGGTTAAGGTATCATAGGTGGTTTCACAGCTAATAAGAGTTGTGGGTCCATAACAGCTCACCCATATTTAATCATAACCCAAAATTCCTGATGTTACGAAGTGCTTGTCTAAGCTGCTTTTAAATTCTGCCATAGACTTACTGGCCACTACCTCGAGTGGGAGCTCATTACAAATTTTATTTACCCTGACGCTGAACCAAAATTTCCTTTTTTTTTGACTGATAGACTGCGCCCTTTAATTGGACTGGGTGTGCTCTAGTGTTACAGAGCCGAGTCCTCAATTTTAATCCCAGTTGTTCCCATAAATTATCATCAAACACTGCAGTGTACACTAGGCACATATCACCCCTAAGTCTACGATACTCCAGGGAGTATAGCCCCAGAGACTGAAGCCTCTGCTGATAACTCAGCTCCTTTAATCCACTGATGTGATTGGTAGCTCTCCTCTGTACACGCTTGAGTGCTCTGTTTTCCATTTTACCTCCCAGTGACCAAAGTTGGGCACAGTATTCCACATGTGGGTGGACCAGAGCTTTATAAAGGGGCATCATGACTTGCCTATCTCTGCACTTTATATGTTTGTTGACACAATACAACAAACTGCTAGCTTTTTATTACCTGATTACAATGGGACTTAAAACGGAGGTCATCACTAATCTGTATATCCAGGTCCCTTTCATCCTGTACCTATCGGAGCTCCAACCCATTTAGTGTGAACTTGTGCTGACCATTGTTTCTTCCCATGTGCATTACCCTGCACTTATCCAGATTTAAGGTGGACTGCTTCGCTACTGCCCACTGTTCCATCTCTCACAGAGCTGTTTGCAGAATTAAGGCTTCAACCTGTGTATTAATAATAGACCCTATCCTTGTGTAGTCTGCGAACTTAGATAACCAAACAGCTGCATTTGTTTCCAGCGAGGCAATGTACAAGTTAAAACAGGCAGGGTCCCAGCACTGAGCCCTGGGGGACTCCGCTAGTCACAAGTTCCTATTCTGACATGGATCCCTTCACACATACCTTCTGTCTCCTGTCCCTTAAGCAGCCCTCTATCCAAAAGGTTATATTTGTATGGATGTCATGCTGGATTAGAGCATCTACCTTATCAAAGGCCTTCGAGTAGTCTAAGAATATAACATCCACTGCATTTTTTGCATCAAGGGCCTTGCTAACTTTACCATAAAATGCCAACAGATTTGTCTGGCATGATCTGCCCTTTTGAATCCATGTTGGTAATGGTCAGTATTTCCTGCTAGTGTCAGTGCATCCATAATAAATGTTTTGATGATACCTTCAAGAGTTTTACCTAGAATTGATGTCAAACTTAACGGCCTATAATTTGATACCTCCTGCCTTGACCCCTTCTTGTGTAGAGGTATCACATCAGCCTGCCTCCACTCATCCAACACCACCCCATGATCCACTGAATATTGAAACAAGAAAGTTACTGGAGCTGCCAAAACTTCAGCCAATTCCTTTAATACTCTAGGATGAAGTCCATCTGGACCCTGGGCTTTATTTCGGTCTAATGCCTTCAGCCTATCTCTGACATCATTTATACTGATCTTAACTTTCCTGGGTGTCCTTCAATTTATGATCTTTCAAAGTTGCCTCGGTTTTGGGGTTGTAAACTGATGTAAAATAGCTGTTATAATAAGTTGCCACTGAACTATTTTCTACCAATAGTTCCCCACTTTTATCCTTATTATTTATATTAGAGTAGAAGGACTTATCAGGTCTGCACCTGAAAAAGACAATAGATATTCTAGAACCTGATTAACTGGACAGGTAAATGGATCTAAGTGATGAGAAGCGGTGCACAAAGCAAACTGCTTCCACTTCATGGAATAAGTGGCCCTGGTAGAAGGCTTTCTAGCAGCCACCAAGACATTGGACACTTTTTGGGATACCCAAATCTAGAAATGGCTATGTTTTCATGAGCCATGCATGTAAATTAAGCGATCTGAGGTACAAATGGACCAGGGTTCCCTGCACCTGTGACAGAAGTTCCTGGCGTAAGGGCAGGGGTACTTGAGGTTCCACTGTCAATGCTGCAGTAAGGGGAACCAGATCTGCCGAGGCCATAGGGGAGTAATGAGGAACGCTGCTGCTGAAGTTTGAGTAATACCCTCTGAACTAGAGGGAAGGGAGGGAAGGTGCAGAGGAACCCTCCCTTCCAAAAGAAGGACAACACATCTCACCCAAAAAAAACAAAACAAAAAAACCCCTCCAGACCCTGGAATGAGCAAGCAGAAACGTGGCAGTTTTGCATTGTGTGGGGACGCAAAAAGATTCAACTCTTGATGATCCTATTTGTCGAACAGGTTGTCCATTACTGAGGTCATCAGTTCCCACTTGTGCATTCTGGACTGTGACCGCTTAGTCTGCCTATCAAGATGTTTTGGGCATCTGGAACATGTACTGCTGACAGTTCTAGAGCCCAGTACCATACTCTCATGGCCTCCCTGCATAGGGGGTAAGAGTGAGTTCCTCCTTGCTTGCTGATGTTATGCATCACACTGATGTTGTCCATCTGTACTAACAGAGGACCTGGGGACAGGTGAGCCTGGAAGGCCTGTAGGCCATACAGAAGAGCTCTCATCTCTAGAACATTAATATGTGGGCAATTACCGACTATCAGGATATCGACTTTCACGCAATCGGTGTCAGGCTCCAGAAACTCGAGATTCCGACAGTCTGTCTTCATAGTAAATCCTCATATCGAGCCCGTCCAGAGGTACTGTAACTATGGCTGCTGCCATTAGGCCCAGAAGCTGAAGAAACATTCTGACTGTGACATATTGGCTGTTGTAAACTAGTTGGGCCTGTGCCATCAGATGCTCGGATCTGTCCAGAGGCAGAAATGCTGAGCCTATGGCCGTGTCCAAGACAGCCCCTAACATAGAAACATAGACTTTGATGGCAGATAAGGACCACTTGGCCCACCCAGTCTGCCCATTTCCCTACCTATTGGATAAGCTGCAGATTCTAGTTAACCAACAGCCTACTTCCCACCACCCCCCACTACAATTGCCTTATGTCTGTCCCATGCATGTTTGAATTCCCCCACTGTTTTAGACCCAACAACCTCCCCAGGAAGGCGGTTCCACGCATCCACCACTCTCTCTGTGAAAAAAAAATTCCTCACATTACCCCTGAGCCATCCCCCCTCTATCTTTAAATTGTGCCCCCTTGTTCTTACACATCTCTTTTTCTGAAAGATGCTACCCTCCTGGACTTTGTTGATTCCCTGAAGGTACTTGAGCGTTTCTATCATGTCCCCCGTCCCTCCTTTCATCAAGGGTATACATATTAAGCTCTCTCAGTCTCTCTTCATATGATTTCTGATGCAGACCCTGCACCACTTTAGTTGCCCTCCTCTGGACTGATTCCATCCTGTCTATGTCCTTGCGCAGATGAGGTCTCCAAAACTGCACACAGTACTAAAGATGGAGTCTCACCGACTGTCTGTATAGAGGGATACCCACTTCCCTTTTTCTACTTGTGATGCCCCTTCCTATGCATCCCAGTATCCCCCAGCTCTCCTTACTGACTTCTCACATTGCTTACCAACTTTTAGATCATCTGATATGACTACCCCCAGGTCCCTTTCCATTTTTGTTGTTGTTAGTACCTCCCCTGCTATTGTGTACTCTTCTTCTGGGTTTTTGTTTCCCAGGTGCATTGCTTTGCACTTAGAAACATAGAAACATAGAATTTGAAAGCAGATAAGGACCGCTTGGCCCACCCAGTCTGCCCATTTCCCTACCTAATGGATAAGCTGCAGATCCTAGTTAATCAGCAGCCTACTTCTTCCTACCCCCACCCCCTAGAATTGCCTTATGACTGTCCCATGCATGCTTGAATTCCACCACTGTTTTTGACTCCACAACATCCTCAGGAATGCCGTTCCATGCATCCACAACCCTCTTTGTGAAAAAATACTTCCTTAAATTACCTCTGACCGCCCCCCTCTATCTTCAAATTGTGCCCTTGTTCTTACACACCTCTTTTTTGAAAGATGCTACCCTCTTGGACTTTGTTGATTCCCTTTAGGTGCCTGAAAGTTTCTATCATGTCCCCCTCTCCCTCCTTTCCTCGAGGCTATACATATTAAGCTCATGAAGTCTCTCTTCATATGTCTTCCGGTGCAGACCCTGCACCATTTTAATTGCCCTCCTCTGGACAGCTTCCATCCTGTCTATGTCTTCTGGAGATTGGGTCTCAGAACTGCACGCAGTACTCCAGATGGGGTCTCACCAGCTGTCTGTACAGAGGGATAATAACTTCCTGTTTTCTACTGGTGATGCCTCTCCCTATGCATCCCAGTATCCCCCAACCCTCCTTGCTGCCCTCTCACATTGCTTGCCCACCTTTAGGTCATCTGATATGACTACCCCCAGGTCCCTTTCCATTTTTGTTGTTGTTAGTATCTCACCCCCCCCATTGTGTACTCCTCCCCTGGGTTTTTGTTTCCCAGGTGCATTACCTTGCACTTCTTAGCATTGAATCTAAGCTGCCATACATTTGACCAGTTCCTCTAACCTTGACAAGTCCCTTCTCATCCTTTCCACCCCGTTTTGTACATCAACTATGTTGCAGATCTTTGTGTCATCTGCAAAGAGACATACTTTTCTTTCCAGTCCCTCTGCAATGTCGCTTATAAAGACATTGAAGAGGACCGGTCCTAATACTGAACCCTGCGGTACCCCACTAGTAACCCCCCTTTCTTCAGAGTGGACTCCATTTACTATTACTCTCTGTGTCCTATTCTCCAGCCAATTCTTTACGCAGGCTGTCATCTTGGGACCCACTCCCAGGCTGGCTAACTTGTCAGTGTCTACATACTGTAGACACTGGCAAGGAGTCAGAATAGACTATGGCACACTGACAGTGATCCCCAGAGCACCAAGCAGTTGCCAGGTTCGAGCCTGAGTGTATGTGAGTTGCTCCCATATGAGCTGCTCCCTGAAGTGAGCTTTCAAACCAAGTCATCCAGGTAAGGAATACATGGAGGCCTTCCTGCGTAGCTGCCGCCACCATGTCAGGCATTTAGAATCGACCTAGAGCAGATGACAAGCCAATGGAAAATACTCTAACTGGAAATGTTCCCCCAGAAACAGGAACCTTCAATATTTCCTGTGAGGATGTCAGATTTTGATATGAAGGTAGGCTTCCTTTACATTGAGGGAAAAGATCCAATCCTCTGCATGCAGTAATGGTAACAGGTCCTGCAGAGTCACCATACTGAACTTTTTGTGGTCTATGAAAAAGTTCGGGTCTTTGGGATCCAAAATGGGCCTAGGATTCCCTGTCTGTTTTGGAACTAGGAAGTACTGAGAATAGAACCCTGTGTTTTTCTGTTCCAGGGGTACAGGTTCTATTGCTCTTCTGAAGCAAGGTATGAATTTCCTCCAGGAACAAGGGTATGTGCTCTTGAGGATAATGTGTAGTCATTGGTGGATGGTCTGGCAAAAGTTCTAGAAAACTCCAGAGCATGTCCTTGTGCTATTATTTCCAGGACCCAGGTATCTGAGGTCAGCTCCTTCCACTGGTCCAGGTGGAAGGAGAGATGACCCCCGACAATCACCCCTGAAGGCAATGGTGGCTGGGGGAAGTTAAAGGAGTCAGGCTGAGCCAGTTGCAGTTCCTGCTGCAGTGCCACCTCTACGGGCTTTTGAATGGGCACCTGGAGTAGCTGCTGGTGTAGGCAGAGCTCCTGCTCCTTGACTGGGTGTGATAGAGGGAATGGATTAGGCCCGCCGGAACATTGGTTGGATTTCCGCTTGCGACGCTGCTGACCCGGGTTTGGGAACAAACCTGGGAGGTCGAAGAGCCGACCAGGGAGAAGGATTGGGCATCCTATGGACTGCTCTCCTTCTCTGAGGGAGGTAGAGAGTCCGTCCTCGACAGACCCCTGGCAGGGCAAGGATCCATGAGTGACTAAGCCCAATGCGGTTAGAGGGGGCAGGGCGGACGCTCGACATCACTGCATGTCCCCGCCCCTGAGGCAACGCACACAAAAAAAAAATTGCTGGCTGCCAAGGATGAAGCCCGCCCAGCACCTGGCCTCTATGGTTCCCTGCCTCCCAATTCTGGCTCTGCGGCATCACTGGCCCTGAACCCCGTCCTGGGGGGAAGCCAGGGAGGAAATGTTGGTGGTGGTCCTGCTGACACCTTCTCCCATTATAGACGGGCCAGTTCGGTGCCGTAGCCCCACCCTGGGGGGGGTAAGCCAGGGGGTATCTGCGGGGGTAAGGCAATTAGGGAACAAGGCAGGTAGGTCCAAGGCTGGTGCAGAATAGTGGGGTGGCCGGCAGCAAAAAAAAAAAAAAAAAAGAGGGAATGGACTAATTTGAGGGTTCTGCCTGAGGCCTGCAAATTGGAAAGGACATCTTTCACATCTGCACAAAATAATTTACTGTATATCCTCTGAAAAGTAGAGTTACGCAAGAACTTGCCGTAACAGTAGATCTTTGAGAGAGGCTCTTGCAGTAGGTAACTGCTTGTAGGACTGCGCCCCCTGGCATCAGGACCACATGGAAACTTTTGCTAGCAGTGTCTGACAGGGGGACCGTCCACTGATGTCACATGATGGACATCAGCATGACACTATATAGTTGGCAGTCCCCACGTCCGCCCTCCAGTTCTCCCGCCGGACACCTCTAACAGGTGCGACAGGAGAATGGGAAAGAGGCTCCTGGACCCAAGAAAAGGCTCAAGGAAAAGAAACTACAAACTAAAAAGGGGGAAAGAGGGAGGGGAAAAGGTTATCTACTGCAAGAACCTCTCGAGAAGATCTACTGTTACGGTAAGTTCTTACGTAACTGTACTATCTTACTTCGAGAGGGCTCTTGCAGTAGGTAATTACTTGTAGAACTGAGTCCCGAGCAAAAAGAGTCCAAGGGCAGAAAAATATGGGAAGCTGGAACTGAAAGGCTACTAAGGAGCCAAAAACTTAGGGCAGGAGTCCCTGGAGGACCGCCAGTCCAAAACCAGCCCTCCGGCTAAAGGCAATGTCCAAACTGTAGTGTTTAGTAAAAATGTGGCCTGAACTCCAAGAGCCAACTGCACAAATTTCAGCGGCCGACACATTTCTGAAACAGGCTGTAGAAGCAGCCATGCCCCTGGCAGAATGTCCTTTAACCTGTCTCGGAAGGACTTTACCACACTTCTGGTAACAAACTGATGCAGTTAGCCAACCATTTGGAAAGGCACTGCTTGGAAACTGCTGCAACTTCTCTCTTTGGTGCGAAAGAAACGAAGAGTAGGTCCCATTTTCTGACATCTTTTGTCCTGTTAGTGTAACAGCGTAAAATTCTGCGAACATCTAATGTATGCAGAATTGCCTCCCCCGATTAGTATGCTCAGGGTAGTATACCGGCAGCCGAAGAGACTGATTTAAGGTAGTCTCTGAGACAACTTTTGCAAGAAAGTTAGGTTAGTGTGCAGAGCCACCCGGTCTCTGTGAAAAATCAAATAATGCTCCTTACACATCAGGGCCTGAAGCTTGGAAATCCTTCAGGCAGAAGTAACAGCAACTAAAAAAGAGCACTTTTCAGGACAAAAAGCGCATGTCACATGTGCTTGCTGGTTCGAAAGGAGGCAAAGTCAATTTCTCCAAAATAAAGTTATGGTCCCACAGTGGAGCGGGGTTATGCACTGGGGGTTTCAGATGCAGGATTCCTTTTAGGAAGGTTTTAGAAACCTCCAATTGAGCCAGAGTTTTGCCCTCCAACAAAACGTGGTGGGCAGAAATGGCCGCCAGATGCACCTTCAGTAATAAATAGTTCAAGCCCAGGTCAGAAAGATGAAGAAGGTACTTCATGACCCGAGGAATGGGACACGAAAAAGGGATCCCAACCCTTCGAGGTGGCCCAGATGGAGAAGTGCTTCCATTTCTTAGTGTATGTTGTCGGGTGCCCCCATGCTTGTTGATGTACCACACTACGAACATGTTGTCCTATTGGACCAACAGCGTATCCTGTTGAAGCATGTGCTGAAATGCCTGAAGAGCATACAGAACTGCTCTCATTTCGAGCACATTTATGTGCAAGTGTAGTTCCGCAGGTGACCACAGGCACTGGGTCCTGTGATTCTCGGGATGGGCACCCCAACCCATCCCCGGCGTGTTCGTGATCAGGGTTTGGGAGTAAGGAGGGGCCTGGAAAAGTACTTCTCGGGTCAAATTGTCAGAGTTCTGCCACCACTGCAGCTCTCTCTGCATCGGGCCGGACACTAGCACACAGCTGTCCAAGTCATCTGCCCTCTGGTCCCATTGAGACCTGAGAGTCCACTGTGAGATACGCATATGGGGTCTGGCCAAGGGAACCATGGGGCTAGCCACTGCCATGAGGCCAAGAAGGCGCTGGACTGCTCTGGTTGAAGTGTGTCTGCTGGGAGCTACCAGCTGGGCCTACCTCTGCAGAGATTCTGCTCTGTCCAAGGGGAGGAAGGCCATATCTTGGACTGTGTCCAGAATGCCCCAATAAACTGCAGGCACTGGGAAGGAGCGAGCTGTGATTTGGGGTGATTGACAGTAGTACCCAGACGCTTGACAAGGTGCAGTGTAGCTGACAGAGATGCCTCCAACCCCTCCCTCGACAGGTCTGCGAGAAGCCAATCGTCGAGGTAGGGGAAGACGTAGTACCCCTGTCTCCTCAGAGCTCCAGCCACAACCGCGAGACACTTGGTAAAGACCCGCGGTGCTGAAGACAGGCCAAAGGGGAGGGCTTTGAACTTGTAATTCTCCCCTTGGAAAGTGAACCTCAGGAATCTGCGGCGAGGTCAAAAAACTGGGATGTGCAGGTACGCATCCTGAATTCCAAGGCACAAAGCCACTATCCCTTGGACAGGAGAGGCAGCAGGCAGTGTCAGCATCCAAAACTGTTTGTATTCTATGAATAGGCTTAGGGTTCTGAGGTCTAGTACCGGGCACAGATCCCCTGTCTTTTTTGGAACCAGAAAGAAGTGGGAGTAGAATCCCTTCCCGATCTGGTCTGCTGGCACTGGCTCTACTGCTTCCTTTCAAAAAAGAGCCATGATGAAGGTCACGTGATGCAGGGTAGCTAGAGGCAGCACTTCTGTGGAGCTCCCGTTCACAACCCTTTTATATATTGTTTTTCTTCCTCCCTACTCAGCTAAAAGTGAGCAGTGGTGTTATTGCAAGCTTAATTATTATAACTGCATTCACGAAGTGGTGGTTTGGGCTTAACTGATCGTCTTTACTGGCCCGTATCGACGATGGAAGCAGAGATGAAGCTAGTCGGTATTAAACATACCCTGCTGTCAACTCCTGAAAAATCTACAAAAAAATCTAAGAGCCAAGGTTCAGGAATCACTTCTAAAGCAACCTCGTCCAGTGTTTCCCCCGATTCCTCTTACCGAGGACCAATTTCTCCAGGAGTTGCTACCTTTTAAAGAAGCGCTGGAGGATATCTCAGCGGAGTTAAAGTCGTTGCGAGGGGATCTCAGCACACTTACAACCCGAATGGGAGATTCGGAGGCAAGAACCTCCTCACTAGAGAGGTGGAAGGAGAAAGCAGATACAGAGCTTGTCCAGATGAGGCAGCAAATTGTGAAGCTTCAGTTAAAAACAGAGGACTTAGAGGGGAGAAGTAGGAGAAACAATTTGCTGATACTGGGCCTCCCTGAGGCTGAAGAAGGAGCCGACATTATCCTCTTCCTGCAAAAGTTCCTAAATAAGGTGGTTAGCCCGTCTCCCCTTAATCTCCAATATCATATAGAGCGAGCGCATCGCTCCCTCCGACCAAAACCTGCATCTGGTACACCTCCAAAACTTATTATTGTAAAATTCTTGAGCTTTTTGGAGAAGCAACACGTCCTGACCAAGGCAAGGGAGCTGCAAGCAATCGCATGGAGTGGCTCTAAACTACGCATTAACCAAGACCTCCCCTATGAAACAAGGCAGAAGCGAGCAGCTTTTCATCCGACGGTCAGCAAGCTGATTGCTGCTGGCATCCGATTTAGAATGAATTATCCAGCCAAACTACAGGTGTCCGTTGATGGGACCTGGCACACCTATGATGCCCCGGATCAAGCCTCAAAGGATCTCAAGATTAAGCTGCCCAATTTGTTTAAATTGGGCTGACCAGTTACTGTATTGCTGGACTGACAAGAGTCACTTGTGGTGGAGAGGTTAAATCCCTACCTGTTTGCTGGTTTGGTTTTCCCTTTTTGTTTCTTTTGGCTTTTCTTCGGTGGGGGACGGGGTCGGACAGGTCAGGGAGCGGCCTAGCAGGCCTTGAGGCCTGTTTAAGAAGCCGTGACTGCGTTTTCAGAGGAGAGAACCTATGTCCTAGGTTAGTGTTCCCAGGACGTTAAACAAATCGGACATTCTGGTCCGCGATTTTTCCCTCGGTTGTATCCCTGTTCTATATGTGAGGGGGGAGGCCCGAGCCCTTTGGGAAGGCACTGCCTCGAAGAGGAGTTTTGGAGGGACCCACCCTCTTATCTCAATCCGGGCTGAATACGGCAGCTTTAGCTGGAACTCTCCGCATTAATCCTTCCTGGGCTCAAGTAGGTTCAACAGCTAACTCACAAGTTTCCTCTGCTCGGCTATACCTGAGAGAAAAGGGTTATTACCCAATATTTTGACCTCCATTGTCTCACTTCTGGTTTTCTGATCTCTCGATGAATAGTAGGGTTATTCTTGGTTACCTAGGGGGGCTGGGAGGAATGGGGGCTCCGGATTGGAGCTCGCTCTGGAGGGTCAGCATCGCGCACTAAAGTGGGGGGGGGCACCTGCTTTGGGGGGCCCTTTACTATAGACGTTTTGAGGTTATGGTTCGGACTGGAGATGTATTCAGGCTACTGGCATTGCTTCTTGTTCACAGGAGGTGCCTCCCACTGGAAGGGTGCCTACAGGTTTCGTTTTTCCAATTCACGATTTATGAGAACATCTACACTTCAGGTCCCGATTTGGAATCCTTTTGTATATAGTTCGAAGGGATTGGGGGGAGGGGGGTCTCGAGACACTGATGTCCTTTCTTCTCGTGACTTTGTCTGGAGAGGCTGCTGCAAAGCTGATGATATTTGTGCATGTATTAGTTTGTACAAGTAATTATGGGGGGTTCTAGATGTGTATTCCTTAAGATTTCGATGGGGGGGGGGAGGATGTGCCTCTTGGGATGGATTTCTCTTGTACAGATGTTCATATATGGATTCCTCAAATACAAATTAAAGGGTAATGGTGTCATTTAAAATTGCCATGTGGAATGTCAGAGGTGCTAGAGAATTGCCTAAGAGATACCAGATTCTCAAAAACTCTGCCCTGTTGAATATTGATATCCTTTTGCTACAGGAAACTCACTTAATGACTTCAGAAATCAGTGGGTTACGTCGGCAGGAATACTCTCAGATTTTTGCTTCCGAAGGATCATCCGCGAGCAGAGGGGGGGCCATAATGATGAAAAGACATGTTCCTTTTCTGGCAGAAGAGTGCCTAGTAGACCAAGAAGGTAGATTTGTCATAGTTATGGGCACCCTCAGTAATATTAAGTTGGTACTGGGTGCTATTTACGGCCCTGTGGGTGGGGATTCGGATTTTCTTATGAGACTAGCTGACAAATTGAGTGGCTTCCTGCCCTCTCCGATAATACTCGGAGGGGACTGGAATATAGCTCCGTCTCAAGATTTAGACAGATCCTATCGACCTCTAAAACCACCTTCCCCTTCACAGCTCGCTCTACGAGATTTCATGGACTTGTTGGGGCTATGCGACCCATGGCGTTTGCTTAACCCCCCCGGTCAACTTTTTTTCCTTTTACTCCCAAGTCCATCGGTCATGGTCCAGAATTGATTTTATTTTGGTCAGTAACATCCTCATGTCAGATATTTTACAGATGGGAATAGAGCCAATTGTTATATCCAACCATTCGGTAGCATAGATCTTGATCTCACCAGACTCACAGGTCCAAAGGGATTCCTCCTGGAAACTAAACACACAACTTTTGAAGGAGGAGCGCACTGTTTCCCATATTAAGTCGCTGATCTCATCCTTCATGACTACCAATTCAGGTTCAATCAACCGGGAAGACCTGATTTGGTGCTCCTTTATGTGTTTCATTAGGGGTGAATTTATTAAGTTAGCGCCCAGCAGGAAAAAACAGAGAGAGGCTAGGATTCTGGTGCTCTTAAGTCAGATAAGACAGGCCGAAAATACCCTATCCTCGACATCTTCCCAGACAGATTTAGAGGCCCTAATGAAACTTAGGAATGAGTATTCAGACCTGTTAAGAGAGAAGGTGGAGTATGCTATCCTCAAAACTAAGGCTCACTATGTTGACCAAGGGGACAAACCAGGTAAGATGCTAGCCCTCCGACTGCGTGAGTTAGAGGGCTCGAGATGGATCCCTGCTTTGTCCTCCCCGGATGGCTCACTCAAGACTTCCCCTCGGGACATTTCTCAAATCTTTGAGTCATTTTATCGGTACCTTTATAGTATAGGGCCGTCTCGGCCTTCCCTTTTCCAAATTGAACAATTTTTGGATGGTCTTCAACTCCCCTCCCTGCAGGCCCACCAGCATGAGTTCTTGGCCTCTCCTATTACGTTGGCCGAGGTGGAAGAGGCGATCCAGGGACTAGATCCAGATAAATCCCCAGGTCCTGATGGTTTCCCCATCTAATTTTTATAAAGTTTTTTGTAAGGAGATTGCCCCTTTGCTTCTGAAGCTGTTTGAATATATGTTCATTAATGACCTCCTCGACCACTCTCTGTTGGAAGCCACGACTGTCTTGATTTTAAAGCCAGATAAACCCCAGAATGAACCAGCCAGTTATCGCCCAATTTCACTACTAAATTATGACATAAAAATTTCAACTAAAATCCTATCGCTTAGAATTAAGCAAATTTGGGCTAACCTGTTGAGCCCCAAAAAGTGGGGTTTGTACAAGGCAGATCTTCTGCAGATCATTTATGTACCGTCTCACATTTTTGAGTCCGCCCAAGAGTCCCAAGCTCCCATGGTCTTAGTTTCATTAGACGCAGAAAAAGCCTTCGACAGAGTTCACTGGGATTTCCTCTGGGCTACGCTTAAGAAAATGGGGTTCCCGGATATGTTTATCCAGTGGATTCGGAGGGTATATAAGTTCCCTACTGCCAGAATTTATTGCAATGGGGTCTTCTCATCCCGATTTCCTTTATTTACGGGTACCAGACAGGGGTGTCCTCTTTCTCCTTTCTTGTTTAATCTATACTTAGAACCCCTTTTGCTTAGTATTAAAAGTTGTCCCAAGGTTAGAGGTTGCCCAGTACATCAACAAATGTTGACCCTTTCGGCTTACGCGGATGACATCCTTTTACACTTAACTAATCCGGAGTGAAGGAAAACATAAACTGAACTTACAAGCTCAAATGGGCAGACTGGGTGGGCCACAGGCCCTTATCTGCCGACACTGTCTATGTATCTATGTTCCCTAGAATCCATTTTACAAATTATTGCTTGTTTCGGTAAGGTGACCAACTATAAGCTCAATCTATCCAAATCAGTTATTATCCCGCTAAACGATAGCACACCTCGTGCCAACTTCACTCAGTTCGGTATGAAGTGGGCCTCCTCTTCATTTAAATACTTAGGGATACATCTTACTAGAGACCCTGAGGTTTTTAGGAAACTTAATTTGGATGACCTAAGCTCAAGGATACAACAAGATTTTCAGAGATGGTCCGCCCTCCCTCTATCACTATGGGGTCGCATAAGTATTATTAAGATGAATGTGCTACCTCGGGTTTTTTACCCGTTAAATCTACTGAATATTTATCTTCCCACGTCCTACTTCCAGCAGCTTCATTCTGCTGTTATTAAATTTATTTGGCAGGGCAAACACCCCAGGCGAGCCTTCTCCAAACTTAACCTACCTAAAGAAAAAGGAGGCCTCCGCCTTCTTAATTTTATGTTATATTATTGGGCGAGTCATTTGTCCAACATGGGGAGGTGGAATGAGGCAAAAGATGAGGGATATCTTCCCGTTCGGCTGCAGCTGGAAAAGAGGATGTTGGACAAATATAAACTTCAGTCATTCAGGGTTTTCTATTATTCCTCTTCCGCTCTACCCCTCCAATTACAAAATAGTGTCATGGGGTTTCTATTAGGGTGCTGACTCAGTGCTGAAACTTCCTTAATATCTCAGTTAAAAAAGATACGGCTCAGCCCCTTACTTTAAACCCCAATATCAGGATTGGCGGTTCCCCAATTCCTCCAGAGTGGCTCCCCCAGTTACAGGACTGTTGTGCGGAGAGTCTCTCCTCTCGGGAATCCCTTCTTTCCTCGGTAGAGATTATGACCAAGTTTAACATATCTCGGAATCTTATATTCAGGGTCTTCCAATTGAGATACCTCATGGCTTCCCTTTTTGCCCCAATATTTACTCCATCCCAAGTTAGGCCTATTCTAAAATAGATACAGGTCTATGAGAATAACCCCCATAGTATATCTAGGATTTACTCTTATCTACTAGATGCCAAGTATGTGAATCCTCTCAAAGGGTCTATGATCTGGGACACTCTTCTGCCAGACTCTCCCGTGATTTGGGGTCGGATATGGGGAGACATGCATAAATACCTCACCCAGGATAGATACAGGCTTACTCAATATCACATTCTAAATAATTTATATTATACACCAGTCAAACTGGCCAGACTAGGTAGATTGCCTTTGAATACCTGTACAAGGTGCGGTATTGCTGAAGGTAACCTGGTACATATTCTTTGGCACTGTGACAAAGTGGCTCCTTTATGGTCTTTAATTCAATCTAAGTTGGATCCTCTTCTGGGATTAAGTGATTTGTTTACTATAGAAATTTGTATTTTAGGACAGTTCACTAATATTCAGGTCCTGGAACGTAGATTCCATATGGCCTTAATTTCGATTGCAGTGAAAAGACTGGTTCTTAGACACTGGATGGACCAATTAGCTATATCATACCAGGAATGGATCAAAGAAATGTCTCTTTATTTTAAGACTGAGAAGCTAATAGCGAGCACTCGGAACTGTTTGACATCTTTTGGCAGGAGATGGGGCAAATTGTATGCTCTTTACTTGCATTAAGTCTCACATGGGAACACCTCTGACTACCTGATGTGTATTAAGTTGCTCTTGATGTTGGTTATTGTATACTGAATTGTTCTTGATGTATTTCTGAATCAGATTTTCTCCAACAAGGCACATCCTAGGGGTAGAGATTTGGGGGTTCTTTTGGGGTATTAGGAGGGGTATTTTTGTTATCGCTTTAGATCATGGGGCATGACACATCTGAATTGTAACTTGGGGTGGTTCCTGTAAGTAGCCTACGTTCCCAGTTCTTACTGTGAGTATATTATGCTTATGTTTCAAAAAATTTAATAAGAGTTTTGAATTTCAAAAAAAAAAAAAAGCCATGATTTCCTTCCTTAACTGGGGAATGTGTGCACTTGGATAATGTGAAAACCCCGGATGATTGCTTTTTTTTTTTTTTTTTTCAAAACTCGACAGTGTGACCAAGCTTGATTAGCTGAATGACCCAGGCATCTGTTGTGACGGACTCCCAGTCTCTCATGCCCACAAACCTTCCGCCCCTGGTTCCTCCCATAGATGAGGAGGAGAGAGGGCGGGCAGTGAGTCAGGAGTGGGGGTTAGGGAGGGCCGCCCCTGATGCTCTCTGGGTTTTGGCTGGAGGGGTGGCGACAGTATTGGGAGCTCTGCGTTTGAACTGGCACCTAGGTGACTGTTGTAGCTTTGCCTGGCGTCTGTTTTGCATATGGAAAGGACATTTTGGCTGAGGTTTCGGGCGATACATTGTATGCACTGCCTTGAGGGCAGTACCTTTATTCTGAAAGCTCGTGATAATGTCCTGGGCATTGCCACCAAACAGGACAGAGCCTCTGAAATGGGCATCCTGAATAGCTGTCTGGACATCAGGAGCCAGACTTGACACTTTCAGCCAAAAGAATCTGCGAAGGCTCACTGCCGTGGCTGTGCCTCTAGCGGAAGAATCCACCGCGTCGTAGGTGGCCCTGACAGAATGACGTCCTGCCACCTCAGCAGACCAGAGGGTATTCGCCAAGGTGGTTTTAGATTCTGAGTCCGGGAGGGCCTTGACTATGGGGTCAAGCATACCTCTCAACCTTTTGTCCACCAAATGTGGAACATTGGCTCTAAAAATGTGGAAAAATGAGCAAAATGTGGAACACTTAATCAAATCTTTACCTAGGAAGCTCAGAACACTGTTGAAATGTTTGCATTTATGTTCAGAAAATGTTATTAATTGAATAATATATTTTTTGCATTATTTACTATAGATTTTTGCTTTAAAATGTTAACACTGAATGTGGGACAAGTCCTCACAATGTGGTACAGGAAGCTTTTGTGAAGTAAAATGAGGAACGTTCCTCATAATGTGGTACACTTGAGAGGTATGGGGTCAAGCTGGTGGAACAGAAACATCTGGTACACTAGCATGTGTACCACATAATTAAGGGCACAAATGGCTAGTGTTTAAGAGGAATAGAATTTTCTCCCGAACTGGTCCAGCTGCCAGGATTCCTTGTCAGGATGGAAAGTACTAAGGTGCTTAGGCTTGGTGGACCTATCATGGGCCGCTGTTATGAACACCGAGTCAGCATTTGGGTGTATGCTGAGGTGATCTTTGCCTTCTGGTGTCCTATAAACCCAGTCAGCCTTTTTGGCCATTGCTGGAATAGAGGAGGGAATTTACCAGATGGTCGAGGACAGATCGTCATGAGGTTCCAGCCAAGGAGGGGGTGAGAGCCAGACTAATTTCATGAAAATCTACAACCTCTGATGTTTTGGGACTTGAGCATCAGACTTGCAGCCTCGTGCTGCCGCCATTTGTCTCAGGAAGTCTACAAAGAAGGGATCCTCGGGAGGAGACCTGGGGACTCTCTAGGGACCGGCTCCTCTGGAGGAGGGGTCTCAAATCCCAAACCTTCTGAGGATGACTCAGAATCCCGAATCATCGGAATTCGCAGGTACCTTGCTTGGAGAAGCAGACTCTTTCCCTAATGGAGTCGCATCTTATGTCGGGGCCTGAGTACGGCCTTTTGTCAGACCTGAGGCTCGAGGGATGACTGGAGAGGTAGCCCTAGGGGTCTGATCTGGGCATCCTACATCTAACAGTTGTGGTTGTATGCTATCTAGTTCTGAAACTAACTGAGATTTTGTCTTGGACCACCACGACTGTAAGATTTCTTGGGAGTCCACCTGTGGTTGAACAGGGGGAAGAGTGGGAGGCGGTGGAGGGTGAAAAGTCTGATACCCTGCATGGTAGCCTGATCGCATAGCATGGGTTCCATGCGTCTGGAAGCCCAGTGCAGCATAATGATGGGCATAGCCTGATGACTGGAGATGAGGCATCTGAAACCCAGGATATCCGGGGTAATACTAACACGCCGAAAAAAGGTCCAGCGTCGGGCCTGAGGGAGGGTAGCATGACGGCAAAAAACCTGATGGGGGCCCTGACAGAGGGTAGCCTGATGGTGGGTACCCTGACAGCGGCCCCAATGGCAGAAAGCCTGGCTGGGTGTACACCAGTGAAGGACCTGAAGATGGAGGTCCCAACGGCAGCCCCATAGGTGACCAGATGGAGGACAGCCCGATGGAGGCCCCGACAGAGGAATAAAGGGGGCTGATGGCCACTGAGGAGCTGCAGGGTCTGGCACCCCTATCGGGGGTGGCAGAGCTACCAACAAGCCCGTGGAAGCTCCTTCATCAGGGATTCCTAATGGAAGGTCTCCGTCCACCAGATCCTGTTGTTCTGGGGATGACGGAGGAGGAGATGGTGGCTCACCATGGAGGAAACCCCGGGGCGACCCTTGTCCCGCAGCCGGGGTGGAGTGGATGTCCGGCAGCGCGTCATCAGGACTGCCAGTAAGGTCCGACATACGCCAAGTGGTTGAGTGATCGTTGGAGGGTCCAATGACCGACTTATCGACCTGGGTCATGCAGGAGCCGGATGCACTGACCCGTGACTTATCAACCCCGGGCCAGGCGTTCACTGGAGGCACATTTAAGTTTCTTGAGTTCCTTTTCTATCGACACCATTTTCACCTTGAGGAGATGGGCTTCCAGAGACTGTTGGCACCTTTTCCTTGTGGCCTGGTTGAACTAGGAGCAGGCTTCGCACTCCTCTACGTTATGGTCCAGGCCCAAGCAGAAGAGACAGAGGGTATGTTGATCTTTATGCGGTAGCTGACGCCGCAAGAATCGCACTTGTTTTTATGTGATTCTGTCGATGAGGTGAAAGACATACACGAAGATATGTAAACTGCATATTAAAGAAAAAAAAAGGATACTCATCTGAAATTTAGGTGATCGAACTGCGGCGATGAGCTTTAGCATGTCCGATGTGCACAGGTCGACGGCAGGAAAAAACTGGAGGGCTGATGTGGGGACCACCCACTATATAGTGTCACACTGATGTCCATCATGTGACATCAGGTGGGCAGTCCCCGTCAGACACTGCTAGCAAAAGTTTCTGTGTAGTCCTGACACCAGGGGGTGCAGTCCTACAAGTAATTACCTACTGCAAGAACCCTCTCGAAGTAAGATTGGGCATTTAGAATTGACTGCTGGACGTCATTTGGAAAGCTCGTCACCCGTAGCCAGGAATGCCTTCTCAAACATATTCCTGAGGCTGCTGCTCTAGCTGATGTATCTGAAATGTCACAGGCTGGATGTAGAAAGCGTTTGCCTACATCCACCCCAGCCATTTAAGGAGCTCTTGCTTTGGTGCACCTTCTGGAAGAGCTTGTGCAGCTGCTTTAGCTTTCCTCTAGAGTGTGTTCTGGTATTGTACCATAATAGGCCTGGTAATTTGCAGTTCTCAGGCCCAAAGAGGCAGAGGCAAAGGTCTTTTGCCCATCACATCTAGTCTCCTGAATTCCTTGTCGGGGGAAGAGAAAAACAGGTTACTCACCTGTAAAGTACAGTTACGTAAGAACATACCATAACAGTAGATCTTCGAGAGAAGCTCTTGCAGCAGCTAACACATATATAGGACGGAGACGCCACCTGGCGGCAGATCTCAGCATTTCTTTTTCTCTAGCAGTACCGACATGGGACCACCTACCCGGCACCGCCCCCGCCATCACGTAGTATAAAGGGCATAGGCGGTACCCATGTGCTCCAGTTCTTGCATGCCAAAGACAGGCCAACTAACAACAACACTGTGGGTGAAAATATTCCACAGAAAACTACAAAAATTGCAAGGCCTGCAAAGGGAGCTGAACTAGACCCAGAGCAGAAAGGCTCACTCCCGGGGGAAGGAGGGAGGGAAATCATACCTGCTGCAAGAGCTTCTCTCGCAGATCTACTGTTACGGTAAGTTCTTACGTAACTGTACTATCTTACTTCGAGAGGAAGCTCTTGCAGCAGGTAACACATATATAAGACTGATTCCCAAGCAGTATAAACTGAAAGAGTGGGGGAAAAGAACAACAGACACAACTCCCAGAGATATAAACTTAAGACAACCCCTGGGAAGTGGAGTCAAATACACAGAACACACTCAAGGTCTAAACTTAAGACAACCATGAGTGGGAAGGAAAGAAGTGGCAGGGACCATTCGGGAGACAAGACCTCTCAGGAGATAAGACCCAGGAGGACCGCCAGGCCAAAACCTGCGTGACGTCTGGAAACAATGTCCAGACTGTAGTGCCTGATGAAAGTATGAACAGAGTGCCAGGTGGTAGCAGCACAAATGTCAGCTGCCGACACCTTCTTGAGAGCTGAGAAGGAAATAGCCACCTCTCTGGTGGAATGAGCCCTAACGAAGGCCGGAAGGGTGTTAGCCTGCTGATAACAGAAGCATATACAGTTTACCAGCCAACGTGGGAGCATTTGTTTTGTAACCGGGCACCCTAAGGACCTATCCGAAAAGGATACAAACAGCTGGTTGATTTCCTGGTTCCCTTTGTTCTGGACAAGAAACATCGCAGAGTGCGGTGCACATCAAGGGTGTGCAAGAGGCTGGCCCAGTGGCGCTGAGGGTTGAGGCACACTGGACGCCACACCTTGCACCACGCCGGCGACCTGGGTTTGGGAAGGAGCCCGGGGCGCCGTGGGTCGGCCGGGGAGGAGAAGGATGGAGCGCCCAACGGCTGCTCTCCTTCTCTGGGGGGGGGGATTCTCTGCAGGCTCCCGCCACAACACCGCCATCTGGGGGAGCCCGGTGGTAGGTGTAGTGAGTTGGAGCAGCAGTAAGAGGATTGGGCAGATGTCGGCAGGGGGAAGAGCAGGAGGCACGTCTCAGCACGCCTCCTAGCTCACAGTCCCCATTGCAAGCCGACGTCTAGGGAGAACAGGAGAAAAACACCCTCGGTCTCTCCTAGGCGACACCACCCTGCGCGTCTCTCGGGCTTGCAACGGCAGACCCCGCTGTACAGGGATCCACGATTCAGAGTGCTGGTTCTGTTGAGGTAGGCAAGAGGGGGCCCCTCCTCACCCCGCCCGGGGGTTATCTGGATACCTAAGTTTAGTGGATCTACAGGTACTCTAGGGGCAGATCGCGGTGAGACCAGAGGGGAGTGTAGCTGGAGGATGTCTGAGAGAGTGGAGAGAGGAGGTAGTAGGAGGATAAATACAAGGTTAAAAAAAAAAGGTGTGCAAGAGTGCTTCTCCCCTATTGGAATGCTCCGGATAATATACCGGGAGCTGAACCGATTGGTTAAGAGTGAGCTCCGACACTCCTTGGGAAGAAATTTCGGATTAGTGCAGAGGTTGAAGCTCTGAAATGCGTCGAGCCGAGGTGACCGCCACCAGAAGCAAAGTCTTCCAAGAGAGATAGCGGAGCTCACAAGTCATGGCCGCTTTGAAGGGAGGAAGCCTAAGCCTCTCCAGAACAAACAAGTCCCAAGGGGGAACAGGGTCCCAGACCGGAGGACGGATATGCAAGATCTCCTTCAGAAAGGTTTTAACCACCTCCAACTGAGCCACTGTCCTGTCCTGAATACAGTGATGATAGGCAGAAACAGCGGCCAGGTGTACTTTGATGGAGGAGTAGCTGAGACCTGACTCCGACAGGGATAGCAGGTATAGTAAAACCGAATTAACCAGACAGATCAGAGGGTCAAGCCCCTGGTTGTGGCCCAGAGACAAAAGTGTTTCCACTTCATGGTGCAAGTGGCCTTGGTAGTGGGCTTCTGAGCCTCCACCAAAATCCAGCAATGTCATCAGAAACTCCAAAGCGAATTCAACAAGACCTTAAAAAATGGTCAGCCTTACACCTATCCCTCTTTCAGCGGGCAGAATTACTGCGGATGAACGTACTTCCGCGACTTTTATACTTATTTCAAAATATCCCCTTTTTTCCTTCGGGATTTTATTTTAAATCCTGGGGAAAAATCTTTTCAGGCTTTGTGTGGGGTAACCATAAGCCCAGGATACGGTATTCGATTTTAACATTATCTCTGATCCAGGGTGGTATTAATCTCCCAAATTTAGAACTATACGCAATAGCTGCCTTTCTTAAAATACTGATACCATGGATATCAGGGAAATTCTCGGCACCATGGAAAACGCTGGAGTTTGAAATCAATGATATGCACGACATCCACAGACTTCTGTTTTCTTCTCCTGGGAAAACTCCACAACTTAGGAATTTTACTAAGATCACAGCTGATGTTTTAAAAATTTGGTATAGGATGAGGGGAAAAACCATATTTGAATCAGATATATACATATTGTATGATATTTTCATGGGATGAACAATTTATCCCATCCCACGCAGACCAAACCTTTTTACATTGGAGGCAAGGGGGCTTATCCCACACTTTCCAATTTCTAGATGAAAAGGGAGTATGCTCATTTGAGGAAATGAGAACAAAATATGAACTAAGAAGAAATGACTTTTTTAGATATTTACGAGTACGAAACTATATATTAAGAAAAAGGAACATAGAAGCAAAAATACCAACCCCCATGAATCTAAACTTAAAATTATTCATAGACACTATAAAAGGCCATTTAGGAGAACATTTAATAGTGAACATTTACAAAGTGCTTAGAGACCTAACCCAAGAATCGACATTGCCCATCCTGGAAAGGTGGAACTCAGAATTAGGTCTTTCCATCTCCCCCACTCTTTGGACACAAACAACAGAGCGAGCCATTAAAATTACCTCCTCACATTCTGGAGAGAATATGCATGGAAATGCAGAACTCGCTATTTCCGTCCACCAGCTTTGCTGGCCAAGCATCTACCAGAAACATATGGCCAGTGCTGGAGAGATTGTGGATCCACTCTAGCTAATCTAGGGCATATCATGTGGTTCTGTCCAATGCTGATGCCATTTTGGTGCTCTCTCCAGGAGGAATTAACAAGCTGCCTGGGTGAGACAATAGAATTGTCAGCAGAGATGGTATTACTATCTATATATGCGGACCGGTTCCCCTCTTGAGAAAAAACACTGATGCCAATCTTTTTACTTGCAGAAAAAAAAGTTTTAACTAGAAAATGGATGAAAAAAAAATACCAACAATACAAGAATGGAGAGAAGTTATAATCGAAATATACAAAATGGAAGGTCTATCAGCAAAATTACAAGATAGAATACCAAGCTTCCAGAACAAATAGAGAGGATGGTCTCTATAACAAGCTTGTATAGACATAGAATTTGTCCCTTAAGAAGGGGGGGGGGGTGGGGGAGGTTGGGGCCCTGCTCATCTTTCTCCCTCTGGTCTACACTGGAATAGGGAGTAAAACACCTTAACTTCTAGAATAATGCAAAAGCATGTAACTTGAACAAAGAATGGCTACCATTATCAAAAAAATGAAACGTGTACACTGTGTGTGAAATGAAAACCTTTTTTTTAATAAAAATCTAATTTAAAAAAAAAAAAAGAAACTCCAAAGCGAAGCTTTGCTAGGTCTGCAGGAGCCAAACATCCAGGTGAAAGGAGTGCAGGTTGGGATGAACCAAGGTCCCCAGCTGCTGAGAGAGTAACTGACCCGGAAGGGGAAGAGGCCACGGAGCTTACACCGACAGACACCGGGAACCAAATCTGTCTGGGCCACAGAGGGGCTATCAGAATCATGGTGACCCTCTCCAACTGGGCTTTGAGGAGGACCCGCTGCGAGAGGGGAAAGGGAAGGAAGGCATAAAGAAACCTCCCGCTCCAAGACAGGGACAATGCGTCTTGCCAGAAAGCTCCAGGATCGGGATCGAAAAATTGGGCAGTTTTGCGCTGCAGTGAGACGCAAATAGATCCAAATCCAGCGTTCCCCATCTTGCATAAAGCTCGTCTGCTACCGACTGCAGCAGGGACCACTTGTGATAGAGCAGCTTTGCCCGGCTGAGGACGTCCATGACTACGTTCATGGAGTCCGGAACGTGGACTGCTGAAAGATGGAGATGGTGCTCCACCGCCCAGTCCCACACCCTCATAGCTTCCCGACAAAGGAGGTACGAGTGTGTACCTCCCTGCTTGTGGAAGTAAAACACCACCGAGGTGTTGTCCGTCTGAATAAAGAGGTGACCAGGCAATAGAAAAGGAGCCAGTGCCTATAGAGTACAGGACCGCTCTGAGCTCGAGCATATCACGTTGATATGCAAGTTCTCCTCTGATGGGGACCACAGCCCCTGCATCCTGTGGGTCCCCAGGTGAGCCCCCATCCCAGACGCGTCTGTAGTGAGCATTTGGACAGGGCTTTCTGGCTGGAAGGGGAGTCCTTGGCAGAGATGCTGGGGAGAAGCCCACCAGTGGAATTCGCAACGAATTGGCTCAGAAATCCTGACCGGCAAGTCCAGGTCGTCCCTGGTCTGGTCCCACTGGACTCGGGAGAGCCCACTGAATGGTGCGCATGCGCAGTCTGGCAAAGGGGACCGAGACTATGGCGGCCACCATGTGACCCAGAAGCCTGAGAATGGACCTGGCGGGAACCACGGAAGCTGAACAGCTTTGGGACACCAGAGCCTGGATGCACTCGCTCTGTGTAAAGGGAAAAAGGCTTTCCCCAAGGTGGTATCCAATAGAGCGTTTATAAATTGCAAACGCTGAGAGGGGAAGAGCTGAGACCTTTCTGGGTTTACAGTGATCCCAGATGCTAACAAAGCGAGAGTGTGTCCAGGATAGTCTCCCAAAGACGAGACCTGGACGGGGTCAAGAGGAGCCAATCGTCTAGATAAGGGAACAAAAAGTGGCCATCTCGGTGCAGGGCCACTGCAATGGTGGTGAGGCACTTGGTCAAGACTCTGGGAGTGGAGGAAAGGCTGAAGGGAAGGACCTTGAACTGAAAGGCCCAACCCTTGAACTTGAACCTCAGGAATCTCCGATGACTGTGGCAAACAGGAATGTGAAGGTAAGCATCCTGCATGTCCAGAGACGCCAGTCAATCCCCGACCACAAAGAAGAGGAGGAGATTCGGAAGCGACACCATGCAAAATCTGCGGTAAGCGACCCATTGGTTGAGGTCGCTGAGATCCAAGATTGGCCGAAGGTCCCCCGACTTCTTGGGAACTAGAAAGATGCGGGAGTAAAACTCAGAGTCCCTTTCTGCTTCCGGGATGCATTCCATGGCATCCTTGTCGAGGAGAGACTGGATCTCCCACCTGATGGGAACTCTGTGGTCTCTCGGGTAATAAGAAAGGGGCGGTGGTCTGTCCGGGGTAGAGAATCGAACTTTATGGAGTGCCCGAACTCCACGAGGCCGAGGGCCCATCTGTTGGAGGTCACTTCTCTCTATGCTTGGTGGTAGTGAGAAAAACAACCTCCTACCCGCTCTCCCGATGACAGGACTCGGAGGGGAGGGTCGCCTGCATAGACAGGTGGAAGGAGGGGGCGGGAGGGCGGCTTCTGGAGGTCCAGCCTGTCTGAAGGGGGCAGAGGCAGCGCCTTGGTGACCCACACATCGACTAAAGTCACCCCGCTGTGCGTGAGGCTGAGCACAGGGTTGCTGAGGCTGGTGTCCCCTTCTGCCACAAAAATGAGGCCGACGAAAATGCTCCTGTTTCGGACAGTACATAGACTGCGCCGTATGGACCGCTTTGCCAGAGTCCTGCAGTCTAACTATAACCTTCTTTGTGGCTTCACTGAAGAGCACAGAGCCCTTGAAAGGGGCGTCCAGAAGTGAAGTCTGCACCTCTTGGTTGAACCCTGACACCCAGATCCAGGAGTGGCACCGGAGGCAAATTCCAGTAGCGGCCACCCTCGTCGAAGTCGAAGAGTCGTACGCAGCTCAAAGAACGTGGGTACCCACATCCGAGCCCATATGTAAGAGTTTAGCAAGTTCTGCCCTCTGCGGCAGTCAGGCAAACCTTGCAGAATGTCCAATCCTTGGTCCCAAAGGGCATCCTGGCATTGGACCATGTGAGTCAAAAAATTGAGACTACAGATGCTGCAGATGGCAGACGAGTACACCCTGCGACCTAAGGAATCCAGCTGCTTAGACTGTCTGACGGCTGGGTACTTAGGTACTTCAGCCTCTGCGAACAATCGTGCATGGCTGAAATGACCACGGAGTCCGCCATGGGGTGTTCGGCCAAGTAAGAATGGCCCTTGGGGGCCCGGTATAAGAAGTTGGCCTTCTTGGGCACCACAGAGGATGCATGTGGATGCCTCCAGGTATCTAGGGTAACGTACTGAAAGGTGTCCACCAAGGGAGGGATGACCATCGACTTGGGATCCTTCTGGCACAGATATTTTGCCAGGCACAAGCGTTCGGGGTCCAGGGCCTCCGTATCCCATCCCATGTTCTCCTGAATGTGCCGCATGACCTCCAGGAAACTGGGGTCATCAGGAGGAGATTTAGGCTGGTCCTCTGTGTCACCAGGGAGCGAGCCTAGGTCTGAATCAGGAAAGGAATCTGATTTGCCATAGGTGGAGGAAGAAGAAGAAACCCTTCGTCATCTCCTCTTTTGCTTGGGCCATCTAGGAAAAGGAGAGTGAGAGAAGGAAGGGAAACTAGTCCTCTTGTGCATGTCCTTGCGCTTCCTGGGGCTGGCCAGAGACTTATCCCCCTCAGTGCCAGACGGGACCGGCGTAGCCTGCCTGTCAGGCTGAGGGACAGGAGGAGCTTTTGGAGGAGAAGCAGGAGGGGCTACTAAGTCCTGCTAGACTGTGTCCCACCAGTGCGCAAAAAGTTCCTTAACTTGGGACATCCCCAACCTTGGAGAGTCTGGTCTAGTAGGCAACGTCGGTCAGCCCGACGTCAGTGGGACAAGTGACGCCAGTGAAAACTCCTCTGTGGTGTTGGTCGGTTCCGGCGTTGGGTGGACCGGCGAACGGTCACGAGGTGACGTTGGAGGGACTGACGACGGCTGCGGAACAGCCTTGTCCAGCACCGGTGAGGGAACCGGGGGTGTGACCAGTGTCGGTGCTGGAGCTGCATCCGACGGACGCACCTTAGCCTGAGGAGGACGGGGGTGGTCGGAGGAAGAAGAGGCCTTAGAAGGCCTATCAGCCTTGTGTTTGTCAAGAGTGGCATTGGTCCGACTCAACGCATGGACGCCGGTCATGCTTATGTTTAGGCGGCAAAGAAGAGGCCTGAGAAGCAGAATGCCCCAAAGACTGCTTAGCCTGCCAGGGTCGACCGCCGAGCGGGAGGATTGCTTACCTGAGGCTGGCACGGGCCAGTGTTGGAGTGCCTCTTGTGGCCAGAGGTGCTCGAGACGGACAGTTTCTGGAGAATATCCCAGAGTCCGAGGGCATTAGGGAGCCAGTGTCGGAAGTCCGGATCCTAATAGGCTGCAAGGGGGGCGCCTTGGGAAGCAAGGCGGGAGGCTTGAGTGAGGTAAGCTGGGCCTCTTGTCTGGAGGAGCCAGAACGACCAGCAGAGCTGGAAGACCTGGGCCTAGATGGCAAGCAGTCTTGGTCCCGGCGGCGGTGCTGCTCCTTCCCTTTCTTAGGAGTAGGGGAGTGAAGAGTCCCTCTCTGAGGATGTGTCCTGCTGCACCTGGGCCAGTTGCTGCTGCGCTAGATGGACCTGGAGCGATTTTTGTCCTCGGATCCTGTTCCTACTATTGAAGGCCTGGCAGTGGGTACAGGCGCCGGTGTCATGATCTAGGCCCAGGCAAAAAAGGGAGGCTGCGTGACCGTCCTTGGTAGGGATCTGCCGACTGCTAAAGCACTTGTTACGGTGCCCAGTTGGAATGGATGACATATGTTGTTGAAATATTCTAAGAAAAACGAAGAGAAACTGTTCTAGAGCTGAGGAACCTGTAGGCAAGCTGAGAGCTGAGTAGTGAGTTGACGCGGCAGGAAAGAACTGGAGCACATGGGGACTGCCTACACTCTTTATACTACGAGACGCTGGGGGCGGGGCCGACACCGGGTAGGTGGTCCCACGTCGGTACTGCTAGAGAAAAAGAAATGCCAAGATCTGCCGCCAGGTGGCGTCAGTCCTATATATGTGTTACCTGCTGCAAGAGCTTCCTCTCGAAGCAAGATCAGTAGTTCTAGGACTGGTATATGTTGTTCATCCACACTCTTTGGCATGTCCCCTTCCACTTTAAATCTCGCTGGAAGTCTTCAAGCTGGCTCCACCCACCCGGGTGGTATATCCCTCAGCTCTGCTCCATGACAAAAGATCTTAGCCCACTGGAAGCCAGTTGTTGTGCATCCGCAGCCGGGGAGGTCAGGTGGGTCCGTGTGGCTGAACAACATATACCACTCCTAGAACTACTGTTACAGGTGAGTAACCTGTTTTTCTAGGATCATGGATATGTTGTTCATCCACACGCTTTGGCAGACTCCTAGCAGTTCTCTGGGAGGAGGGAGGCAAGGTGCACACCCCCGACTTAGGGAACAGCGACTGGAGAACTGAGGTCCCAAAACCAGCATCCTGGCATGACTCCAAGTTCGATGTGGTAGTGGGTGATGAAGGTGTCTGCTGACTTCCAGGTAGCAGCCCGGCAGATTTCCTGGATAGGGATGTCCCTGGAAGCAGCCACCGATGCAGTGGAATGGCGGGGAGAATGAGCACTTATCCCTCTGGGAGGCTCCTTGCCCGCCAACTCATAGCACAGACTACTGCATGATGTAATCCATCTTGCAATCGTCCGCTTTGCTGCAGGTCTGCCAAAGGCGGCTTCGGCATAGGTGACAAACAGCTGGTGAACCTCGCCCTGAATTTCCACCGTCCTCTCCTTGTAAAAGGAGAAAACTCGTCTCAGGTCCAAGGTATGGAGCCTGTACTCAGCCTCCGAGGTGTAGCTGGGGTAGTAAACTGGCAGAGTTAACACCTGGTTAAGGTGAAACTCTGACACCACCTTCAGAAGGAATTTCAGATGGGGGCGTAGGACGACCTTGTCCCTGTGGAAGACCAGATAAGGAAAGTCCACCGAAAGCGCCTGGAGCTCCCATGTCCTTCTGGAGACGTGACAGCCACCAGGAAGGCCATCTTTCATGACAAGTGTGAGAGTTCACACTTGTGCCTTGGTTCGAATGGCTTGCCCATGAGCTTTCCCAGTACAAGCAGAAGATCCCACGGAGATAGAGGTTCATGCACCGGAGGGGATATGTGAACCAGGCCTTTGAAAAAGTGCCCGACCACTGTCTCCTGCACAAACGTCGGCTGACCAGCCTGCGCCCGGTAAGCAGAGATGGCTGCCAGGTGAACCCCAAGGGTCGATGACCGCAGACCCACTTTGAAGAGAGACCAAAGGTAGTCAAGAATGTTAGCCACCAGATGGGATAAAGGGTCCAGGCTCTTGCCCTGACACCAAACGGAAAACCATTTCCATTTGAAGGCGTAACATTTCCTGGTTGATTCTTTTCTGGATGCCTCCACCATGGTGAAGACATCCTCGGAGAGACCCAAAGCCTGGAACTCTAGCCGCTCAGGAACCAGGCTGTGAGGTGCAGGGATTGAAGGTCTGGATGGAATACCTTCCTCTGACTGAAAGACATCAGGTCCGGGCAAGCTGGGAGCTGCTCTGGGGGCCTGCAGCTGAGGATGAGGAGATCTGGGTACCAGAACTGGCGCGGCCAGTTTGGGGCTACCAGAATCACCTTGGCCTTGTCTCTCCTCACCTTCAGGAGCACCTTGTGGATCAAGGGAAATGGAGGGAAGGTGTAGAGGAGGCCTGGAGTCGTTGGCCTCAAGAAGGCATCCCCCTGCAGTGAGCCCTGCTGAGGGGGACAGGCACGAAACAGCCTCAGCTTGGTGTTTTCCCTGGAGGCAAACAGGTCCACCATCGGTTTGCCCCAGTGGGAGAATAGGCTGTAAGCGACCTCTGGATGGAGAGACCACTTGTGGGATGTCTCGCCTAAGCATCTGAGCGCATCCGCCAGATGGTTTGAGGCTCCTGCCACGTGGATGGCTAGGAGATCTGCCTCCAGACGGCTAACGAGGGTCCAAATGCGGAGCGCCTCCCTGCACAAGCATGTGCCAACCAGTTTGTTGAGGTAGTACATGGTCGTGGTATTCTCCATCTGGACTTGATCCACTTGACCCCGGAGCCGAGGAGCGAAAGCTGACAGTGCCAGTCTGACTGTTCTGAGCTCTAACAGGTTGATGTGGCATCAGGACTCCTTAGGATCCAGAGCCCATGGACCCTTTTGTCCCCATGTGGGCTCCCCAGCCCATGAGAGAGGCATTGGTCTTCAGGACGGCTGTCGGCTCGGGGCGGACAAACAGGATCCCTTCCTGCAACTGGTCTCGGGCGGTCCACCACTGGAGAGCATTACAGTGATCAGCTGGTCGAAATGACTGTGGCACCGAGTCCACTGGGCAGTCAGCTCCCACTGGAGGGGGCACATGTGCAACCAGGCCAAACACACCACTGAGGTGCACGACGCCAAGTGACCCACAAGCGCAGAAAGTCCCGGGCAGGGTGCAACTGCCCAACCAGAAATGATTGGGCAAAGGAGGAGAGGACCTCCACCCTGTCCACCGGGAGTCGAGCTCTGCCCCGATGAAGTCCATCACCTGAGAAGGCATGAGTTCCGACTTGGCCTTGTTGATCAGGAGGCCGAGTTGGGAGCAAGTCTGGAGGGCCAGGTCCCTGGACCTCTCCACCTCTTAAGGATAAATCCTGTCCCCCCCACTAACGTCTGAGATGGATTGCCACCACCGCAATGCATTTGGTGAAGACCTGTGGGGCCGATGACAGGCCGAACGGCATGGCTCGGAACTCGTACAGGGTCCCTTCAACCATGAAGTGGAGGAACCGCTGATGGGACAGATGGATTGAGACGTGAAAGAACGCGTCCTGTAAATCCAGTGAACAGAACCACACGTTTCGCTCCAAGGATGGTATGATCTGGGACAGAGTGACCATCCGAAAGGTGCGAGACCTGAGATATTGATTCAGGTTGTGCAGATCTAGAATGGGGCACTGGCCCCCTGTCCGCTTGGGCACCGGGAAGTACCTGGAGACAAAGCCTGGGTCTGCTGGAGGATCCGCCACTGAAGCTATGGCCTCCTTGAGGAGGAGCTGAGCAATGTCATCTCAGAGAGCCGACAGAGTCCGGGCGGATACCATTTTCTCCCGAGGGGCTTGGCTTGGCTTGGAGGGTACAGCTCAAATTCCAGAGGCAGTCCCTGACTGACCACTTTGAGAACCCACCTGTCCGAAGTGACAGCAGACCAGCCGGAAAGGAACTGGCAGAGCCAGCCCCCCACTGGAGGACCCAGAGCTGGCATGACGGGAGAAGGACCCGAACCTCAGCCTCCTTTACGGGCTTGGAAGGGCCTGGGCATGGGCCGGGGCACCAAGCCTGAACCTGCTGCTGTTGCTGATGCTGCTGTCCTCCTTCAAAGGAGGACTGCTGAGCCACAGGGGAAGAAAGCCAAAAAGGCTTCTTCTTTTTCTTCTGCTGGTTCTTGCCTGAAGAACCCTTGGCAGAAGCAGCGTCCAAGGTGGCACTGGACTGCTCAATGTGCTGAAGGTTACCAGCCACTCCTGGGCTGAACAGGCCGCTCCCTAGGAAAGGCACGTCAGCTAGTTTGTGCCGAGTGTCTGCTGGAAAGGAGGAGAGCCACAGCCAAGCCCTGCGACGAGAGGCAACTGCGGCTGCCATCGAATGGGCACAAGAATCCCCAATGTCAAGGGCTGTCTGAAGCTACTGTTTGGCAACAGCCCGGCCCTGATCTCGAACCTGCTTGACCGTGGTCTGCATGTCCATGGAGAGATGTGGGAGGACTTCATCCAAAGACCCTAGGAGGGCGTGGGAGAAGTGTGCCATGATGACGGCCGTACTTGCCTGACGAAGTCCCAAGGAGGAAGCTGCATAGACCTTCCTGGCTGAATGGTCCAAAAGTTTGGACTCTTTCTCAGGAGGTTGGTCAGTATTGGCAGAACTACCAGTATGCCTGAACAAAGAGGTGGTCACAAGGCTCTCGGGCGAAGGGTGCTCTGTGAATCCCGCAAGGGACACCATGGGCACCACATACTTACAGGCCATGCGAGCAGGTAGATCTGGACAAGAGGCAGGGTGCTGCCAGAGTTCTAAGGCCGGGCCAACAATGGCTCCGGCCACTGGAAAGGCCTCTGTCAGGGTATCCCCTCTCTTCAGGAAGTCCGTGAGAGGTTACTCCGACTTTTTCTGGATTGGTTCCAGGGACATCCCTATGGAATCAGAGATGAGGTGAAGAATGCCCCGAAAAGACAAGGGACCTTCCTCCATCTCTAACCCACCAGCTGATTCATCTTCTCCAGGATGAGAACACAGGCCAGACACATCCAAATCCGAGGAGTCTGTATATAACGGTCGACCGCCCAGGTCACCTTCGACCCGCCGAGGGTGGTCTGGGGTGACAGTGACCAACAGACGCCGTGGGAGCCCAGTGTCCAACCTATCTTCTTTGGAAGGAGTCCCTCCCACAGGCTGCTTGGGCGATGGTTCCACCACAATAGGTGGAGAGACCGGTTTAGGCCAAACCGGAGGTTTCGTCGGCTCCAGCCTAGGAGGCGAAAGCCAAGTAATGGCCGGGGTGGAAGCCGGAGTCGGCTTGTGCCCAGTCAAAATCAACTGTTTCCACGTGAGGTCCTCGTAGCAGCACTGTAGTTTCCGCCGGAGCCTCTCCTCATCCGAGGACAACCGATGACATCACCACTTTTTAGAGAGTTTATGGCTCTTCCTCTGCCTTTTGGTTAAGGGGGTCCGAGACCTCGATTGAGATCAAACAGGCCAATTTGGTCACTCAGGAGACACCGATGGGACTGGTGATTTCCCAGTGTTGGGGACCACTTCCTCGAGGGGCGTCCCAGCAGGCTGGGTCTCCTCGTTGGGGAAAGTCATAATTGGAGTTCTACTGAGAGAATCATCGACCGGAGTCGGCGATAAAGGATTGATAGGATCGATGACTATTTCTACATCGTCGATCGACAGTTCGGTCGACTGACCAGACGGCAAAGCCGAGAAGCCAGCTGCCGAAGAAGCAATCTTGACCGAAGTCAAGACCGCATGTTCCTGGGACCGAGATGTCTCCCGCTCCCAAGAGCATCTCCGTCGGGACGAAGATGATCCCGGATCCTTCTCCCGCTTTTGGGATCGACAGGAATGCGTGCCCACAGGACTCTCTCTCTCCGTTGGTCGGGAGAGACTGGCACAACTCTCGGAAGGAACATGAGGAGGTGGAGCCCAGGTTGAGTGGAACGAAGAAGCTCCGAGTAGTTTCTGCAGCCCAAGCCGCTTCCTCTTCAAATGCTTGCATGCGTTCCAATTGCTCGGAGGATCCCGTAGCCGCGGAAACCACCCATTGGGCCTCCTTGGATTTCACCAGAGGGTTTTGTTTCTCTGGCCTCCTCAACTTCACGCATGCAAGATGGTCGTCAAGGACGTTAGGATGGAAAGCGAGACACAAATCACATTTCGAAGTGTCATGGTCAACACAGAGACTGTAAACGCAGCGGTGTGGGGATCGGTTGTGACATTTTCTGGCTGCAAGTGCACCAGCGAAATTCGGAGGACTTGCCTTCCATAATCAGTTATAAGTCACAATTGCGAATGCGAACTAGACGGATTTTTGGCATAACTGAAGGTTTTTGAGCAAGGGCTACAAAATGTGTGAGCACGAGGGAGGCAACATGAATCTTCCAGCGGAAAGGAAGATCTGGCATCATGGGGCAGAGCAGAAGTATATATCACCTGGGTGGGTGGGAAGAGCCAGCTTGAAGACTTCTGGCAAGATTTAAAGTGGATGGGGACATACCAAAGAGTGCGGATGAACAATATATCAACGATCCTAGAACTAAAATGTTTGGGTGCATTTGGTCTGTTGTGGGCAGTGTTGATGAACACAGACTCAGCTTCAGGTTGGCCAGCAAAGACAGGTCTACCTGATGGGGACATATACATTTTATCTGTCTTCCTAGGTATGGCAGGAATTACTTTAGGCCTAAACCAGGCAGCAAAGGAGGCATCCTCCAGCCAGGGCAAGAAGGTGGGGTGGAATTACAATGGGGGTTGGGGATGAGTCAGGTAGCTCCAAGAAGTCTATTAGGTTCTTCTTCGTTTTTTTCCTACTCCTCCAAATCAAACCCCATGGCAATTTGAAGATCTTGCATCATGGTTATAAAAGAGGGGTCCTCAGGAGGGGACCTAGGAGTGTAAACCACCGAGTCCTTGCTGCAGGTGGAAACTGTGGAACTAGTCCTCCCATAGGGACTTTCCACATAATCTTCGACCTCCTCTTCATCCTGTACCATGAGGTCAGGACTGTATTCCACATCGTCATCCTGGGAGCGTGCTGGTGAAGGCGGAAGTGCTAAAGAGGGTATAACCCTGGTAGGCATCGGTGCGGGGGTTTGAATGATGGACCCCATCAATGGACCTCCTGGTGATGGAAAGATGGATGCATAAGCCGTTTCAGAATGTCTGTAAAGGACAACAAGACGGTGTGTACATCTACGCCCATGTATTCGACAGGAGCGCCGGAAGATGTCGACGAATGAGACAAGGTCCCCTGCATCGACTGCAATGCACCAGCTGTACTAGGCCTGGTGCAGCCTGTCCCAACCACGATGCTATGTAGACGGCCTGGGCAGCTCGTGATGTCACCGCCAAAGTGGTCGCTGGTGCTGAAGTGGTTGACACCAACATGGTGGGGTGACCGAGAGTGAACCAGGGAGGCTTTGTCTTTCTCGCTCTCTCACCCTCTCTTCTTCTCCTGGTGGTTATGCTTATATGATCCAGATTTTTCCTGGGATTTCAAGGATTTGAACCCCAATGAATGCGCAGGCACGAGTACAGATCTGTTCCTGGAGCCCCTTCTCTGTTCGGGCTACATTCTGCTTTAATAAGTGCTTTTCTAGAGTGCCTTTTCTGCATCGCTAGGTGGCTGTGTTGAATCCCTTACAGATTGGATATGCCTCAACGTTGTGGTCCAGCCCTAGGCAGCACAGGCAGATGTGTGAGTCTCCAGAATTTTTTTTCTCGCCACAGTCGCAATAGTGGAACAGCTTCGAATGCTCTTTAATTGACAGACACGTTGTCGAAGATCACGTTGAGAAAGTGATGGCTTAACTACGCTGAGAAATATAAAAATGCGGTGACTGTAAGTGTCGTTTCCGTGCACAGTCCACTGAGACTGGGCAACAATGGGAAAAGAACTCAGGAGGGAGGAGGCTGCACACTTTTATATGGGAGAGCCAACTACTGACATCATTGTGGGCAGCCCCTGGTGGACTGCTTGCAAAACGTTTCTATGTGGTGCTAGCGCCTGGAGGCTTATAGTTTCCTAGGTGTGGCCGGATGAAAGAGAGATCCTCGAAGAAGATAAAAAGGTTACTCACCTGTAACTGTGGTTCTACTAGTGGTATATACGAACATACGAAATTTACCAGCAGATAAAGGCCTAGAGGTCTATCAAGTCTGCTCGAATGTGCAGCTAACACCCCTTATTCTGCAGCTGCCCCTCCCTTCCACCCTTCCCCTTCATTAACCCTCCCCCTTGTCCTGTCCCATCCTCATTTGAAGCAGTCCACTGTTCTACTGCATACCACTTCAGCAGGTAACGCATTCCACCCAGCCACCACCCTCTCTGTAAAAAAGTGTCTCCTCATCTCCCTCCTGAACCTTCCTCGCTCCAGTCTCATATCATGGCCCCTGGTGGCCCTCCCCTCCCTTACTTTGAACAGCCCCTCTGTACCCGTCTTGTTTATTCCTTTCATGTATTTAAAGGTTTCAATCATGTCACCCCTGTCTCTCCTCTCCTCCAGTGAGTACATGTTCAACTCCTTCAACCTCCTCTCGTATGATAAGTCCCCCAGCCCCTTGATCATCTTTGTCGCTCTGCGCTGCACCCCCTCCAGTAACTTAATGTCCCTCTTCAGATACGGACGCCAGTACTGCACGCAGTACTCCAGGTGTGGTCTAACTAATGACCTATACAGTGGCAGAATCACCTCCTCCCTCCTCGAGGATATACCCCTTGCAATACTACCCAGCATTTTGTTGGCCTTTGCAGCTGCCTTCCTACATTGTGCCTGGTTGTTCATTGACCCTGTAATGAGCACACCCAGATCCTTCTCCTCCTCTGTCTGGGCTAGCTGCACTCCCCCTAGCTGGTAACTCCTCCTTGGGTTCTTCATCCCAAAATGCAGCACCTTTGCATATAGTTCACATCCACACTCTGGCAGTCTTCCCAGAGACAGCTGAGTTTCCGTTAAGACCTCAAGCTAAGCACCTCCCACCACCCAGGTAGTATATCCTCCAGCTCCGAGTGACAGGGTTGAATAAGGCCCTGTCCCATTTATTATGTAGAAAGAGTGAAATGCAAGGATCTGTTCTAGCCTCTCTCTTTCTGTTGCTTGTCTGTCTGGTTGCGCAACCAAATGTTCTTGTAAGAACTAGGAACTGATCACTCTGGTGGTCTTGTGATTCTCTACCTCCCTGCCTTCACTGCTGTTTCTATCTCTTCCTCCCCCTGCATATCTGCGGTTATAAAAATACATGTGAATCTTTGTGTGAAACTGTAAGTGATACTGGGATCCCTTGGTTTGAAAATGTATATAGTTACACTGTTGAAATGATTGTAAAAAGCTATTTGGAATTTAGGGGGGTTAACCTGACATGCAGTTTGAGCTCCTCTCAGGCTTGTTTGCAAACTCTTTTGCAGAGCTGTCAGCAGTAGGCCAGCTTGGGACCCTGTTCTATCTGCAAGCCTGCTCTGTAAACAAACTGACAGGAACATTTTGTGAAAACAGTGTGTCTCCTTAACGAGTTCCCAGGCAAAGAGATATAAAAAGAACAGCAGTACTTTTGCTACAGAGAGACTAAAACTTGGAATTAGAAATGCCCTTAGACGAAGGACTTTGTTTTCTACGTTTGCAATGACTTTGTAAATAGTTCTACTAAACATTTTATATTTTACTGTTATCGATAATAATAAAATGCTGCTTGCAAATCTTACAACTGCTCCTGATCCTCCTATGCTTCCTGACCTATGCCTCGATGACAGATGGTGCTGGCGGTGGGATTTATGCCATGCATACTCTAAGCCACAAGTTTTGTGTTTGGGTGTTAGACTTGGTACCACAGAAACATAGCAGAAAGACATGGATTCTGCAGCAGCAAATTCAGGAGTCATTACCAGAAGAATGGCAGCCAAACTAGCAGAGACAGAAGTCCAAGCTGAGACTGTACAGTCAGAAACAGTGATGGAAAAAGAAGAACAGGCAGGGACATAACCTGAAAGCCATTCTGCCTTCTTGAAATGGTGGGCTATACAACAGAGAGAGATGGAGTGGCATAGAAGACATGCAGCAACAAGAGCAGCAATGGGTGGATGCCTTGTAACCTATTAAAGCTGTAGGATTTGGCACAGGTTGAACAAAGCAACAAAACACAAACAACTTAAAAGACATTAAACTTACAAAGTTGTGTCCCTCGGATGATATCGAAGCATACCTGACAACTTTTGAAAGGGTTGCTGCAGCCTGCCAATGGCCAAAACAGCAATGGGCAATCAGGCTGGTACCTCACCTGACAGGGAAAGCCCAACTTGCCTACAGCAATATGGACATTGCACAGTCAGAAAACTATGACCTGGTGAAAAGAGAAATCCTGAAAAGATATGACACCTCAGGAGAGACATAATTGCAAAAATTCCGGTCTCTGAAGTACAACTCGGTTGACAATCCTCGGGAAGCCTTCACCTGACTAAAGAGAACTCCTTATTAAATGTTTCCAACCACAGGGCAAAACAATCCCACTAGTGACACCATCTGTCATCAAGGCACAGGTCAGGAAACATAGGAAGACCAGGAACAGTTGTAAAATTTGCAAGCAACGTTTTATTGTTATCAATAATAGTAAAATAAAAAATGTTCAGTGGAACTATTTACAAAGGCAGTGCAAAGAGAGAAAACAAAGTCCTTCATCTGAGGGTATCTCTAATTCCAAGTTTTAGTCTCTCTCTCTAGCAAAAGTACTGCTGCTCTTTTTATGTCTCTGCTTGGGAACTCATTAAGGAGACATCCTGTTTTTCACAAAATGTTCTTGTCAGTTTGTTTGCAGAACAGGCTTGTAAATAGAACAGGGTCCCAAGCTGACCTCATGCTGACAGCTCTGCAAAAGAGTTTGCAAACAAGCCTGAGAGGAGCTCAAACTGCATCTCAGGTTGACCCCCTAAATTCCAAATAGCTTTCTGCAATATCAACAGTAAAACTACATACAGCTGCATGCACTACTATGCACTCTTACAAAATCTGAACTACTGTTATTCTTACAACTCAGTGTTACCTACCTGCTGTGTATGCTGTAAACCCTGTAATATCCTGCCACTGTTTTTGTAAAACCTGAAATATCCTACCGTTGTATTTCTCTTGGGTCGTGTCTGAAAATACGCAATTGCTAGCCTAGTGCATCCTACCCAGTTAACAGAAATTAAATAATAAATAGAATACATTTTCAAATCAAGGGATCCCATTATTGCTTACAGTTTCACACAAAGATTCACACAGATTTTTATAACTGCAGATATGCGAGGGGAAGAAAAGACAGAAACAGCAATTGAAGGCAGAGTGAGATAGCGAGAGGTGGAGAATCGCAAAACCAACAGAGTGATCAGTTCCTAGGTCTCACGAGAACATTTGGTTGCACAACCAGACAGTCAAGAGACAGAAGAGGAGAGGATAAAATAGATCCTTGTGTTTCACTCCTTCTGCATTACAAATGGGACAGGGCCTTATTCAACCTTATCACACTCCACCCCATGGCGTCAGGCCTTTGCATGTAGAAATAATTATGTACTTACCGTAATACTTGATCTTCCAGAATATCTTTACAATTCATTACTGGTGGGTATATGCCGGAGGCATGGGGACCTTGTGGAAGCATATGCCTTTAAAGCTTTAGGGTTAGAGGACCGACGCTGGGGATGGTGCCACCCACGAGGCAAATGTATGATGTGGTGTTTGTGGGCTGGCCAGTAACTGACGCTAGCCCCCTGCCTCCTTAGCTCTGTTTGCCAGGAGAGGAAACAAAGGGTAAGAAAAAAAGAAGGGCTGGGGCAAGGGAGCCCAAGGGACAGACAAAAGGATATAAGATACAAAAAGAACAAAGGAATAAAAACCACACATCAGGAGAAGATTGGGTTGGGAGAAGGGTCTTTGTAGTGGCAAAAGGATGACCAGGACAACTGAGCAGGAGGGGGGAGAGAGAGACAGAGCAAGCAAGTAGCGAAGATCCCAAATTCTTGAAAAACAGAGGCGTCAGAAGAGTTGCTTGCTCTCAACTGAGGAAAAGGCATTGCTTATTCTCTCCAGGGGCTAGTTGACCTTCGAGCGATGAGCAAGGTCCACAAAATATCCAATGACCAGATCAGTAAGAGAAGACTGCAGGGAAGGGAGTATTTCCCGGTATCTCAGAAATAGAAGTAGAGCTGTTAATTCTGAAAAAGCATCAACAGCCAGAGTTATCCACCTGTGAGTATGAGAACTACAAGAGGCTAGAGGTTTAGGAGTCCCACATGGCCAACACATAATACGGGAGACATATTGAACCTCCGATCTCAAAAGACCTGACAATAGCAGAGCCAGGGCTCAAGAAACACACCACTAGGTCAGGTTTCCAAGCCAAAAAGAGACATCTAGGAGCTCAAGAGGCAAAGGTGCAACCCCAAAGAGAGGAAAAATGACTGAGAAAAGGGGGTCCCCGCAAAAAGAGCAATGTGTCAGGTATAGGAATCCACAAAAACAGAACAATTCCTGACCTCCAGACTCCCTTTCTGTCACTGAGCTATCCCAAAAAAAAAGAGGGCAATAAGAGAAAGAGAGATATAGCAGGCCACTTAAAAGTAAATGCAGGAGGCAAACTGCAAGGGAAAAGAAAGCTGAAACTGGTATGGGAAAGTACAATTACATAAGAACATACCGTAACACTAGATCTTCGAGAGGAGCTCTTGCAGCAGGCCAACACTGGTAGGACTAAGCAGTCAGGTGCCAGGACCACACAGAAACTTTCTAGCTACCAGCAGTGTACCACAGGGGACCACCCACCACCGTCACCTTCTGACGTTGGCTTATCCTATAAAAGTGGGCGGCCCCCCACACTCTCTCCTTAGTTCTGCCGCTGGAGACCTGAGGCGGGTAGCAGAAGAAGAAACCGCGGAGATTTCCCGAAAGCCAGAAAAAGGGACAGCAGAAGACTCATTCACATGGAAGATATAGCCAAGGAAAGGCAGATAGAAGAAAGGGGGAAGGAGGGAGGGGAAATCATGGTCTGCTGCAAGAGCTCTTCTCGAAGATCTGCTACAGTAAGTTCTTACGTAACTGTACTATCTTTCTTCGTGGAGCAGGGGTGTAGCCAGGAATTTAAAACTTGTACTTGAGAGTTGATGGAACTATTGCCCCCATAGATGCAAACTAAAAGATGTGCTGCCCCACCACACAAACATTGCTCCACCCCATTTCAGTCATCAATATGTAGTAAGCCAATGATCCTAATAGAGCCCCAACATTTTATTTTATCTAACACATACGTTACCATTCAGACAGAAGCTGAGTGATTTTTAAGTTAAATTATTTAGATACATTGTGATGAGCCTCTGTACCACATCAAGGTAACCAGCCTTACAGAAGTCCATTCAGACCAGTACACATACAGGCATACTCAGTTGTGTCACTTATATAATCATAGCCTCCAAGTTTACTACCCACGCATCTTCCAAAGGTTATTCACAAACTCATAATAAAGCATCCAAGGAAGGGAAACCGTTCTTTAGGTACATTATACTCTATTTGTGTCTGATGCCCTGGCATGAGGCTCATGATGTCCCTAGATGTTCCAGATTTTACTGTACTCAGCAAAGTTTCAATGAGTATGCCTGCCAACACCCATGTCATGGAGGCTCTTGCAGCAGGCCAACACTGGTAGGACTGAGTCCCAAGTAGTTCCGGCAGCAGAGGGGAAACAGCACCGGCAGGAGGACAGACAGCAGCCAATGGCCTAGGAAAGAAGGCCCTGCAGAATGGCTAGGCTGAAGTTGGCTCTGCACCTAGAGACAATGTCTAGACTGTAAGGCTCGGTGAAGGTGTAGACAGAGTTCCAAGTGGCAGCTGCACAGATGTCTGCAGTAGACACACTGTGGAAACAAGCTGTGGAGGTGGCAATACCCCCGGTGGAATGGACCTTAACCACTCCCGGAAGGTTCCTGCTGTATTTTCGGTAACAATAAACAATGCAACTAGCTAACCACTTAGATAAACACTGTTTGGACACTGGAGTGTCCTCTCTCCAAGGAGTGAAAGAAACAAACAATGGATCAGACTTCCTTAAAGCCTTAGTCCAGTTTGTACAGTATCATAAGATTCTATGTACATCCAAAGTATGGAGCGGCTTAAAGTCTCCCCTGATTAGAATACTTTGGAAAATAAATGGGTAGGTGGATGAACTGATTCAAAGTAAACACCGACAACACCCTGGGAAGAGACTTAGGATTGGTACGCAAAGACACCTTGTCTTTGGGAAAAACTAAATAAGGCTCCTTGCATGAGAGCCTAAAGCTCAGAAATCCTTTGAGCAGAAGTAATAGCAACTAAAAGGAGCACTTTCCATGACAGAAAGAGCAGCTTGCAACTCGTGGCTGGTTCAGAGGGAAGTAATGGGAGTTTCTCCAAATGAAAGCTTTCAGATGCAAAATGCCTTGCAGGAAAGTGCAAGAGACAACAAGCTGAGCCACAGCTCTGCCCTCCATAGGTACATGGTAAGCAGAGATGGCAGAAAAGTGTACCTTAATGGAGTAGTACCTCAAGCGAAGTCAGAGAGGGAGAAAAGATACTCCAATACCTGATCCACTGGGCAGGTAAAGGGGTCCAAATGGTGTGACACAGCCCAAAGGGGAGAACACTTTCATTTCATGGTGTAGGTAGCCCTGGTGGAGGGCTTTCTGGCAGCCACCAGGACATCTATGACCTTAAGAGAATACCCCAAACTGGGCTATAGCAATGTCCTTAGGAGCCATGCATGGAGATGCAGAGACCTGAGATCTAGACGGACTAGGGTTCTCCGCTCCTGGGAAAGCAAGTCGGTGCACAGGGGCAAGGGGACTGGAGGTTCCACTGCCAACTGTTGCAGCAAGGGGAGCCACACCTGATGAGGGCAGAAGAGAGCTATGAGGATCATCTCTGCCCCCTCCATCTGAAGTTTGAGTAGCACCCGCTGAAGGAGCAGGAAGGGAAGGCAAGTGTACAGAAACCTCCCCATCCAAGAAAGAGACAACGTGTCTCACAAGAAAACTCCAGGCTTGGGATTGAGCAAACAAAAAAGCAGCAGTTTTGCATCTGAAACCTTCCAGGTTCAGTGGGGATGGAAAAAGGTCTAACTCTGCCCAACCCCATCTGTTGAATATGTCTTTGACCACCAAAGTCAGAAGCTCCCACTCGTGAGCCCTGGACTGAGAGCAGCTTTGACTGTCCGTCAGGACATGCTGGATACTTGGAACATGGACTGCGGAGAGCTCCAGACCATGCTCAGTGGCCCAAGACCGGACCCTCATCGCCTCCCTGTGCAGGGGATAGGAGCGAGTCCCCTTCTGCTTGTATGATAAACCATGCACACGTTCTCTGTCTGAACCAAGACTGGACCAGTGAAGAGAGGAGTCTGGAAGGCCTGCAGAGTGTACAGAACTGCACGCATCTCCAGGACATTGATGTGGAGGCCCTGGTCCACATCGGTCCAATGTCCTTGAGTCTGGTGAGCACTCAAGTGAGCTCCCCAGTCTAGACCCGAGGTGTCTGTCATGAGGATCTGATGAGCGGCCGAGATAGCAAAGGGAACACCCTGAAACAGGCTGGTTGGCTCTAGCCACAACAACAGGACTCTTTTTGACCAGATCAGAAATCATGACCAGCTGGCCGAGATTGTCCATGCATTGGTCCCACTGGACCCTCAATGTCCACTGAGGTATCTTCATGTACAGCCAGGCCAGGGGGACCGTGGCAATGGCTGCTGCCATGTGGCCCAGGAGGCACAGGAAGACCCTGGCGGGGACCTACCAAATGGAGGAAACCAGATGTGCCTGGACCATCAGATGCTCCGCTCTGTCCATGGGCAAAAAGGCCATGCGTGGGCCATATTCAGGACTGCCCCTACATACTGGAGGCACTGGCAGGGAGTCAGGCATGACTTTGGCCTGCTGATGGGGATACCCAAGGCCTGGGAAAGGCTAAAGGTATGATCCAAGGTCTGGACAAGGTGTTCCTGGGATGGGGCTGCTGGGAGCCAAGCATCCAGGCAGGAGAACACGTAAAAGCCCTGCTGCCTCAAGACAGCTGCTATCATGCCAGACACTTGGTGAAAACCCTAGGGGCTGAGGACAGGCCAAAAGAGAGAGTCTGGAACTGGAAATGGGCTCCCCGGAAATGGAAGAGCGCCGATGAGAAGGGAAAATTTTGATATACAGATACGCATCATGCAAATCCAGAGAACAGAGACAGCCCCCCCCCCCCAAACATGGTGCAGGAGGGGCTGAAGGGTTATCATCCTGAAGCATTTGCACTCTATGAACAGATTTAGGTCGCTCAGGTCCAGGATGGGCTGGAGATCCCTCGTATTCTTGGGGACCAGGAAGAAGTGTGAATAGAACCCCTTGCCCTACTGAGCTGGTGGGACAGGCTTCATGGCTCTTTTTTGTAAAAGGGCAGGGTTTTAAATAAGCTGAAAAAAATGATGAAGTGCTAATCAGTTGTGAAACTGCATAGCACTTGGCACAGACTGATTAGCAAAATTAAAAAAAAAAAATGCAGTTTTATTAATGCTATACACTATGCCATTGACTCACTCAAAAAATGGTTAGCAGTCTACTGTTAAGCATTTCTGAAAATGGTTAGCATTACCCTCCTGTTTTGCTTAGTATTTTGCTATGCTATACCAGCTATTTAGTACCCTGAAAATGGCCTACATTTCCTCCCAGATGAGATACACATCAGTTGGGGAGAACAGGAGTTGCCTGAAGGAGTGTCTGAGGGCCACTTCAGGAGTTCTAGAGTGTGGTCATGTTCTATAAGCTGCAGTACCCAGCTGTCCAAGGTAATCCCTCACCACCCTTTGAAGTGGAGAGAGAAATGAACCCCAACTGCCTCCCCCGGAGTCTCTGCTTGGGGGGGGGGTCAGACAAAGAGTCAGGAGGTAAGAGTGGGCCGCTTGAGGAGCCTTGGTGGTGGCTGAAGAGGGGTTGATGCCACCTTTTGGTTGCCCTGACCTTTGAAGGGAGAGCAAGCCTTCCTGTGGGAGAAGCAGCAAAAGGGCAGCCGCTGATTAGACTTAGACTGGGTATGGTACAATGAGTGGATGGACTGGAGGGCCGTACTGATTCCTGAAGGATGGAGATCTAATCCTAGACATTTCCCCCGAAAAGGACAAAACCCAGAAAAGGGGTGTCCAAAATACTGGACTGCACATCAGAAGGAAATCCAGACACCCAGAGCCAAAAGTGGTGCTGTGACAGATGCCAGTGGTCACCCCTCAGCTGAGGCATCGACCACACCATAGGCAGCCCGAAGAACATGGGTCCCTATGTCAGAGCCCACCTTGAAAGTCTGGGCAAGCTGCTTCTCAGATGGGTCATCAGGCAAGGCATGAACCAGCTCCCTGGCCTGGTCCCAAAGGTCATCCTGGTTGGCCCGGATGACCAGGGTGGAAGAATCAAAGACCTGCTTGCCTAGATAATCCCGCTATCTGGACTCACTGTCAGGGGAGGGAGCTGAGGTGCTTAGGTTTCTTGGCGCAGTCATGTGCCACACTGATGACCACTGAGTTTGCCTTAGGCTGTCCCCCTAAAAATGACTCACCAGCAGGGGTATGGTAAAGTCAAAGTAAAGTCTATCAGCCTTCTTAGGCACTGCTAGGGTCGAAGAAGGGAGATTCCAGGCAGCCCTGGTGACGTCCTCATATGAGTCAATGAAAGGTGGAACCACTAAGGAGAGAGCATCCAGCTGCCACAAGTAGATGGCCAACCAAGGCTGCTCCAGGTCCTGTTCCTCTATCTCCCAGCCCATGGCGGCCTGAATGTGCCTCATGATGTCCATAAAGGTGGGGTCATCAGGAAGGGACTTGGGGACTGCCTTAGTGAGTTCCTCACCCTCAGATGAGTCACCACGAAGGGAGGAAAACTCTGTGTAATCTGAGTCATCATCTTCCTCCTCTGGCTCACTCTCAGCTGGTGGGCGGCTGTCCTGGTGACCGCCAGCACCGGCTTCAGTCCTGTTCCCCGGAATGCGTGAAGCACTGGGATCCGGCCACACCGGGTTGGGGGGGTGCAGATTCGTGGTGGGCTGCCGATGGGCCACTGGGGTCGGGCCCTGAGGGGTGGGGTTCTGCTTCTGCATGGATGACTACCATGAGGTAAAGACAGCACTGTAGTCCACTGGCAGAGGCTAATTACAGACCGGTGGAAAGGGGTTCGCTGTGCCGGGTAAGAAAAAGGCAGCATCAGGCCAGGTGGGGCTGGCATAGGGTACCCTGCAGGGCCAGCGCTGGGTCTGTGGGCTGTGGTGGAGATCTGACCCTGATCCTGGATCATCTCAACTGTCAGCTGGATGGCAGGGAATGACCTGTTCCAATGTGCCCAAAAGGGCATGGAGAAGTTAGCTTTCATAACTGCAGCACTGGCCTGTTGAAGTACCAGTGATGAAGCCGCACAGACTTTCTTTGCCCTGTAGTCAAGCTTTTTAGACTCTTTATCAGGGGGCTTGTCAACATCCCCGACACTGCCCGTGCACGGAATACCGAGTCCGCAACCAAACCTTTGGCCAAAGGATGACTGGTGAACCCAGGCAGGGATCCCATAGGCACCATGCACTAGAGGACGATATGGGCTGAGGGCGTCGGGCAAGAGGCTTGAACCTACCATAGCTCCAAGGCTGTGCGCAGGATGGTGGAAGAGGATGACCCCCTGGAAGTCCAAGATCTCTTTGAGGGGATACTAAGCCCGCTTCTGAATGGGTTCCAGTGGGATCCCCATGGAGTCACGAGATCAGATGAAGCACGGCTCCGAAGAAAGAGGGGCCAAGCTATGAAGAAAACCGCCCCACTGAACCTTTGGTCAAACCCTGGTGTCTGGAAAGAGTGCATTGAGGAGCCCTCAGAGTCAGAGGACATCTCAAACACGGCTGTTGCCGCTTCCCTGCTGACGATGCGAGGCTCATCTGAGTGCGTGATTTGCACTGAAAGGCTCCCGGGGAGACCTGTAGTGGGTCGCACAGCCTTGGATGGGGCTCTGTGTAAGGGTTGCGGAGGAGGTGGCTCCATCCAAATGGGTGGAGAAGCAGGCATCAGCAAGGCCAGGGAAACTGGCACTGGCCGCAGAATTGGTGACCAAGGGAGAGTCGGACCTGGCTGTGGACCTTGGCCAATGATCCACTGCTGCCACTTGAGCACCTTGTAGTGGCGCCTCATTTTGCTGCACCCAGTCCTCGCCCAAAGACGAGGAGTGCTGATGGCACCGCTTGGCCAACGGTCGAGAGTGGGACTGCTGAGAACGTCGGTAATCCCAAGATCTCGATTGAGAAGTCAAACGGACCTCGATCATGACATGCTCGAGAAGGATGCCTGGGACACCCCCCCCCCCGAGTGTTCAATCTCCTGAGGGGAAGCAAATGGCTCAGCGGACTGAACCGGCCCCTCTTGCGAGATAGCCAGGACCAGAGTCCTAGAAAGGGAGTCCTTCTCTACAACTGGTGACAATGGGTCAAGATCTTGACCGGCTGGTTGGTTCACGTCTCGACCATCAAGCCGACGGGGTTTCCATGGGTCTAGTGGCCTGCACCTGGTTTGAAGTGTCGGGTGAAGCCGACAGCTCGACAGCCGTCAGAAGCACGGGAATGAGACCGCTCTCAAACCCACAAACTGCAGAAGGACTTTTTCGGATTGTCTTGTGACTTAGACCCTTGGGAAGGGCCCATAGGGACTGACACAAGTCCCAGAACACCCACGACCGCCAATACAAGGTGGATGCAGAAGAGCCGTAGTGGCATGGGCCACAGTCTCTTCAAAGGCAGCGAGCTGCTCGGCAGAACTGGCGACCACCAAGACCGCCCGGCGGGCATCCTTGGATTGAAGAGGCAGGTTACACTGATCCAGGCAGCCTAAAATGAGGTGGGCATAACAACCCTCCAAAGTGGAGGGTTAAAGGGTCTGGCACAAACCGCAAGCCTGTGGGTCATGCTGAGCCCCTAAGCAGCACACGCACATGGCGTATGGATTTGGTTGCATGCCAAGGACCGCTTAAAGCCAGGACCAGCTTTGGAGTCCTCGCGTTCAATCTGTGAATGAAAAGACATTGAATGCTCGAAAAAACTGAACTTTCGAAGACAAAAAAGCTTTTGGAGAAAACTGGGCCTGCATCTAGCATGCAGCTGCGATGGAGGGTACCTAAACCTTCCAGCAGAAAGGTAGATTAGACGTCATGGGACGTTGCCCAGGAGGATACCACCTGAGTGGGTGGGAGGAGCCAGCTTGAAGACCTTCCAGCCTGTTCTTAAATGGAAAAGATTCTGCCAAAAGTGTGGATAGTACACTATATTCACGTCCCTATAAATTATATTATCGTGATTAGTGTCAGTGACTTAGGAGGTTGCAAACTTGTCTTGGGGACTAGAAAATAAGAAGGTTACATGTTCTAGTCCCTCACTAGGAATTTGGGTTAATATCTCATACAAACACTCTTGTATGGCACTAGGGGATGCTGAACTGTTGAGGTGCAATCCTTCAGTACAGGCATTAAAAGATCTCTGATGCCTGTCCAAGTGGAAGTTAAAGATCCAACTGCACTTATTCTAAGAGTGGAGGATTTTCAACAGTATCCTGGCCAACATTCCCCCATCCGTAAAACAAGTCCACGTAATCAAGACACAGCAGGAAACAAGCTGCCACTGCTCAGACAGCCATTCTGGTGAAAAATTAGAAATTATGCTTCAAGTTTCTGATCAATCATGACTGATGGTGTAGGACAGGATTGAACCCAAAATACTTAAGATGGGTGCCACCCACCCTGCTACCCCGTTACATGACTGTTCAATCTCTCTCACTACTTCCACTGTGGCTAGCATTTGGAAGACTGCCAAGATCATTCCTGTGTCTAAAAAGGATGATCTCGGCCAGCCCAGTGGTGCTGAGGGTTGAGACGCTGGACGCCACACCTTACGCTACGCTGGTGACGTGGGTTTGGGAACAAGCCTGGGTCATCAGGGGTTAGCCGGTGGGGGGGGAGTTGGATTGAGCAGCCACAAGGCAGCTCTACTCTCCTGGGGAAGGATCTTGCCGCTACCGCCGTATGGCTGCCCCAGGTGGAGGCACAAGGGTAGCATAGGCTGGGAGCGACACAAAAGGGTGGAGCTGCGACCAGCATGAGCATGCTCACGCATGCGCGGCCGCAGCAGGGGTTGGGAGAACAAAACGGAGCTGGCAGGCTCCACAGCGATCCCAGCAGAAGGCCAGAACCAGATGTGACCACACCGAGGAAGGGGGTGGGGGGGTGTCATCGTCAGTTATTTGGGTAATTTCTTTTCCTCCAGAAAAAATAGAAAAAAAATCTAAATAAAAAAAAAAAAAAAAAAAAAGGATGATCCCAAATCAACCACTAATTAATGCCGTATTACTATTCTATGTACCCTTAGCAAGTTTCTTGAAAAACTTGTTCACTCCCAGGTCTCAGACTACCTGCTAAAACATAATCTACTATCCCTTGCCCAGCATAGCTTTAGCCCTGCTAACAGAACCACCACCACCACCCTCTTACAGTTCTCCAGTGATGTCAAATTCAACATAGACAAAGGTCTGCTCACTGGTGCTATCTTCATCAACCTTACCAAAGCCTTCGACTTGGTCAGTCACTCCCTCCTATTACATAAACTTGAGTCCCTCAGGGTCTCTAACCCTGCCATACGGTGGTTCTTGAGGTACCTTCACAACCGCTCTCAGTTTGTCTCATTCAGCAAGGCCATCTTCATCCTTGACTTTAACCTTAGGCATTCATTAAGGCTCCATCTTGGGCTCGTTGCTCTTTTCTATTTTCATCAGTGACATTCCTCACTCCCTCTCTAACTGCTGCGTCCTTCTGTATGCTGATGACCTTGTGCTTTGTATTGGCTCAAGATCACTGTCTGATATAAATTCCAAGCTCACCTAAGATTTCCACAATATCCAAATCTGGCTTACCCTAAATCACCTCATCCTAAACATTGGCAAAACCCAAGCCATGCTCTCTGGGTTCCCCCAAAAGACTCATGCACCTGCCTCTGATCTTGTTATCCGTGTCTTGATGGCTCCCCTGTTTCAATGACCCATTCGTTCAAATACCTCGGCATCACACTCGACCCAGCTCTGGATTTCTCACAACATATAACCAATATCTGTAAATCTGTTAACTCCAAGCTGAGAAATGCTTACTGTATCCTCCGTGCCCTCACCCCTGCTGCAAGAGTCACAACTGCCCAGGGTGTCTTACTCCCTAGACTATGCTATGTATTCACCGCCTTTTACCAGGCCAACACTAGCAGCTTCCTCAAATGGGACGTTGCCTGTAAAGTACAGGTACGTAAGAACTTATCGTAACAGTACATCTTCGAGAACAGCTCTTGCAGCAGGTTACACCATTAGGACTGAAGCCGGCAGGCGCAGAGGACCCCAAGGAAATTTTAAAGCTAGCAGTATTCAGCGGTGACCGACCCCGACATCAGGCATAGTATATAAGGGACGGTCCCCCAGAATCCCCAGTTCTCCCGCCGGAGACTCCCGGCCGCTGGATGACATCAGAAGAGGAGACTGAGGATCCGTCATCAAATGGCAGTCAGAGAGATGCTGAGTCACCTGATCCTTGGAGAAGGATGTTGAAACTAGAATCTACCTCCAGCTGGGATGGTGGGAGGGAAAGTACATGCTGCAAGAGCTGTTCTCGAAGATCTACTGGTACGGTAAGTTCTTACGTAACTGTACTATCTTACTTCGAGAAACAGCTCTTGCAGCCGGTTACACCATTAGGACTGATTCCCAAGCAATAATGGAAATCCCACACCACTGGGAGGAGGGAAGGTAGAAATACTTAATGGAACCTAAGCCTAGGACAGAAGTCCTTCAAGGACTGCTAGACCAAAAACTGCTCTTTGCCTCGATGCAATATCCAGGCTATAATGCCTGATGAAAGTGTGCACGAAGCTCCAAGTAGCTGCAGCACAGATAGCCGAGGTGGACACATTCTTAAGGGCCGCATAGGAGGTAGCCACCCCCCTTGTGGAATGACCCTTGATCGCTCCCGGTAAGGGTTTGTTACGCTTCTGGTAACAGAACGGGATACACTGAATGAGCCACCTGGATAGCAACTGTTTCGAAACAGGAGCTCCCATCATCCTGTGGGCAACGGAGACAAAAAGCTGGTCCGATTTTCGGTGGTGTTTTGTTCTGGTCAGGTAGTATCTGAGACACCTATGCACATCTAAAGTGTGCAGGAGGGCTTCTCCTCAATTAGAGTACTTTGGAAAATACACTGGTAGATCGATATCCTGATTAAGGGTGAGAGCTGAGACCACCTTAGGCAGAAATTTAGGATTAGTCCGTAGGGATACACTGTCTTGGTGGAACACCAAATAAGGTTCTTTACACATAAGTGCATGGAGTTCAGAAATTCTTCTGGCCGAGGTGACGGCAACTAAAAACAACGTCTTCCAAGTAAGAAGATGTAGCTCGCAATCCGCGGCTGGCTCAAAGGGTGGCAGCATAAGCTGCTCCAGGACAAAGGGTAGATCCCAAGGTGGAATTGGATCCTTAATCGGGGGCCTAAGGTGGAGGACACCCCTCAGGAAGGCTCGTGTCGTGTCCAACTGAGTTATAGTGCATTGGCCTATAGGAATGTGATAGGCTGAGATGGCACAGAGGTGCACCTTAATCGAGGAGTAAGCCAAGCCTGTCTGGAAAAGGGACAGCAGGTAGTCCAAGACCAACTTCTCTGGACAATCCAAAGGCGAAAAACTGCGCACTTGAACCCATATACAAAACTTGCGCGACTTCATGGTGTAGGTCGCATAGGTAGCCGGTTTCCGAGCAGCAGCCAGAATGTCTGCTACCTCTTGCGAGACCCCGTGTCGCAGCATGGTTCAGGGAACGTAGGTCCAGATGGACCAAGGAACCCGCCTCCCGAGACAGCAAGTGAGAGCTGATTGGCTGCGATACTGGAGGTTCCCAGGACAGCTGATGCAGAAGAAGGAACCAGATCTGCCTGGGCCAAAATGGCACGATAAGTATTAGCGTCGCTTGCTCTCTGCGAAGTTTCAGAAGAACCCGCTGGATCAATGGAAAAGGGTGGAAGGCATAGAGGAATCTGCCGGCCCAGGAAAGGGACAATGCGTCTCGCCAGAAAACACCAGGCCCTGGATCTAGCGAGCAAAAATTGAGTTTTGTGTTGGATGGGGACACGAAAAGGTCTAATTCTGGTGTGCCGCATCTGAGAAACAGATCCTCTACTACCTCCTGGAGTAGTTCCCATTCATGGACTTTGGCCTGAGAGCGGCTCAGGCCGTCTGCGACGACACTGTCCACCCCTGGGACATGAACAGCAATGAGGTTTGCGCCATGTTGCAAAACCCAATCCCACACCCTCATGGCCTCCCTGCAAAGTGGGTAGGAGTGGGTGCCTCCTTGTTTGTTGAGGTAATACATCACCGCGGAACTGTCTGTCTGTAACAGAAGAGTACCTGGTGGGATCTCCGACTGGAAGGCCTGCAGGGCGTGAAGAACTGCTTTCATTTCCAGGATGTTTATGTGGAGATGAGATTCTTGGGCCATCCACAGGCCCTGAGACCGAACACTGTCGAGGTGTGCTCCCCATCCAAGTCCTGAGGTGTCTGTGGAGAGTGTCACAATCGGAGATGGCGCAGTGAAGGGGACTCCCACCAATAGATTCCTCGAATCTAGCCACCATTGCCAATCCCGGATTACGGCCTTCGTGATCCGGATTGGGTGCTGCAGATGGTCTTGCTTTTGACACCACTGGACCCTTAACATCCACTGGGTTACCCGCATCTGGAGACGGGATAGCGGGACTGTTGCAATGGCCGCAGCCATGTGTCTGAGTAGGCAAAGGACCAGTCTGGCAGGAACGGTAGGCTCCCCGCAAAAAGTCCCTGATGAGGGATTTGATGTGTTCTGTTCTGTCCGGGGGGAGAAAGGCTTTCCCCTGGATGGTGTCCAGAACTGCACCTATGAACTGCAGAGTCTGAGACGGAACCAGGCGTGACTTCTCGTGATTGATGATAATGCCCAACCTCTCGAACAGAGACTGAGTACAGTGAATGGCGGACATCAGGGCCTCCCGGGAGGGCACCATGAGAAGCCAATCGTCCAGGTAGGGGAACACGTACTGGCCTAGTCTCCTCAGAGATGCCGCTACGACCGCCATGCACTTCGTAAACACCCGAGGTGCCGTTGACAGCCCGAAGGGAAGGGCTCAGAACTGATAATGGCGACCTTGAAACTCGAAGCGCAGGAACTTCCTGTGCGCTTGAGCAATGGGTATGTGCAGGTAAGCGTCCTGCATGTCCAGGGACGCTAGAAAGAAAAGGATAATTGTGTTGAAGGCAGGAGTCAGCGTCTTATGAGTGACAGGCCAACGCCTCACGTAAAATTTGATAATACCACAATTGCGCCAGGCTGCTAACCAAGATGTAACGCAATCCTCTGTGGTGTTAGACTCTGTGACGGTGAGTACTATTGCTAATGGCCATGATATTCTAACTGTACAAAATAACTTTGACCCATGTATAAATATAGATAATGAGACTTCTACTGATACAAAGGCTGAGTCTTCAGATTTACATACTGTGGTAAAAGATTTACAAAATGGGCAAAACGCAGAAGAATTAGACGTGGAACAGGATGAAGCTATTACCTGGTCAGTAGACACTGCTTTACAAAACGCTGGTTGGATCCCAAAAGGGGGGGGGGTTGGAGGCCTGACCCTACGGATGATGTGACCCAAAACACAAAAGAGGGGTTGGAAGATGTTGACCCTGTAGCTATAGAAAATACTCATACTGTTCCACTTATTGTTCGCCCTTGCACAGAAAATGCTAACAAAGCTCCTGTAGATGTTGAGGCTTCCTCCGGGAAGTAGGTTGGACATAATTTACATGAAGAGGCACCAACCCTCTGGAGTGATAGTGTGGAACCTACTGGTTCTCCACAGAGACAGACAACACCCCAGCTGGAACCCTCAAAATTATGGAGACAATTTAGAAGAAAAGATGTCACCTTTTCAGGTATAATACCGGCCCAGAGAAAAAATGCAGTACATCTACAGTATCACGGAGGGCTGGTCCACCCTCCTGACAGAATTTACGTGAGAAAAACTTTGTTGAAAGAATCTTTGAGGTTCTTTTCAAATGAAATTTATGCCCTGATCCATGCTTCTGGTGATCCTGTCTTTGATATTAGTTTTAAATCCCGTGGGTTTAGATAATTTCTGTTCTGCCTATGAAAAAAAACGCCATTCGGCCTTATGGATTCCGTTCCAAGCTATCCCATTGACAATGCTTCAAACAGATTACTGTTCTTTTTCAGAATGAAGGCGTTGCTGTATCTGATGTACAATACTGGCTACAACAACAATGTGATGTACTAAGAGAACCTTCCCTAATATTATATAAAGAACATCTTTGGATGGAAGGTTGGAAATTTAAAGTACGTCTGCATACTGGTTTACATGGTACACAACATTTGCCAAGTGCTTTCTTTTTGGCACAGAAAGAGGTCACTGTTTTTATCAAGGGCAACCAAAGATTTGTTTTAGATGTGGATCCCATATTCATATCAGTAATGCTTGCGACAGAGTAAAATGCTCTTTGTGTCTGGAAATTGGTCATACTAGTATTGACTGTGTGCATGACTCCCTGTGTAATCTCTGTGGACAACAGGGGCATGTCTATCATTCATGTGAATGGGCAGCACCTAACAGAACAGACAGACCACACCAAGAACTACTTACTGAAAAAGCCCCAAAAAATAAGTATTGAGACTCAGCAGAGAGTCCGAGCACAAAATTTGGTGGCTAAGAAGACAGAATCCACAAAATATTTAGGGGTTGAGCTCACTACTACGCATTCCCCTGTGGAGACCCCCATCAGAACAGGCTTCTATTTCTGAGACTGTAGAACCTGAGATTATAGGTGAAGATTTTGATCCCATACCTACAGAGATGGATGTGGAGGCTGTTAAAGACATAGAACCTTCCACGGAACCTGCATTGCATGTTACTGAAGAATTAGCTCATGATATGTTACCACCTGAATCTACTTTGGTAACTTCCAAAAAAAGATCTATGAAAACGATGAATCCAAGGGCGAAGCTGCCTAAAATGGAGAAAGATATCTTACCAGTACCCCTGTCTAATGCCTTTGAGGTATTACAAACTCCAAATTCAGATCTTGGAGATGATTCTGAATCCTCTTCAACTTTTTCATCTTTAAAAGGATATTCATCAGATTCAGATGTAGAAAATCTGGCAGCTAAGGTTACTGCTGTGAGAACAAGAAAAAAATTACAATCTGATTCTACACCTCGACGTTGGGAAACAAACTGGAACTTGATAAAGTTTATCAAAGTACTGAACTTTTCTTCACTGGTGATAACATGTGGCCTCTCTACTGCTTTTTATGACAGCACAACATTCTTATACAATTGCTACATTGAATACTAATAGTATAAAAAATTGGAAGCGCCGTCTTCTTACATTTACAAACCTCCGTGATAATCACGTGGACATTGCATGCTTACAGGACATGCGATTGTATACTGTAAATGACATAGAGCAAGCTAAGAAGTTATGGTGCTGGGGTCCGTCCTTCTATTCCTTGACACTGGAACAGGTGTGTGTGTGTGTGGGGGGGTTAGTTTCTGGGTGGGATTACTGCATTTTAAAAGTTGTGGATGTCTGCCCAGGGAGGGTAATGCTGCTTGACTTTAGTCATCATGGGCAGCAATGGCGTTTGTTAAATTTGTATGCGCCTCAAACCAAAAAAGACAGAGTAGATATATTTCAATGTGTAAAACCATATTTATTTACTTCATGGGTGTTAGTGTGGGTGGGAGATTTTAATTGTGTGTTGTTATTAAAGAACTCAGGTGCAAAACACACAAAAGTATATTGTGATTCTGGAACCTTAGGACGGGTGGTTCAGCAAGTGGATTTAGTAGAATCTTATAGACGAGTGCATAATACTGGAGGCTATACTTTTTATAGAGCAAATTTGGCAACCAGAATTGACTATGTTTTGGTTTCACCTAATATTAATATCCAGTGAGAATTTGTAGTTCCAGTTGAAACTTCTGATCATTTAATGAGAAAAGTTAACTTTATCCATGGGTAATATAATTACACATGGGAAAGGGATGTGGAAATTAAATAATATGTTGATTCTTGATAAGAGCTGTATAGACCAGGTAGTGGAGTTACTACAGGCTAGAAAATCTGTATTGTGCTTGGCTGACAGCAGTAGTAGGTGGTGGATACAGATATATGAATGTTGTGTCATGCTTAAAGTTTGAGAGAATATGCTAAACAGCTTCACTGTCTTAAACAGCAAATGGTGGAACTGCAATATGTCAGGGCATCGTCCCTATTATATGAACATAGGATCTGTACTCCAGGAAAAGGGATATCAGGAGACATTTTTGATAGCTGCCGAGCGAGAGTACAACAAATAATGATGGACTCCTTGTGCACATTACAAAGAACAAAAGTTACTTCCAAGGAGGGTATCTTGGAGGAGGTAGCTAGGTATATGGAACAGATTTATTCCACCCCACCTATCACTGACTTTATGATTGAAGAACTGTTAGCTTCCTGTCAGGTTCCAACAATTCCACAAGCAGATCTGGACCAAATGGTTGTACCTATCACAATGCAGGAAATTGTTGAGGCAATAAAGTCATTAAATAATAATACGACCCCTGGACTGGATGGCCTGACTACTGAATTTTATAAAACATTTATGAATGCTCTGGTGGATGTCTTGGAGATCGTTTTTAATCAACGTTTGGATAACCATGATATTGCTCCTCAATTTGGACAGGCGATTCAATTATTTATTTACAAGGTAGGAGACAGACAGCAGCTCCAGAATTGGAGACCCTTGAATTTAATGAATACAGATGCTAAAATCTTGATGAAAATTCAGACTAAAAGACGGGGGTATGTGGCTCCCCTGGTGATTGATAAAAGTCAGGTTTGTACGATAAAAGGGAAGGAATATTACTGATAATTTACTACTACTACAGGAGATAGTCTCTTTGGGACATCAAAATACTATAAAAGGATATCTAGTTAGCTTGGATCAAGAAAAAGCGTTCGACAAAGTGTCTCATCTCTATTTACCTCAAGTTCTGGCAGCATATGGAATTCCTAAAATGTTTAATGATTGAATCCAGAAATGATATAGGATTGCCTCTACTCTCCCTATCATAAATGGGCATAAGAGGAGGATGGTACAAGTCTTACGAGGGGTACGACAGGAATGCCCCATGAGCCCTTTATTGTACATTTTTTGCCTGGATCCATTACTAAAACATATTCAGCAGAATCAAACAATATGAAGTATTGCAGTTCCTGGAGTGCAAAATTTGACTAAAATTTTAGCATACGCAGATGATGTGTGTCTTTTGGTGGGAGACATCAGGTTGAAAGAAATGGCATTGAATACTTTTCAGCATTATTCTAGTCTTACATGTTCCTCACTGAATATGCACAAATGTGGTGGATATGTCTTGAGCAAGGATACAGAACAAATTGCTACAATTCGCAATATTTGCATGACTAATACAGGACTGAACATTTTAGGGGTTAAATCTGGTAATTTGGATACGGCAAAAGTAAATTGGTTGTTAAAACTGGAGCAATGTAATCAGAAAGTTCAGGTGTGGAAAACTTGGCAGCAAACGAAAAAGAAAAAAGTTTCTCAAGTACATACGTTCTTTTTGTTCTTTTTTCTCTTATTTAAGTGCTGTGTTTCCATCCCCTAGTTCATGTGATGTGTTTATTTTAAATATGACTTTTTAGTTAATATGGGAGAGTAGATTGAACCCAATCAAGAGAGAAGTGTTGTATAGAGAGTTGAAATATGGAGGTTTACGTTTAATTAACCCTATTAGTTACTGTCATAGTATCTTTATATTTAATACATTCACGGCCTTCATGAAACCCAGCCAGGCAGAGTGGAAACAGGTGGCAGCAACATGGATCGTTCCATTAATGGAAAGATGGGAACAGGGACCCTTGGTGGGCAGGTTAAAAATTACTTGGCCAACTTTTGTGACCTCTTCAGTAGAGAAATAAAAAAAACATGGTCTTTAACCAAAACACAAGTTTCTGTTATTGATAGGAAACTGTTATATAGAGCTATACAAGAAAAGTGTTTTCAGGTGCCTGTTGAGTATAAAGATGTTTGGCCTGTGTTGTATCCATGTATAGAGGCTTCTCTTCTTGATACAAGGACTCCACCTAGGATGTGGGATGTGCTTTGGTTATGTGCTCATGGCAGACTGGGAGTAAAAGGAAATGCTAAGCATAAGAGAATGGAAGAAAGAATGTGCCCTAGGGAGTCATGTGGTCAAATTACCGAATCGCAGGAGCATTTCCTTATTCCCTGTTCTTATGCACGGGATGTGTGGAATATTATTGCAACTCGTTGACAGGATCAAGGGTGGCAAACTGTTACATATGAAGATGTCATAATAGAGCAGGTGCAACTGATACAAAGTTTGGACCCCAGCACTATTGGGTTAATTTTCACCTGTATTAAGTTCTTTATGTGGCAAGTAAGATGTAAATTTGTTCTCCAAAAAAAAGTTATTTCCCCATATGTACAGGTGGATATGATTAAGAAGGAGATCAAGTCACAAGCACAATCTGATAAAAAATGTTTATCTTAGGAACAATGGAAAAAGAGATGGAAGGACAGTATTTTACAACATTTGGGACAACTGGTCAGAGAGTTAATTTATATAGTTATTTTCTTTATCTGTAAGATTGATGGAACAGCAATAATATAAGAGGGGTGGATTAACATTGTATAATTGGAAATAGGATGATGTAATGCTTTCTGTTAACTTTGTACAGTTTGATTTGGAGATGTTAATTTAGTTTTTGGTATGCCTGTATATTAATCTCTTTACAAATGTTTGTCATGATGTTTTCTTTCTTGTTTTCTGTAACAGTTACATTTATTTTCTTTTTGCAATAAAAATACCCCTACTCTTCGTTAAGGGGCACTGTGACTGGTGCGGAATGGTTAGTCCCTCTGAATCTTTGCAGAGAATGGATGCTGGTGGGGCAGAGGAGCAGGTCTCCTTCCCAGTCTCTATACTGTCAGTGGGGAGAGGGGACGACGACTCAGAGGTAATGTAAGGAAGTATTTTTTCATGGAGAGGGTTGTGGATGCATGGAACAGCCTTCCTGAGGAGGTCGTGGAGTCAAAAACAGTGGGGGAATTCAAGAATGCATGGGACAAAGATAAGGCAATTCTAGTGGGGGGTACAGTAGGAGGAAGTAGGCTGTTGGTTAACTAGGATCTGCAGCTTATTGATTAGGTAGTGAAATGGGCAGACTAGGTGGGCCAAGTGGTCCTTATCTGCCATCAAATTCTATGTTTCTATGTTTCTAAAGGCGTCCTGCTTGAGCATGGGAATCAGACCTGGGAGGGTCACCATGTGGAAGCGTTTGTACAGGACCGATTCATTGAGGTCCAGTATCGGATGGAGGGCCCCTGTTTTCTTTGGAACCAGAAAGAAGTGAGAATAATATCCTAGACCTCTCTGGTTCCATGGTACATGCTCTATAGCTTCTTTTTCCAGAAGCACGAGCACCTCCTGCTGTATGAGCAGGGCATGCTGACCCGAGTAACGGGAGAGCAGGGGAGGTCTGGTCAGTGGGTGGTTGAGAAACTCTATGAAATGGCCTTTCTTGACCAACTGAAGAACCCGCCTGTCGGCCGTAGTCGACTGCCACCCTGAAAAGTGGCGAGCGATGCGACCCCCGACCTTTTGCACCTGTTGATCCAGAGGAGGGCGGGGGGCGGGAAGGAGTCATGCTGTGGCAGCACTGGCCCCTGCAGATGGGCCAATTTCATAACGTTGGCTCTGCCTGGGCATGACCAGCCTGGGCTACGCTGAAAAGTGCCTTGCTGCTGGCCGGAACGTGGCTGCTGCCTTTGATGCCAGCTGCAAAAACAGCTCTGGTTCCTGCGAAAGGAATCCGGCCTGGATCTGTACATGGCCTGTACAGACCGGACTGCCTTCCCAGCGTCCTGGAGTTTGGTGATGACCTTTTCTGAGGGTTCACCAAAGAGTACTTCACCGTTATATGGGACATCAAGAATGTTCTTCTGTACGTCCGGGGTGAAGCCGGAGACGTGGAGCCAGGAGTGTCTCCGGAGACAAACGCCTGAGGCTGCCGCTCTGGCAGATGAGTCCGCAGAATCGTATGTGGCTCGTAGCACTTGGGTACCCACACCAGACCCTGTGTGGAGAAGGCTGAGGAGCTCCACCTTTTGATCGCCATCCAGAAGCTTATCGACCAGGTCCTGGCCCTGTTCCCACAGGGCGTTCTGAAACTGTACCATGTGGGTGAGGTAGTTCAGAGACCTGATGGCGCATTTAGCAGCCGCATATGTGCGTCTCCCCAGGGCATCCAGTTGCTTGGATTCCTGGTCCAGTGGCTGTGTGCTCATATGTTGTGGTCTTTGAGACCAGTCATGCGAGGCCGTGATGACCAGGGAGAGTCTGCCAGAGGTTGCTGGACCAAGTACTGGTCCTCTCTCGGGGCCTTGTACAGGCAGTCAGCCTTCTTCGGCACTGTGGGAGTGGAGTGCGGATGCTATCACACAGCCTTGGCGACATCCGTGAAGGTGTCAACCAAGGGTGGTACTACCACAGGCTTTTATTTTATTTTTATTTATTAAGTCTAGGATTACAAATACCTTTGAGCCTTGGCTCTTTTACAAAGGTTCCACGTCAGAGAAATACAAATTATGGGGAACATCAAGACAGACATTACAACAATGTGGACATTGCAAACAGAGTACAGATTAATACAATTCAAGGGTAGCATCGTAACAAGGCAGCCAGCGGCATTTGTCAGAGAAAATACACAACAGATAAGAAGTGCCAGAGTCATAGGGAGAGGGAAGGGAGGAATGTAGGAAGGGTGGGGAGAGGGTGAAAAGTGCAGCACTGGGTATACCAAGATGTGAGGGTAGAATCCAGTGAGGAGGGGAGGGGGGGACCACTAGAGCAGGAAGGGCAGTGGAGAAACAAGATTAAGTTGGGCAGTCACAGGAGCTGTTGGTAGTGAGATAGTCCCGGAGCCTAGTTTTAAACATACCAATTGTTGAGGCAGAGGAGATGGTGGGGCTGAGGCCACTGAACCAGAGTGGCGCTCGATAAGCAAAAGAGCGTTGTCCCTGTGAAGTGTGACAGTGGGGGACTTTCAGTAGCTGTAGCGTGGATCTCCTAAGGTACCATTTGTTAATTCGGTGTTGTAACAGAGTTGAGACCCCAGAAGGTGCAAGGCCAAGGTAGAATTTTTCGCCATGGAGCAGGTGAGAAACTTTATGCGGTTTGACAGTTGAAGCCAGCCGGTCTGAGTGTACAGGTCACATGTGTGGGTGAGACGGTGAGCACCAGTGATGAGCCGACATGCTTTATTTAAGGCAGTTGAGAGGCGTCTAAGGGTTGTGGTTGTGGCGAGCCATAAATGATGAGACCATAGTCTATTACAGAGATCACAGAGCTCAGGACTGCAACCTTCAAAGCTTCTGGCGTGAGGTGTGGTCTGTGTTTGTAGAGGAGACCAAGCCGTATATTAGCAGCTCTAGCTACATTATCTACATGAAGTCCATAGGAGAGATTAGGGTCAAGCTGTATCCCTAAGTATTTGAAGGACCCCACCTGATCTAGAGTGTTCCCCTGGGTGGTGGAGATAGCCAAGTGGTGTAGCCTGTGTGGGTTATGAGAGCTGCAGAAGAGCATAGATTTGATTTTCTTGCCATTGAGGACCAGTTTATGATTAAGAAACCATGTCTCTACAGAACTGAAACCAAGTTGAAGGTTGTGTTGAAGAGCTGCAGGATCTTTGTGAGTGGAGAATACAACAGCATCATCGGCATATAATATGATCTGCTCAGAGCAGTGGTAAGGGAGGGAGTTTAAGAAAAGGCTAAAAAGGAGGGGGTTCAGTATGGATCCCTGTGGGACACCCGAGTGAACAGGCAGGGTGTCAGAAAGAGCGTTTGCAATTTTTACTCTCTGCGACCAGTTTTCTAAGTAGCTTTTAAACCAGAGAGAAGAATCAGGTGATAGCCCGGCATTCAGTAGTTGGTGAATTAGTAGTCCATGGTGTACTGTATCGAAGGCCTTGGAGAGGTCGATGAAAACGGCCCCTGTGAGAAGGCTGTTGTCAAGGGATTTGTGCAAAGCTCCAGTGAACTCAAGAAGGGCTGTGGTGGTGCTGTGACCTTTCTGGAAGCCATGTTGTTGTGGACAAGGTATATTGTATTTATCCAAGAGGCTGGTAAGTTGATCAGCCACGATGCGTTCGCGTGCCTTAGAGAGTGGTGGCAGTATGGAGATAGGGCGATAATTTGAGTGATTCGTCTTATCCCCACTTTTATGGATGGGTGTCACGGTGGCTGTTTTCCATAGGTCCTGGAATTTGCCACAGCTGAGAGAGAGAGGTTTAGGATTTTTGTTAATGGATGAATTACCTCATCGAGGGTGAGCAACAGAAGCTTAAGGTCCAGGGTGTCGCTACTAGATCTAGATTTAGAGATAGCTGTAGTAATACAGGGTGAGCTTCATTCAGCCTTACCTCCCTGAAGTAGAAGAGGGGATGGTTAGACTGAGGGGCTGAGGTATTTGGGGAGTAGGCCCTGTTTTCGAAAAAGTCATGGGGTAGAACAGCACTAAGGTCTGAAAAAGCCGTGTTAAAGATGTTTGCGATCACCTTGGGGTGGGGTAGGATCCATCAACCATTAACATGGCTGGAGAGGTTTTGGCTGCTTCCTGTGACATCCTTGATATTGTCCCAGAAAGCATGACCATTTCTCCATGTATTGGTGAGAGCGTCTTTGTAATAGGTGGATTTCATTAGCCGTATGGCTTTTGTGCAGGCATTTCGTGCTTGTTTGTAATTTTGGATGTCCAGTTGTTTGCCAGTGGCCCTGGCAACTGCCCAGAGGTGATCCCTTAGTTTCAGCTGTGAGAGAAGAGCCGCGGTGACCCAGGGCTTTGGGTCTTTCTGCCGAAGATAGCGGGCAAGACATTGTCGTTCAGGGTCAAGGTCTTCAGCATCCCACCCCATGTTGTCCTGGATGTGGCTCATGATCTCAGCGAAAGAGGGATCATCCGGAGGAGACCTGGAGAGGTCATGTGGGTCAGGAGAGGAGATGCTGAGAGGAGAAGGAGATCTGGAGTAGTCCGAGGTGTCTGATCTGGAGTCCTCCCCTGATGGAGTGTACCGACGCCGTCTGGGTCACTTGGGGCTGAGAGACCCTGATGGAGATCTTGAGGGAGGCCTTCTCCTGTCTTTTGATCTGCCCCTAGGAGGCGGAGTCTGCTTCTTAGGGGTTGGTGAAGGAGGGGGCCAAAAAGGTGAAGAAGGAGTAGGCAGAGGAGGTTTAACAGGGACCACATCCTTTCGGATAGTGTCCCACCAGAAAGTAAAGAGTTCCTTTACTTCTTCTATGTTCGTGCCCGATGACGGGCCTGGCGCCGGTGGTCTGTCGCCAGGGTCGGGCATCGGGTCCGCGGGTGTCTCTGGGTTCGGGGAAGGTTCCTGCGGGAGCCCGGCACCCTCGGTGTCGCCCACCTGGTCTTCGGGCAGTGTAGCGTCCTCCTCCGCAAAGTCCCTGTGACCGGCGTCCACCGGTGACCCGGGGGGGGGTGGTCTTCCACTCTGGAGAGTGCGATGCCGATCTCTTGGCCGACGCCTTTGGATCCGGTGAACGCCCGGACGGCGACTGATGTCTGGCTGGTGTCCTCGGTTCTGGCGAGCACCTGGCCGACATTGGGTCCGACGCCCGCTTCAGGGACGTCAGGTCCTTGGTCTTCCTAGGAGTTGGGTCAAGACCTCTGGGAAGTTGGGAGACCGATCTGGAGTTGGTGTTCTGACGTCAGGTGGAAGAGGAAGATTTATGGTGCTCTGAAGTCTTGGAAGAGGCCTTGGAGGGAGTGGAGGAAGCCGAGGGCCTCAAAGTCTTGATAGGCTGGAGCGTAGAAGAGCCGCCTGAAGCCTGGACCTTAACAGGGGGGGTGGGGGCTGAGACCGAGCCCTGGAGGGAGTGCGGTCCGATCTAGTGGAGCCTGAGCTGCGGGAGTCCGAGGCTCAGTTCGGGGATCTGGGCCTTACTTTTTCCCCGATGCTTGTCCTGTTGTTTATGGGCCTTCGAGGAAGATTCTCCCCTGGAGGAAGGTTCTTGGTCCATCCTTTTCAATTTTTCTTCCAGAAGATACGCCTGAAGTGCCTTCTGATGGCGGATCCTGGTGCAGCTATTGAACCCTTGGCAAAAGGTGCAGGCCTTGATATCGTGGTCCGGGCCTAGGCACCGCACGCAGGAGGAGTGAGGATCCTTACAAGGGATCTGTTTTCCGCAGGCACACTTAGAAAGGTGACCCTCAAGCGAAGGAGTTGGAGAGGACATCAGTCTGAAAAAACACAGTAAGTTCTGTAGTCGTCGTGCGCTAGGTAGAGACCGAGAGGCCGATGCTGGCGAGTCGACGGCGGGGAAAGAACTGGGGATTCTGGGGGACCGCCCCCTTATGTACTATGCCTGACGTCGGGGGCGGGACCGACGTCGGGGGAGTCCCAGCTGAATATTGCTAGCTAGAAAATTTCCGTGGGATCCTGGCACCTGCCAGCTTCAGTCCTAATGGTGTAACCTGCTGCAAGAGCTGTTTCTCGAAGTAAGATAGGGTGTTATAGTCCACTTGGGGTGCTATGTTATACATCGGCAGGAATGGAAGAGATGGCAGGTTGGGGAACATAAGCTGAGGAGCAGGCAAAGGGTATCCTGGCATTGGCCTACATGGCACCGGGTAGTGATCCAGTGACAGGCTAATGGGCATCAGCTGCGGTGTAGGCTGCAGCAGCAGTGACATCGGTGCTGGACCCAAAGGCTGGGGTTGAGGCAGGACAGGAAGCAGTCCAGCTGGGGCTGGCCTAGCGTGGCCCAGCAATGGGTCCGCTGGCGCCGGCCCTACTGGAGAAGTTGGCACCTGGGGGGAAGGATTTCACTTTTCATTTCATTTTTATTAAATGGGTTAGACCACTGAGTAAAACTCATTTAAAATGGTGACCCATGATTAAGCAATAAATAGTTACGATAATAATTACAACGAATAACACACAAAAAGATACAGTACATAACACAATAAAATACCATATAAGTGCATACAACAATTACATTACTTCAACCAATTAGCCACAACAAGTCTTAGTTTGAACTAAAAATGATTCCAAGAACTAAGTTTTAACAACCTTTTGTGAAGGACTTTTGCCACTATACAAACGAAATTTCAAGGGCATCATATTACAGAATTTAGGAACTAGCTGGCTGAAAAAGAAATCAGAACGTTTAGTTTTTGTTCTAGGTATTACCATCTCTCAACAGGCCGCATTCCTTAAAGGGACACTGTCAGCTTTGTCCCCTTCGTTTTTTTGGCAAAAGCATGCAGTGTTCCTATTACTCACACAACACTCAATATTGTACTCAGAACACCCCAATAGATTTAAAAGATCAGGATTTTACCTGCTTTTCCCGTTTTTTACATATATATATATATATATACTTTCAGTCGTCACGATGCTAAGCCCCCACAAACCGGAAGCACATCCAGGTCAGGACCGCGCGTCTGCCACAAGCACAGTCCTGAAATACGATTTTTTTCAGAAATAACCCTTGGAGTCATATTGCACCTGTCCCTTGTGTTATTTTAAAAGGTTGCAGCTATCTGCCATCACAAAGCGAGACCTAGAAGTGGCATTATTTGCATTTGTATGCCGTGGCCGAAATCCCCGTGCATGTGCATCAATAGCATGCTTTTACACATGTGCGAGATATTTTGTTCATGGATCTTGTAGACATGTGCAGGATTTCGGCCACAGCGTGCAAATACGAATAATACAACTTCTAGTGCTCACTAATGACGGCGAATAGTTGCAACCTTTAAAATAATACAAGGGACATGGGCAATATGACTCAAGGGTTGTTTCTAAAAAATCATATTTTGGGACCAAGGCCAGGTAGAGCATGCGGTCCTGACCTGATAAAGCCTGCCTATGGGGACTTAGCGCTAAGATGACTAAAACTACATTTATGTAAAAATGGGGAAAGCAGGTAAAATCCTGATCTTTTAAATCTCTTGGGATGTTCTGAGTACAATACTGAGTGCAATAGGAACACTGCTTGCTTTTGCCAAAAAATAAAGGGATAAAGATGACAGTGTCCCTTTAAGGAGGGATCACATCCCTAAATTCTAACCTTTCAGCCAGATAGTCCGGATTTATTGCTGTAATACTTTTAAATGCCAAAATATATTTATGGAGTTGTCTTCTCTCTAACAGAGATCCATCCTAATTTGTGATACATCAAGAAGTGGTGGGTATCCCTAGGACATTGTAAAATCAATCTTGCCAAGCGATTTATAGAGTACATCTATGATTTATGTTTATTGATGTCTGATTTTTTACTTTAAAACTGTTAGGCGCCTTGATATCTGAAAGGCGCCATAAAAATAAAGATTATTATTATCTAATTTATATAATTTTTCATGGTGAGAATAGTAATCAAATAGAGGAAAAATCTGTGATTCAACAATTTTCTTTATCATATATCCACCCAAACAATTGTTATTTCGATAAAGTAAACCCACCTTCTTTGCAACTAATCTAATTAACTCATCTACATGTGAATTGCCAGCAGCCGAGGAGTCCACCCAGTATCCTAAGTACTTATAAGTAATCACTTGATCTAATTTTGTCCCCTCAGCATCAAACACTGATAATTCAGTGCAAGTTTTACGTTTCATAGTAGAACCAAATATCATACATTTTGTCTTGCTTACATTCATTTTAAGTTTCCACTGTCAAATATCCATATAATCTATCAAAACTTAACTGTAATTTTACTTGAATCTCATGCATAGTATAAGCAGAAGTGTAAACTATAGTATCATCCACATACAATTGGTAAGCCACATTATTCACATGGCATCCGAGCTCTTTCAAATAAATCAAAAAGAGTAAGGGTCCAAGCACTGATCCTTGAGGGACCCTTTGGACTACTGGCAAAGGTGTTGAGACAGCCTTATTAACAACAGTTGACTGCATCTTTCCCTCTAAATATGAGGTAAACCACTTTAGGGCACCACCCAATAACCCAATGTCCCTCAAACTCAAAAGAAGATTTTGATGATCCACCGTGTTGAAGGCCTTGGAGAGGTCAACAAAGATGGCACCAGTCAAATAACCCTTGTCCATAGCTTTGTTGACATCATCCAAGACCCTCAACACGGTGGATATTGTATCATGTAATTTACGAAAACCTGACTGATATTTATCAAATAAATCATTCTGATTCAAAAAATCAGTCAATTGTTTAGCCATAAATCTTTCCAGCAACTTGGAAACCTCAGACAGAAGTGAAATTGGTTGGTAATTAATGAACTGATCCCGGCTCCCTCCTTTAAAGATCGGGACAGCTCTAGCCATTTTCCAATCCGAGGGCATTACTCCCTCAGTAATCGACCAATTATACAAATAAGTGAGAGGAGCAGCTATCTGTGAAGCTGAGATTTTTAATAGGGGGTTACTCCATCAGGGCCACCACTCTTCAAAAACCTCATATTCATCCAACTTTTTAAACAAGAACAAATCAGGTTAATCTATAAGGGGCAGGGAATAATCACTAATATTACAAGGGTCAGGACCACCAAAGAAGCCCCCCCCCCAGTTCACAAAATAGTCATTAAACCCACCTGCAAGAGACTCCTACCCCACATAACCTGGGATATCAATTTTACAGTTGTCACCCTGTTTATGGTGACCATTTATCTCTTTAATTATATCCCAAAATGTTTTAGCATTCCCAGCAGAATTCTCAATTTAGTATTATAGTATGTTCTTTTACTTTCTCTAACAGCGGTTACATAGGAATTCCTGACACTTCTATAATATTGCCAATCCCTTTGGGAGTTTGAATTATGCGCCTTTACGCAAGCCTGACCCTTTTGCCTTTTTAACTTTCTCAGTGCTGATCTGAGTACCATGGAGCAGAAGACTGTTTTATTTTTCTTATTTTCATCGGCATGTGGTAATTTATAACCTGCATCAGCTCTGTAAGAAAATAATTCCAGGGCAGATCAATTTCAGGGATCATAAATATTCTATACCAGTTTATTCTATCTAGATCTTCAGTAAAGGCAAAATAGTCAAACTTCCTAGTAGCTCAACAGGAAATAAGTCTAGGCTGCTTTGGCAAGAAAGATTTACTTCTAACACAACATATAGTATTGTGGTCATTATCTAGATCTTCTAATACCTCTGCATTTAAATAGTGAAAGGGAGCACTTGTCAAAATTAAGTCTTGCAAGGTTGATTCAACTGGATTTTTAATGTTAACATGAGTGGGATCTTTTATAAGTTGTTCCAGGCCTAACGAGACAGCCATACTTTTCATTACTCCAGTATCAGCTGGAGGCAGCCAATTGTCATTAAGGTCTCCCATAACTAGAATTTCATGAATACTAAAAAGGGTATATCTGTAAGCTGTTGCATCCTACTTTTTACCTTCTTGGGGCGGGGGGAACTGTACGCCCCTATGAGTAATACTGATTTTCCCACTGGAAATTTCATTTCAAGATCCTCTAGAAGAAGGAAGAGGCGATGCTGGAGTGAAGGAGACAGCATCGGCTTGCAGTGGGCATTGCCTGGCCAGACTGACAGTGGGCCCCATGAACTGAGCTGACGAGGGCAACACCAGGGCCACTAAGGTGATGGCAGAAGAGCCACTACCCGAAGAACTAAGACTGGTTGAGTCATCTGGCTGAGAGCCCGTGGAGGATAAGGGACGGAACATCAGGGACTGGGAGTTGGGAGACAAAATTCCCCTGACCTGAGAAGCCGCTGCCCGAGACCGAGATGAAGGCATGCAGCTAAGCCACTGGGAGTCCAGAGGAAGAGAGGGCTGGTGGGGTTGAAGAGGCCGACCCCTGTAGGAGGACAGCCCCACTGCCGTCAAAGGCTTGTGGGGTGATTGCGACCGAGAGGCTCACCGGGCCTGTTCCTGATGTTTCTCCCAGTGTCTGTGCTTCCTGGACTTCTCTTTATGCGAAGAAGAAGCAGCCCTGGAGGACAGTGCTGATGAGATCGAAGAGCTCCTGGCCTGCAACTCCTTTTCCATGGCGACCAGCTTCTGCTTTAAAAGATGGTGCTCCAGGGTTTTTGACCGATGTCTCCGAGTGGCCTGGTTGAACTTTTGGTAATGATGGCAGGCTTCGATGTCATGGCTGGGCCTAGGCAGATCAGACAAGCAGAGTGGCTGTCATTTTCAGGAATCTGTTTACTGCAAGCACACTTAGTGGAGTGGTCGGAAGACGAGGCTGTGGAGAAGACATAAACTCACTGAAAAAACACAAAAGAATTTGATGTTTTATACTTAAAAGATCAAAAATAAAAAAAGCACGGTAAGCACGGGAAATGGCAGTTGACTGTAGCTGTGGCCTCTGCTGAGGTCCGACGTATGCAGGTCGATGGCGGGAAAAGAACTGAGGTGGTGTGGGGGATCGCCCTCCTATATGGGCTGTGCTGATGTCAGTTGACTGATGGTGGCGGGGGCGGTGCCCTGTGTTAGACTGCTAGCTAGACATTTTCTGTGTGGTCCTAGTACCTGGTGGCTTAGTCCCACCGATGTGGCCTGCTGCAAGAGCCTTCCTTGAAGTAAGATCAGAGTTTGACTCTGGTGATAAAACTACTACACAGAAAAAAGATGTATTTATGTACTCCAATAAGCATAGTGTGCATAAAAAGGATCAGCACACTAGCTCTTTATGTATATATCCTGTAGCTGCCCTGTCTGATTGGAGCTATACATGTCCCACTACGTATACATTACGTCTTCGATCCTCACAACTTTCACCCATACCCTGGAAGGGATTTTGTGAAATCTGGACCAATACAGGAGCAAAACGTCTGTACAGTCAGCCAGGTTTTTGCCATTTTGGTCTGGGTCGAGGTTTTGTGAAGTCACTGTGTTTTCTCATAACTAGGTGAAATCTAGAGCAGCCAAAAAGGAAAGATCAAAACAGTAAGAATCAAACCACCTGGTCCAATGGGAATGGCTGGACTACACAACTTGACTCCAGTCCGACCAGACCAGCCAGCTGGTTTTTACCAGTTTGGTCTAGTACACCAGTCCATATGTCACCACATTACAGGGTACCATAAGGATAATACTGCTACTTACTTTTATATCTGTCACATTGAAGCAAAATTTCAGAAAGTTTTCAAACTTCTGCTCTTTCTTCGGTAGATGTTCTCCCTAGGAAATCAAGGACTTTTCATGAGCCTTGTCTAACAGAACATGATAAACCAGGATTACAGGAAGCATAAAAGCTTAGTACCCCCAGTAGGGCAGCACTTTCATACAGTGGGCGTGAAAAGTATTTGCCCCTTCCTGATTTTCTCTATTATTGCATATTTGTCACACTGGATGTTTTCAGGTCTTTAGAGAAAATGTAATATTAGATAAAGGGAACCTGAGTGAACAAATAACACTTGTTTTTTTTAATTTCACTTATTTAATGAAAAAAGTTAACCAACACCAACTGGCACTGTGTGAAAAGTAATTGCCCCTTACACTTAATAACTGGTTATGCCACATTTAGCTGCAATGACTGCAACCAAACACTTCCTATAATTCAATATCAGTCTTTCACATCGCTGTGGAGGAATTTTAACCCACTCTTCCTCGCAGAACTGCTTTAATTCAGTAACATTTGGTAGGTTTTCGAGCATGAACTGCTCGTTTCAGGTCCTGCCACAGCATCTCTATTAGGTTTCAGTCTGGACTTTGACTAGACCACTCCAAAACTTTAATTTTACTTCTTTTAGCCATTCTGATGTGGACTTGCTTTTGTGTTTTGGATCATTGTCTTGCTGCATGACCCAACTCACGCTTCAGCTTCAGCTGACGGAAGGATGACTGGACATTCTCCTTAAGAATTTTCTGGTACAGAGCAGAATTCATGGTTCCTTTAATTATGGCAAGTCATCCAGGTCCTTAGGCAGCAAAGCATCCCCACACCATCACACTACCACCACCATGTTTGACTGTTGGTATGGTGTTCTTACTGTGGAATGCTGTGTTTGCTTCTGTGAGACATTATGGGATCCATGTTGTCCAAAAGTTCCACTTTGGACTCATCTGTCCATAGAACATTTTCCCAAAAGGCTTGTGGATCATCCAGGTGCTTCTTGGCAAATGAGAGACGAGCATTTATGTTCTTGGTTAGCAGTGGTTTCCGCCTTGCTACTCTCACATGAAGCCCATTTTTGCCCAGTCTCTTTCTGATTGTGGAGTCATGAACACTGACCTTAGCTGAGGCAAGAGTAGCCTGCAGTTCTTTGGATGTTGTTTTAGGATCCTTTGAGACTTCTTGGATGATTTTACACTGTGCCCTTGGAGTAATTTTGGCAGGCCGCCCACTCCTGGGAAGGTTCACTACTGTTCCAAGTGTTCTCCATTTGGAGATTATGGCTCTCACTGTGGTTCGATGGAGTCCCAGAGCCTTAGAAATATCTTTGTAACCCTTTCTAGACTGATAGAGGGCAACAAATTTTTTCTGATCTTTTCAGGAACTTCCTTTGATCATGGCATAATGTGCTTGTTGAATCTTTGTGCTGTGCAGCGTGACTCTGATGGTAAGGGCCAAAATAAGTGAGGTTTATATTGAGCAGGGCTGGCTGTAATCAAGCCTGGCTGTGTTCAATCAGCTGACTCTAATTATCCCTTTAATTGGGTTGATTTAACTAGGGGCAATTACTTTTTCATACAGTGCCAGTTGGTGTTGGTTAACTTTTTTCATTAAATAAATGAAATAAGTAAAAAAAAAAAGTGTTATTTGTTCACTCAGGTTCCCTTTATCTAATATTATATTTTGTCTAAAGACCTGAAAACATCCAGTGTGACAAATATGCAATAATAGAGAAAATCAGGAAGGGGGCAAATACTTTTTCACGCCACTGTAAACAAACAAACAAAAATGAACTCTTTACTAAAACCTGATTTAGACATAATGTGATGATGGTATTAAAAGAAACTAAAATCTGTTTAGACTGTCAGGCTCCCTTCATGCATTCCAAAAGAAAAAAATGATTCACCGTAGTAATATTGTTTCTTCCATGGTGTCCTTTAGCACCAGTAACAACGTGCAGCAAGCTGAATAGGTTGAACTGCCTCGGAGGTGGAGACTATGATAATGAACTAAGTGAATTAGCCAATCAATCAGGAAAGAGCTGGAGGGTGTGCTGAGAGCGGCCTGCCTGGAGAACACCAGAATTTTTTCGAAGCTAGAATGTTAACATGCCCATGTTAAGTGTGAACCAAAAGGATTTAAAAATCATGCAACAGCATGAACAGAGAACAAGTGAAAAAACAAGTAAACTTTACTTAAATGCAACTCAGAAGTTCAGAAACATATTTGGCAATAATGAGGAAGCACAGTCCTCTTTGGTTAGGTTACTTGAGGAGGAAGGGTGGGAGCTTACAGATGCTAAAGGACACCTTGGAAGAAACAATATTACAATGGTGAGTCATTTTTTCTTCTCACCCCAGGGGTTCTTTAGCATCAGTAACAATGTACAGACTACAAAGCAGTGCAGTTGGGAGGCAGGTACAGAACCTACTTAGGGAAGAGGCTCTGCAGGACAGCTCTGCCAAATCTGGCATCAGATCTGGACTGCACATCCAGGCAATAATGCTTTGTTAATGTGAGTACAGCCATGTGGCTGCTTTGCAGACATCAAGTAAGGGAATTTCCCTTGCAGCTACCACTGTGGCAGCAGTGTCCCTGGTAGGGTGAGCCCTGAGGCCATCAGGGGTCTGTTTACCAGCCTTGTCATAACAAAGCTGAATACAAGACTCTATCCAGTAAGAGACAGTTCTCTTAGTGGCTGGCCTTCCTCTATCTACCTCCCCATAGGTAAGGAAAAGCTGGGTAGTGGAGCTCCTGAACTGCTTGGTGTGCTCCAAGAAGTAGGTTAGGGCTCTTTTCACATCCAGACTATGGAGTCTCTGTTCTCCAGGAGTGGATTTTTCAGTGAAGAAACAGGAAGAGTGATATACTGGTTAAGGTGGAATTCAGAGACCACCTTAGGCAGGAATTTCCTGTTTGTTCTGAGCTCTGCCTTGTCCCTCTGAGGGATAATGTAATCAGGATCTGTGCAGAGCGCGTGTAACTCTGAAATCCTTTTGGCAGAGCTAATGGCAACTAGGAACACCATCTTCAAAGTGACATCTGCAAACACAGGTCATGGGTATCAGCTTTGGCCACAATTCTGTGGCACTTCACACAATTTTTAAACCCTGTGTGTCCAGTCCTCTTTTTTGGCTTTTCTGACATGCCAATTTGTCAGAAATGCTGAAATTATCATTTCCCAATTGGGAAGTAATGAGAAAAAGTACAGTTACGTAAGAATTTTCCATAACAGTAGATCTTCGAGAGAGGCTCTTCCAATAGGTATTCACAAATAGGACTAAGCCATCAGGCATCAGGACCCCATGGAAATATCTTCTAGCTAGCAGTCTCTGGCGGGGACCACCCCCCCGACATCGGCTGACTGACGCCAGTGTACGTCAGTATAAAGGGGGCAGTCCCACACTCGCCCTCCGGTTCTCCCGCCGGAGGTTGACAGGAGAAAGGCTTGCCTCCTAAGAGGAAAGAAAGGGAAACCCAGGGGGAAGGAGGGAAAGCAATGCCTACTGCAAGAGCCTCTCCTGAAGATCTATTGTTATGGTAAGTTCTTACGTAACTGTACTGTTTTACTTCGAGAGTGCTCTTGCAGTAGGTGTTCACAAATAGGACTGAGCCCCAAGCAGTTTGGAATAACAGAAACCAGGGAGGAGGAACAAGAACAATCTGTCCACATAAAAAAGACATCTAGCAGATCCCGGGCTCAAGAAAGGAGCCCTTGTAAGACCGCCAGGCCGAATCCTGCTCTGCAGTGAGAAGCAACATCCAAGCTGTAAAGCTTGGTAAAGGTATGAACAGATGTCCAAGTGGCCAAGGCACAGATTTCTGCGGCTGAGACATTTCTTAAAGCATGCGTCAGAAGCCGCCATGCCCCTGGTAGAATGACCCTTCACCTGACCTGGAAGGGGTTTGTCATACTTACTGTAACAGTACGTGATACAGTTTGCCAACTATTTGGAGAGGCATTGTTTGGACACAGCAAGGCCCTCCTTCTTAGGAGCAAAGGAGACGAACAACTGGTCCATCTTCCTGGAGTCCTTAGTTCTGTTGGTATAATAACACAAGATCCGATGGACATCAAGGGTGTGAAGGAGATGTTCTCCTTGATCGGAGTACCCCGGAAAGAAGACCGGATGCTCAATGGATTGATTGAGCGTAGATTCCACCATGACTTTGGGCAGGAAATTTGGGTTGGTCCTCATAGTCACCCTGTCTCTATGGAAAATAAGACAAGGGACTCTGCACGTAAGTGCCTGAAACTCGGAAATCCTCCGAGCCGAGGTAATGGCCATGAGGAAAAGAATTTTCCAGGACAGAAAACGCATGTCTGCCTCAGCTGCCGGCCCAAAAGGATGCAGCGTGAGTTTTTCCAAAATGTAATTAAGGTCCGGGGGCCTTGGATTGCGGATAGGGGGCTTCAGAAGAAGAACCCCTTTGAGGAAGGTCTTAGAGCCTTCCTGTTGAGCCACCAACCTATCTCCCACTGGGACAGGGTAGGCTGAAATGGCCGACAACTGTACTTTGAATGAGGGGTAGCTGAGACACAAGTCAAAGAGGTGCCTTAGGTAGTCCAGGATCCTGGCCACCGGGCAGAAAAAGGGTTCCAGTTCTTTGGAAGCTGCCCAAATAGTGAACCGTTTCCACTTCATGGCATATGTAGACCTGGTAGAAGGCTTTCTGTCCTCTACCAGGATACCGGCTACCTCTAGTGAAACGCCTAAGTGAGCGGCAGCTATGTCTGAAGGAGCCAAGCATGAAGGTGGAGGGATCTGAGCCCTGGATGTACTAGGGTCCCCTTATCCTGGGTCAGCAAATCCTGGGAGAGCGGAAGAGAAAGAGGGGGCTCTTCTGACCAGAACTGCAGCAGAGAGAAAGTACAGTTACATAAGAACTTACTGTAACAGTAGATCTTCAAGAGGAGCTCTTGCAGCAGGCTATCACAATTAGGACTATGCCGCAGGCACTAGGACCCTCCGGAAAACTTCTCAGCCAGCAATACCCAGCAGGGACCGCCCCCGATGTCGGCTCCACCCTGGCGTCAGCTCTGGTACTAAAGGGGCGGACCCAGCTCCACCCCAGTTCCCCCGCCAAGTCTCGAGCACGAGCCATGACAGGAGAATGGAATGGAGCACGAAGATGGAATCTACACACCTCAGAAGGGGAAGGAGGGTGGGAAAGTAACGCCTGCTGCAAGAGCTCCTCTCGAAGATCTACTGTTACGGTACGTTCTTACATAACTGTACTATCTTACTTCGAGTGGGAGCTCTTTTAGCAGGCTATCACAATTAGGACTGAATCCCAAGTAGTCCCTCGCCAAGGAGGTAATCGACCCCGGGAGGTGGAGAAAAAGCTGAACATAGAGGCTCAAGACAGTAGTCCTTGAAGGACTGCCAGGCCGAAGCCTGCAAGGCGTCTGGAGGCAATGTCCAAGCTGTAGTGCTTTATGAAAGTGTGCACTGAATTCCAGGTAGCGGCCACGCAAATATCCTTAATGGATACGTTCTGCAGCGCGGCAAAGGAAGCAGACACTCCCCTGGTGGAGTGACCCCTAGCCGGACCTGGAAGGGGCTTATTATGCTTTTCATAGCAGAAAGAGACACAGTAGACAATCTATTTAGAAATGGTCTGCTTGGACACTGGTCTATTCAAATGTTCTGGCACAAAAGCCACGAACGGCTGCTCCGATTTACAGTGATTAGCCGTACACTTAAGGTAATACCTAAGCGTCCTTTGAACGTCCAAAGTGTGAAGGAGAGCCTCCCTTCTGTTAGAGGGCAAAGGAAAGTAAACTGGAAGGTCAACCAACTGGTTAAGGGTCAGCTCCGAGACCACTTTCGGAAGAAACTTAGAGTTAATTCTCAGGGAAACCCTTTCCCTGTGGAAAATGAAGTAGGGCTCTTTACACATCAGAGCTTGAAGCTCAGAAACTCTTTGAGCTGAGGTAATAGCAACTAAAAAACAAACCTTCCAGGACAAGTATCGCAGCTCACAATCCACTGCAGGTTCAAACAGAGGCACGGTAAGCTTCTCCAACACAAAAAGGAGGTCCCAGGGTGGGATAGGATCCCGAATGGGAGGTCTCATATGAGGAATCCCCCGTAAAAAGGTGCGTACCACGTCCAATTGGGCTAAGGTTCTGTCACCCAACAGAGCATGATAAGCCAAAATGGCCCACATATGCACCTTAATGGAGGAGTAGCTCAAGCCTTGTTGGTATAAGGAGGGGAGATACTGAAGAGCTGAGTTCACTGGACAGGAAACGGGATCCAGATGGTGAGACAAGGCCCACAAACAAAAACGCTTCCATTTCATAGTGTAAGTGGAGCGCATGGAGGGCTTCCTCGCCGACACAAGAATTTCCACTACCTCTGGCGATACCCCGTACCTGTACTCTGCTATGTCTGAAGGAGCCAAGCATGAAGGTGCAAGGATCGGAGAGCGGGATGAACCAGTGAGCCCTGATCCTGGGACAGCAACTGCAAGCATATTGGCAGTGGAATTGGAGGTTCCATGGATAGCCGCTGAAGTAGTGGGAACCAAATCTGCCGAGGCCACAGGAGGGCGATCATAATCATTTGCGCCTCCTCGGCTTGCAACTTCAACAAAACCCTCTGGACGAGAGGAAAGGCGTAAAGAAACCTCTCTGCCCAGCATAGGGACAACGCTTCTGGCCAGAAAACACCAGGCGTAGCTCTCGTGAGCAGAAAAGCGGCAGTTTGGCATTGCGTGGTGACGCAAACAGGTCCAGATCTGGAACACCCCATCTGTGGAACAGCTGATCTGCTTCTGATTGCAGTAGCTCCCACTCGTGCGCCCTGGACCGAGATCTGCTGAGACTGTCGACCAAGTCATTGAGGACACCTGGAACGTGCACCGCGGAGAGAGAGAGATGTGCCGCTCCAGCGCCCAATACCAGACTCTCAACGCCTCCCTGCACAGGGTGTAAGAATGAGCTCCCCCTTGCTTGTTGTAGAAGATTACCGCCATGTTGTCCGTCTGAATCAGAAGAGAGCCTGGCACTAGATCCTCCTGAAAGGTGTGTAGCGCATTGAGGACCGCTCGCATCTCCAGGGCACTGATGTGGATATCGCGCTTCTCGGGGTTCCAAATGCCTTGTGTTTGATGGGCCCCTAGGTGCACCCCCCCATCCCAAATCCGAGACATCCGTCGTAAGGGTCTGATTTGGGGGCTCCGGACGGAAGGGGACCCCTATTTCCAGATTGAGTGGATTCATCCACCAATGAAGCGTTCCCTTTACTGGCTCTGTGATTCCGACCATGTGGTCGAGATCATCTGAGCATTGATCCCACTGCACCCTGAGCATCCATTGTGGGATTCGCATGTGAAGGCGGGCCAGAGGAGTAACTGGAATGGCCGCAGCCATATGCCCCAGAAGTCTGAGGAAGGTCCTTGCTGAGACCTGAGGAGTTACTAGAACCGATCTGGCTATCTCCCGAAGGTGACCGCCCCTCTGTGAGGGGAGAAAAGCCATGCCCTGGACCGAATCCAGGACCGCTCCAATAAAGACGAGTCTTTGGCTGGGTTCTGCGGAAGACTTTGGAAGGTTCAGGGTGATCCCCAAGTCTCGGAAGAGTGTATAAGTGTCTCCGAGACCTTGAAGCAGGCGAGACCTTGATGGGGCCGCTAGCAGCCAATTGTCCAGGTAAGGGAAGACATAATGCCCCTGACGCCTTAGAGCCGCAGCCACCACTGCCAAATTCTTCATGAATACTCGAGGAGTGGAGGAGAGGCTGAACGGAAGAACTCGAAACTGATAATGCTCCCCCTGGAAGTGGAACCTCAAGAACTTCCTGTGAGGAGGAAAGACCCCGATATGCACATACACATCTTGTATGTCCAGGGAACAGAGCCAGTCCCCTTGGTGCAGCAGAGGAAGAAGACCTGACAGGGTCACCATCCAGAACCTTTTGTACTCTTTATAAAGATTTAGTGAGCTTAGGTCCAGAATGGGACGAAGCTCCTGGGTCTTTTTTTTGGAACTAGAAAGAAGTGGGAGTAATATCCTTTTCCCCGCTGTCGCAGAGGGACTGGTTCTATTGCCCTTTTTTGCAAGAGGGCCTGCATCTCTCCTTCTATGAGAGGAATATGAGAAGGAGGATATCTGGAGAACCTTGGCGGAGTGTCTGGAGGAATCTCCGTGAACTCTAAAGTGTGTCCACTCCTTATAACGTCCAGGACCCATTTGTCCATAGTTATTGAGCTCCATCTCTGAAGGACAGGGAGAAGCGACCCCCTACCACCTCCCCTGGTACCTCTGCCGGAGGAAGGGGGGTCAGAAGGGAGTCACTGTGCGGAGCCAGGGGTGGGCAGAGAGGCCTGGGAGGACTTGGGGCCATGGGGAGGAGCGCCCCCAGGCTGCTGGTTGCCGGCTCTCCTCCGAAAGCCTCCTCTCTGGCCCTGTTGGTTACCACAGGCTTGACCACCTGAGGGCTTCCGAAATGGCCGCTTTCGCTGTCTCCGCTGGTCTCCACGGTACATTAGGCGGACAGACCAGATGGATTTGCCTGACTCTTGCAGGCGAGAGATCAAAGACTCTGTCTCCGACCCAAACAACACGGAACCCTGGAACGTTAAGTCCCGGATTCCGGACTGCAGATCCTGATGAAAGCCCGAGACCCTCAACCAGGAATGGCGCCTGAGACAGACACCTGACGCTGCTGCTCTGGTGGCCATGTCTGCAGTATCGTACGAGGCATGCAACACGTGTGCCTACATCTGAGCCCAACTTGAGAACGTCCAGGATCTTCGTTTTCTTCTCGGAGTCTGGCAAGGCGTTAACCAGCTCTTGTCCCCGCTTCCATAATGCATTCTGGTACTGGACCATGTGTGTGAGGAAATTCAGGGAACTAACTGAACAGGTGGAAGCAGAATACACTTTCTTGCCCACCTGGTCCAAGTAGCAGGATTCTGGGTTGGGAGGCTGTGAGCTGAGATGTTTAGGTTGCTAAGATTTGTCATGAGCAGCCGTAATAACTGAAGAGTCCGCCAGAGGATGCTCTGCCAAGAATGGTTCATCCTTTGGGGCTCTATACAGCCTGTCCGATTTTTTCAGAACTGCCAGGACTGAAGCCGGACACTTCCAGGTAACTCTGGTGAGGTCCTGGAACGTGTCTACTAAAGGAGGGACCACCAAGGACTTGGGCTCTTTTTGCCTCAGGTACTTAGCCAAACGTTGGCATTCCGGATCCAGGTCCTCTGTGACCCACTCATGGGAGGCCTGGATGTGCCTCATGATGTCCATAAAGGTGGAATCATCAGGCGGCGAGAGGGGCTGGTCCTTCTCTCCCAGGGAACCCCCAATTGCCAAAAAGGAAGAGGTAGAAGACAACGAGGAAGAGGAGGAATGGGTACTGGGTGATGAGTAGCCAGACCTGTTCTTATGGCTAGCCCCACTCGAGCGTCGGTAGTTCGCCGATCGGCATCGGTCCGAAGACAGACGACGGTCATGGGACCGACGACGGAGTGGAGACCGAAGTCGGTCAGAGGACTGATGGCGGAAGCGGTCTCGTCTAGCAGAACGGGAGCGGCTCCTCATGTAAGACCTGACCCGGCTACCCGATCTGGTAAAGCACCAGCATCAGTCAATTGACCGTGTCTGGGAACGAGCCTTAGGAGGAGGAGTAGGCAGTGGCCTGACGGGGGTCAGGGACCGGTGATGGGGCCGGCTTCAGTGGGGTCCGCTTCTGGACCTGCCCCCACCAGAAGGAAAACAGATCCTTGAGCTCCTCCTTCGAAAACAAAGAGGTTGCCTTCCCTGGAAATGGAATATCCAGGGTGTCGACTTTCGAAGGAGAGCCCACTTCTGAGCCTTGAGGAGAGGAGGACTGAGAGGATGAGGACGCAGCCCCCTCACCAGCTGCGTTTGGATCCACCGCCTCGTCACCCAGCGTCAGTAAGGGGAGAGACGACGGGGTCCCGACCGGGGGCGCTGGAGTGTCCTTAGACTCCGTTGGCACGCTCTTAGTAGGCGGCGCCTGTGCCTTGGAATGCATGGCCAAAGCTTGTGCCTCCGAGGTCTTGATGGTGACCCTAAGCAGAGTCACCTTGGGCTTCGCTGGCCTCTCCCTCGAAGGTCCAGCCTTAGTCTGGTCTTTTTTGGGATGCTCACCTGAGCCCTTGGATCCATGGGCTGTCTGGGGAGAAGGCTGAGAGCGGGAGCGAGACTGGGACCTGGACTGGTGCCGGGACCGACTACAGTCCTTTTCGCAGGACCGCTTAGACTTGTCCTTTTTCTTCTGCTTCTCCCCAGAGGTGTGCAAATCCATGTTCTTTTCGAGCAGAAACGCTTTCAAGGCCTTTAGGTGGCGGATCCGGGTTTGGCTGGTGAATTTTTGACAGGCTGAACAGGCCATGGTGTCATGGTCAGGCCCTAGGCAGAAAATGCACTGCCGATGACCATCTTTAGACGGGATTTGGCGGCCACAACCGCACTTATTAACATGGGGCCCCACAGAGGAGACTGATGATGGCGAAGACACGTGTAGGCAGACTGACGAAACTAGTGGAGAAAACGCAAATAAATTCGAAAAACAAAGTTAATTTGCTGGGCTGGAAGGCCAAGATGAGCAGGAACTCTTGGCGTCGCAGGGCGCAGCAGGAAAAGAACTAGGGGTGGAGCTGGGTCCGCCCTTTTTGTACCAGAGCTGACGCCAGGGTGGAGCCGACGTCGGGGGCGGTCCCTGCTGGGTATTGCTGGCTGAGAAGTTTTCCGGAGGGTCCTAGTGCCTGCGGCATAGTCCTAATTGTAATAGCCTGCTGCAAGAGCTCCCACTTGAAGTAAGATCCAGACTTGCCTCGGCCAGAAGGGAGCGAAGAGAATCATGTGCGCCTCTTCCGCCCGAAGTTTGTTCAGAACTCTTGGGATCAAAGGAATCGGAGGGAAGGTGTAGACAAATCTGCCCTTCCAAGACAGGGGCAGTGCATCCTGCCAAAAAAAGTCTCGCCCCAGGAGCGAGCGAGCGAGCAGAAGGCGGGAAGCTCTATGTCGCTGGGCGAGGCACACAGATCTATCTGCGGCGTGGCCCATTGGGCGAACATGTTGTCTAATACCTCCTGCTTTAATTCCCACTTGTGAGCACTCGCTGAAGTTCAACTGAGAGTGTCTGTAAGAGAGTTTTGAACCCCCGGCACATGGAGCGCTGTCAAGTGAAGGTTGTGCTGCGAAGCCCAAAACCACATCCTCATCACCTCCTGGCACAGTGGGCAGAACGAGCCCCCCATTTATTGAGATATCAGACGACAAACATGTTGTCTGACTGGATCTGAAGATGACCAGGAAGTATGAGGGGATGGAAAGCCTGGACAGTGCAGAGGACTGCCCTCAACTCTAGCATGTTGATGTGCAACTGTGACTTTCTTTGGGATCAGCTCCCTTGGGTCCTGTGGGACCCAAGATAGGCCCCCAGTCTACCCCTGAAGCATCCGTGGTCAGGGTCTGGGAGGAAGACGCAAGGCTGAAGGGAATCCCCCAGGAGAGGTTCTCCGGGATTAAACACCATCTGAGATCCCTGGCCATGGGGTCAGAGATAAGAATCTCATGATATAATTCATCTGTGGACTTGTCCCACTGGACTTTGAGGGTCCACTGCGAGACCCTCATATGCAGGCAGGCCAGGGGAACTGTCAGTATGGCAGCTGCCATGAGGCCCAGGAGGCAAAGGACCTTCCAAGCTGGTACGCATTTCTGATCCAACAGAATGCATACCTGCTGCTGCAAAGTCTCGATCCTGTACGGGGGAGAAAGGCTTTGCCCAGACAGGTATCCAACACTGCCCCAATAAATTAAAGGTGTTGGCACGGGACCAGATGTGATTTGGCCCGACTGATAGTGATTCCCAAATTGTGGAAAAGCTGCAGGGTAATAAGGAGGGAGCACAGCAGATCCTCCCTGGATGAGGCTGCAATCAACCAGTCGTGCAGGTAAGGGAACACCTGGACCCCCTAGGTGCACAGGGAAGCTGCCACCACCGAAAGACATTTGGTGAACACCCAGGGAGCCGAGGAAAGGCCAAAAGGGAGGGTCTTGAACTGAAAATGTTCCTCCTGGAAGCAAAAGCAGAGGAACTTGTGATGGGACTAACACATGGGAATATGCAGGTAGGCATCCTGCATGTCCAAGGCGCATAACCACAGACCCGATCTCAGTAGAGGAAGACCACCCTGACGAGAAAGCATTCTGAACCTCTTGTACTCCACAAACTGAGGGAGCAGAGATCCAGGATGGGTCTCAGGTCACCTGTTTTCTTGAGCATTAGAAAAAAGTGGGACTAGTAGCCCGTCCCCGGATACAGAAGGGGAACGGGTTCTACTGCATCCTTCAAAAGAAGACGCTGATCTCCTCGCTCACTAGGGGGAGATGAGACGGGGACGGGGGTGTAAGATGACAGAGGAGGTCTGTGTTTTTTTTTTTTTGAATGAACTTGATAGAGTGCCCCTGGGACACCAGTTGGAGCACCCAAGTGTCTGATGTTATCCTCTCCCATTCCGGCAGATGGCAAGAGAATCTGCTGCCTGCCGGCTCCTCTGGACTGGAATCCAGAAGGAGGGGGAGAAGCAACAAGTCAAGAGGCAGTAGGGAGGACAGCAGTCACGGCTCCCGCGGCTCTATGGGCTTTGGCTGCTGATGCCCTACGCTTATTTTGTTGGCGGGCTGGTGTCTGCTTCGACTGACAATGGTTTGGCGTTGAAAAGAGCATTTCTGGCCCTGGGGAGACTTGTACATGAGCTGCACCAACCGTAGGGCTTGACCCTTGGCCTGGAGGTCAGTGAGGATGTCCTTAATGTCTCCTCCGAAAAGGACTGGCCCTCAGAAGGGCACGTCCTGTATGGCCGACAGAACTTCGGAAGCCAGACCCGAAATTTGGAGCCAGGCGTGTCTGCGCAGACCGATAGCAAAGGCCGAACTACGGCCGGCTGTAACCACAGCATCACAGGTTACTCAGAGCATATGCCGGCAGTCAGATCTAGCCGAGTGGACAAGGTCCCCAAGCTCTTGTTTTACAGTGGAGTCAGGGAGAGAGTCCAGCTTAGAAGACACCTGGCTTAAGAAGGACTTCTGAAAATCCCCCATGTGGGCAATGTAATTCAGCAGAGGATGCAAAAATATTTTTGCCATACTGATCCAGAATCTTGGAATCTTTGTCTGGAGGGGTGGAGCTGAGATGTTTGGGGTTCAAGGTCCTGTTGTGAGCAGAAACTAATGACCATCAAATCCACATTGGGTTGAAGACTGAGGAAGTCCTTACCTTCTGGTGACTGATGTAGCCAATCTGCCTTGCAAGCTAGGGTAGCCAAGGAGGAGGGCTGCATCCAGATTATAGTAACTAACTCTTGGTGAGGCTCAATCCAAGGTGGAATGAGAGTCTAAATGTGCAGCAAGTCTCTGACGCTGGATATGCTGCTCCACTGTTTTCCAATCGTAGGCCTCTTGGATTTTCTTAAGCAACTCCAAAAAGGAAGGGTCCTCGGGGGTACTTAGGAGAGTCCTTTGGAGTGGGATGTTCTGGAGTGTGAGGTTCCTCTCCAGAGTCCGTTGGCTCATAATCTCTGTCTGAGTCAGAAGACTCCTGAGAACTGGAAGTAACCACAGGAGAGAGAAGCACATTCACTGGTCTGGAAACGTCCACAGGGAAGGTGAATTCCCGGGGATGAGTGCCAGTAGATGGTCCTGGTCTGTCGACTAGGACTGGCAAAAGAGCATCTGTCAGTAGATGACTTGGGGGTTGGGGCCGGCGTCAGCTGACGTCGCTCCAATTCCGACGTCAGCTGAGATTTGGCTTCAGCCCACCAATAGACCAGAACCAACTTCAAATCCATCTGTGGAGGAGGTGGAAGAGAGTAACCCAGATACCCGTAACATGGATAGCCAAAACCGGACAGCAGGAAGCCCGGCGCTGGGTACTGTGGTGTTGGGCACTGAGATGTCGAGTATTGAGGCATCTGGTATAGTGGTGCTAGGTACTGTGGCGTCGCGTACCCCGGCATCAAAGGATGCGGCATCGGGTAGCCTGTCAGGTATCCAAATGGACACCTAGCCGGAGGGGCTGATGGATCTGGCGTTGCCCCGACGGGCGGGACAGAAGGCCCAGAAGGAGGGTCCCCTGGCACAGGCCCTGCTGGCAGAACTGGTGGGCTGTCGAGCTTCAGCAAGCCAGAAGGTGGCGGCGTGGGGACTGCTGCCAGATCCGGCGTCAGAGGTGGGGGACACCCTGATGGCGGTGACGTCTCCTGGTCCTCACCCCTGGCAGGGGATGGAGAAGTGACTCCCCTGGAGGAATCGTAGACAGAGGTACCTCCGACGGCAGCTGATCAGACGTCGGCTGCGGCGATCCTCAAATGTCGGGTGTGTCGTCAGGGCCCAATGGGGGATCGCAGGCTGTATGGCCATCGGAAGAACTGACGGGCGGCTTAGCAGCCTTGTCCGGGCAGGAGACAGTAGAGCTGGAGCCTGACTTATCAGATGCGCCCTCGTCGCTAGGCCGGGAATCAGAGGCAGCCATAGCGGGGGTGGAGGCCTCCTTTACCCTGGAGGCTCCCGTTGGGCCCAAGCACAAGCCTGATGGGGGGGGGGCAGACACATGCCTGGACACCACCAAGGCGGCCGTTGGAGAGCAGTCCCCCAGAGGGGAAGATACCTGAAGGCCCGTAACTGGAGAGCGGGCGTGGGACCGCCCCTTTATACTGACATACGCTGGTGTCAGTCAGCCGACGTCAGGAGTGGTCCCTGCCAGAGACTGCTAGCTAGAAGATTTTTCCGTGGAGTCCTGGCACCTTAGTCCTATTTGTGAATACCTACTGCAAGAGCCCTCACAAAGTAAGATCGTTTGGTTCCCTCGCGATAAAGAACAGCAATTTAAAACAGTAAAAGTGTGAAGAAAAACCAAGAAATATAGCAGTTCCTGGTAAAATAAGGGAACCGCTATTAAAATAAACTTAAAAACCGTCGAAAACTATAAAACATGGTTACGTTTTTTCTCAGATAAACAGAAAAGGAACCACGGGGAACCGCAGAAAGAAGAGGAAAATGCGGTTCCCAGGAACCGCTAAAACCCGTTAAAAAGACCAAAATACTCACAGACTTGGCACAAAAGTAAAGTTTAAGGGCCAACAAGTGGTTTTCTCAGGATGACAGAGAGCACCTATGAGGCAGTGCTTCTCAGTCAGTCAGAGAAAAAATTCTGGTGCCCTCTGGGCAGGCTCCTCTCAGCACACCCTCTAACTCTTTCTTGATTGGCTAATTCATTATCATAGTCTTCACCTCCGAGGCAGTTCAACCTAGTCAGCTTACTACACATTGTTACTGATGCTAAAGGACTCTTGGGGTGAGAAATGAAGATTACTCACCAATAACCATAGTTCTAGCAGTGGTATACAGTGCACATCTACACTTAGGCAGTCTTCCTTTCCCTTTAATTTCAGTTGAAACGTCTTCAAGCTAAGCTCATCCCACCCACTGGGGTGATATCCTCCTCAGCTCTGCCCTGTGATGTCAGATCTTTCATGCAGGAAGCAGGGATCCATGTGCCACTTACCAGGGGAGATCGGGTGGGTTGTGTGGATGTGCACCATATACCACTCCTAGAACTACAGGTAAGGAACCCTCATTTCTAGCTGCGTGGATATGGTGCGCTATCCACACTTAGGCAGACACCAAGCAGTTCTCCGGGAGGAGGGGTCGAGGTGCACACCCCTATTTAGGAAACAGGGACAGGAGAACTGAGGCCCCAAAACCAGCGTCCCAGTGTAACTCATGTTCAATGTGGTAGTGGGAAAGGAAGGTGTGTGCTGAATTCCAGGTAGAAGCCCTGTAGATCTCCAGGACAGTGACATCCCTGGAAGCAACCACCAAGGTAGCGGTATGTCTGATAGAACGAGCCCTAAGCCCTATGGTGGCTTCCTTACCAGCCAACCTATAGCAGAGGTCAATGCAGGATACAATCCACATGCCAATCGTCCGCTTAGCTGCCAGTCTGCCAGATGCATCTTCTGCGTAGGTAGTAAAGAGCTGGCGAATCTCTCCCTGAACTCCAGCCGTGTGCTCTCTATAATAAGCAAGTGCTCGCCTCAAGTCCAACGTATGGAGCCTGTGTTTGGCCTCTAAAGCTGGACTGGTGAAGCACACTGGGAGACTGGGTGCCTGGTTAAGGTGAAACTCCAAAACAACCTTCAGGGGGAACTTCGGGTTTGGGCGGAGGACAACCTTGTCCCTGTGGAACACCAAAAACAGAGACTCTGCTAAGAGTGCCTAGGGCGCACTGATCTTCTGGCAGAGGTGATGGCCACCAAGAAGGCAGTCTTCCATGACAGATGAGCGATGTCACACCCATGCATTGGTCTGAATGGCTTGCCCATGGGCAGAGCATCAAGTCCCATAGTGGTGGTGGTTCACGCACTGGTGGGGACAGCTGGTCCAAGCCTTTAAAGAAGTGCCTAACCACTGTTTCCTGGGCCACTGTCAGTACACCATCCCACGCCCAGTATGCAGAGATGGCTGACAGGTGCAACTTGAGGGTAACTGATCTCAGGCCCAACTGGGAGAGGGACCACAAGTAATCCAGAATGCTAGCCAGGGGCAGGACAGGGGGTCTACCTCTCTGCCTGCCACATAATGGAAAAGTGCTTCCATTTAAAGGCTTAGCACTGGATGGTTGACTCCTTCCAGGAGGCCTCCACAACCTGGAGAACATCCCTGGAGAGACACAAAGCCTGGAACTCTAGCTATTCAGGAACCGGGCTGTCAGGTGCAGGGATTAAAGGTCCAGCTGTAAGACCTTCCCCTGTGACAGGAGAGCAGATGTGGGTGTAGAGGCAAGTGCCAGAGAGGCCTGCTGCTGCTGAGGCTGAGGAGATCTGGGTACCAGAACTGGCATAGCCAGTCTAGGGCTACGAGGACCATCTGTGCCTTGTCCCTCCGCATCCTGACCAGCACCCTCTAGATCAGGGCAAGGGGAGAAAAAGTGTAAAAAAAAAAAAAGGCCTGGGGACCAGGGCTTCATGAAGGCATCCACCATCAGAGTCCTGCACTGAGGGGGGGCAGGCACAGAACAGTGTCAGCTTTGCATTCTCCGAGGAGTCGAAACAGGTTGACTAAGGGCATGCCCCACTGGGAGAACAGGTGGTCCACCACCTCCTGATGAAGGGAACACTCGTGAGACACCTCACCAACTCTACTGAGGGCATCTGTCAGCTAGTTGAAGGCTCCGGCCACATGAATTGCCAGGGGATTGGCATCCTAGCTGCACACGTGGGTCCAGGTGTGGAGGGCTTCCTGACATAGGCGGAGGGAATGTGTTCTGCCCTGCCTTTTGAGATAGTATATGGTTGTGGTATTGCCTGTTTGGACCTGAATGACCTGACCCCGAACCAATGGAGCAAATGCCATGACAGCCAGATGCACTGCACAGAGCTCCAGCAGGTTGATGTGGCATCAGGATTCCTTGGGGGTCCACGCACTCGTAACCTAGCCTGGCTGGACTACATATGCAATCTGTCCCCCACAGCTCTCCAGAGATACCGCTACCTCTGTAACTCTTGCACTAGGGCCATTAGGCTTGCTAAGGCAGAATATTTCACAAATATTTTTGAAACAAACATAAATCATCCTTCAGAGTTCTGGAAGGTAGTCCATACTCTCTTTTCCCCACCTTCTCAGCCTCCTATACCTGTCCTCAAAGTAAATGACTCATCTGATCCCCTCTCAGTGTCTTCCACATTCAACTCCTACAGCACCAACGGTGCCCCCTCCCTTCTCTCTTCCCTGCCCCCACCTTGCACCTCTCATCTCCCCTCTGGCCTACACCACGGCCATCCTATCCTATCCTATCCTATCCCCTCTTTCTCTCCTGTGAGCGCCTCTGCTATTCATGATGCCCTCCTAGTCCTACATCCTTCTAAGGGCAAGTGTCTGGATGGCCTGGACAGCAAACTCTTCTAACTGCCCCAGTTATCTCTTTTCCTTTGGCTGACCTTCTAAACTTATCCTTCTCCAGTGTCTCAGTTACATCTGTCTGGAAAATTGCTACTGTTATTCCTTTCCATTAAGGAAGCGACCACTCTGCTACAGGGAACTACTGCCCCATCCCACTCCTCCACATCCTCTCCAAGCTACAGGAATGTAATGTTCTAGCTCAGCTCTCCACTTTCCTGGACACCTCTTCCTTTTTCACTCCTTACTAGTCTGGCTTCAGGAAAACCCACTCCACTACCACCTCCCTTCTCAGGCTCAGTGATGCCATCCACTAGGTATGGATCAGGGCCTCATCACTTCCGCCATTTTTGTCGACCTAGCTAAGGCGTTTGACACAGTCTCTCAACCCCTCCTCCTCGCTAAGCTCCTGACCGCAGGCCTCACAGCAGCAGCCATCAGCTGGTTTAGCTCCTAACTTGAGGGCAGGTCCCAGTCAGTCAAAACTGGAGAAACCCTCTCTTGACCCTTACCCATAATCACTGGCATTCCGCAAGGCTCTGTACTCAAATCGCTGTTATTCTCCATCTTTCTTAATTATCTCCCCTCAGCCTGTTCATCAGCATCCATTCACTGGTATGCGGATGACACGGTTCTGTATACCTTCACCCATTCCACTTCTGCTGTAGTACACAGACTTCAGCTCAATTCCAACCAGGTTCAGCTCTAGCTACGATCAAAGTAGCTCTTTTTAAATGCCATAAAGACTGTATCTATGTCCTCTGGCATGAGTTGCACACTTTCCAGGCTTCCCTCCCTTCCTCTCCTCCTTCCACACCCTTGACAGATCCCCTCAGGCGGATGTCATCTCCTTCAGATATTCAGGGGTTTGGCTTGACCCACAACTCAATTTCTCTGGCCATGTGGATGCTATTGTCAAAAAACTGCACCCTAAGCTCAGTGCCTTATTCAGGAACTGAGACTGCATCCCACTGCCAGCCCGCAGCACGACTGTACAGAGAATGATCTTCCTGATCTTTGATTACGGTGATGTGGTCTATAATGCCACTCCTACTACAATTCTTGCCAGACTGGACACTCCCTACCACTCTTTCTGCGGTTTTGCTCTGGACTGCCCCCTCTGCACTCACCACTGTTCTTTGTATCAATCCCTCTCATTTTCATTGCTTGAGGACAGGCACCGCAACCACTGCATCAATACTGTCAGCAAATTCTGGTTAGGTGTCCTCCCCTCCTACCTCTGCACCTCACTCTCCCTTTCCCCACCCACCTCCCACTCCCTCAGGAGCTCTACCGCTCACTCCCTGACAGTTCCTCTTGTTGCAATGACAACTGGCCAAGCAGCTTTCAGACATCATTTCCCTAGGCTCTGGAATTCCCTCCCTCACACTATCCGAAATGCCCCATAGGCTCGAGCACTCTCGTATCTCCTCCATCGCCTCACTCCCTCCTCCTGTAACTGTTCCTAACTATCTTCCCCCCTCCAGCACAATAGCCACCCACCCACCTGCTCCCCCTTCCCTTTGTACACAGACTTTCATGCGATTATCAGTACTTCTGGCACTTAGCTCTTATAAACTTTGACCTCGTCACAGCTCAGAACTCTACAGTGTAATTTCCATAATGCACTCTGGATGTAATGTTAACAAAATTCCTGAAGTTATGTTTTGCTATGTATTCTTATACTGTCTGTATGTTCCTGAACTGTACTATCCACCTCCCCCTTCTCCCCAGGACACATCTGGAAACAAGCTTCTAGCACAGTATGCCTTTTCTGGTGAAACTTAAACTGGTTGAGATCATGCAAATCCAGTATTGGGCACCTACCCCCCCCCCCGTCCACCTGGGGACCAGGAAATATCTGGACACAAAGCCCTGACTGGCTGTGGTGTCCAAGACATGGGCTACAGTGCCTTTCTCCAGCACCTGAGCAATGTTCTCTCTCACAGTGGTCAGCCTGTCCTGAGACACCATGGGCTGCCATGATAGACGGGCCAGGAAGGTAGGGAGAGCCTCGAAATTGAGAGGCAAACCTCAACCCACCACATCTAACACCCATTTGTCCTTAGTGACAGTGGACCAGGCATGCCAGAAATAGGGAAACCAACCCCCCCCCCAACTAGGAGCTGAGTCAGGGACGTGACGGCTGGGAGGCAGATGCCTCCCAACCCATCACTAAGTAGCCCTGGAGGAGGCCTTGGCACTGACCGCTGCTGGAGAAGCAGCACTGCCCCGACCTCTGGGTTTCTTGGAGCCCTAGCTGACTGACTTGGATTTCGGCCGCCAGACCTGGGACTGCCCCGACTGCGGTTGCAGTGGTTTAGGCTGCTGGGACGGAAAGGGTAGAAATGAAAAAAGCTGCTTCTTCGGCTTCTGTCCCTTGAGGTCCTTCTGCGAGGATGTGACCAAATCCAGGGTGGCGCAGGACTTTTTAATTCTAATGAGGTGTCCCTCCTCCCCTGGCCTGAAAAGGTCAGTGTTCAAGAAGGGGACATCCACGAGTTTGTGCTGGGTATTTGCCGTAAAGGTGGAGATTCTAAGCCAGGCTGTACAGCGCATAGTGACTGCCACTGTCACGGACCGGGTGCAAGACTCACCTATGTTGACAGGCTGTCTGAAGCTAGTGCTTGGCAATGGTGTGACCCTGGTCTCGGACCACTCTGACTGCTGACTAAGTTCGCAGAAAGGAGGGGGAGGACATGGTCCAGGACCCTATAAGGTTGCGGCCTAAGTTAGCCATCATAACAGCAGAGCTTGCCTGCCAGACACCCAGGGAGGATGCAGTGCATTAACTTTCACTGCTGCATGATCCAGCTTTTTAGATTCCTTCTTGGGGAGCTTGTCAACATCCCCAACATTACCCATTTTACGAAAGATGGAGTCCATCATTAATCCCTCAATGGAAGGGTCATCACAGAAACAAGGGAGACACCCAGTCGGGATCGCATGCTTGCAGACCATACAGGCAGAAGGTGCCAGACAAGAAGCTGGATGCTGCCACAGCTTCAATGAGGAACCCAGGATATCCTCCATGACTGGAAATGTAACCCCCTGAGAAAAGTCCTGATCGAGGATTTCTGTCAAGGAGTATTTTGCCCCTTTCTGGACCGGCTCCAGAGTAATCTCCACTGACTCAAAGATGAGACTGAGCAAAGTCTCATAAGGAGACAGGACCATGATTGGAAGCAAGCTCCTCGGTTGCCTCTCGATCAAAGTCTGGGGTCTTCGGAGTGCATGGGGGACCATCAGTGCCCGATGACTCTTCAAACGCTGCCCTCGGCCCTTTGTCCCCATCATTCTACAAGACCCCACATGGAAAACCCTGTACTCATCAACGTGGGTGATCTGGGCAGACAGACAGTTGGAAAGGCCAGTAGCAAGGCGAGCAGACTTGGACAGCACCTTGTCCAAGGGCTGCTAGGGTGGAGGTTCCACCAGGATCGGTGGACAGGTTCACGTAGGATTGACTGGGCAAGGCAGAACCAGGATGGCTCTCACCAGAGTAGACCAGGGGAGCGCTGGGGGGCGTGCAGAAGAGGCCAACCCTGCTCGAGAACCCATTGTTGCCACATCAACTTGCAGCAGAGCTTCTCACTGTCTGAGGACAAAGAGAAAGAGGAGCGTCGACGCACTTCCTGGACAAGGGTTGAGAACGGGAACACCCAGATTCCTAAAGACTGCGATCTGGATCGAGACTGGGTCCTCAACCTAAACCTCAACCAGTGGCGAGCATGTCAACGGTGAGGAGACACAGGAGGAGGAGGGAGGGCTATGTACTCAACACGGACCAGGTCCTGCCGCGAAACTCCCGAAGGGTGAACCTCCTGGGAGGAGACAGTCTGGACAGCCGACTTCTCCTGCCCCTCCAGATAAAGGGCTGAGAGGACCTGGGTCCTGGATAGCATATAGTCCTTGATGTCATCCGCCAACAGGTAGACTGAATCGAGAAAAATCTCAACTGGCTGGTTATCTCGTGTCTTGGCCAACAAGCTCAATGGTGTCCCCATGGAGCCAGCGGCTTACCCTTTGATCCTAGGAGGATCAGCAGAAGCTGAGAGCTCAACAGCCATCAAGTGATCAAAAGAGTCACGGTCGCGGGAAGAATGTGCCTGTTCACTGTCCCATGACCTATGGAGGGTCTGTTTAGATTTGTTGGATTTATTCTCTTCGGAAGGGCCCTCCCTGAGGGTCTGCAGAGACTGGCACATGTCCCTGAAGGAATCCGAAAATGAAGCCCTGACACTGGCACCCACTGTGAGCTGAAGATGAGACCACTGTGGCCTGAGCCACCGACTCTTCAATGGATCAGAGGATCCTGTTCATCTGGGTGGCCTAGGAGGAGGCAAGCGTACTGATCTTTGAGTAAGGAAGGAAGCAAAGACTTACACAGTCCACAAGCCTACAGGTCATGCTCTGCCCCAAGGCAGTAAATGCACAAGGCGTGCGGGTTGGTACGCAACATGTTTTGGATGCCCCCTCTCGCACTGTTTGAAACGGGTCCAGTTCTGGGTTCATCGCACTCAATGTTAGTAGAAAAAAATACTGAATAGCACATGGGATTCGCCTAAAGACAAGGGGAAACACTGACCTACAACACATGTAGTGAGCTGCTAAGGAGGAGACCTGACTCTTCCAGTGGAAAGGAAGATCTGATGTCACGGGGTGGAACCAAGGAGGATATCACACAGGTGGGTGGGAGGAGCTTAGCTTCAAGACATTCTAGCTGGAATTAAAAGGAAAGGAAGACTGCCTAAGTGTGGACAGTACACCATATCCACACCCCTAGAAATGTAGCTTCACAGCACCCAGTTAAGGTCGACTAGGGAAAACATCTCACCAAATCTTTGCAAAATGTTCCACTTGTTATCACTCTGCTGGGAGAACTCTCTTTTAACGTAAGCATTCTGGATGGACTGTCTTCCCAACAGGACTGAATTTCTCATCCCTCACTAGGTGTACATTTGGAGACTGACCACGCTCAGTTGAAGATAGAAACATACAAGTTGACGGCAGATAAGAATCGCAAGGCCCATTTCTTTTTCTACCTTATGAATGTGCCATCGGCCTTTACTCTGTCAATGGACAATCTATTCATACTCGTCTGTATTGCTCCCTTATGCCTATCTCATGCCTGTTTGAAGCCCTGCACTGTATTCACATCCACCACTGCCTGAGGTAGGCCGTTCCACGCATCCATCACCCTTTCTGTTGAAAAGAACTTCCTCACATTACCCCCTAATTGGCCTCCCTCTAATCTCATGCTGTGTCCTCTTGTCCTGCTATTTTTCTTATATTGAAACAAGTTAGACTACATAGAAACATAGAAGTTGACGGCAGATAAGGACCGCAAGGCCCATCCAGTCTGCCCATTTCTTTTTCTACCTTATAAATGTGCCATCGGCCTTTGCTCTGTCAGTGACCTATCTATTCATAGTCATTTGTATTGCTCCCTTATGCCTATCCCATGCCTGTTTGAAGCCCTGCACTGTATTCATAGCCACCACTTCTTGTGGTAAGCCATTCCATGCATCTACCACCCTTTCTGTGAAAAGAATTTCCTCACATTCCCCTTAATCGGCCTCCTCTAATCTCATGCTGTGTCCTCTTGTCCTGCTATTTTCTTATATTTAAACATATTGACTCTTCACCTTGTTTATGCCCTTAAGGTGTTTAAATGTCTCGATCATATCACCTCTCTCCTCCTTTGCTCAAGGGTATACATATTGAGCTCCATTAATCTGTCCTCATATGTCTTTGATGCAGTCCCTGCACCATTTTGTTTGCCTTCTCTGGACTGCCTCAATTTGGTTAATGTCCTTGTGAAGGTGTGGCCTCCAATACTGCACGCAGTACTCCAGATGGGGCCTAACCAATGTCTTGTACAGAGGATTATTACCTCCCTCTTACGACTTGTGATACCTACTAATACACCTAACACCCCCTAGCCTTACCTACTGCTTTAGAGGTCTGCTTGGATGATTTTAGGTCGTCAGTGATGATGATGCCCAAGTCTCTTTCTTCCTTTGTGACTGCTAGCAACTCCTCCCAGCCTATAAGTGGCTTCAGGGTTTCTCTTCCCTATGTGCATGATTTTGCACTTCTTTGCATTAAATCCAGTTGCCCTCTTCTGACCATTCTGCTAGTTTATCCAGATCTCTTCTCATTCTGCCCACCCCATCTGGATCATCTACTCTGTTGCAGATCTTGGTGTCATCTGCAAACAGACAAAGCCTTACCCTCTAGTCCATCTACGGGTCACTAATGAAGATGTTGAATAGGACTGGCCCCAGGACTGATCCCTAGTACCCACTTGTGACTTGCATCTCTTCTGACTGTATACCATTACCACCACTCTCTGTTTTCTGCCAGTCAACCAGTTTGCCACCCAGTTGACCAACTTCTGACCACCCGAGCCTACCTAGCTTATTTATCAATCTTCTATGTGGAACAGTGTCAAAAGCTTTGCTGAAGTCAAGGTAGCGACATCAACTGCTCCCCCTTGGTCCACCACTCTGGTTACCCAGTCAAAGAAATCTATGAGATTAGTTTGACAGGACCTTCCTTTGTAAACCCATGCTGTCTTGGATCCTGTGCCCTATGGATTCCAGGTGTTGCACTATCCTTTCCTTAAGTGCCTCCATAATCTTGCCCACTACTGAGGTAAGACTGACGGTCTGTAGTTCCCGCCTCCTCCTGCTACCACTCTTGTGGGTGGGATCACATGAGCCCTTCTCCAGTCTTCTGGGACCTCTCCTGTGCTCAGAGACTCACTAAACAATTCTGCTAATGGCTCTGCTAGTTCCTCCTTTAGCTCCTTAAGTACCCTGGGATGTATGCCATCAGGTCCCATTGCCTTATCCACCTGAGCTAGCTAGCTCTTGTAGGACCCTTTCTTTTGTGAGAGGTAGTGCTCACCTCCTCCCCTGTGTCCATGATGCTGAGCTGTGGGCCTGCCCTACCTTCTCTTCAGTAAATACTGAGCAAAAGTATCTATTTAGGATAGATGCCTTTACAGGGTCCTCCTCCTCACATGCTCCTTTTCTCCATTAAGCTAGCAATACCCCTCTGGACTTTCTCCTTTCACTAATGTATCTATAGAAAGTCTTGTGTCACCTTCTTTTACTGTTAGTGCTAGTGTTTCCTCAGTTTGGGACTTTGCCTGCCTTACTGCCTTACCTGCTTCCCTTAGGGCAGTTTGGTATGCCTCCTATCTTCATCCCGCTGTGTTCCCTTATATTTTCTGAAGGCCAGCCTTTTGGCTCTGACCTTTTCTGCTACTGTATTTGAGAACCAAAGTGGTTTCCTTCTTCTTTGCACTTCCTTTTCTGTCTAACACAATGGGATGTTGCTTCAAGTATTGTATCCTTAATGCTTGCCCACTTTGCCTGTACCTCCTCACCTGTGTTCCTTTTGCCAGGGCTAGCTTAACTCTGTTGGCCATCTTATCAAAGTCAGCTCCTCTGAAGTCCCATATTTTTGCTTTGGAATGGGATGATTTAGATGTAGTAGCCAAATTGAACCATACCATGTGATGGTCACTGCCCCAGGTGACCTTCTACCTGGAGATCTGTGATCCCTTCTTTGTTAGTCAGTACTAGATCTGGATAGCCCTGTCTCTTGTGGGTTGCTGTACCAGTTGTTTGAGGCCCTCCCCTGCAGGAATCCACTATGAGTCTAGTTCTGGCAGATGTTCCTGCTGGTATTGACCAATCTGTATCTGGCATGTTGAAGTCTCCATTATCAGAACCTCCCTTTAGCTGTCATGTTTTGTATATCTTCTAACAGTAATGTGTCTATGTCCTCCCTCTGGTCTGGGGCCTGTAGACAACCCCAGTTCTTATGGCTGTCCCATTTCCTGTTTCCAGGGTGACCCACAGTTCTTCTGGCTCCTATGTGTATTCTGAATTTCTGTAGCTTTGATATTTTCATTAACATACAGGGCCACCCCTCCCCCCCTTTTTGCACCTCGGTCTCTTCTGAACAATACATAGCCAGGTACTGAAGTCTCCCAAGTGTGGTTACTGGTAAACCACGTCTCACTAATTGCTACTATGTCCAGTTTAGCCTCTGACATAATTGCCTGCAGGTCTGGGATCTTATTTCCCAGGCTGTGAGCATTTGTGTACATGACTTTTGGTTGACTATTTCACCTTGTTAATGCCTTTAAGGTGTTTGAATGTTTTGATCATATCACCTCTCTCCCTCCTTTGCTCTAGGGTATACAGTACATGTTGAGCTCCACTAATCTGTCCTCATATGTTTTCTGATGCAGTCCCTGCACCATTTTGGTTGCCCTTCTCTGGACTGCCTCAATTTGGTTAATGTCCTTGTGAAGGTGTGGCCTCAAGTACTGCACGCAGTATCCCAGATACCAGTGTCTTGTAAAGAGGGATTATTACCTCCCTCTTCCGACTTGTGATACCCCTACTAATACAACCCAACATCTCCCTAGCCTTACCTACTGCTTTAGTGGTCTGCTTGAATGATTTCAGGTCATTGGTGATGATGATGCCCCAGTCTCTTTCTTCCCTTGTGATTGCTCAAGTGTAGATAGGGCACGTAGATTAGGAGCTTTTATTACTTCCCACTTTGGCATATGGCTCGCACATTTTGTCCAACCTTTCCACAGTTCTCAGTTCCAAATATGAAAGTGCCTTCAATAACATGGTTTTAAATAGCTGGTATAACATAGCAAAACACTACGCAAAACAGGGGGTAATGCTAACCATAACCAAAACGACGTAGCAGTAGAGTGGTAACCATTTTTTTCAGAGTCTATGGCACAGTAGACAAAATTAATTCTGGGCCAAGTGCTATGCATTTTTACCGATGATTAGCACTTTCACGTGTAAAACTGCCAATTAATTTTTTCGGCTTATTTAATACATTGAATAACTTCTGCCAATTTGCCCTGGATGCCCAACTTACAACTCACTGCTGAAATCTGTACAGTGGCTTATGTTTCCTCTCAACTAAATTTACTAACTTTGCTCTAATCATAATGTCCTGACCCCACAACAACTTCTGGATCTGCACAATATATTTGTATAGGCATGAGGACCATCTACCCTTAGAAGCTGTTTCTGGTGAAAATACCATGAAAAAGGTGTCATACTAAAACAGGGGAGCCTTCCTTTTCTAATTTTGCACTGAAACTAGTACACAGATTGCCTCCTGCCTTAAACCTGGGCAACAGTTAAGACTGTCTGTAGTAAGATTTGGACAAATACAACTGTAAATGCACCGAGAAACTGCCAATGCCTTTGCTTGACCTGAAGCATGTATTTTATGTACTATGCTTGTCTGTATTGCCAATATTTTGTACACCCCCTTTTTCCTCCACATCGCCTGGAGTAAAGATGCAATTCACCTCCTGGTTACAAGGGTCCCCTGCACAGTAAGCCGGTTGGCCAGACCAGAGTTTCTACTTCCCTCAAAATTTATTTTTCAACAATCTAGCCCCCTACCCCTTCAAAAGATCTATAATCTGCGCCCCCCCCCATCACAAAGAAATGCTGTTACCTTCTCTGCCATGCTTTTTAGTCTGGCCTTGACGTCACTCACACTGGGAGGGGTTCTGGGGGTGGAAGGTCTCTTTGATTTCTCTTGCTGATCCTTTTGTGCTTCTGGTGTCTGCAATACAAATACAGAATATATATTTTTCATGGTGATTTGCATATATTACCCATGATGCCTTGAATTAGGGGTATATCTATATTTTATCTTTGTAACATTTGGCTTTACTGGCAATGCACTTTGTATGAAACCCTTGCATCAGTTCTTTTGCATTGAAGTGATATACACATATATATTCGGGTATGTGTTTGTAGTGCTTCCCCTGCCCACTAGGCTTACATTATGCCTGGAAGCTAATCTTTAAACATGACTTAGATGATCTGACCTTTAGGAAAATGGTCCCGGGTTCTTGGATGTAAATGTTCTTGGGTTTAAATGTCGTGTCACCCCACTGGGTATGGGACATGGTATGGCTGAATTGCCATGGGTGTTTGGGGGCTAAGAGTAATTCCAAACACCAAAGTACTGCTGAACGGTTATGTCCTCCCAGTGCTGTACTGCAATACCAGAAATCATGAAACATTTGTTCATGGACTGCCCATTAGCACAAGCCTTTCTGACTTAATATGGAAATAGAATTCTTACCTTTAGAAGATTCTGCTACAGAGCACATTACAGTGGGAATATGTTCAGCAGGATGGACTATGATGACAGCACTGTAAGACTAATATATACCGGTATATGTATGTGTGTGTGTATATATGTATATATATATATATATATACACATATATATAAAAATTCTCTGTGGTAAGGTAGATGCGGTCTGATTTTTCAGCAACAGGACCCAGGTCCAATAACCTTGATAAAGTAGAGTTATGTAAGAACTTACTGTAACAGTAGATCTTTGAGAGAGGCACTTGCAGTAGGTAATAACCATTAGGACTAGAGCCGTAATGCACTAGGACCACTCAGAAATTTTAGCTAGAAGTGTCGGGTGGCGGATCGCCCACCCGATGTCACATAATGGATGTCAGCGTGACACTATATAGTGGGCGGCCTCCACACATGCCCTCCAGTTCTCCCGCCGGAGACCTAAGAAAGTGCGACAGGAGAAAGGAGTGGGCTTCTGGAGCCAAAAGAAAGGCTAGAAAGAAGTAGCTGCAAAAGCAGGAGGAAGGTGGGAGGGGAAAAAGGTACCTACTGCAAAAGCCTCTCTCGAAGATCTACTGTTACGTTAAGTTCTTGCGTAACTGTACTATCTTACTTCAAGAGGGCTCTTGCAGTAGGTAATAACCATTAGGACTGAGACCCAAGCAGTGACATTCAGACAAAGGCTGAAGCACGGGAATCAGGAAAGGTCTGCAGTAGGTACAGAATTAGGACAAGAGGCTCTGAAGGATGGCTAGTCCAAAGCCTGCCCTGCGCTGCACTTAGAGGCAATGTCAAGACTGTAGTATTTGGTAAAGGTATGAACAGAGCTCCAAGTGGCTGCCGCACAAATGTCCGTGGCAGAAACATTCCTGAAACAAGCAGTATATACAGCCATGCCTCAGGATGAATGCCCCTTGACTTTCCCCGGAAGGGGCTTGTTATACTTCTGATGATACAACAAAATGCAGTTTGCCAACCATTTGGATAAGCATTGTTTGGAAACAGCCGAGCCCTCTCTTTTGGGTGCAAAGGAAACGAAAAGCTGATCCATTTTACGGACTGACTTCATCCGGTTCGTGTGATAATGTAAGGTTCTATGCACATTGAGTGTGTGCACAATGGCCTTCCCTTGACTGGAATGCTCAGGTAATACACTGGCAGGTGTATGGTCTGATTCAAAGTAAACTCAGAAACCACCTTTGGTAAAAACTTAGGATTTGTACGAGAGCCACCCGTTCTCTGTATAAAATCAAATAAGGCTCCTTACAGAGCAGGGTCTGAAGCTCGGAAATCCTTTGAGCAGAAGTAATGGCAACTAAAATGAGTGCTTTCCAGGAAAGGTAGCGCAGGTCGCAACTCACGGCCGGTTCAAAGGGAGACAAAGTGAGTTTCTCCAGGATGAAGTTCAAATCCCACGGAGGAACAGGTTTCCTGACTAGGGGTTTCAGATGGAGAATTTCTTTCAGAAAGGTTTTGGAAACCTCCAACTGAGCCAAAGGTTTGCCATCCACCAGAGTGTGGTAGGCAGAAATGGCAGACAAGTGGACCTTCAGCGAAGAATAGCTAAGGCCACGGTCAGAGAGATGCAGTAGGTACTCCATAACCTGTGGGACAGGGCACCAGAAAGGGTCCCAAACCCTTGCTGGATGCCCAAATGGAGAACCACTTCCATTTCATAGCATATGTGATTCACGTGGATGGCTTTCAGGCCTCCATACAGACCTGGGCCACTCTAGAAGAGATCCCAAAGCGTGCAACTGCTACATCAGTAGGTGCCATGCGTGAAGGTGAAGGGACTTGAGGCCTGGATGGAACAGCTTGCCCTGGTCCTTGTCATCCAGGCACAGGTCAGGAAGCATAGGAAAACCAGTCTTTGCAGGGAGTTCATTAAGGAGAAATAGTGTTTTTTCACAGAATGTTCTTGTCAGTTTCCAATGTTCTTGCAGGTGCAGCAAAAAGAACAGAGTGACCCAGAACTAACCTCATGTTTACATCTCTGCAAAAGGCTTAAAAACTGCATTTCAGGTTAACCCCTTTAGTTCCAAAAAGCTCTGCAATCATTTCAACAGTATAACTACATACATTTTCAAAGAAAGGGATCCCCCTATCAGCAACATTTCCACATAAAGATTCACATATATTTTTATAACTGCAGATATGCAAGGGGGGAGAAAAGACAGAAATAGCAAGGGAAGGCAGAGAGATAGCGAGAGGTGGAGAATCGCGAAACCGTCTGAGTGATCAGTTCCTAGGTTTCAAGAATATTTGGTTGTGCACCCAGACAGAGAAGAGACAGAAAAGGAGAGGATCAAACAGATCCTTGCATTTAAACTCTTTGTGCATACCAAATGGGGCTGGGCCTTATTCAACCCTACACATACCCCCTTACCTGTTTTACAAAAACAGGTTTCCAAAACGTTCTATGAAATTCCCATATAACATAAGCTTATAACCTTTACAGTTTAGTTCATATGCAGCATAGCAAACAGAGAAATTTAAACTCACAATTTTTGTTTTTAAACCTTTGGAATTCTTAATTCCTGATCCATATCTTGAAAAAAAATCAGCACTAACATTCTCTTTCCCAGATTTGTGCAATCACTTTGAATATAAATGACTGTAGTACCGAGTACCACTGTGTGATTCTAGAATTGTTATCCTTCATTTAGTTGAGCCAACAGAGAAGATTGTGATGTGTTACAAGTACAAAGTCAGCTCCTAGAAAACTTAAGGGACTCCGTGGCTCACGTTGCTGCAAGGCATTCCTTTTCAATGGTGGAGTATCTTTTCTCTCTGTCGTGCAATTTTCTACTTATGTATAGAATAGTATGTTTGACAGAGCAAAGGCCAATGTCACATTCTTAAGGTAGAAAAAGAAATGGGCAGACTGGATGGGCCTTGCGGTTCTTATCTGTCGCCAACTTCTATGTTTCTATGTTCTTTCCCATCTATATGCTGACCCAAAACTGCACCTAGGCCTACCTCTGATGCATCAGTCTGTAACAGAAGTTGTTTCTCAAAGTCTGGGCTTCTTAAAATGGGCTGAACATAATGCAGCCTTAATGGCTCGAAAAGCCTCGCCACACACTCGGGTCGATTTCACATTATTTGGGAACCGTTTCTTTGTGAGTTCAGTGAAGGGAGTAGCTAACTTGGCAAAGCTGGGAACAAATCTCCGATAATAACCAGCCAGCCCTAAAAATGACCTGACATGTTTCTTGGTTTTGAGGACAGGGCTGTTAGCTACAGCTTCTATCTTTGAAACCTCTGGCTTGATTTCTCCATTTCCAAAAACACAGCCTAAATATCTGGTTTCCTGCATGCCCAATGCACACTTGGTAGGGTTAATTATCAGACCTGCCTTTTTGATCAGTTGGATAACAGCTTGTGGGTGTTCAAGGTGACTTTTCCAGTCTGGACTATAAACCACGACATCATCCAAATAAGCAGCACAATAACCAGTGTGATGGGATAAAATGACATCCATGTACTGCTGGAATGTAGCAGGTGCACTATGTAAACCAAACGGCATGGTGGTGAACTGATAGAATCCTATAGGAGTGGCAAATGCAGTTTTGTCTCTGGATTCTTTAGCTGGGGGATTTGCCAGTAACCCTTGGTGAAGAACAAGGGTACTGATATACTCGGCACTTCCCAATCTGTCTACCTGATTATCTATTCTGGGCATAGGATAACTGTCAAATTCTGATACTTGATTAAATTTCCTAAAATCAAGACAGATTCTTACACCCCCTCCTTTTTTGTTTACAGTCACCATTGGTGAAGACTAAGCATTTCTCGTCTCTTCTATGGTACCCAATTCTTTCATTTTTTTGCATTTCCTTAACCAAGTCAGCTCTTAACTTCTCTAGTAATCTATATATCTTTTGTCTAATAGGGTGAGCATTCCTTGTCACTTACGTGCTCGACCCCTTTTTGCTTGGCTGCGTACTGTGGTAAAAATACTGTTACAGTGCCTTCAGAAAGTATTCACCCCCCCTTGGATTTTGTCACATTTTGTGATGTTGCAAACTCAAATTAAAATACATTTATATGGGATTTTTTTTTGTCACGTATCTACACAAATTACTGTACAATGTCAAAGTGGAATGAAACTTCTGGAATTTTTTGTACATGTAATTTAAAATAAAAACCTGACATGTCTTGATTTGATAAGTATTCACCCCCTTTCCTATGACACTCCAAATTGAGCTCAGGTGCATCCAATTTCCTTGTGAGATCACTCTAAAACTTGAATGGAGTCCACCTGTGGTCAGTTCAAATGGTTGACATGATTTCAGAGGAAATACACCTGTCTATATAAGGTCCCACTGCTGACAGTGCATGTCAGAGCAGAAACTCTACCATGAAGACCAAGGAGCTGTCCATAGAACTCCGTGATAGAATTGTGAGGAGGCATAGATCTGGGGAGGGGTATAAAAACATTTCTAGGGTGTTGAAAGTTCCCAGGAGCACAGTCAAGTCCATCATTAGGAAATGGAAAGATTACGGAACCACCCAGACTCTTCCTAGAGCAGGCCATCCTCCCAAAATGAGCAACCGGGCAAGAAGGACCTTGGTCAGGGAAGTGACCAAGAACCCAATGACCACCCTGACAGAACTACAGAGTTCCATGGCTGAGATGGGAGAACCTGTCCAGAGGACAACAATCTCTGCAGCACTTCACAGATGTAGCCTCTATGGGAGAGGCTGAGCAGGCTACTCTTGAGAAAAGACCACATAATAGCATGCCTGGGTTTGCAAGAAGGCATGTGGCAGACTCTGAGACCACGTGGCAAAGATTCTCTGGTCTGATGAAACAAAAATTGAACTCTTTGGCCTGAATGCAAAGCGCTATGCCTGGCGCAAACTGAACACAGCTCAGCACCTGTGTAACACCATCCCTACCATGAAGCATGGTGGTGGCAGCATCATGTTATGGGGGATGCTTTTCAGCGGCAGGTACTGGGGCACTTGCCAGGATAGAGGGAACAATGAATGGAGCCAAATACAGGCACATCCTTGAGGAGAACCTGCATCAGTCTGCAACAGACTTTGGACTGGTGCGAAGATTTACGTTCCAGCAGGACAATGACCCCAAGCATACAGCCAAAGCAACACTGGAGTGGCTTCAGAACAAGAAGGTGAATGTCCTTGAGTGGCCCAGCCAAAGCCCAGACTTGAATCCCATTGAGAATCTGTGGAAAGACTTAAAGATTGCGGTTCACTGACGTTCCCCATCCAACTTGACAGAGCTTGAGCAAATCTGCAAGGAAGAATGGGCGAAAATCCCCAAATCCAGATGTGCAAAGCTGATACAGACATACCCAAGAAGACTCAAAGCTGTAATTGCTGCCAAAGGCGCTTCTACAAAGTACTGACTCAGGGGGTTGAATACTTAAGTAAACAAGATATTTCAGTTTTTAATGTTTCATAAATTTTTGTTACACAATAAAAATATTTTTGCCCCTTTAAATTGTTGAGTATGCTGTGTGAATCAAGAGGGAAAAAATCATTTCAATGCATTACAAATTCTGGTAGTAACACAACAAAATGTGACAAAATCCAAGGGGGGTAAATACTTCCTGAAGGCACTGTAAATGTTTTTAGCAAGTTATGAATTTCTGCAGTTTGTTCGGAGGTTAAGGAAACATTCACCTTTACAGCATCAGCAGTTACAGTTTGTTCCAGTCTATCATAAGCTACACCAATATATTCTTTATCAGTTTCTGGTAAAACCAGCAAAACAGCTTTTGGTGTTTTTTCAACCCATTTCTTGAGGAGGTTAGCATGGTATATCTTAGTTGGATTTTTCCTATCAGGGGTCTCAGTCTCATAGTTAACTGTGCCAGTACGTCTAAGAACCTTATAAGGCCCTTGCCACTTCATTAACAGTTTATTTTCTGTAGTGGGAACAGTAGCAGGACTTTTTCACCTGGCTCAAAATGTTTTTCTTTTACTCCATGGTCACAATACACCTTCTGCTGGTTTGGGGCCTCTTCCTAATTACTAGGAGAGATTTCAACATATTTTACCAGCTTCTTTCTCAGGGTACGCAGCTTCTCCTCAGAGTACACATGTAAGATGTAACAGATTGTTTCTGACTGGGGTTATCTTCCCATGTTTCTTTTATTACATCTAATGACCATCTAGGATGTCTACCATACAGCATTTCAAACAGTGAAAAACCAGTTGACGCCCATGGCACTTCTCTGTAAGCAAAATGCAGGTAAGGTTAAGTATTGGTCCCAGTCTTTCCCTTCCCCTTTTACAAACTGTTTTAACATGCATTTTAGGGTATGATTAAAATGCTCAACAAGACCATCTGTCTGAGGGTGATAAAGGAAGGTTCTTATGGCTGTGATACCTAGTAGTCGATATAGCTCCTTCAGTAATGCAATACCAGAATTACTACCCTGATCAGAAATAATCTCTTTAGGTATGCCCACCTAGCTGAAAATTTTGGCAAGCTCTGCTGCCACATTTGGGAATGTGACAACACGTATTAGAATTGCCTCTGTGTATCGAGTAGCATAGTCACATACTACCAGAATGAATCGATTACCCTTTTTACTTTTGTCTAAGGGGCCAACCACGCCCATTGCAATTCTCTCAAAAGGCACGTCTATCAAAGGTAGCGGCACCCAGGGCACCTTGTCTTTTTCAGTCACTGGGGCTACTTTCTGACACTCAGCACAAGAACTGAAATAGGTAGCAACATCTTCATGAATTCCAGGCCAGTAAAATCTGTACAGCAATCTGGCAAGGGTGCGATCATTCCCCGAGTGACCAGCCATAGAACTATTATGTGCTATCTGTAACAACTCAGTTCTATACTTTTGTGGTATAACCAACTGTTCTATCTGGTCCTGTGTCTGAGGTTTAACCCAAACTCTGTAAAGTAGCCCATTACATTTTTATGTTGACTGCACGCTTGTGCAAGAAACATGCTGCGCCAGCTTGCTGAAGAAGCAGGTTGTGGAGGCACGGCACTGTTGTGGCCAATGCCCCCACTGCCTTTCGAGGCTTGGCCCGCTTTCCCCAATGGGGTGGCATGCTGCTGCTGCTGACACTAGTTCAGCCAGCGTGCCACCACCTTGAAACGTTTTAGCCACTGCAATCAAGGCCTGCCTCATCATTGCAGCGTCAGCCATTTCGCTGCAATGAGGGAGTGACCCGTCATTGCAGGGCGGTCCCTTGCATTCCTCCAACCCAGTTTGCCGACGTGGGGCCCAGTCCCCGTTGGTTTGTGTTGTCTGCTGAGGGAGTGCCCAATTCCCCTTGGCATTATGTCCCCTTCCCCTGTTTGCGGAAGGGGGTGCCCAATCCCCGTTGGCATGTCCCCCCCATTTCTTGTGTGCCGAGGGGGTGCCCAATCCCCTCGGCTCTTGAGACCCCCACCAGTATGTGCCAACAAGGGATGCCCAATCCCGTTGGTTCCAGTCCCCCACCCTAAAACATGCAGGTGGCACTCTGGGAGCCGGCTCCAGCGTGCCAAAAGTACCTGCTAAAATGAAAAACTGTCCCATGATGTCTGTTTTCTTTTCAACCCTGTAAAGAAGAAGCGGTCCTCACCATCTGCGTACCCTCCCCAACCCATGCCCACCTGCGTACCCCATCTCCCTACACCTCCCTCACCCATACACCTCAGAGCTCGGGCAATGATCTTCGGTGGACCGGGAACATGTCTGCACTCTTTAAAGCCGACCGCAAAGTGGAGAAATGCTGGTAAACTGCATAACGGCATAAATAGGGTTTTTTCAACTTTGCTGCATATCTCAGGCATTTTTGGGAATTTTGGCACCAAATTTTCAACATGGGGTTACTGGAACCCCTCCTCATGAATTCAGTCACTGTCATGGTGTTATTCGGTCCTGAAAGGTGATTTTACAGTCACTGCACGGAATCACCTTTCGGGACCGATCACAACGACAGTGCCAATGTTCACGAGTGGGCTCTCAAAAAAGCCTATGTTGCAAATTTGGTGGAAAACATCAAAAATGACTGTTTCCTGACGTGCGTGCACAGGGTTGCTACGCATGTTCGTAACCAACAATTGGAATATTTTCACGCCAGATTTTCAACACTGGCATTTTTCCACACCTCCTTATGAACAGCACAGTTGTCATTTTTCCCATCCTGGCTGAAATGTGTTTTCACACTTCCGGAGCAGAACAGCGCGGTCGCTGTGGGAAATCAGTGTTCGGGACAGAGTAAGAAAATAACAGTGACACTGTTCATGAGCAGAGGTCCTAAAATACCTATGTTAAAAATTTGGTGACCACAGTCCATCAAATGACTGTGTTACAAGTGGGCGTTGCGCAGTTTCCATACACCCTTGTAACTTCACAAATTTGTAATATTGTCACGCCAGATTTTCAACATTGGCATTTTTTCAGACCTCCTTATGAACAATATAGCTGTCACTTTTCACATCCTGACCGAAATGTATTTTCGCACTTCCGGTGCAGAATAGCACGGTCGCTATGGGAAATCAGTGTTCGGGACAGAAGAAGAAAATGACAGTGACACTGTTCATGAACAGAGGTCCTAAAATCCCTATGTTGAAAATTTGGTGACGAAAGTCCATAAAATGACTGTGTTACAAGCGTGCGTTGAATTGTTTCCACTCACCGTTGTAACTTCGCAAATTTGTAATATTTTCAAGCCACATTTTCAACACTGGCATTTTTTCACACCTCCTTATGAACAGTACAGCTGTCATTTTTCACATCTTTTCCAAAATATGTTTTTGCACTTCTGACGCAGAATAGCATGGTCGCTGTGGGAAATCAGTGTTTGGGACAGATTAAGATCAAGCGTGTGAGAGGGGGGGGAGTGACTGAGCTCAACTGAGCTCTGTCGGGACTGCTACGGATTTCTTTGTGGGCAGACAAAGGCCCCAATGCATGCAGGAGCCCAGTACAAAAGGGCAGCCTGCAGCGCTGGGAGAAACAGAACGAGAGAGCGAGTGAGGGAGGGGGAGTGAGCAAACTCAATGGAGCTCTGACGGGACTGCTGCGGATTTCTTTGTGAGCAGAAAAAGGCGCCAATGCAGGCTGGGGCCCAGTACAAATGGGCAACCTGCAGCAGTGGGAAAAACAGTACGAGCGAGTGAGAGAGGGGGAGAGAGCGAGCTCAACAGAGCTCTATCAGGACTGCTGCGGATTTCTTTGTGGGCAGAAAAAGGTGACAATGCAGGCAGGAGCCCAGCACAAAAGGGCAGCCTGCAGTGCCGGGAGAAATGGAATGAGCAAGTGAGAGAGGGGGAGTGAGCGAGCTCAATGGAACTCTGTTAGGACAGCAGTGAACTTCTCTGTGGGCAGAAAACGGTGCCAACACAGGCAGGAGCCCAGTATAAAAGGGCAGCCTGCAGCGCCAGGAGAAATAGAATGAGCGAGTGAGAGAGGGGGAGTAAGCAAGCTCAACGAGCTGTGTCGGGACTGCTGCGAATTTCTTTGTGGGCAGAAAAAGGTGCCAATGCAAGCAGAAGCCCAGTACAAAAGGGCAGCTTGCAGCGTCGGGAGAAATAGAATGAGCGAGTGAGAGAGGGGGAGTGAGCGAGCTCAGTGGAGCTCTGCTGGAACTTTAGAGTTGCCCACCCTCCCAGCCAGGGTCCTCTATGGTCCTGTATTACAGCAGGGTCTATGGAGTGGAGACAAAGCAGTGACTGGATATTTTTAGGATTGCTGTAATAATACAGATTAAGTTGTCCTGTTTATTTCTCTGGCTGAGCTAAGTACTGAGCTATACTGTTATGATTGCTGTAATAATACATATTTATTTGTTCTGTTCATTTCTCTAACTGAGTTGAATAATAATTGTGGTAGACAAAATCCCAAAATGACTTTTTCGAAGTCGTTCTTGTAGCTACTATGCTTTCAAGCCGTAACTTCGAGAGTTTTACTATTTTCACTCCAGATTTTTCAACACTGGCATTTTCCACCTCCTTATGAAAAGTACAGCTGTCATTTTTCATATCCTGGCCAAAATGCGTTTTCTTACTTCCGGCGCAGGATAGCGTGGTCGCTGAGGAAAACCAGTGTTCGGGACATATTAAGAAAACCACACTGACGCTGTTCATGAGCAGAAGTCCTAAAATGCCCTATGCTGAAACTTTTGTGATTGAAGTCCATAAAATGACTGTAGCATGAAAGGCGTGTAGTGCAGTTCACGCACCTTGTAACTTCGCAAATTAGTAATAGTTTCACGCCAGATTTTTAACACTGGCATTTTTTCACAACTCCTTATAAACAGTACAGCTGTCATTTTTCACATCCTGGCTGAAATGTGTTTTCATGCTTCCGACGCAGAACAGCACAGTCGCTTTGGGAAATCAGTGTTTGGGACAAATTAGGATCGAGCGAGTGAGAGAGGGGGAGTGACTGAGCTCAACTGAGCTCTGTCAAGACTGCTGCGGATTTCTTTGTGAGCAGAAAAAGGTGCCAACAAAGGCAGGAGCCCAGTACAAAAGGGCAGCCTACAGCTCTGGGAGAAACAGAATGAGTGAGTGAGGGAGGGGGAGTGAGCGAGCTCAACGGAGCTCTATCGGGATTGCTGCAGATTTCTTTGTGGGCAGAAAAAGGCGCCAATGCAGGCAGGAGCCCAGTACAAACGGGCAGCCTGCAGCGCTGGGAGAAACAAACAAGTGAGTGAGAGAGGGGGAGTGAGCGAGCGCAACAGAGCTCTGTCGGGACTGTTGCAGATTTCTTTGTGGGTAGAAAAAGGCATCAATGCAGGCAGGGGCCCAGTACAAATGTGCAGCCTGCAGCGCCGGGAGAAACAGAACAAGCTCAACAGAGCTCTGTCGGGACTGCTGCAGATTTCTTTGTGGGCAGGAAAAGGTGCCAACGGAGGCAGGAGCCTAGTACAAAAGGGCAGCCTGCAGCGCCAGGAGAAAGAGAATGAGCGAGTGAGAGGGGGGAGTGAGCGACCTCAATGGAGCTCTGTCGGGACAGCTGTGAACATCTTTGTGGGCAGAAAAAGGCGCCAATGCAGGCAGAAGCCCAGTACAAAAGGGCAGCCTGCAGCTCCAGGAGAAAGAGAATGAGCGAGTGAGAGAGGGGGAGTGAGCGAGCTCAACAGAGCTGTGTCGGGACTGCTGCAGATTTCTTTGTGGTCAGAAAAAGGTACCAACGCTGGCAGGAGCCCAGTACAAAAGGGTAGCCTGCAGCTCCGGGAGAAACAGAACGAGTGAGTGAGAGAGGGGGAGTGAGCAAGCTCAACAGAGCTGTGTTGGGACTGCTGCGGATTTCTTTGTGGGCAGAAAAAGGTGCCAATGCAAGCAGAAGCCCAGTACAAAAGGGCAGCCTGCAGCAATGGGAGAAACAGAACGATCGTGTGGGAGATGGGGAGTGAGCGAGCTCAATGGAGCTCTGCTGGGACTTTTCAGTTGCCCACCCTCTCGCTCAGGGTCCTCTATTACAGCAAGGTCTCTGGAGTGGAAACAAAGCAATGATTGGATACTTTAGGATTGCTGTAATAATACAGATTTACTTTTTCTGTTTCTTTCTCTAACTGAGCTATACTGTTATGATTACTGTAATAATACATATTTATTTATTTTTTTTCTCTAACTGAGCCGAGTAATACTTGGAGTGCAATAGGATTTCTAACTGGGCTAAGTGAAACTATATGAGAGCCGAGAACAAAAAGTATGGTAGCTGAGGGGTGAAAAATGGACAAGGAGGCTTTAGGATTGCTACAGTAATACAGTATCTAACGAATTACATCTGAGCCTGCATTACCCCCGTCAGCAAGGGGTCAGTAGGGGGACTAGTGTGTGTGTGTGTGGGGGGGACAGGAATTTGAGTAAATAGGGGTCTAACAGCTGTAGTAGGGTACAGAACCTGGGAGTAAGAGCCCCTAACATAAGATGGAGCAGGTGCCACATGTCAATAGGGCAGGCATATTTGGAAGGGTGGAGGGGTGTACAGGGTGTGGGTGTGCCATGATACTGGACTGGGCTTGGAGGATGGGGGTTGTATGGTTTGTAGATGACTGGCTAGTTTGTGAGAGGAACTGTGGAGGTTAGGGTGGAGTGTAAATGGCAGGGAAGATGAGTATGTAGGCACCCGGGGGAGGTAGGGTATGGCAAAGGGGGACAGAGAAAGAATAACTAGGGACTGAAACTGACCCCAGTATTAGAGGCACTAGCAGGAAAGAGAGGAGAAGGGAAGGGGTGCCCGAGGCGAGGGCGGGGCTGCCTCCTGATGGGGGAGGAAGAGACCATGAGTACCAGGGGACAGAGCAGATGGTTGCGGGTAGGGAGGCACCATGGGTGGCATGGAGGAAACAAGCAGGAGGGGGAACCGATAAAGGGAAGAGATGTAGGACAGGTATTGACTACAAATAGATTTGAACCTCTGATATGGGACAGAGAGGGGGAGCAGGAAGATACTGAAGCGGGAGAGGACAAGCGAGGCATGAGAGAAATGGCAACAGGTAGGGGAAGAGATAGCGAGGACAAAAGGGTAGAAGGGGGCTAGTAAGGAAGGAGGGGGTGTGGTGACTGAAGGAGAGAAGGCTATGGGAAGGGGAAGGATGGGAGGGGCATCACTATCGGGGTAGAAGGGAATGGGGCTCTAAATCGACAACAGCAGGGATAGGAGAGGGGTTGGAAATCAGTAGGTGAGGAGAGGAGGTTGACATGGGAAGCCCAGTAGGAAGTAGTCAGGCTGGGAAGGGGTTCAAGGGGGATGGGAAGAATAAGGCAGAGAAAAGGGGTGAGGCGGAAGGAGAGGGTACAGATACAGAAGTCACAGAGGGTGCAGTTGGAGGGGGTAAGGGACAGGAAAGAATGAATACTCGGGTGGTGGAAGGGGCATTAGAAGGAAAGGTGGTAAGGGGCGGGGGGTACTCGTCCTGGGGGATTCTATACTGGAATGGGTGAGATGGGGCAGAAAGAGGGAAAGGCACAGCCATATTTGGATTGAAGCTGTCCCCAGGTTGACTGCAGCAGGGGCAGGGCAGGCACTGCTCAAGCGTGCAGCGAGGGGTAGGATGAAACCTCATTTACTGTTGCATGTGGGTACAAACGACTCAGTGGGGGACACTGTGGAAGTAGTGAGGGGGAGGTGTGAGTACTTGGCCAGGCAGTGTGAGGGGGTGAGGAAGTCGGTGGCACTCTTGGAGGTACTGCGGTGCAGAGCCCCCCCCCCACACATACACACCCCGAAAAGCTGCTTAAAAGCCTGCAATTCATTCAAATCAAGTCCATTTTCTTACTTACTTGGGGTTCAATGCCAGCAAGTGTAAAATCATGTACCTAGGGCATAGGAACCCCAATGCTGGGTTTAGGATGCGGGGAGGTACTGATACTCACTAGACATGAAAGAGTCCTTGAAGTTATAATTATAACTTACTCATTGTATATTATAAGAAAGAGGGACATGTGGGGAGTGGTGCAATGCACTGGCTGTGGGGCAGCAATTTCCCGGGAGACATTCTGGAACCTGTGTTGCTGCCCTATTTGCAGGCAACTGTCAGCTCTGAGGGAGGAGGTTGCCCACCTCCGGGCTGAACTGGCAAGGACTAAGGAGGCCTCCCCCACCCAAAGAGCACCAGTTCCACAACCACTGCCTCAGAGGTTGCTATGTGTGAAGAACAGATGGACCACAGTAGGTTCTGGGAGGGTGAGGGTGGTGGAACAGAGGCGCAGCCCCTGAGTTGCACCTTTACACAAATCATATGTCAGTCTGGCAAATCAAGGTTCCTCTATGATGACACCCTCATTGGAGACCAAGAAGAATGCTGGGGACATCCACAAGGGAGACCCACAAGAGAGTGGCAAGGGACACCACAGGGGAAAGAAACAGCTTCTGATAGGGGACTCAATTGTTAGGGGTGTAGACCTGGGCAAGGGAGAGCAGAGGGAAGTAAGGTGCCTGCCTGGTGCCATGGCTTGGAGGGACAGGAAGCAAATCCTCAGGATTGCAGAAGCAGCATCACAGGACAGGAAACTAGATATCATTGTCCACCTCGGACAAATGACCTAGCTAGGCATGAGATCAGTGCAGTGCAGTGCAGGATGAATTTGTGGAGTTGGGGAGGGGCCTCAGACAGGTAGCAAGCACGGTAACCTTCTCAGAGGTGCTGCCAGTCTATGGCAGGGGTGAGGCTAGGGTACTGCACACCATGCAGTTTAATGAATGGTTGCAAAACTGGTGCAGAGCACAGAGCTTTGGCTTCATTGGGGACTGGGGTCCACCTGGAGAGATGAAGGTCTATACTGGCATGATGGTCGGCATCTGTCCAGGAAGGGAAACACGCTCCTAGGTGACAGGTTTAAAGGCTTCCTTGACAAGCTTTTAAACTAGCCAAGGGGGGAGGTGCTGATAGGAAACAGGAAAGTTCAAGCCTCCTCCAACAAAACGTTGCAGGTAGTAGGGTAAACACTGAGGTACAGAGCTTGACAGAGGGCAGGACAGGGGTAAATGGAAAAATGGACAAGGGCAATAAGATCAGGGATGGGGTTAAAAAGGATAAAGCCAACATTAAATGGAGGGCAATGAGTACCAATACCCGTAGTCTGGGAAACAAGCTTCCAGAGCTAGTAGCCCTGATGGAAGAGGAACACTTGGATATTGTGGCAGTCACAGAAACATGGTACACGGAGAACCATGACTGGGATGTCAACATACCAGGGTACACAATCTACAGAAGGGACAGGGAGGGTAAAAGAAGAGGTGGAGCAGCTCTCTACATAAGGGAAGGGATCAAAGCTACAGAACTAAAAAGTAAAGGGGGAGGACAAGAGGAACTCTGGGTCACCTTGGAGACAGGGAATGGCATCACAATCCGCACAGGGGTTGTATACAGACCCCGTCTCAAGGGGAGGAAATGGACAAGAAAATGATAGAAGGCATTCTCAAAATGGCTGAAAAAGGGGAGATATTGTTGATGGGGGACCTGAATATGCCAGATGTTAACTGGGTGACATGCACTGCAGCCACATCCAAGAGCAGGGTCATTCTCAATGCCCTACAGGGGGCATGTCTTAGACAGCTAGTGGTGGAACCCACTCGGGAGGGAGCAATATTAGACCTGGTACTCTCAAATGGAGAGAGGATCACAAATTTAGAAGTCAGTAGACATCTGGGAACAAGCGACCACTGCACAGTGTGCTTCACAATAAACACAACCATGGAGACAAGCCATACAAAGACAAGGATACTGGACTTTAGAAGGGCTGACTTTGGCATAATGGTTGAATACCCGAAGAATGCGTAGCAAATGTCCAGAAAGGAGGATTGGAAGAACAATGGAGAAAAATCAAAACTGCATCATGGAGGCAACAAGCCTTGTGTGAAACAAAGAAAACAAAGCGGAATAAAAAAACACTATGGTTCTCAAAAGAGGTGTCAGGGAAGGTTAAGGAGAAAAAGGCTGCATTCAAAAAGTATAAGGAATCACAGACGGAGCACGACGGGGAACTGTATCAATTAAAGCAGAAAGAAGTGGGGAAGGCAGTCAGAAAAGTAAAGGTCCAAACCGAGGAAAAGATAGCCAACTCAGTTAAGAAGGGGGATAAAACCTTTTATAGATACATTAGGGAGCATAGAAAGGTTAAGGGAGGGATAGTAAGGATTAATAAAGGAGAGGGGAGGTGGGCAGAGGGAGACAGTGAAACGGCAGAGATACTGAATGAATACTTTTGCTCAGTATTCACAAAAGAAGAAGAGGAGGAGTTACCTAAACCAAACAGTAGAAGCACTCTGGATAGTGGGGTTGATGCCAGTCCATTTACAGAAGAAAGAGTACTGAAAGAACTCCTAAAACTCAAGGTGAACAAAGCAGTGGGGCCTGACGGGATTCACCCTAGAATCCTAGAAGAGCTAAGGGAGGATCTAGTGATACCACTAACTACACTTTTTAACAAATCATGGGAAGATGGGGTGGTACCTGAGGACTGGAGGAGGGAAGATGCGATTCCCCTTCACAAAAGTGGGAGCAAGGCAGAAGCAGGAAACTATAGACCTGTTAGTTTGACCTCAGTGATAGGGAAAATGATGGAATCACTTCTGAAAGAAAGAATTGTTCAGTACATAGAGGCCAGTGGGGCACAGGACCCAAAGCAGCATGGATTCACAGCAGGAAGGTCATGTCAGACGAATCTAATCGATTTCTTTGACTGGGTGACCAAAGTAATAGACCAGGGAGGGGCTGTGGATATGGCCTACCTAGACTTTAGCAAGGCATTTGACATAGTCCTGCACAAAAGATTAATAATCAAGTTAGCCAGCTTGGGAGTGGGTCCCGGGGTGGTAGCCTGGGTTGCAAACTGGCTGCACAACAGGACACAGAAGGTAATAGTGAGTGGAACACATTCTGAAGAAAGGGGGGTCACTAGTGGAGTACCTCAGGGCTCAGTACTGGGTCCAGTCCTCTTTAACATCTTTATAGGTGACATTGCAGAGGGTCTGGAGGGAAAGGTATGCCTCTTTGCAGATGATACAAGATCTGTAACAGAGTTGATGCACAGAGGGGTAGAAAGGATGAGAAGGGACTTGGCAAGGTTGGAGGAATGGTCAGACATATGGCAACTTAGATTCAATGCAAAGAAGTGCAAAGTAATGCACCTGGGAAATAAAATCCAGGAGAAGTACACAATAGCAGGGGAGGTACTAGCGACAACAATAGCGGAAGGGATCTGGGTGTAGTCATATCAGATGACCTAAAGGTGTATAAGCAATGTGAGAAGTCAGTAAGGAGAGCCAGGGGGATACTGGGATGCACAGGGAGGGGCATCACAAGTAGAAAAAGGAAAGTGGTTATCCCTCTGTACAGACAGTTGGTGAGACCCCATCTGGAGTACTGCGTGCAGTTTTGGAGACCTCATGTACGCAAGGACATACACAGGATGGAAGCAGTCCAGAGGAGGGCAACTAAAATGGTGCAGGGTCTACATCAGAAACCTTATGAAGAGAGACTGAGAGAGCTTAATATATATACCTTGATGAAAAGGAGGGACAGAGGGGACATGATAGAAACTTTTAAGTACCTCAAGGGAATCAACAAAGTCCAGGAGGGTAGCATCTTTCAGAAAAAGAGAGGTGTAAGAACAAGGGGACACAATTTATAGATACAGGGGGAGGGCTCAGGGGTAATGTGAGGAAATTCTTTTTCACGGAGAAAGTGGTGGACGCATGGAACCGCTTTTCTGGAGAGGTTATGGGGTCTAAAACAGTGGGGGAATTCAAACATGCATGGGACAGATATAAGGCAATTATAGTGGGGGGGTTGCAGGAAGTAGGCTGTTGGTTAACTAGAATCTGCAGCTTATCCAATAGGTAGGGAAATGGGCAAACTGGGTAGGCCAAGTGGTCCTTATCTGCCGTCAAAGTCTATGTTTCTATGTTATTTTATCAGAGAACCTCAAGATGGCAGTACAATGTGACAAGGCTATGGGCAGGGCAAATTGGATTCTGAGGTGCATAAGGACTGGCATCTCCAGTAGGAGGAGGAGGAGGGATGTTGTGCTGCCATTGTATCACTCCCTAGTATACCCCCAGCTGGAGTACTGTGTCCAGTTTTAGAGTCCACACTTCAGAAAGGACATAAGGTGGAGGTTTTCCAGAGGAGGGCAACCAAAATGGTTCAGAATTTTCACAGGAATCCCTACAAGGAAAGGCTGAAGAATCTCAACATGTACACTCCAGAAGAGAGGAGGGCGAGAGGTGACATGATGAAAAAAACTACAAAGTACCTCACAGGGGTAAAGAGGGTACAGTTGAGGAGTTTCCTTCAAATGAAGATGAGCACCCAAACCAAGGGACATACAATGTAGCTGGGGGGCATTCAGGATAGATGTGAAGAAATATTTCTTTACTGAAAGGGTGGTAGACGCCTTGAACAGATTGCCAGGAGAAGTGGTGGAAGCTAAAATGGTAGGGGGCATGAAGCATGCATGGGATAAACATAGGGGTATATTACAGAAAGGGGAAGGAGGGTGTTACCCGAGATCAATAGGGCCATGGAAATGGAGTAGGTTCAAGTTCATTGCAGGCAAAATCCATTAAGCAAGCTCATTCACAAGGAGGTCCTGATGGATGCAGGCAGAATAAAACATGCAGTAACATATACAGGCAGGAGTTACAAGTAGGTAGAGAACACTTGGCCAGACTGGGTGGGCTGAGCGGTCCTTTTCTTCTGAAAAATTCTATGTTTCTATCGCATCGTGTTAATTCAGGTGCAGTGTTTATTTAAAGTTGGGCCTACCATACATCCAGATGTAAGGTACAGTAAATTACTGAATTAGATGCAGCCCACTTACAGTACAATAAACAGAACCCCAGTGTTTTGAGAAGCATTTACTCTTCATAAGGCAGCTTAAAGAGCTGGGGTTCTATTTGCAGTGTCCACACCAGTATGCTGATCTTAAAATCGACACTGCGTCTGAATGAATACTTGATTCTTGCTCACTCCATTTCTTCCCCACTTTGAGACCTGCTTGTCCCGAGTTACTTTTGGGCTGGCAGCGCCTCGCCTGTGTTGGAAGATGACCAATAAGTGGCACTGAAAGATGTCAGGCTTCACAGACAGTGAAGGCAGCTGCTCACGGACAGACATAAGGCAATTCTACTGGGGGGTAGGAGGAAGTAAGTTGTTTAACTAGAATCTGAAGCTTATCCATCAGGAAGGGAAACGGGCAGTCTAGGTGGGCCAAGCGGTCCTTCTCTGCTGTCAAATTCTATGTTTCTCACCCACCATCTTAGCAAGAAGAAGGCTGAAGCTGTGGCCACTGATGACTGTTGGGGTGTGGGGATAGGGGAACCAAAGGGGACAGACACAAGGAGATAAGATCATAATAAAAATTGTGGGACCTTCACCAGCTTTCCAAAATGCTTACCAGTAAAAGAACACTCTATGAAGTTTTTCAAATGGCAACACAATCTGGTGAGCCCTCTGATACCAGGTATCAACCAGCATAAAGTTGCCTAAAGAAGGTAGTGTGGTCATATGGTTACTGAAATAATGCAGATTACAGATTTATAATAACAAAAGAATATCACACAGAAGCTGGCACATATGCCTATAGCAGCTGTCTCCTGCTTCTCAGTAGTTATATTTATACCCTTGAGATACTTGAATGTTTCTATCATATCCCCTCTTTCCCTCCTCTCTTCCAGTGAGTACATATTGAGGTCCCTTAATTTATCTTCATAAGTCTTGTGTTGCAAGCTCTGTACCATCTCATTCGCCCTTCTTTGGACCATCTCCAGCCTGTTAATATCCTTACGAAGGTGCGACCCCCAGAACTGCACACAGTACTCCATATGAAGCCTGACCATGGTTTTATATAATGGCATCACTACCTCCCTCCTTATGCTGGTGATACCCCTGCCTATGCACCCCAGCATGTCACTGGCCCTCCCAGCTGCCTTACCACTTTGACATTTTCAGGTCATCTGAAATAAGAACCCCCAGGCCCCTTTCCTTCTTTGTCACTGCCAGCAACACCCCCATCCTGTACATTTCCCCAGGGTTTCTGTGTCCCAGGTGCATAATTTTTCACTGTTTTGAATTAAAGTTCAGTTGCCAGTCCTCAGACAATTTCTCACGCTTCCCCAGGTCCCTCTTCATTTTCTCCACCCCCTCTGGGGTATCCACTGTGTTACAGATCTTGGTGTCATCTGCAAACAGACCTTTCCCTTCACCCCTTCTGCAATGTCACTAATGAAGACACTGAACAGGACTGGCCCCAGAACCAATCCCTGCGGCACCCCACTGGTCAGCTCCCTCCCCAGACTGCGCCTCATTTACCACCACTCTCTGCCTCCTGTCTCTTACCCAGTTTCTAACCCACTTTACCACCCCTTTCCCCATGCCCACCCTACTCAGCTAGTTTATCAGCCTCCTATGTGGGACGGTGTCAAACACTTTGCTTACGTCAAGGTAAGTGTTATCCACTGCCCCACCCTGATTCACTTCCTTTGTCACCCAGTCAAAGAGATCAACCAGATTTGTCTGACATGACCTCCCCACTGTGAATCCATGTTGCCTATGGTCCTGGGCTCCGATGGCTTCTAGATGCCCCACTATCCTTTCTTTAACCAATGTCTCCATCATCTTCGCCACTACTGAAGTGAGGTTGACCGGCCTATAGTTCCCTGCCTCCTCCCTACAACTGGATTTGTATAGAGTGACCACATGTGCCCTCCTCCAATTCTCTGGTACCAACCTTGTATTGAATGACTCAGTGAACATGGCTGCCACAGGTACTGCCATTTCCCTTCACAGTTCTTTTAATATCCTTAGGTGTATGCCATTTTGTCCTATCGCTTTGTCCACCTTCAATTTACTCACCTTCTGCAGGATTCTTCTGCCTGTGAATGGACTATTGTCCGCCTCTTCAACTGCTGTACTGCTGTGGTCCTTGTCCCTCCCCCCTTCTGTGAATACTGAACAGAAAGACACAGTGGACGTCTTGGGCGGGGGCGAATACCTAAGCAGCACATATAAGCAATCAACATCCGGCATTGACAAATGCTTGTTTAAACATTGGTTCACCCGGTTTTGGTTTCACCCCCAGTTGTTTAAAATAACCCTGGAGAGAAAAACTGTTACCTTGTTCTGACAGAAAATCACTATTAGTGATCAGCTTAGTTTCAGCATTTTCATATGTTAACCCCTTATGTCCATCAGTGTTTTGTTGCCAGTGTTTCTTCAGGCATTGTCTTTCTTTCCTGGATGTCAGGTTGTGGTGCTGTGCTCAAACAAGTCTGAATCAAAATCAGCAAAAGGAAAAGAATCCCCACTATCCGAGATTTTTCTTGCCTGACACAACAGCTGCTGAAATATCAGGATTTACTCCCTCTTTGATTAACTCAGTAAATCCTAGAAAGTTATTTCCAATAATCACAGGTACAGGTAGCTTAGGTACTACCTCCACTTTCATTTGGTGTGACATGCCATTAATAGTCAAGAGTCGCTTGGGTGGTGGGTTAGTATCGAGTGTCCCCGCGGATGCAGATGCCACCAGTACCTGGTCCTTTTGGACATTGTTTTCCTAGCACTTCAACATGCAGTAGGGTCTGTCTGCTTCCCAAATCTGTAAGTTCCTTCACAGTCTTATCTCCCACTTTGACATTTAAATACTTGCCCCAATTTGCTAAGGACAAATCTGCTCCAGTGTCACTCTTCTTACTACAACAATTTCTTGAAATATGACCTGGCTTATTACAACTATAACAGATAAAGTCTTTGGGTGCAGACTTGTTATCCCCACCAGAGTTCTTATCAGACTTGGAATTTAAATAGGAAAAAGAGTGTCTTACTGGTGCTTGGCTGTTACCTTGCTGCTGTGGCATCTGTCTGGCCATTTGGTAGTCTTCAGCTAAAGTAGAGTACAGTTATGTAGGAACTTACCGTAACAGTAGATCTTCGAGAGAGGTTCCTTCAGTAGGTCATTACATATAGGACTGGTACCAGCTGGCATCAGGCCGCACGGCAGACTTTTCTAGTAATCCCTGATTGGGGACCACCCACCCGATATCACGTGACCGATGTCAGCGTGGCCGTATACAGTGGGCGTTCCCCATGCCTGCCCTCCAGTTCTCCCGCCAGAGCCAGGAAGAGGACTGACAGAAGGAGTAAACAGGATTTGGAGTCTCTGTGTAAGAAATAAAATGAAGGGAAGGAGGGAGGCAGGGAAAAATATGACCTACTGAAGGAATCTCTCTCGAAGATCTACTGTTATGGTAGATTCCCATGTAACTGTACTATCTCACTTCAAGAGGGTTCCTTCAGTAGATCATTACTGATAGGACTGAGTCCCAAGCAGTCCCTCTAAAGACAGACCGAGAGAAACAAGGGAGGAGGAGAAAATAACTCCAACAGAACTGGGAACAAGAATAGACCCAGCCTAGGACAGAAGGCCCTGCAAGACAGCTAGGCCGAAGCCTGCCCTCCGCCTAGAAGCAATGTCCAGACTGTAGTCTTTAGTAAAGGTATGGTCAGAGCTCCAAGTGGCTGCAGTGCAGATATCAGTCGCAGAGACATTCTACAAAAAAGCAGCGGAAGCGGCCATGCCCCTAGTAGAATGACCTCTGATGGGACCCGGCATAAGTTTTTCGTACTTTTGGTAACAATACCAAATACAGTTGCCTAACCAGTTGGAAAGGCACTGCTTCGAAACTGCTTTGCCCTTTGACCTGGGGCAAAGGAAACAAAAAGCAGATTGCAGCTATGGAAATCCTTTGTTCGGTGTGTGTAGCACCAAAGGATCCGATGGATGCCCATTGTGCGAAGGAGTACCTCACCTCTGTTTGTAGGGGACGAAAAGTAAACTGGAAGCTCTACTGATTGGTTCAGTGTGGCTTCAGACACCACCTTGGGTAAAAGCTTAGGGTTTGTCAAGAGGACTGCCCGGTCCTTGTGAAAAATAAGATAAGGCTCTTTATAAACCAGAGGGTGAAGCTCCGAAATCCTTCGAGCTGATGTAATTGCAACTAAAAATAATGTCTTCCAGAAAAGGAAGCGTAAATCACAGCTCACTGCTGGTTCAAATAGGGGGAGAGTGAGTTTCTCCAACACAAGGTTCAAGTCCCAAGGTGGAGTTGGGCTGCAGATGAGGGGTTTCAGATGGAGAATCCCTTTCAGAAAGGTTTTTGAGACCTCCAGCTGAGCCACGGGTTTACCATCCACCAGCTCATGGTACGCCGAAATTGCCGAAAGGTGGACCTTCAAGGAAGAATATGACAGACCTGAGTCTGACAGACGGAGGAGGTATTCCATCACTTGTGGGGCAGAACAAGAAAAGGGGTTCCAATTCTTGGAAGTTGCCCAGATTGAAAAACGTTTCCACTTCATGGCATAAGTGGAACAAGTAGAGGGTTTTCTAGTCTCTAAAAGAACCTAAACTACATGAGAGGAGAACCCAAAGCGAGAAGTCGCTATGTCTGCTGGAGCCATGCATGAAGATTCAGAATCCTGAGCCCCAGATGGACAAGATGACCTTGATCCTGAGTCAAGAGGCCGCAAGTCACTGTAAGTGGAACCAGTGGTTCCCTCGTTAGCTGTTGTAGCAGCAGGAACCAAATTTATCTCAGCCAGAGAGGGGTGATGAGGATCATCCTCGCCTTTTCTGCCTGAAGCTTGACAAGGACCCTCTGGAGAATGGGAAACAGAGGGAAGGCGTACAGAAATTTCCCTGTTCAGAAGAGACAGCGTGTCGTGCCAGGAAGCACCATGCCCTGGAACGAGCAAGCAAAAACTGGGAAGTTTTGCCGTGTATTGGGAGGCGAAAAAGTCAATTTCCGGATGCCCCCATCTTAGGAGGAGAGATTCTGCCACTTCCTGATTTAATTCCCATTCATGAGATGGGGTCCAAGACCTGCTGAGACTGTCTGCCAGGACATTCTGAATGCCTGGAACAAGCATGGCCAGTAGGGCCAGATCGTGCTGGACTACCCAGTTCCACACCCTCAACTCCTTGCACAGAGGGTACGAGCGAGTTCCTCCTTGTTTGTTGAGGTACCAAACTACCGACATATTGTCCGTTTGGACCAGTAGTGATTCCTTGGGAAGGAGGGTCTGTAAGGCGTACAAGACCACCCTCATCTCCAGAATGCTGATGTGTAATGATGCCTCCAAGCTGGACCATAGTCCTTGAGCTTGGTGCTCTCCTAGATGTGCTCCCCATCCCATGTTCAATGCATCTGTAGTTAGGGATGCCGAGGGAGCTGGGCTCCTGAAAGGAAGACCCAAGGAAAGGTTGCAGGGGTCTCTCCACCACAGCAATTGTTTCTGAGTTGCTGAGGAGACTAGGACCGGATGGTCTAGGTCATCCAGGAGTTGGTCCCACTGCACCCGCAAGGACCACTGAATGACTCTCATGTGCAGCCTCACCAGGGGAACGGTAGTGATGGAGGCTGCCATCAGGCGAAGAAGGCGGAGGACCTCCCGGGCCGGGATGGTCCTGGATGAAGCCACCAAAGACGCCTGATGGACCAGGGTCTCCGTCCTGCCTGAAGGAAAGAAGGCTCTGCATTGGACCGTATCCAAAACCACACCGATGAATTGTAGTCTCTGGGAAGGGATCATGGATGACTTGGGAATATTGACAGTAATTCCCAGTTTGCCAAAGAGGTCCAGAGTAAAGGACAGAGCCTCCAGTAAGGAGTCCCTGGAAGGGAGCCAATCGTCCAGGTAAGGGAAAACCGCAATACCCTGGTGGCGCAAAAAGGCCGCCACCACTGCAAGGCACTTGGTAAACACCCGAGGTGCCAAGGACAGACCAAAAGGAGGGCCAGAAATTGGAAGTGCTCCCCTTGGAAAAGGAACCGCAGGAACTGGCAGTGGCTGGGGAAGATCGGGATATGCAGGTAAGCATCCTGCATGTCCAGAGCGCACAACCAATGATCCTCCAAAAGCAGTGAAAGAATCAATCAATCAAAATCTTTATTTAACCAGGCAGTCACCGTTGAGCAAGGCTCATTCTTGAGGTGGACTTGGATGTAACAAATATAGAATAAGGTATCATACACAATAATTACAATATAATAGCATAAACCGTGAGGAGATAAACAGAGATAATAATATGTGGTACAGGTTAAATGAACATGTGTCGGGTCAAGCAGAGTGCATTAATGTTGAGACACAAGGGAAAAGGAGATACACAACATTACAAAGTACTAGCAAGAAGCAGGGGCGAGTGCAGGAGTCGATAGAAATAAGTGAGTAGCCAAACAAACTGTCCAGGCAATCAGTATTGCAGATGGCTTCTGCAACTAAGAAGGATGGAGGGCAGGGCGCGAGCGAAGCCAGTGCAGTACCGGAGCAGGTAGGGGGAGGAAAGAGGAGGAGAGAAGCCAAGAAGGGGAAAAGGGCCATGTAAGAGAGAGAGAGAGAGAGCAAGAGAGGGCCAGGCTGTGGCTGGACCAATTATTAGGGAAAGTTGCAGCGAGGTGGAAATGGTTCCAGAAAAAGAGGTACATGATCAGGGGTGGCAGACACAGGGTTCGGTGACATGATTGGAATAAAGTGTTTTGAACGTTCCTAAGCTGACGACATAGATTGGTTTTAGAGATTTTTGCAGTTTATTCCACATTGATGGCAGCACATGGCTAATGGCTGTGCAGCCAAAGCGAGTACTGGCCTTACGCACCTTCAAGGAGATATAGGAGGCACTTCTCAGCGCATACTTACTGATAGTGTAAAATGGTAAGCAATCTGAAATGTATTTTGGGAGTTTATTTAGGATGACTTTATATGTCCAGATGATGGCATTTCGTTGTCACCTGAAATTGAGAGAGGACCACTCTATGGCTGTGTACAGCAAGCAGTGGTGGGTGGAGTAGGGAAGGCCCGTTATGAACCTTAGGGCTCTGTGATAAAGAGTGTCGAGTTTAGAGAGCGCTCCGGCAGGCCCTTGATTGTACAGGAAGTTGGCATAGTCTAGCAGAGAAAGAAATGTAGTCTGAACTAGCCTCTTCTTGGCTTCCCTGGAGAGGAGGTCTTTTATCCTAAAAAAAAAAAAAAAAAAGGGCAGAGCCTCTGATGAAGTTTCTTTATCGGTTCCTCAATATGAACCTGGAAGGAGAGTCTGTTGTCGAGCCATACCCCCAGATATTTGAATCTGGTCACATACTTTAGCTGTTCACCAAGTATGGTAGTGACCAGGGGGAAAGAGTCCCAACCGAGGCTGGGTTAGGTAGGTTGGGAAAAGGCGAGAAGAACATTGCTTTTGTTTTCTTTGTGTACAAAAGTAACTTCTGATTTATAAGCGGACCTAGTAGAAGATTACATTCATCCTGGAGGACTGAGTACGTAATGTCAGGGGAGGGTACGCTGACATAAAGCACCGTATCATCCTAAATAGGTGTATTGGGCCTTTTTCATTGTGTCGTCTATCCTGTTGATGTAGATTGCGAATAACAGGGGTCCCAGGATGGAACCTTGAAGTACTCCTCTCAGGAGAGGTTTTAAGGGAGAGACTTCGCCTTCTGCTTTTACCTGCTATGATCCGCCTATGAGGTAATTCTCGAACCATCTGGTAGATATTGTGTCTAGGCCAATTTGTCGAAGGGACGTGAGGAGCAGGCCATGATCGACAGTATCAAATGCCTTGCTTAGGTCCAAGAATACAGCTCAGACAATGTTCTTGCTGTCCAACTCAGTCTGCCAGTCATTGGTCACTTTGGCTAGAGCCGATACTGTGCTGTGCTGTGATCTGAAGCCTGACTGTAGTGGATTTAGCAGTTTCGCCTATTCCAGATAGTTCCTAAGCTGGGTGTTCACAACTTTTTCCAACATCTTAGACATGGCTGGTAGAAGGGAGATTGGCCTGTAACTGCTCAGGTCACTGGGATCCCCGGATTTGAACAGTGGGATAACATGGGCCGTTTTCCAGATGGAAAGGAGGTCACCTTGAGAGAGGGAGAGGTTAAACAGGTGAGTAATGGGCACTGTCAGGGCGTGATAGCCCAGCTTTAAGAAATAAGGACCAATTTGATCGGCTCCTGCACTTTTTCTAGGATCCAACTGGAGTAAGAGATTTTCGACTTCCTTCAAGGTTGTAGGTTGGAAGGAGAAAGATCGATTTGGGGGTTGGGGTCCTTGATCATTGGTCCAAGCTGGGTGTGAAGTGCGTTAGCGGGAGAGGTATCGAATGCTAACCCTGCGTTGGCAAAATGGTTGTTGAAAGAGTCAAGGATTGAAGATTTATTGGTGTGTATAGTAGTGCCAGTCGAGATTTTTGTTGGCAGAGAGGCACAGTTGGAGAGGCCTTCAATATCCTTAATTAGATTCCAGAAACTGGAGGAGCAGTTGGATGAAAGATCCAGTTGGAAGCGATAGAAACTAGCCTTTGCTTCTCTTACCATTTTGGTGCACTGGTTCCTCGCCCTCCTGAATAGATTCCAGTCGTTCCAGGACTTTATCTTGCGGGCCTTCTTCCACAGCAGGTGTCTGTTATGCAGGGCATCCTTCAGTTCAGTAGAGAACCAAGGACAAGTTTTTTTTTCTGATCCGAGTTTTTGTTAATGGTGCGTGCTTATTGAGAGCAGCTAGGATAATGTCTTGGAGGATATCATAAGCAGTAGTCACAGACTTTGCTAGATAGAAGTCTGGCCAGTGTACAGAATGTGTTAACTCGGAGATGAATGCATAGGGGTTGAAGTTGCGTAAGCACCTTGTAGTTGAGAATTTGGCTCCTGTGGAGGTGGTGCGGTTGGACCTTACACAGGCAATAAAGTAGTGATCGCTGATGTCTGAGAAGAAGACACTAGCATGGGTGAATAAGAGGGATTTGCTCACGAGGATAATGTCTAACAGGGTGCTGTTAGCAGGGTTGGTTTTATTTGGGCATGTTATTTCATTGATGAGTTGGGACAGTCCAAGTGAGTCACAGAGTGATTTTAGTGGAGAAGATGTGCTAGATAGCCAATCTAGGTTGAGGTCGCCAAGTAGTATGGTCTCGGTGGATGCTTGTCCTAGGATAGTGCTTAGATGGTTCAGCAGCTGCAGGCCAGCAGATGGGGGCCTATAACAACCTAGCACACATAGTGATACACCAGATGTAATCTCAACCAGCAGGGAGAGACCTTCAAACTCATGTGGAATTGAGGTTGAGTCTAGTATCGAGACTGAGAATTTGTCCTTGACATAAATAGCCACCCCTCCACCTCTGGTCTATCAATACAGAACAGTGAATAAGAAGGGAGATTTATTTCATTGCTGCTAGTTTCTGGGTGAAGCCAAGACTCGGTGACGACCAGGATATCTGGAGTAGTGTGGCAAATTCAGGCCTGGATAGGCTCTGGAGCGTTAGCATCTGGACCTTTTTGTACTAGACGAAAAGATTGAGACTGCTTAAGTCGAGAATGGGTCTCAAGTCTCCCGTCTTTTCTGGAACCAGAAAAAAAATGGGAGTAAAACCCCCTGCCCCTTTGCTGGAGGGGAACGCGCTCTATTGCTTCCTTGAGCAAAAGGCTTTGAATTTCTTCCCGAATGAGAAGAGCCTGATCCCTGGAGTAGGAAGACCTTTTTGGCGGAGTTTCTGGTAGAATTTCCAGAAACTCTATAGTGTGCCCGATGGACACCAGTTGCAGGACCCATGCGTCTGAGGTTAGTGCCTGCCATTCCTGTGCATGGCAGGCGAACCTCCCCACTCACCTGTTCCTCATTGTGAGATGGAGGAAGTAGTGGGGATAGGGAGTCAGGAAGTGGCAGGACATTCAGTGGGAGGGCCTCCTGAACGTATCTGGTTTTTGGAGGTAGGAGGAGTGGCGGAACCTGTGGCCTGCTTCCTCTGCCTCCAGGTTCTTTTCCGAAAGGGCTGCTGCTGTTGTTGAGTGCCCAATCGGTACATGGACCTCACTGATCTGAGGGTGAAGCCTCTGTCCTGGAGATCAGTAATATCATCTTTGGTGTCCCCACCAAAAAGCTCTGAGCCCCGGAAGGGGGCATCCTGAGTAGCAGACTGTACCTCGTTGGCAAGGCCAAAGATGCGAAGCCAGGAATGCCGTCTTAAGGCGACAGCAGTCGCCGAGGTGCAAACTACAGAACTGACAGGGTCATATGGAGACAATAAAGCATGCCTACAGGAGAAGCGAGAAAGACAAAGATCCTTGGCAAGTTCCTCCTTGAGGCTCAAGGGGTCCATCGCTTGGATTTGGGCCTCTAACCTGGCCAGGGTAGCTTTTTGGTGTGGCACCATGTGGGCCACATAGTTAAAGGACCACAGCATACATGTGGCTGAAGCATAAACCTTCCTGCTGAACTGATCCATCTGCCTCGACTCTTTGTCTGGAGGAGAGGTGCTCATGTGCTTGGGTGCAGACGAGCGATCATGAGCAGCTGAAATAATGAGAGAGTCCGCTGTGGGATGCGTCTTGAGAAAGGGAGCTTCCTTCGGCACCCGGTACACTCTGTCCACCCTCTTAAGGACAGCAGGGAGAGAATGAGGCATCTGCCAGACCAGGTGAGATCTGATCCAAGGAGGAATCGGGACCCGGGACAGAGACTCTAAGTCCAGGTGTTCAGCTAGTCCCTGTCTCATGGGGTCCTGATCCTCTGACTCCCAGTCGAAAAAATCTTTCATGGACCTCAACAGGTCCGAAAAGGCAGGGTCCTCCGTGAGTGGGTGGGAGGGGGGAACTTGGGTGGAAATTTTGCCTTTTGGACCCTCAGTTTCCTTTAAAACATCCTCTGCTGACTCGTCGGCATCCTCGTCACCACCACCATCATCATCCACCCCCTCGTCCGGGAGACTATGAATGTCTGGGAGAATGATGGTTTGACATGTCATCCCCGAGACATGAACCGTGGAAGGACAGGAGCTCCTCGGGGATGGAAATCTTGGAAAGTGTGGGAGTGGGAGCCTACTCTCCAGATCTGAGATCAACTCCGAGCGTGCCCCCTGTCACCAAGACTGGATTAATGTCTTGAAGTTCGGTGTAGCTGGAGGTGGAAGTACCGGTTGAGGGGGGTAATGATACCTATGATAACCCTGGTAGGGACTGTACCCAAGGTAATACTGTCCCAAGGAACTCCAATCAGGAGGAGGACCAGCCGGCTAGTGGCCCCCAGGATACCCCGGTGGGTAATGAGGAAAAGTTCGGGGTCTAGAAAAAAATCCCCGTCGTCAGGGGGTCTGACGGGGGGGGAGGGGGGGGGGGGGGAGGACCCACGTTGGACCTGCCGTTGCACAAATCAGTGGTGGATCCGGCATCGGGATAGCCAGCGTTAGGGGTACTGACGTCAGGAACGGCACCACCTGATCCAGCGCTGGAAGGAGATCCAGCATCAGAGGGGCCGGCATTGGGGCTGGATGAAGTGGACCCGACAGAGGGACCATGTCTGGCTCTGGAGCCAAATGCTAGGGCAGACCACTGGGCCCAGGCTGAGGAATAGTTGTCGGAGGTTCCGGCATCGGGTTGGGAGTCGCTGGATCCGATGGTGGGATCGGGACCTGGATATTCGCCAGATCTGAAGGGACCCCACCCAATGGGGAAGGAGGGGCCTCCACCACAAAGCCAGATGGCTGAGGAGGCGCCTCCTTCCCCGTGACTCCATCGGGGGAGTGCGGGACAGACCCTGAGGAATGGTCTTCAACGTCGAGGGGTCCCGCACTGTCCTTGCCTGAGAAAGAGAGGGTCCTGGTGGGGGAGAGGGGCAGTCTCCCCCTAGTTCTGCTGGGCATCAGGGGTAGTGCTGTTAGGCCCTGACAGGACAACCATGCCTGAGTGACCGTCAGAGACATGCATCTTACCGGATGAGCCTGGCGGGCTGGGAAGAAGCCCCCGGATGATTTATCGGCTGTAGCTGGGCGGGTCCCTAAGGCCTGGGGAGCCGACTTACCAGTGGCCGGGTGGTCCCTGGAGGAGCCAGGGGCCGACTTAGCGGCCGTGGTGGTGCGGTCATTGGAGGAGCCGATGGACGATTGACCCGTGGAAGTTTTATGAGACTTACCGTCCAAAGTCTTTTTAGGTGGCTGTAAGGCAGCCTTGCACGTCAAAGGCCTCGAGGCCTCATGCTGGGCCTCTGTGGAGTGCTCCCGCTCCCGACATTTCTCCTTGTGTTTCTTGGAGGGAGAAGATTTTTCTGAAGCGGACTAGCAGATCCAGTCCATCTACTTTTCAAGAGAAGCAAGATGGACTTTTAAAAGGTAGGCCTCCAAATCCTGCTGTCTCCACTTTTTGGTGGCCTGACAGAAAGTTTGGCACTCTGAGCAAGATGAGACAGGGTGGTCTGGGCCCAGACAGATCACGCACTTCAGATGACCGTCCTTATGAAGTATTTGTGAGCTGCAGATGAGCTCTTCTTCTTGGGTGAAGACATAAGCAAACATTTTTGAAAGGAATGGCGAATGAAAAAATCTGGTGCAAGAACTAACATGACGATCGCTACTGGATATCTGCTATGCGACTGACACAAGGCAACGGTGGGAAATAACTGGAGGGCGGGCGTTTGGACCGCCCACTATATACGGCCACAGTGACGTCGGTCACGTGACATCGGGTGGGCGGTCCCCCGTTAGCGACTGCTAGAAAAGTCTGTCGTGTGGCCTGACGCCAGGTGGTACCAGTCCTATATGTAATGACCTACTGAAGGAAGACTCTCAAAGTAAGATCAGCCTTGTGCACTTTCTGGTCAGTGTTCCTTTACACAAAGTGGTATGTCTGTGAGTAGGATGGTGATGAACTGCTCCATTACAAATGTTTCGATGTTTTGTGGGAGTGTTTTTCCCTCTTGTTGGAGCCATTTCATAAGGAGTTCTCTGAGTCAGCTGAAGGCTTCTCGAGGACTGTCGACCGAGTTATACTTCAGGGACTGGAATCTTTGCCTGTATGTCTCTGCTGATATGTCATACCTTTTCAGGATTTCGCTATTCACCAGGGAATAGTTTTCTGACTGTGCAGTGTCCACATTGCTATAAGGAAGTTGGGCTTTCCCTGTCAGGTAAGGCACCAGTCTGATTACCCACTGCTGCTTTGGTTACTGGCAGGCTGTGGCAACCCAGAACCATCTTTTTAATGCTTGCTGCTGTAAATGTAACTGACCGCGCCCTCCCCCCTGACTCACCCTGTGGGACCTACCTAGCTACTCCAGACTTTGACAATGTCCCACGGACAGCCTACTTCTACCGATTCCATGTTTAAATCGTGACTGCAGAATAGTGACTGAAACAACCGCAAACTAAAAACTGTGACCAGGAAGTTCACGACCAAGCATTATAGCGCTGCCTCTATCGCTAATGCGTCAAAATCGAGCTTACTGATGCATAGGTCTCTTCTGAGTGCTAACCTTATCATTACCATTGTCCCAAAAATCCACGTCTTGTTTTGCTCAAAACCACTTCCTTGTACTCGTAATTCTATGTTCCCTATCCCCACCTTAGCCCAATGGTCATTTAAAGGAACACTTCGGATCCCCTTTTAGCATAAGCATGCATTTCGATTTGGTGACCAGCCAGAAAGGTAAGCCCTTGGTAGTGTACTGTGGGTACACCTACAGAAAAGATAAAGAGAAGGGAGAGAAGGTATACTGGAGTTGTGCAGACGCGCATAAGTTTAGCTGCCTTGCCAGAATGCACACTGCTGGAAATAAGGTGCTTGCTCAGGTAAAGGAACACACACAGGTTCATGATGCTGGAGTTGTGGGACTGCGCAAGGTCATGGCCGATGTTGGAGAACGAGCTCGATCAAGTGTAGAGTCCACCACACAGGTACTTGTGTAGTGTACCACGTCTGCACCTGATGCTGTAACTGGGCGTCTGCCTGCTGTGCCACTTATGAAGAGGACAATACAAAGGATAAGGCAGGTAGAGTGTGGCTGGCTAGCCACCCCTGCTTCCGTTGAGGAGCTTGAAATACCTGAAGAGTTCCGTATTACATTGGTAGTATGGCCATTCCTAATATTTGACACTGGCAAGAAAAAGGATAGACTGTTTGTCTTTGCAACAGCTGATAACTTAAATATGTTGCAGGACAGTAGCAACTGGTTACTTGATGGCACTTTTAAATCTTGTCCATGGTAGCGAGTTATGACACGGTAAGCTGCGACTTTTTTGGCTTGGGCTGAGAGGTCTGTTAGATTACTTGTCGCTATTTTGTACTGGTGACTGGTTGTGCAAGTTAAATATGGTGCTCTTCAGTGGTTCTTATGAGTGGTGAGTCTGTTAGATTACTTGTTGCTATTTTGACGTCTTGAACTGGTGACTGGTTCTAATAACTAGTGAGTCTGTTAGATTACTAACCTGATCGCTAATCTGGCAGTCCCACTTTCAGCTGACTCCAGTCATCCCAAGGCCAATGCCTTGGTTCTATCGCAGCCCAGCTGTTCCAACACTGTATATCATTATTTACTGCTCAAGTTATACTGCTATGTACGTTCGAGGTGTCGCCCCATGTAACGCATTTGTAACTTTTGTATCCATTATTGTACTTGTACTATGTATCACTGTTTGTACCCTGAACTATGTAACACTGTTTGTCCTCTCTGTGACGGTGCTTTTGTAAACGAGTCTCTGACTCAAAGGTTGTAAATCTGATATGTACAAATAAACAAATTAACTGTTTCAAAAGTTATCAGGTATGCTTCGATATCATCTGAGGGACACAACTTTGTAAACTTAGGGTCTTTTAAGCTGTTGGTGTTTTATTGCTCTGCTGGACCTGTGCCAGAACCTCCAGCTTTGATAGCTTGCAATGCATCCAGCCATCGCTGCATCTCTTCTTTTCTCTGCTTCTCGAGTTGCTGCATTTCTTCTCGTCTCTAAACACTGAATCTCTTTTCCTTCTGTTGCATCTCCTCTCTTCTCTGTCTCTTGTTGTTGTATAGTCCACCACTTGAAAAAGGCAGTCAGGCTTTCAGGTTCTATCACTGCCTGCTCTTTTTTTTTCCATCTCAGGTTCTGGCTGAACAGTCTCAGTTTGGACTTTTGTTTCTGCTTCTAGTCTGGCTGATATTCTTCTGGTAATCACTCCTGGACTTGCTGCTGCAGAATCCATACCTTTCTTCTATGCTTCCCTGGTACCAAGTCTAGTAGCCACGCACAAAACTCCTGGCTTAGAGTATGCACAATGTAAATCCCACTATTGATGCCATCTGTCATCCAGGTACAAGTCAGGAAGCACAGAAAAAACAGTCTTTGCAGGGAGCCCATTAAGGAGATATAGTGTTTTTTCACAGAATGTTCTTGTCAGTTTCCAATGTTCTTGCAGATGCAACAAAAATAACATAGTGACCCAGAACTAACCTCTTGTTTACATCTCTGCCAAAGGCTTAAAAACTGCATTTCAGGTTAACCCATTTAGTTCCAATAACTTTGCAATCATTTCAACAGTATAACTATATACATTTTTGAACAAAGGGATCCCAGTTATCAGTTACATTTCCACATAAAGATTCACATATATTTTTATAACTGCAGATATGCAAGGGGGAAAAAGACAGAAATAGCAAGGGAAGGCAGAGAAATAGCAAGAGGCAGAGAATCACGAAACCGTCAGAGTGATCAGTTCCTAGGTCTCAAGAAAATTTGGCTGCACAACCAGACAGAGAAGAGACAGAAAAGGAAAGGACAGAACAGACACTTGCGTTTAAACTCTTTCTGCATAACAAATGGGGCATGGCCCTATTCAACCCTGTCACAGTCCTGAGTTAGCAGGTTCTGGCAGAGGGGTAGGGGAACTGGAGGCTCCACTTCCAGCTGCTGAAGCAGAGGAAACTACACTTGGCAAGGCCAATAAGGGGCTATAAAAATCACGAGGGCCCCTTCTTGCTGTAGTTTCAGAAGCACCCTCTGCAACAGTGGAAAGGGAGGGAATGCGTATAAGAACCTCCCTGTCTAGCAGAGAGACAGCATGTCTCACGAGAAAACACCACGACCAAGAACAAGCGAGAAGAAACTGGGTAGTTTTGCACTAGATGGGGAGGCGAACAGATCGAGGTCTGGGCGACCCCGATGATCAAAGATGTCTTCGATTACTGACTGCTTCAGTTCCCACTCATGTGCCCTTGCCTGAGTGCGGCTGAGGGTGGCCACCAGGACATTTTGAATGCCTGGGATGTGCACTACCATGAGCTGCAGGCTGTGCTGTATCGCCCAGTGCCACATGTGCATCACTTTCCTGCACAGTGGATATGACCGCATGCCTCCCAGTTTCTTCAGGTACCAGACCACACACATGTTGTCCATCTGTACCAGGAGGGGCCCAGGGAAGAGTAGGGGCTGAAAGACCTTAAGGGCATATAGAACAGCATGCATCTCTTGCACACTGATGTGAAGAGATAGCTCCTGCTGAGACCAGCTCCTGTGTCCTGAGATCGCTCAGATGGGTGACCCAGCCCTGACCGGAAGCATCCGTTGTCAGGATCTGTGCCTGTGGGGGTGTCTGAAAAGGAACTCCTCTGGTGAGACTGGACAGATCCTGCCACCAAAGGAGGTCCTGACGCATGGGGCTGGACACCAGAATCCTGCGATCCACGTCGTCTGATTTCTGGTCCCACTGGACTCAAAGGGTCCACTGCGTAATCCACATGTGGAGCCTGGCTAGGGAAACAGTGGGAATAGCTGCTGCCATAAGGCCCAGAAAGTGTAAGACCGAACGGGCCATGGTCCATTGGCTGGTTGCCACTTGGATGACTTGCTAATGCAAGGTTTCTGCCCACTCCAAAGGGAGGAAAGCCTGACCCTGAACAGTATCCAGCACAGCCCCAATAAACTGCCTGAACAGAATCAGAATAGTAGTCAGGGAGGTTGCCAGGCTGTCCCTCGATAGTGTTTGCAGGAGCCAGTAATCAAGGCACAGGAACACATATTCCCTTGTGGCGTAAAGTTGCCGCCACCACATTTAAGCACTTGGTAAACACCTGGGTGCCGAGGAGAGACCAAAAGGGAGCATTCTGAACTGGAAGTGTTCCCCTGGAAGGTAAAGTACAGAAAGTGGCGGTGAGAGGGAAAAAATGGAAAATGCAGGTATGCATCCTGTATATCCAGAGCACACAGACAATGACCCTGGTGCAGAAGAGGCAACAGGCCCCATACCTCTCAACTGTCATACATTAAGAGTTACATCTCTCATTTTACCTCTCAGAAACCCTCTGTCTCACATGGCACAGGTAATATTCCACACTGCCCACTGAAACTTCAATGCAGAAATTCATAATAATCTATGATACTCAGTTATCAGCAAACATGAATAACATAACTGCACAAATTCAGACTGTGTTCTGAGCTTGCAATGTCATTTTTATGTTTGCTTGCACGCATATGCAAGAAACATAGTGCCATCATACGAGTTTTCGGAGGTGTGCCAGCCCTCTTCCCAATTCAGTCAGTGTGTTTGCAGGCGCTGCCGCAGTTCTCCAATGCCTGCTCGAGCTGTCCATGACAGCTCCAAAATGCAGTGGCGTACAGTTGAAAGGGGGAGCTATGCTTCAGTGAGCAGCGATAAGATATCGCCTGCTCATGCGCGCTCCCCCTACACACACACACACACACACACACACAGAGGCACGCATACTGCGTGCTCAGCCCCTCCCCCACTGTATAGCTGACGGTGTGCTGCGCCCAGCATTTATTTATAAAAAATAAATAAATAAATAAATTTAATGGGCATGGAGAAATCAGATTTGGCTGACTGCAAGACGTGTGTTTGGGGGCGGGGAGAACTGACGCTGTTTGAAGGACCTAGTACCGTAATCCGCTGAATTCTAAAACAGGGGCACTCTGTGTCCCCTAATCTAAATTATCACCCTGCACCCCCCCTAAACAGAGTTCTATATGCCATGCTGGGTGCCCAACCCAGCGTGGCTACACATGTATAGCCGACGGGGGTGCCCAATCCCCCATCGGCTCCACTGTCTCTCCCCACCCCCCCGAGAGTACAGGGTGCCACGCTGAAGACCCACCCAGTGTGGCAACAGATACTGTCGCCGACAGGTGCCCAATCCACTGTTGATTCACGCTCCCCAAACAGCCCGTACTTGTGCCATGCTGGGAGCCCACCACAAGCGTGGCAAATGTCCCCGTTGTCTCCTCCTTTGATTAATAAAAAAAAAACTGAAACAGAAAACGGTCCCTCGCTGTTTCTGCCCCCACTCTTGCCCACCCACTGCACACCCTTCCTCCCACCCCCCCACCCCATACTTACCTCCGACTTGGCGCGACGATCTTGTGGACGGAACACGTCTGCACTCTTCAAAGTGGACCGCGAACTGAGGGAAATGCCGGTAAGCTGTATAATGTAATAAACAGGTTTTTTTTTTTTTTTTAACTTTGCTGCATATCTCAGCCATTTTTTGGGAATTTTTGCACCAAATTTTCAACATGGGGTTTTTGGGACCCCTTCTCATGAATGCTCTCACTGTCATGGCTTTAATTGGGCCCAAAGGGTGATTTTGCAGTCACTGCGTGAAATCACCTTTTGGGACCAAGTAACAAATGACACTGCCACTGTTCATAAGGTGGGCTCTCAAAAGCCTTTTGTTGAAAAATTTGGTGGAAAATTCCTAAAATGACTGTTTTACGAGTGTGCATTAAGTGCATTTCCTACGCACGCTCGTAAGTTCACGAATTTTCAATATTTTCAGTCCAGATTTTCAACATTGCCATTTTACCATGCCTCCTTATGAGCAGTACAGCAGTCATTTTTCACATCTTGCCCAAACGTGTTTCCGCCCAAGTAGCGCACAATGGCGCAGTCGGTGTGCACAATCAATGTACGGGACACATTAAGAAAATCAGAGTGACACTGTTAATGAGCAGAGGTCTTAAAATGGCTATGTTGAAAATTTGGTGAAAAATTCCTTAAAATGACTGTTATATGAGCGTGCATTGCGCAGTTCCTACGCACGCTCGTAAGTTAGCGAATATTCAATATTTTCACTCCAGATTTTCAACATTGCCATTTTATTACACTTCCTTATGAACAGCACAGCTGCCATTTTTCACATGTCGCCCAAAATGTGTTTCCGCACATGTAGATCACAATGGTGCAGTCGGTGTGCGAATGCAATGTTTGGGACAGATTAAGTAAATCACAGTTACACTGTTCATGAGCAGAGGTCTTAAAATGGCTATGTTGAATATTTGGTGACAAAAGTCCATAAAATGACTGTGTTACGAGTGAGCATTGTGCAGTTTCCACACAGCCTCGTAAGTTCACGACTTTGTAATATTTTCAGTCCAGATTTTCACCAGTGGCATTTTTCCACACTTCCTTATGAACAGTACAGCTGTCATTTTTCATAACGTGGCTGAAATGTGTTTTCACACTTTTAGCACAGAGATGCACGGTCGCTGTGGGAAATCATTGTTCGGGACAGATAAAGAAAATCACAGTGACACTGTTCATGATCGGAGGTCCCAAAATGCCTGTGTTGACAATCTGCTGTAAAAAATCCCCAACTAATTACATTACGGGTGTGTGTTGCACAGTTTCTATGTATGCTCGTGACTTCACCAGTTATTTTAATATTTTTACTGCAGATTTGCAACATTGCCATTTTTTACACCTCCCCATGAACAGTACAGCTGTCATTTTTCACATCCTGTTCGGAATGTGTTTTTGCACCTGTAGTGCTAAATGCTGTAGTCGCTGTGCATAAGCAGCTTTCGGCTAACAAACTGATATTGCCACTGTTCATGAGGTGGGGGTCACAAAAAAATCATGTTGAAAATTTGGAGTGAAAATACCAAGGAATGCCTGAGGTGTTAGGGTTTCCAACCATAACGCCCCACCCTGTAGAGAATGACAGGCATCAGGGGTGTGACTTGGGATTCTTGCCTGTAATGCTCATACCATTCCACACCCTGCAGCCAGTGAGAGGCATTGTGGTATGCCTTGGACTCTTCGGCCCCAAAGTTCACCCCATTCTCCTATACCGCACCCATCTCACCGTATTTCCTGAAGGAATGGGGGTGCGCATAAGGGCCAAAGACCCCAAGGCACACCGTGACACTTGTCAGAGTCTGCAGGGTAGGCTGTGGTGAAATGGCATGGCCGTTATGCCTGACGACCCAAAGGCACACCCCAATGCCTGTCACTCTCTGCAGGGTGGTGGTGGGGTTGGCTTCAGTTCAATACTTCACTGCCATTCCTATTATGCAGCTCTGTAACTTCTACAATACCAATGCCAGTAAGCAAACATTCGGCATTGACAAATGCTTGCTGATGATGTGTCACATATTTTGCCTATTTGTCACACGTACTGTCACACATTTTAGTGATGAAAGGTTGAGAGGTAAGACAGGCCCAGTAGGGTCAGTATGCGAAATCTCTTGTACTCTACGTATAGGTTTAGTGTGCCGAGGTCCAGGACAGTGGGAGTAATTTCCCCTTTCCTTCTTGGATCCGAGGAATGGGTTCTATAGCTGATTTTGTCAGAAGAGCCTGAATCTCTTCCCTTATGAGAGGAATGTGGCCAACTGGGTAGTGAGAGAGACATGGAGGATTTCTTGGAGGTTTCTCTGTGAATTTGATGGTGTGGCCTTGAGCGATGAACTGAAGGACCCATGTGTCTGAAGTGATCGCCTTCCACCCGGCCAGGTGGTTGGCGAATCTGCCCCTTATTGGTTCCTCTGGAGCTGGAGGCAGAGGCTGGGGGCCCTGCCACAAGTCAGGAGGTAGAGGGTGTGTGGGGGGGAGCGCCGCCCTGGCAGCCCTTTGGGACTTGGCTGGAGGGGTGGCTCCTGCCGATGGGGCCCGACATTTGTTCTGACATCGGGCTGGCTGTTGCCTATTCTGGTGCAGTTGCTAGCAACAAAATGGCTGTTTTGGCTTGGTGTTAGAGCAGTACATAGACTGGACAGAGTGCAGAGCCTTGCCACTGTCCTGGAGCTTAGTGATTATGTCCTTGACGTTGCCTCCGAAAAGAACTGGTCCTCTGAAAGGGACGTCCTACATGGCTGACTGGACATCTTGGGCCAATCCGGATACCCGCAGCCAGGAGTACCGTTGCATGCTAATCGTTGTGGCAGTACTCTGGGTAGAGGCGTCTACCACATCATATGTCACCCTGAGGGAATATCAGCAGGATATTTCCGCTGTCCTGACAGTCTGGGAAATTTTGGTTTCAGCCTTGGAATCGGGCAAAGCCTCGAATTCCGACTTCAACTGTCCCAGTACAGATTTCTGGTATATAATCATGTGTGCCAGGTAGTTCAAAGCTCTGAGGGCCAGAGTGGAGGAGGAATGAACATTGCATCCAAACTGGTCTATTTGCCGTGACTCTGTCTGGAGGAGAGGTGCTCATGTGTTTACGTTTGGCCGTACGGTCATGAGCCGCATGTGACCACCTAGTCCACTTTTGGGTGAGAACTAAGGTGGTCTTTACCCTTGGAAGCTTGATAAAGTTCATCAGCCTTCTTGGCAACTGTGGCTGATGAAGGCTGCTGCCAGAGCATGGAGGCCCAGTCCATGGAAGAATGAGCAGAGGGGACAGCTTGGGCATATCCAGGTGTTCCACCAGCTTCTTGCGTTGGGGATCCTGATCCTCCATCTTCCACCCTTTTGCCTCCTGAATCTTCTGAAGGATCTCAGTAAAGGAGGAGTCCTCCGGGCGGGATTTGGGAGAATCTTTGGGCTTTGAATCCATTGGAGAGGGTGTCTTAAAACCAGAAGTGGAGGAGTACATGGTATCGGAGTCCGAGCATGGGCTTTTGTCTGGAGACAGAGCCCGTGGAATTGGGATCTCCTGCAGTGAGGCCGCAAGGCCCCTGCTGACACTGGCTACCGCTGTAGGACATAAAGTTTGTCCCGAGATAGAGGGGCAAGACTCCACTGGAGAAAGGGATCTTGGTGTAAGGTCTGTGCAGGCCAGCATGGGGGCAATGGCTGGTTGCTGCCGGTCCAATTCTGAGACCAACTGTGTCTTGGTTTCGGACAACCAAGACTGGAATTCCTCTCTAAAATCCGCATGAGGCTGAGGTGGAGGAGGGGGCTGAGAGACGTGTGGGAATCCTGGAAAGGTAAACTCTAGCACCATATAGCCTGGCATTAGGTAATGGTAGCCTGGCGCTCCAAAGGAAGAATAGCCAGATGTTGAATACCCCGGCATGAGGTACCCTGGCGTATGATACCCTGGTGGCAGGTACCCTGGCAAAGGGTAGTGAAGCGCAGGGTAGCCTGGCATTGGAAAGCCCAGCGAAGGGCCCAGCGGTGAAGCTGAGGGACCTGTCAGAGGCCTTGATGGTGGGTGTCCTGACAAAGGAACCGATGCAGGAGCCAAAGGTCCTGACAGCGGGTAGCCAGGCGTAGGCCCTGAAGGAGGGGCCGAGGGACCTGATGGGGACCCTGACAAAGGGTATGAAGGGCCCAAAAACATTAGGTCTGGTGCCGGACCCCCAGGAGGAGGTTTTGGCATTGGCCCCGAGGGGGCTGAGGGTCCCACCGGAGTGTGGGGGAGTTGGCCCAGATGACAGAACCCTGTGGTGCAGGAGACACCGGCTCCCGAGGGTGGTCCGGCATTGGACGTTCTGGCCCTGGCACCAGGGTTGTGTCGGGTGGATGCTCCTCCGGCTCTGAATGTGCTGGACAGCCAGGAGTCACCACCAGGGGAGGCAGCAATGGAGGATCCAGAGAAGGAGAACCCACTGGGGAGGGCTGCGGCAAGAGCGGCGGCATTCGCTGATCCAGAAGATCTGTGTCAGGCCTGTTATTGGGGCCCGAGAGAAGTGCAGTGGCTGGGTGGACGCAAGAGGAGCTGGCGTGCAACTTATTATCAGCCTGGGCCGGGCATTTGTTAGAGGGGCTGATGACCGACTTATCGTCTGCGTCACCATGCTTAGGCCCTGGGGTTCTGAGGGGCCTAAGGATGGCAGAGTTCTCCAGAGGACCTGAGTCGCCTGCCTGAACTGAAACCAGCTCATGCAAGGTGGACCAAGGGCTGCTCCCCGGAGGGAGGAGCATGCTTGGTTGGAGGAATGGTACCTGCGCCAGTTGGAGGCTGCTCATCACCTGTGGACCATGAAGGAGGTTGTGGGCAGGAAGGAGAACGATTGCGGTCCTGGTGCTTCTCCTTGTGGGAGACCGAATAACCCCCCTCCAAGGAGGAGGAGGATGATCCCTGAAGCTTCTGTGTGCTTCCGTGTGGCCTTGCTGAAGCTCTGGCAGGCCTCACAGTTCTTGGTCTTTTGCTCTGGTCCCTGGCAGAAGAGGCAGAGGGAATGGCCATCCTTGTGAAGGAGTTGGATGGCACAGGAATCAACACATGAAAAAAGTAATACTTTTTGAAGATTTACAGAAAGAAAATAAAGCGATGAAATACTCATCCGAAAGTAGCGGTCGACTGAAGCAGTGTTCTCTGCAAGGTCAGACTTGCGCAGGTTGACTGTGCGAAAGAACTGGAGGGCGTGCATGGGGACCGCCCACTATATAGTCATGCTGACGTCCATCACGTGACATCGGGTGGGCGGTCCCCCGCCAGACATTGCTAGCTAAAGTTTTCCTTGTGCCTGACGGCTGTAGTCCTAATGGTTATTACCTACTGCAAGACCCCTCTCAAAGTAAGATCTATGACTGCGCATGAATTGCATCAGAAACAAAGAAGCATAGTCTCTGCAGCAGGGATATAGAAATGTTGCAAAAATGTGATGTGTATAAACTTTTTGTCCTGAACAAGAGGATTTTGGTTTTTGCTCTCTCTTTCCCTTTCTGTAATGTTAGGGGTTTGAAAAGTTTGACAGGAGTGGAATGGCTGGTATGTTGTCTTTTTACTTTTAGAAAAAGGTTTTCTCTAATTTGCAAGGTTAAACAGTGACTGCTGTGTGTAAATTTATTTAGAAATAAACACTGTGTTGTCTGTAATATTACTATTTCCTGATAAAAGATTCCCATAATCTTCTTTGATAAGTGCCATGAGATTTTTTTTTTTAATATGATTTTTTTAAAGTCCTTTGATTATACAAGTTTAATGGTAGACTTAGAAACTAGAAATTGGGACAGCTTGGCATTAATCCCTAACTTAGTTGATGCTTGGTGTTATTTTAAAGCAAATTTGTGTCTGTAAATAACAACCACGTCTCAATTCAATATAAAAGAGTCAAATATAGTAACTCCCCTTGGCATACAAAGGATCTGAGAAAATACCATAAGGCAAGAGACACGGCATGGAAACAAGCTAAAGAAAATAATAATGAAGGATTGTACTGGGATAACTACCGTTATGCCCATAATCTCTATATCCAAAAAAAAAAGGAAGGCAAAGGCACATTATTCTTTATCTAATTTTAAACTGGATAGTAGAAAAAATCCTTGAGCTTTCTGGAATATGATTAAGAAATTACAAGGCAATAAACCTTTTGAACTGCTGAGCACTTTTGTGGCCAGGCACTTTTCTGGTCAATATTTCCTACTAGATCTCTGAGAAGGTGGCTGACATGTTTGGTGAAAAGTATATAAATATGAGATCACCCACAGAGGGCAATACAGTCTCCCCTTTTTTATGGAAACAGCCAAATGATAACAGAGAAAAAAGACACAGTGACTTCTAGCTTTTCTTTTAAATACATAAGTTCAAAGCAGGTGCGTAGAGCAGCAGTGCAAGCATCCGGTGAAAATTGTGACCTATACTTTTTTATTCTATTTTAGATTGCCCCTTATCTACTGACTTGCATGATACCTTTCTTTCCACAATTTGAGTCTGCTTTAGTATTTTTTTTATATCTGAAATAGTAAAAGGAGAGTTCCTTTTAATAAAGCTTGAGCCTGGTTTTCATCAGTATTCTTGGCTGTTTTTGTACATAAATTATTTAAGATAATTTCTGTTGTGACTAAAATGGACTAGCATGCAGCAGGCAGTGCTCCGTGACCTTATGAAACAGTAGGTGTTAAAAAACAGCTGAGAATAGTGATGAAAACCTGGTCTGAGCAATATTACAAGGAACGCTCCTTTTATTATTTCAGATGTAAAAAAAGTACTAAAGACGACTCAGATTGTGTAAGAAGGGTGTCCTACAAGTCAGTAGATTAGAGGCGATCTACAATAGAATAAAAAAGTACAGGTCAAAATTTTCACTGGATTCTTGCACTGCTGCAAGCTAAAGCTCTGGATAGAATTTCTTCTTATCTACTTAAATTGGCTGCACCCACGGTAGCCCCCTTACATGTTGATATTTTTAATACCTCCTTAAAATCTAGTTTTTACACTCAAGCCTAGAAACAAGCTAACATGGTCCCAGTTTATAAGAACGAACCAAAAAATGACATGGGCAATTACTGGCCCATATCCCTGGTTAAGAAAAATCTCAACTGCCTGACTGGCTGGTGTCGAGGTTGACAAGTTCGATGGAGACATCGTGCAGCTGTCAACAAAGCCCTCAACCACAGTCAGCTAGACCCACATCGAGCAGTTGGGGGAGTCGAGGGAACAGGAGGACCTCACTCATTCCTGGTCCCATGACCGTGCCAGTGGTATCTGTGTTCCTTACCTTTGAGGATAGGGCTTTACCCGTATGCCTGGATGAACTGACACATTTCAGGTAAGTCCTCCGTGAGTGACTGTCCGATGCTGGCCTCAGCCGGGAGCAGCACCGAGGTTGACGAGAGGTCTACCACAGCAGTTGCCGTCACCTTCTCCATGGCTGCAAGCTAAGCAGCCAACCACACCACAGCAGAGGCCTGTTTGTGGCCCTTTAGCTGGAGCTTTGGATCCAGGGAAGAAGGAAGTACTGTCTGACACAGCCCACAGCCAAAAGTGTTGTGCACAACCCCTAAGCAGTAGAGGCGAGACATGTGTGAGTCCATTTTCAACATCTTCTGCCAGCAAGTGATGCAGAACTTGAAGCCATGAATTGGCTTCGCTTCCTCTGAATCCTTCTTCTGTTGACAAGGCAGGAGCAGGAGCAAAAGAGAGAAAAAATTAAGAATAGTATCGAATTTGAGAGAAAAAAGTTTCAACTTGCGCTTGTACACTTCGTAGCCTACAACAACGCAGAGCTCTAAAGGAGGAGACTGGTCCCTTCCAGCGGAAAGAAAGATCTGATGTCACGGGGCGGATATAGAGGATATACCACTTGGGTGGCGGGAGAAGCTTAGCTAGAAGATTTTCCGAGGAATCACCACTTCTAGTGGAATTGCCAATGCATGGATAGTGAACTATATCTATGCCCATAGAATACTCAGTGTTACATACTGTGACTGTGTCAACAGTCCAACAATCAGGTGACAAATCACAACCAAACTTAGAATTACATCAACACTAAACCAAAACAAAAACTAACACTACTACTGGGTATAGTCACTGCAATGCGACAGGAGGGACAGACAAGATGAACTCCAAGGCCCTTCTGTTTCTAGAACACTACATTACTCTGCAAAACATTTTTATTTTTTGTGTTGTAGACTATTTCCTGACCAGTATGTCAGAAGAAAGAGCCACACTTGTTTCATTTGTGACAAAGACTATCCAGGATTTAAAACCAGGTCTCTAGACATGAAAGGAAAACACATTTTAACTAGGCTGTAAATCCAATATTTTTTGCTTGTCCAGGTCACTCTTTCTACCTTTAACTTTACACGTCTAAAACATGTTGTATAATATTCTTGTTTTGAATACTTTGCAATTTTCTTTTTTTTTTTGGGGGGTATAATTTTTGTCTACTGAGAAACTGGCATGCACATCCGTGAGATCAAAGTGAATCAAATTAGAGGACACGCAGCAACTCCGTCAAAACATATGGCCCTTGCCGGCTGCCAAGACTGTGGATTCTGATCCTTCCGAAAGCTGCCTTGTGTTCCAAATGAATAGATGTATGCCTGACACCTGCAAGGAGGCTAAAACCCTTGGAATCGTCTCTGTAATCTCCTGAGGGCTGTGATTATATAGATTTGTTATTAAACAAGCACCAAAGATTCTCCAATGGCCAGGGAATGTGCAGACTCTGAATGGAAGCAGTATGCTCCTTCTCCACTGAGGCTACAGATCTAAAAGAAAGATAATCCCATGGCATTATGTAAGAGGAGATCAAATGGGGAAAAGGAGAAGTAGCTGAAGAAGACACAAACACTACATGTGCATGCAAGAATATCTGTCCAGTGTTTATTCTAAACTGGGCCATGTGTCCATAAACATAGTCAAGAAGAGTCAAAATGTAATATCCTTTGTTTAAAATGCAGTGCCCTCTTGACAGAGTAACTGCTTCCCCTAAAAGAGCTTATGTATGCTGGTACCCCCCACACTTTTCCAAATGCCCCATCCCACAAGAGGCAGTGATGCCAGCAAAACTGCCATCAGGATAACATATAGGAGTCAATTTTAAGTACTGACCCCCCCTCTTGCTCCTCACAAGCCTAACTGCTCTCTCTCTCTTATCCCCCTGTCTTATCAACACTAGGCCCGTCCATCCCCTTATCCTTCCTTTCCCAACCTCAGATAGGAGCTCACTACCTCTGGGTTGTGACATCCTACCATGCCCCGTACTTTATAGCATTCAATCCCGGGGCTCACACATACTCCTTTTCTCCATCCACCTTCTCTACATCCCGGTTTACCAACTCCTCTCTGTGCACATTACCCCCTAGCCTTTCTCCCCCTACCTCCCTCTCCCCCCCCCCTTCGCCTCTACCTGGTGTATATTTTTATTTATTTTTTTTTCTTCCTCCTGCAACCTTAGATAACCTGCTTTATCTTCCTATAGACACTTCTATGTATGTAAATACCCTGTAATCTACAATATCTGTATAATTCTACGTACATATGAACTTCTTTTTCTTCCTCTCTGTAAACAGTATTATCTGTATTGCCTTGTAAATACCTGTGTTGACCTGTATATACAATTGTTCATGCTCCACCCAGGTCCATCTTGCAAATGAGCTTCTGCTTAATGATGAATGCCTGGTTAAATAAAGACTTGATTGATTGATTGATTGAGTCTCGGGTTCACAATGCCAGCCCGACTCCCAGAGCACAGTGGTGGCATCCCACTCAGACTCCAGACGAAGAGGGTTACACATAACCAGCAAATAAACACCACAGCTGGTGGCCAGGCAGAGTTCAAGTAGAAAAGTGATAAAAGTACTTACCATAACAGTAGATCTTTGAGAGAATCTTTCATCAAACCACACCTTTGGAACTTATTGCCACCAGGCACTAGGACCACATCGAAACTTTTGCAAGCAGTCTATCTGGGCTGCTCACAATGACATCAGATGTCAGTGTATATGGTATCATGTCGCAAGAGTGACAGGAAAACAGCGAAGACCATCACAGTGACATATTCGACAGGTTGCTGTGATGGTCCACTAGGTTCCTGATGCTGTTGCCTCTGGGGTGTTCGCCCCCTTCCCGAATTAAGTCCAACTCGGAATTGCCCCCACAGAAAACACACTTTTCTCCAGCAACGGCACAACAACTGGTGGTGCTGTGCCGTCGCTGTGCACCGTGTCATTTCGGCATGGTAGAACCATCGTATACATAAATACGTGCAGACCCTCCTTTCCTCCTCAGTTCCCCACCACAGAGATGCTCGGAGGACCTCCCTCTGGGGAACCAGGAGAAAATCCAGCACTCCACAAACCAGGCAAGACAGAGGAATGGAAAATGGAACAATGGAGATAGCAGCACAGAAATCTAGTGTTGTAGATCCAAAAGGAGGAAGGACGGTGGGATGGCATGACCTGATGAAAGAGATTCTCTTGAAAATCTACTGATATGGTAAGTACGTAACTGTTATCTTCTTCGAGGATATTTCTTTCCTCAGGCCACACCTTTGGAAAAAGTCCCAGGTAGTACCAAGAGTTAACAGTCTGGGTAGCTGAAGCCAATAGGCTTATGACAACAGGCCTTATACTACAGCTAGGCCATAGCCAGCTCGTCTGTGAGAGACAATGTCCAGACTGTAGCACTTAGTGAAAGTCTGGACAGTGCTCCAGGTAGCAGCTGCACAGATCTCTGCTGCAGAAACAAGCTATACAAGGGTCTATGCCTCTTGTGGAGTGACCACGAACCATCCCAGAAAGTTCCTCCTCGTACTTCCTGTAACGAAAAGTGATACAGTTTGCTAGCCATTTGGACAAGGACTGTTTAGAAATTGGGGTGCTCTCTTTTCCAAGGGAAAATTAAACAAAAAGCTGCAAGGCCTTCCTGCAGTCCTTTGTACGATGTATACAGTATCTTAATATTCTATGCACATCTAAACTATGAAGCAATGCTTCTCCCGGACTGGCATGCTCTGGATAATATACTGGCAAGTGGATGGTTTGATTCAGCGTAAACTCAGACACCACCTTGGGGAGAAACTTTAAATTAGTATGCAACGACATCCTGCCTTTCTAGAAAATCAAATAAGGAGGCTCTCACATTAGAACCTGTCACTCTGAAATCCTTTGAGCAGAAGTGACTGCAACTAAAAATAACACTTGCCAACAGAGACAGATGCCATCACTGATCATTCCCCCATTTACTGTGTCTGGAAGGCTGGTCTTCTCCCCGCCACCCCCTTCCCCACCCAAATTCATCTCCTTTCATAACTCTGCAAATCTAAACATATCTAACTTTGTAAATCTAAATGTGTCAGCCTTCCTGAGTGATCTGTCGAGGACTGACTGGTCCAATATTTACACTACGAATAATGTCCAGGAGGCACTTAATAAAATTATGTTCCATTCAAAACCTTTATGCCCCCATCATACCTCATAGAATCTGCGGCACGTCTACAAGGTGGATAAAGAAGGACATGCTTGCACAAATAAAATCTACAGAACTAAGCTTAGCACGGTACAAGGCATCAGGCCTACTATCTGACCTATACGACTACAGAGCTAAGAGAAGTGCATGTAAAAGGGCTATTCGCACTGCCAAGAGCTCTTACTATAAGCAACTACTGCTACTGGTGACCCCAAAAAATTTTGGACCCATATAAAATCCTTCCTGGGGGCCAAAAACACCCAGCATACAAATGACTTGGTACTTGATGGCATGCACCGGAATGATCCTGTCACAATCGCAAACTCTTTCAACAAACACTTTGCTGACCTATCCAAATTTGCAGCTCCTTTCTCTTCAACCACTGCCTCTGTTCCAAACCTCAGTACTGATACCCACTATAAATCCCCTCTTTTTCATTTCCGTGTTGTTACTAAGCAGGAGGTCCTCAAGTTACTCAAATCTGTTTCGGACTGTACCAGTACTGGTGCTGACGGTCTGGAACCTAGGCTCATCAAACTGGCTGCCCTTCTTCTTGCCGCACCACTAGCCAGAATTTTATCCCTCTGCTCTGGCATCATTCATAGCATCTGGAAGATTGCTAGAGTTGTCTCTGTTTTGAAGAAAGGTGACCAAAAAGGAGGCAGTATAGTGCAGTGGTTCAAGGCTCTAAGCTGCAAACCTGGAGACCTGGGTTTGAATCCCACAGCCCCCACATGCATACTGTGTGACCCTGAGCAAGTCACTTAACTTACCTGTGCTCCCAGGTCGCACCTGTAAACAAGCTTCAGCTTAGTGTGTCTCTCCTGGTTAAGAAAAACGTTATCTCAAATTGCTGTCCCATTGCTCTCCTACCAGTTCTAAGCAAGATCCTTGAGAAACTTGTGTCCCTAAAAACAACATTTCTTCTTTCTCAGAATACGAACATACGAAATTTGCCAGCAGATAAAGGTTTAGAGGTCTATCAAGTCTGCTGGAATGTGCACCCCTTATTTTGCAGCTGCCTCCCTCCCGCCCTTCCCTCCATTGACCCTCCCTTGCCCTGTTCCAGCCCCTTTTGAAGCAGTCCACTGTTCTACTGGATACCATTTCTGCCGATAATGCATTCTACCCATCTACCACCCTCTCTCTAAAAAAGTGTCTCCTCATCTCCCTCCTGAACATTCCTCCCCCCAGCCTCATATCATGGCCCAGGGTGTCCCTCCCTCCCTTACTTTGAACAGCCTCTGTGAACCTGTCTTGTTTATTCCTTTCATGTACTTAAAGGTTTCAATCATGTCCCTCCTCTCCTCTAGCAAGTACATGTTCAGCTCCCTAAGCCTCCTCTCATATGGCAAGTCCCCCAGCCCCTTGATCATCTTTGTCGCCCTGCGCTGCACCCCTTCCAGCAACTTAATGTCCCTCTTCAGATACGGGCGCCAGTACTGAATGCAGTACTCCAGATGCAGTCTAACTAGTGACCTATACAGTGGCAGAATCACCTCCCCCCTCCTCGAGGAGATACCCCTTGCAATGCAACTCAGCATTTTGTTGGCCTTTGTAGCTGCCTTCCTACATTGTGCCGAGTTGTTCACGGACCCTGTAATGAGCACCCCCAGATCCTTCTCCTCCTCCTGTGTCTTGGCTAGCTGCACTCCCCCCAGCTGGTAACTCCTCCTTGGGTTCTTCACCCCAAAATGCAGTACCTTGCACTTTTTGGCATTAAACCCCAGTTGCCAGGTGTCTGACCAGGTTTCCAGCTTTTCCAGATCATCCTGCAACCCCTGCCATCCACCTAGGTCATCCACCACCTCTCCCATCTTGGTGTTATCAGAAGACAAGGCTGATCTTGCTCTTGATGTCCAATGATATGTCTGCAATGAACATCCCAAACAACACTGGTCCCAACACCGAGCCCTGTGGAACACCACTCGTACTACCCTTGGGGATGGGAGAGCCCCGCCCACCATCACCCTCTGTTGCCTTTCCTGAAGCCAGTTCCCTACCCACCTCACCAGCTTTGCACCTGCCCCTGTGCCTTCTAACTTACTTCCCAGCCCCCCACATGGCACCGAGTCGAGTGCCTTACTGAAGTCCAGATACAGGACATCAACTGCATGGCCCGTCTAGTTACCCAGTCACAGAACTCCACCAAGTTGGTTTGGCAGGATTTGCCACGTATGAAGTCATGCTGTCTGCTGTCCTGTAGTCCTTTGGCCTCCAGGAGGGCCACCAGCCTCTCCTTCAGGATAGTCTCCATCAGCTTACCCACGATGGATGTGAGGTTCACTAGTCTGTAGTTACCCAGTTCATCCTTGGGGCCACTCTTGTGGAAGGGCGCCACATGAGCCATCCTCCAATCCTAAGGTACACACCCCAAGTGTTGTGAGGCATTAAATAGATCTGCCAAAGGTCCTGCAAGGACCTCTGCCAGCTCCTTCAGTGCCCTGGGGTGGATGTCACCTGGGCTTGGCGCCTTGTCCAACCTCAGTGCCCTCAAACCCTCCAGAACTCAGCCCTTCATGATTTTCCCCATCTGTCACACCCTCCCACCCTGTTTCTGCCATTCCTTCCCCTTAGGTATCACCCCCCTCTTCCCCTTAGTAAATACTGAGCAGAAGTACTCATTTAGCGCTTCTGCCTTAGTGTCCCCTGCTTCCACCCAACCCCCTTCATCCTAATCCTTACTATGTGGTCCTTACAGTTCCTTTTCTCCCTGATGTACCTAAAGAAGTACTTCTCACCCTTCTTAATGCCTTGTGCCAGCCTGAGCTCCATAGACGCCTTGGCTCCCCTTACTGCCCGTGTCACCTCCTTCGATTCCTTCAGGTACTCCTCCCTGTCCTCCCCCCCGCCCCGTTTTTTTGTACTTCCTAAAGGCAGTTCTTTTCCTCCTTACCTGTTCCATTGCCTCCTTGTTCACCCAGCTCAGTTTCTTGGCCTTAGCCTTCTATCTCTGGGCCTTGCTGCAGGTTCTGGTTGCCTTCGCTATCCCCAGCTTTATGAGCTCCCACCTCTGGTTAGTGTCTATGCTACGTTGAATTTTGGCCAGGTACTCTTTTATCACTTCCCCCATTCTCCCAAAGTTGGCCCTCCTGAAGGGAGAGAGAATCTTCTCTCTGACTCTCAACATGGTTTTAGAAAATGTCATAGCACCATCACTGCCCTCTTAAAATTTACAAATGTCACTAAAATCGCTATGAATGCCGGCCCGGGGGCGCTGAGGGTTGAGGCACTGGACGCCACACTTCGTGTCATGCCGGCGACCTGGGTTGAGGAATGAGCCTGCGCCCGTTAGGGGTGGGCAAGGGAGGGAGAGGAGGTACTCATTCGGTGCTTGGCTGGCCTCTGGTGGAGGCCAGAGGCATAGAAAGCGCAGGAGCACGTGAAAGAGGGCTGGGAGTGGCGGACGTCGGCTGAAATGCCTTGATGTCAGGGTGCTGACCACTTCCTCAGAAAGGAGGAAAAACACACCACCGGAGCATGGGTAGACGGAGCACTGATACCGATCCTAATTGGGACTGCCTGCCTGACCACCGGGGAACCCGATGAGACATTGAAGATATTGGGACGTTGGGGTCCTGTCCCATACCCGCCTGGCGGGTATATCCACGGCTCCATGGGGGAACCCCTGGGGATTCAGGTAAGGCAAGTCGTGGGGTGGTACCTAGGTGTCTCATGAAGAAGCGTAGCTCCGGGGTGAGAGAAGGTGGACAAACAGAAAATTAAAAAAAAAAAAAAAATTTTTATGAATAATGGACTTCTAATTGGTGCTGTCTTTTATCTAAAGTGAAGTCTTTAGGTTTCTCCTCTGAAGTCATCAACTGGTACAGCAGCTACATGTATTTTGTGGATAGGCAGCAATTCGTTAAATTTAACATTGCTGTCTTTGAACCTGCCACGATAAACACTGGGGTCCCTCAAGGGTCAATTCTTGGTCCCCTTCTATTACCTCTATTTACTTCCAAAACCTCACCTTCCATGTTAGATGTAACTGGGGAAATCATACAGGATCCAAAGGTCATAGCTGACACATTCAATAAAGCTTTCTCTGACCTTAGCAGCATACTCCCCACAGACTTCTTTGATGCTACCAGTAACAAAGTCAAGGCAGGCAGTAGCTGACCCTACCCAGGCCCCCCGCCTTCTATTTCAAGACAGTCACTAAGGCCAAAGCCAGGAAGTACCTGCTATGAGTGCCAGGTAAATCACGGTACAGCAGTGATTCCCTGGACCTCAAACTTATCACCCTCACCCTGGATAAGGTACTAACACCCCCGACCAAAATACTTAATCTCTCCCTCTGCCATGCCCAATTCCCCCCAAAATGGAAAGCTGCGGTAATAACAACAGTTCACAAAAGTGGGGATTGGGCCCTTCATGCAAACTATCGCCCCATATCAATCTTACCCACCCTCAAAGCACTGGAGTGCACAGTTTCAGATCAGCTAGTTGACTACCTTGCTAAATACCGAATACAATGTCCACAGCAACATGGCTTTCGAAAAGCACATAGTTACAACAGCACTGCTTGAATTCACTGGCTATATTCATAGCACTCTTGACTGTGGACATGTGGTGGGATGACCTGTATCGACCTCAGCAAGGCCTCTGACACGGTCAACCATACCTTACTGTTAAACAAACTCTCCACAATCGGCCTCTCGGCCAACAACGTGGGATGGTTCAAAACTTGTCTAGGAAGCAGGACCCAGCAGGTCAAGATAAATGGAGTCCTGTTGGACAGCCGGCAAGTACGCTCTGGTGTCCCTCAAGGCTGGATTCTCGGCCCCCTACTTTTCAGTCTCTTCCTACACCACATCCTCAGTATTTGTTTGGAAAGAATTCTTCTCTACACAGATGATACCGTTATTTTCACCAGCAGCCCTGACCCCTACCGCCTCGAGACTCAACTCCAGCAAGACTTCTCAAAGGTTGAGGTATGGTTCTCAAAACACAAATTACTCATGAACTACAAAACAACAAAAGTAATGTTGTTCGCAAATCCATGCAACAAATGCAAATCCAATCAATTAACAATCCTCAATGAACCAGCTCGGTGGCGCTGAGGGTTGAGGCGCTGGATGTCACACCTTGCGCCATACTGGCGACGCAGTATCGGGAATGGACTCGAGCCGCCAGGATTGGCTAGGGAGGGAGAGGACTGACTATCCAGAAGATAGCTCTCCTCTCCTGGGTGGGTTGCGGGTTACACTCTGCACTTAAGCGGCCCCCAATGGAGAACAGGGGTCTTGCATGGGCCAGCGCAGTAAGGGGTGGAGCGTGGCAGATGCCAGCAGTGTGCCTGCGCAAGGCATCATTGCACACTGTGCTCTGGGGGAAATGAAACATGGAAAAGACCCCTTGCCTTTGGTAGGCGATGGTGGGGACCAGGGGCCGACCTCCACGCCCAACGCCGGGTCCTCAGTCCACTTTTGGTGCTCCTCTTGCTCCACAGCAATCTTTTTAGACTGCACAAAGGTCACTGGGAGGAGTCGGTGGTCCCGTCCCGAGGGGGCTTAGAGCTGGGGGGCCGGGGTGTCATGAGAGTGAGTAGGGGTCACTTGGGGCCGAGAGGTAAGACTGGGACTTCAGGTTGGCGGGACACGGTCATGTCTTAAGTCCCACCGGAGAGAGTCCGAGGACAAGAGAGCGGAGGCGCATAAAGAGAATTGAAAAGAAAAAAAAAAGAATCGTGAATAGCCTTGACGCCCCACTTGAATTGGTGCCTACCTTTAAGTACCTTGGGGTGACCCTTGACTGCACCCTATCCTACGCTAACCATGTGGACCAAGTCACAAAAGCAATAAATACATGACTCGGCCTCCTCTACAGGCATAGACACTACATGACCACCGAAGCGCTCCGACTGGCAGTGAATATTTCCATTCTCTTCATATTAGACTACGAGCTAACTGTGTATAGCACTGTGACCGACACTGCCCTAAAAAGGATAAGCATAGTGCTTAACAAAGCCTGTAGACTGATTACTAGAGCCCACCGGCTCACCCATACATGTGATCTATGCTCCATGACAAATCAGCTGAACCTGGATGGCAGAATAAAATATCAGACCTGTCTCCTAGCTAAGACAATTTGCCTAGGCCATACCCTTCCGGCCTTCCAGGATCTCCTCAACCCAACTACCAACCCTCACCAGACTCATGTCACAACCAGACAGTCCTACCAGGTCCCTTTCTGTCACACAACTCAAGGACTAAGGTCCTTTGCTTATTGCGCCCCCTGCTGGTTAAATGCCCTCCCCAGTGACACCATGAATGAACCCAAGCTGGGACCTTTTAAGAGTAAGCTACGCTGATACCTCTCCGCACTTAGTAGTTGGGACTGCTTGCCCTAAGCAGAACCCTCCCCCGTCACTTGTGGAAACTCTGTCTACCCCCTGCACTTAATTCACCAGATACTGCCCCACCTTATTTTCCACACCCTGTCTTATTTTCAACCCTTTGCCTCCTACCACTATCCCCTCCACTGCCAACCCCTCGCTGCCCCTCTGCCTCATCTTCCACTGCTCCACTAACCCCGTTATATCCTCTCCTCTCCCTTCCACCCTGACAAGGTCAACACTGACTGCTCATATATTGTCCACTATATTATACTTCCCTATTTTGTCTCAATTGTAAATTGTTAATGATTGCACCGGCCAAAATGTGAAAGGCTGCTTTTTGTACAGTGTTCTTTGTACTTATTTTCAGAATTGTATTGTCTAATATTTGTCTCTTTATGTATGTTCTACCTGTAACTCTGACACGGAACCTTTGTAAACAAGCTCCCAGCTCAAAGGTATTGAATCCAAGAATTTAATAAATAAATAAATAAAATAAATAACATTTTCATCAATGATATTACTCTCAATGCTACAAATTGTTCATCCTTACTTTATGCAGATGATCTTGTCCTTTAGAAAACAGGGTAAGAAATATCTGGGCTCTGATTGGCTGATAGCCCTGACAAGGTGGGCATCGATCAGACAACAGAGCCCAGGTTAAAAAAAAAAAAGTGCCAGCCCAATCCACCTGATTGCCACTATCAAGGTGCCAACGGAATTTTTAAAAGCAAATTCCGCCATATTTGTCTTGTCACATAGCAAGCGAGAGACCTCCCCCTCAAAAAAAAAACCTATCACCTGACACATGGAAACTCACAGCACGCACCACATGTCCCATTTCATTTAACATTTCACACAGCCCTTTCTTCTGTTCATTTCCCAGCAACTGGCAGTCCCAATGCTCCCTCATCCAGTAGTATCGCGATCGGTCTATGTTTCCTTCCCAACTAAGTGTGGCACTAGCTCCCCGCTGACATAAATACGTGGGCAAAAGATATCATAGTACACACTTTTTTAAACTTTTTTAAAAGGGGTTTTGTTTTGTTCAAACGTGTAGCGCTAGCAAGCCGCGTGCTCAGCGCTACCAGCAACAGCTTCCCCAGCTCGCCTTGACTGCACCCCCATTCAACCCAAGTACAAAACGGTCATTTTCTTTTTTATACTGCACCCCGAGAACTGAAATAGGGAGCTGGCATAAACGTTTTCATCTGCGGGCAGGGAAGATGCTGGAGGGGGATCTCCCTGATGAGTAATGTGCCACTGATTTTTGTTTTCTAAAAAAGTGACAGTGTTTTCCCCCAAAACTAAAAAACAAATGACTTTTACAAGGAAAGCAGGAGCGCTGCTAGAATGTCGCCTGTTCAGTGCTAGTCTGACCTTCTCGTACTGACTAAACGTCCACTGAAGCAAAACACAGAAACACCATGGAACAAAATAATTTTTTTCTTTCTGTAAAAAGATAGCCAGTTACCTAACCTTCCTTCAACCTCCATGTCTGCGCCGCATCTGCAGTCTGCTCCACTGTCTTACTGGGACTCCCTTAAAACTATGAAATCTAAATATATGCACCCCCCCCCACACACAAAGTGATCAGTGAGGAGCATGGATGAGCTGCAAGACAGCAGAGAACAGTAGTAAAGTAAAAAAGCATTTGTCAATGCCGAATGTTTGCTTACTGGCATTGGCACTGGTAGTGTAGGAGTTACAGAACTGCATAATAGGAATGGCAGTGAAGTATTGAACAGAAGCCAACCCCACCACTACCCTGCAGAGACTGACAGGCATTGGGGTGTGCCTTTGGGTCGTCAGGCATAACGGCCAAGCCATTTCACCACACCCTACCCTGCAGACAACGACAAGTGTCACGGTGTGCCTTGGGGTCTTTGGCCCTTATGTTCACCCCATTCCATCAGGAAATATGGTGAGATGGATGCTGTATAGGAGAATGGGGTGAACTTTGGGGCTGAAGAGTCCAAGGCACACCTCGATGACTCTCACTGGCTGCAGGGTGTGGGTGGGGGTGGAACGGTATGAGCATTACAGGTGACAATCCCAAGTCACACCTCTGATGCCTGTCAGTCTTTACAGGGTGGGGGCGTTATGGTTGGAAACCCCTAAGCCTCAGGCGTTCCTTAGTATTTTCACTCCAAATTTTTCAACATGTTTTTGTGACCCCCACCTCATGAACAGTGGCAATATCAGCTTGTTAGCCAAAAGCTGCTTTTGTACAGCGACTAGGCCATTTGGCACCACAGGCGCGAAAACACATTTCGAACAGGATGTGAAAAATGACAGCTGTACTGTTCATGGGGAGGTGTAAAAAATGGCAATGTTGCAAATCTGCAGTGAAAATATAAAAAAAAACTGGTGAAGTCACGAGCGTGCGTAGAAACTGTGCAACGTACATCCGTAATGTAATTAGTTTTGGGATTTTTTACAGCAGATTGTCAACACAGGCATTTTGGGGCCTCCACTCATGAACAGTGTCACTGTGATTTTCTTAATCTGTCCTGAACAGTGATGTCCAACAGCGACCACGCATTCGTGCGCTGGAAGTGCAAAAACACATTTCGGCCATGGTGTGAAAAATGACTGCTGTACTGTTCATAAGGAAGTGTGGAAAAATGCCAGTGGCGAAAATCTGGACTGAAAATATTACAAATTTATGAACTTACAAGGGTGCGTGGAAACTGCACAATGCTCGCTCGTAACACAGTCATTTTACGGATTTTTGCCACCAAATTTTTAACATAGCCATTTTAAGACCTCTGCTCATGAACAATGTCACTGTAATTTTCTTAATCTGTCTCAAACACTGATTTTGCACATCGACTGTACCACTGTATGCTACATGCGCTGAAACACATTTTGGGTGAGATGTGAAAAATGACATCTGTACTGCTCATAAGGAGGTGTGGTAAAATGGCAATGTTGAAAATCTGGAGTGAAAATATTAAAAATTCATGAACTTACCAGTGTGTGTAGGAACTGCGCAACACACGCTCATAAATCAGTCATTTTTGGGAATTCTTTCATAAAATTTTCAACATAGGGTTTTTGGGGCCCTACCCCATGAGTTGTGACACTGCCATTTCATAAATCGGTCCTGAAGGTTGTTCCGTGCAGTGATCGCAGAATCACCTTTCGGGGCCGATTAAGGCCATGACAGTTCAGAATTCATGAGGAAGGGTCCCAAAACATATGATAGTCGGTGTAAAATTCAAAAACACCTGATATATGCATCAAAGTTGAAAAAACCCTATTATTCCATTATACAGCTTACGCCATTTCTTCAGTTTAATCGGCTTTGAAAAGTGCAGCTGTGTTCCTGGTCCACGAAGATCGTCTGCCTTGGCCTCCAGAAGTAAGTATGGGGTGAGGTGGGGTGTGTGGGAGGTGGATGCGCAGAGGGTGAGGCGCGGGTTGGGGGCAAGACAATCAACGAGGACCGTTTTTCTTTTCAGGTGTTTGTTTTCTTTTTAGGAAGGCGGCGCGGGACTTCTGCCGCTGGGTTGGGCTCCCAGAATGGCAGCTGGAACAATTTTTTGGGGGGTCAGTGGAGCCAACGGGATTGGGCTCCCAGAGTGGGAACTGAAATCTGTTTCTTTTGGGGGGTTAATTGAGCCGATGGGGGATTGGGCACCCTGTCACCATTCTCACTTATGCCATGCTGGGGGTCCCAGCGTGGCACCTAGAACTCTGGGGGAGGCGTGGAGCCGACGGGGGATTGGGCACCCCTGTCAGTCATACTGTGTGTGTGTGGGGGGGGGCGCGCTATTCAGAGACACTCAGAGGGTTGGGGAATATTATTACAATACCGATCAGGTGTGCCAACAGACGACAACTGCGTCTACTTTTTCAGTCTCTTTGGGGTTCTGTTTTCCTGCTTTTGTCAATGCCGCTCCTACCCTGAACTCTGACTCAACATTCTAAGGATGGCAATTAGATCTTTTTTTGGAAACATTCCAAGGATGTAATTTTAGTCACTTGCCTCTTCCCGGAAAGATAGTCCTAGGAAAAGTTCACTTCAAACTGAATTTATGTTCCAGGAAGAGAAAGCGGAGACATATACAAGCTGGACTGCCGGAAATATGCTAATCAACACTATCTTATCGCTGCTCACTGAAGCGGTCTCTCCCTTTCAACTGTACACCACTGCATTTTCAACTACTGTCACAGACAGCTGCAGCATTCACTGGTGAACTGTGGCCGCGCCTGCAAACACACTGACAGAATTGGAAGACAGGGTGCCACACCTACAAAAACTTGGCTGATGGCACTATGTTTCTTGCACATGCATGGAAGCAAACATAAAAAGCAGACTTTGAAACACTTCAAACAAACAAGCAACCTAGTCTGCCCATTTCCCTACCTAGAGAATAAGCTGCAGATCCTATTTAACCAACAGCCTATTTCTTCCTACCCCCCACAAAAATTGCCTTACGTCTGCCCCATGCATGCTTGAATTCTCCCACAGTTTTAGACCCCACAACCTCCTCAGGAAGGCTGTTCCATGCGTCCACTACCCTCGCTGTGAAAGAATACTTCCTCACATTGCCCCTGAGCCGTCCCCCCCCCCATCTTCAAATTGTGTCCCCTTGTTCTTGCACATCTCTTTTTCTGAAAGATGGTACCCTCTTGAACTTTGTTGATTCCACTGAGGTACTTAAATGTTTCTGTCATGTTCTCCCTCTCCCTCCTTTCTTCAAGGGTATACATATTAAGCTCCTTTAGTCTCCCCACGTATGGCTTCTCCTGCAGACCCTGCACCATTTTAGTTGCCCTCCTCTGAACTGCCTCCATCCTGTCTATGTCCTTGTGGAGATGGGGTCTCCAGAAATGGACGCATTACTCCAGATGGGGTCTCACCAACTGTCTGTGCAGGGGGACAACAACTTCTTGTTTTCTGCTGGTAATGCCTCTCCCTATACATCCCAGTATCCCCCCAGCCCTCCCCACCGCCTTCTCACATTGCTTGCCAACCTTAAGGCCATCTGATATGATTACCTCCAGGTCCCTTTCCATTTTTATTGTTGTTACTACCTTCCCCCCATTGTGTAATCTTCCCCAGGGCTTTTGTTTCCCAGGTGCATTATTTTGCACTTCTTTGCACTGAATCCAAGCTGCTATACTTCTGACCATTCCTCCAACCTTGCCAAGTCCTTTCTCATCCTTTCCACGCCTCCTTGTGCATCAACCCTGTTGCAGATCTTTGTGTCATCTGCAAAGAGGCATACTTTTCCTTCCAGTCCCTCTGCAATGTCACTTATACAGACATTAAAAAGGACTGTATCCAGTACTGAACCCTGCAGTACCCCACTAGTAACCCCTTTCTTTGGAGTGGACTCCATTTACAATTACCTTCTGTGTCCTGTTGTCCAGCCAATGTTTTACCCAGGCTACTACCCTGGGACCCACTCCCAGGCTGGTTAATTTGACTATTAATCTTTTGTGTGGGACTGTGTCAAATGCCTTGCTAAAGTCTAGGTAGGCCATGTCCACAGCCCCTCACTGGTCTACTACTTTGGTCACTCAGTCAAAGAAATCAATTAGATGTCCTGACATGACATTCCGCTGTGAACCCATGCTGCCTTGGGCCCTGTGCCCACTGGCCTCTAGGTACTCAACAATTCTTTCCTAGAAGTGATTCCATCACTTTCCCTACCACAGAGGTCAAACTGACAGGTCTGTAGTTTCCTGCCTCTGCCTTGGTCCCACTTTTGTGAAGGGGAATCACATCTGCCTTCCTCCAGTCCTCAGGTACCACACCCTCCTCCCATGATTTGTTAAAAAGGGTAGTCGGTGGTGTCACTAGTTCTCTGCTTAATCCTTTTAGAATTCTGGGGTGCATTCCATCTGGCCCCATTGCTTTGTCCACCTTCAGTTTCAGGAGTTCTTTCAGAACACTTTCTTCTGTGAAAGGACTGGGATTGAGCCCCCCCATCCAAAGTGCTTCTGTTAACTGGATTAGGCACCTCCCCCACTTCCTCTTTTGTGAATACAGAACTGAAGTACTCGTTCAGTATCCCTGCTTTTTCACTGTCCCTCTCTGCCCAACCACCGTCCATTCTATTCAGCCTCCCCTTGCCTTTCTACGCTCCCTGATATACCTATAAAAGGTTTTATCCCCCTTCTTAACTGAGTTGGCTATCTTTTCCTCAGTTTGGGCCTTTGCTATTCTGACTACCCTTCCTGCTTCCTTCTGCCTTAACTGGTACAGTTCTCTGTCATGCTCCTTCTGTGTTTCCTTATACTTCCTAAACGCTATCTTTTTCTCCCTAACCTTCTCCTTTGAGTACCATAGTGGCGTTTTCTTTCATTTTGATTTATTTGCTTCATACAAAGGCTTGTTGCCTCTGTGATGGTAGTTTTGATGTTTCCCCATTGTTGCTCCACCCCTCCTTCTAGCCTGTTTGCTAGTGCTTTTCTAAGGCGCTCTCCCATCTTGCCAGAGTCAGTCCTCCTGAAGTCCAGAGCCCTCACTTTTGTATGGCTTGACTCTGTAGCTGAGTTTATTGTGCACCACACTGTTTGGTGGTCACTTGTTTCCAAATGGTTACCCACTTCTAGATCTGAGATCCTCTCACTGTCCCCACTTGAGAGTACGAGGTCTAAGATTGCTCCCTCACGAGTAGGTTCCAAAACTAGCTGTCTGAGGCATGCCACCTGAAGGGCATCGAGAATGGCCTTGCTTTTGGATGTGGCTGCAGCAAAGGTGCTCCAGTTAACATCTGGCATATTAAGGTCCCCCATCAAGAGTATCTCCCCTTTCTCTGACATCCTAAGTATGCCTTGTATCATATCTTTGTCCTACTGGAAAGCATACCAGAAGAGGGACTACTTTTCCAGTAAAACAAATTTATATTCATTACACTAATTATTTATAGGTTCTTTGTGCATTTTTTTTTTACTTTATAAAATTAGCACATGGAGTCCATTTTCTAAGTGTAATAATACCCTCCAGGGTTGGCGGTATGGGCAATACCGGACCTTCCAGTAACTATAAGGCCCTCTGCCTGCGGTGTTGGGCCTCATTACGCCCCTGGGCGGTTCAGTACTGCCCAATACCGACCACCCTGTTGGGCATTATTGTTTGTTTACTGTAGCTCTAAAGTCATTACTGACCTCAGCTCTACCTTCTCGGCAGTCTTGATCAACATCCAAACCTGGCTCTTGTGAAACTAACTAGTCCTCAATGAAAGCAACTCACAGTCCATGCTGTTTGGCTCTGCTACTAGATTAAAAAACTGTCCAGGGCAACTAAAAATCCCTTGTTATGATGGCTCCTTCCCCGAAAATGTTTGCAGCTTCAGATATCTTGAGGTGATGCTCAACCCCTCTCTTGACTTTGACCTTCATATTTCCACCACTTGTAAATCTGTTAATTCCCAAATTGGTCTCACCTACAGAACCAGCTATGCTCTTACACCCTCTGCTAAAGTTACTTTCGCTCAGGGCATACTGCTGCCAAAACCTGTCTCCTTAAATGGGACTCTACTTACAACAGCATCTGCTGTTTTGCCTTAGCATCACACTACCTTTCCCATCACTGCAAACTATACAAGGATCTAAACTGGCCCTCTCCAGCAGCTCACCACCTCCTCTACCTAGGCACCCTGATCGATGGCATAATTTGCTCTGGTGTCCCTTCGTCACTTGCTTGCATACTAAATCAGCCCAACCCTCACTATAACCTGCATTCGGGGATCAAAGCCTTCTTTATGTCCCTAGATGCAAAATAAATATGGGATCCCAGGCCTTTTCCCACATGGCTTCTCAATACTGGAACTCTATACTGCTAACCATCCGTCAAACCCTTACTCTTAATTGTTTCAAGTGGCTGCTTCATACTTGCCTCATAGCCTCTGACTCCTGCAACTGTTTTCATCTCCCATGCTTTTTCTGCCATTTGACTCTCTCCTACCAGTCCCACTCTTTCAACTTTTCCTACTACATCTCTGTGCAGACGTAATTTATCTCCACCCTCCAACCTGCCTGACATTTTGTTCCCACCTCTCCTTCTCTACCTTCAGCTAAACCTGCTCCAACACTACTGGCACTGTATAAATTTTGAAATTGCTAAACGTTTAAATGTTTGATAATATTTTTTAAAAACTAATTTTGCAATTCGTAATAGCTGATGTTATGTTTGATGCTATGTTGCTCACCAAGTTACTGTTTTTTACTGAAATTACCACTCTGTATTCCCAGTCCTCACAACCTGTAGTTTGATTTGTCTGATAATCTAATGTGCTATACTGCTGTACTTATCTATGTTCACTGTAATCTGCATGTTTCCTACACTATACTGTCAATACTGAAATTTACTGACTATAACCATCTTGTACTCTCCTGGGTCATGCCTGAAAATAGACATGCTATGTCTAGTGCACTTATCCGATAATCAAAAACAAAATAAATACATAAAGCGCAAGTCACAAGTTGCGACTAGCTCAGAAGCAGCCAAAGTGAGCTTTTCCAAAATAAAATTCAGATCCCAAGCTGGGACTGGATTGCAAAAAGGAGGCTTTAGATGTAGAATGCCCCTCAAGAATGTATAGGCTACCTCCAGCTGGGCTACTGTACAGACATCTGTAGGCACACGAAAAGTTGATATAACAGGCTGGTGAACCTTAACTGAGGAATACTGCAGGCCTGAATCCGATAAGGACAGCAGGTACTCTAGAACATGATTAACTGGACAGGTGAACGGATTCAGGTGGTGAGAAGAGGCCCATAAAGCAAACCGCTTCCACTTCTTGGAGTAAGTAGTTCTGATGGGCGGGTTTCTAGCAGCCACCAGAACATCCCCCACTTTTTGGGAAACCCCAAAAAAGGCTACGGCTATGTCTTCACAAGCCATACATGCAGATGAAGAGACTTCTGTCCTGTGACAGTAGACCCTTGCACAGGGGAAGAGGTACTGGAGGTTCCACTGCCAGCTGCTGCAGCAGGGAGAACCAGATCTGTCAAGGCCATAGTGGAGCAATGAGTACAAGTATTGCCCCCTCCATCTGCAACTTAAGCAGTACTCTCTAAATTAGACGGAAAGTATATAGAAACCTCCTTTTCCAAGAGAGGGACGTGTCTCGCCAGAAAACTCCAGGCTCTTGGGTAAGCGAGCAGAAAAGCGGCTCTTTTGTACCGTGTGGGGATGCAAAAAGTTCCAGCTGTGGATGACCCCAGAGTCTGAACAGGCTGACAACCACAGAGGTCAGCAGCTCCCACTCATGCATCCTGGACTGTGATCCGCTGAGCTTGTCTGCCAAGACATTTTGGACATCCGTAACATGTACTGCTGATAGTTGTAGATCGTGTCCCACAGCCCAATATCAAACCCGGATTCCTTCTGATTGCTTCCATGCACAGTGGATAGGAATAAGTCCCCTCAATGTTTGTTGATGTAATGCATCACACGGACACTGCCCGTCGGTATTTGCAGAGGACCTGGGGACAAGTGCATCTGGAAGGCCTGGAGTCCATACAGAACAGCTCACATTTCCAGAACACTGATGTGCAAAGTGCGCTCCACTGGGATTCACATGCCCTGTGTTTGATGAAGGCTCAAGTAAGCGTCCTAGCCTACCCCAAGGAATCCGTGGTGAAGCTCTGGGGAAGGGATCAAGAATGGAACCCCCCTTGAGCAGGCTGCAGCGTTTTATCCACCACTTGAGCACTCTGCACATGAGCATGTGACTAGAAAGTACAGTTACGAAAGAACTTACCGTAACAGTTGATCTTAGAGAGGAGCTCTTGCAGCAGGTAATACAATTAGGACTGAAGCTGTCAGGCGTCAGAACCTCATGGAAAACTTGCAGCTAGCAGTCTGAGGCCGGGGACCGCCCCCGACATCAGACATGATATAAAGGGGTGGTCCCCTGGCGCCATCTCAGTTCTTCCGCCAGAGACCCGGGGTAGAAACAAAACTGGAGAACCGAGCAGGAAATCCTCACCATGTTCTGGTGATATAATAACCAAAATACTATCCCTGGGGATGGAGGGTGGGAAAGTCACCTGCTGAAAGAGCTCCTCTTGAACATCTACTGTTATGGTAAGCTCTTACATAACTCTACTACCTGTCTTCGAGGGTGGAGCTCTTGCAGCAGGTAATACCATTAGGACTGAGTCCCAAGCAGTGCCCAAGGATAGGCCCCGGTCTGAGAGGGTGGTGGAAGACATGTGAAAAAAACAGCTGATGAAAAGCACCTATGAGAGTAGGCCCTGCAGGACTGCTAGTCCGAAAACTGCTCTCCATCTGGCTGTAGTACCTGATGAAAGCGTAGACTGAATTCCACGTAGCTGCAGCACAAATGTCAGCTGAAGAGACATTTTTGAGTACTGCAAAGGAAGAGACCACTGGTAGAGTGGCCCCTAATTGCACCCGGAAGTGGTCTATTATGATGCTGATAGCAGAACGAAATACATTGCACCAGCCAACGGGCTAGTGACTGTTTGGAAACGAGAGCTCACAACATTTGCTTGGTGAATGAGATGAACAACTGGTCCAACTGTCTGGAGGAGTCAGTCCTGTGGAGGTAATACCTCAAAATGTGGTGAACATCCAAGGTGTGCAACAGTGCTTCACCTTGGTTAGCAAACTCTGGATAATAAACCAGAAGGTTGATGCCTGGTTAAGAGTCAGCACGGACACCATCTTTGGTGTGAATTTAGGGTTTGTGCACAGGTTCACCCTGTCCCTGTGGAAAACTATGTACGGTTCCTTACACATCAGTGCCTGGAGCTTGGAAACCCTTCAAGCGGAGGTAATGGCTACCAAAAGGAGGGTCTTCCATGAGAGGAAGTGCAGTTCGCAGGAGGCTGCTGGCTCGAAGGGAGGAAGAGTGAGTTTCTCCAGGACGAAAAGCAGATCCCAAGGAGGAACGATGTCCCTCTTGGGAGGCCTGACATGTGAGACCCCTTGAAGAAATGTCTTACAGGCATTAAGCTGTGCCAGTGTTTTATCTCCGATAGGATCATGATATGCGGAAACCGCACACATGCGCAACTTAATGGATGAATAGCTCAGTCCTAAGTCCAGAAGGTGACAGAGATATTCTAGCACGTCCCTGGCTGGACAACCCAGGGGATTTGGAGCACGGGCCACAGTCCACAGGCAGAAGCATTTCCATTTCAGAGCGTAAGTGGCCCTGGTGGAAGGCTTCTTCGCTGCAACCAGTATTTCAGCCACCCTGCTTGACACTCCTAGTCTCTCTTCTGCTATGACTGCAGGAGCCACACATGCAGGTGAAGAGAATGAAGAGCAGGGTGGACAAGAGTCCCCTGCTCTTGTGAGAGCAAGTGGGTGGAGAGTGGCAACTGCACTGGAGACTCCAGAGACAGTTGCTGGAGCAGCGGATACCAGATCTGACAAGGCCATAGAAGAGCCACCAGAATCATTCTGGCTCCCTCTGACTGCAATTTGAGTAGTACTCTCTGAATGAGGAGAAAGGGAGGGAAGGCGTACAGGAACTTCCCTGTCCAAGAGGGACAATGCGTCTCACCAGAAAACACCAGGCCCTAGAACAAGCGAGCAAAAATTTTGCAGTTTGGCGTTGCACGGGGACACAAAGAGGTCAAACTCTGGACGGCCCCGGTGGCCGAACAGGTTGTATGCGACATCTTGGAGCAGTTCCCACTCGTGGTTCAGAGAGGTGGAGCGACTGAGACTGTCGGCGAGAATGTTCTGAACCCCGGGCAGATGAACTGCGATGAGGTCCAGTCAGTGTTCTACTGCCCAGTCCCACACTCTCACGGCCTCCATGCAAAGGGGGTACAAATGAGTTCCCCCTTCTTTGTTGATGTAGAAGACCACTGGTGTGTTGTCTGTCTGCACCAGGAGAGGGACCGGTGAGAGCTGGTTTCTGAATGCAGTTAGTGCATTTCCAGAACACTGATATGTAGAGAGCTCTCTGTGGCAGACCAAGACCCTCGGGTCCTGTGATCCCCTAAATGAGCACCCCAACCGGACAGAGAGGCATCTGTGGTTAAAGCCTGGAGAGGAGTAAGTCTCTGGAAGGGGACTCCTCCCGCTAGACTGTCGTGACGGAGCCACCATTCGAGAGAACGATGTGCCACCCGAGAGATCCGGATTCGGAGATCCAGAGTGTCCACTGATTGGTCCCACTGGACCTTGAGTTGCCACTGTAGAGTCCTCATATGGAGTCTGGCTAAGGGTACTGTGGCTATGGCCGCCGACGTATGGCCTAGTAGCTGTAGAACCACCCGCGCAGGGAAAGAGGGGGCCTTTTGGAGCCCACTGGTCAAAAACCGAAGGCGGTCTGCCTTGTCTGGAGGCAGAAAAGCTGTCCCTTGCCTGGTGTCCAGAATAGCCCCTATGAACTGCAGCCTTTGTGTTACCAGGGGTGTGACTTCAGCCAATTTCCTGTAATCCCCAGGGAAGAAAACAGAGCCTGTGTTTCTCGCAGGGCGATTGGAAGGTCCTCCTCTGACTGAGCAGAGAGGAGCCAATTGTCCAGGTAAGGGGTAGACAAAGAAGCCTCTCCTGCAGAGGGCCACCACTACTACCGCCAGGCATTTGGTGAAGACCCTGGGGGCTGAGGAAAGGCCGAAATGAAGTACCTAGTATTGGTAGTGCTCGTCTCTGAAGCTGAATCGCAGAAACTTTCTGTGAGACTTCAGGACCTCAATATGCATGTAGGCATCCTGCATATCTAGGCAGCACAGCCAGTCCCCTTGCCGGAGCAGGGGAAAGAGACCTGCCAGAGTGACCATCCAAAACCTCTGGTATTTTACTGAGAGGTTGAGCTGGCTCAGGTCAAGAATTGGATGATGGTCTCCCGTTTTCTTCGGGACCAGGAGGAAATGGGAATAATAACCTTTCCACTTCTGGGCCTGTGGAACCTTCTGGATGGCTTTTTTCTCTAGGAGCTATTGGATCTCCATGTCTGGAAGAAGACTGTGTTCTGGTGGACAACGGGTCGGGTGGGGGGTGTCCGGCAGCATAGAGATGAACTCTTATTGTATATGCTTTCCGAATGGTATCCAGATCCCCACTGGTCTGCAGTGATACTGGAACATTCGAGTGGGAAAATCACAAACTGCCCTCCTACCTTCTCACTCTTGCTGTCCATGAAGGGAGGAAGGCAGCAGAGGCAGTCAGGCTGAGGGAGTCTGGGCCACAGGAGTTTTGGGCTGCTTGGGGCCCTGGGAACCTTGAGGGACAGGGTGACCCCATCTCTTGAATCCCTTACCACGGGACTGTTTACTCTCCTATCCCTGCCCTTGTCCTCTATGAAAAGGGCGCTGGCGGGGTTCCTGAGGCTGGGATTTGTACATGCGGTGCACATCAGCCACTGCTTTCCCTGACTCCTGAAGCTGTTTTACCATTTGTTCAACTTCCGGGCCGAACAAAACTGGACCCTGAATGGGGGAATTCAGGATGGACTCTTGCAGGTCTGGCTGGAAACCCATGAGCCGGAGCCAAAACTGCCGTCTCATGCAGACTCCCGAGGCGGCTGCTCCGGAGGCCATATCTATGGCATCATACGAACAGTGGAGAGTGTGTCTGTCCACATCCAAACCCAACTGGGCACATGTTAGAATTTCCTCTTTGGAGTCGAGTCAGGCGTAACTTCCACGAGGTCCACTGTCTTTCTCCACAGTGACTGCTGATTGGTAATCATGTGGGCCATAAAGTTCAATGACCTGATGGCCCCAGTGGCTGAGGAGAAGACTTTACAGCCCCAACCATCAAACATTTTGGAGATGGGATCTGGAGGTTGGGAACTCAAGTGCTTTGGTTGAGACCCCATGCTGTGGGCAGCTGTGAGGATCAACAAATTGGCCTTTGGTTGCTTGGCCAGGAAAGGATTGTACTTTGGAGGCTGATAAAAGTCTGTCCGCCTTCCTAAGGACTGCTGGGATAGAGGACAGTGTACGCCAGGTAAGGCGTGTTATATCCTGAAACGGTTCCACGAACGATGGAATCACCAAAGGTTTGGGTTCCTTCTCTCCAAGGAACTTGGCCAGGTGTTTACGCTCTAGATCCAGATCGTCTGTGTCCCACTCATATATGACCTGGATGTGCTTCATAATGTCCACAAATGAGGGATCATCCAGAGGGGACCTTGGGGAATCTTTAGGCTCTTGGGGGGAAAGGGGGGGGAATTCCCCATCTGAAATATCTGAATCCACACTGCCCTCATCCGAGAAGGATGTGACAGAAGGGGACAAAGGAGATGGAGATGAAGGCCGTTTCCTTCTTTTCCCCTTAGGATGTGGACTCAGTTACGCACCCTGGCTCCCCTGAGGCTCTGAGGAGGGTGGGGGCCCATGGGTGGCAGAGGAGGGACTGTATCTGGGGGTCTGTATAGAAGGTCCCCTTTCATGGTATTCCACCAAGCAGTGAACAGACTCCCAACGTCTGCTACTGGGATGACCCAAGGGGATGGTGCTGGGTTTGAGGGACTGGGTGTCAGGTCTTTAGGTGCGGGCGTCTGGAGCTCTGGCTCGGTGGGCATTGGGTCAGGGACCCCAGCATCAGTAGGCCGACCACCGGTATCACCTTCATCTGGAGGTCTGGTGTCCAGTGTGGCCTTGCCAGGCGTCTGGTCCCTCGGAGGAGGGGCGGATGGCTGGTCCTCATCCAGTGACCACCCCGTGTCTGGCGCTGGGGAGCACGTTGATGGGGTAGGCGAGCGGCTAGGCTGGCGCTGGTCTGAAGGGAGGCACACCTTAGCTTGAGGGGGAGGAGCTGAGCCCGGGTGGCCTCCTGCCTACCTAAGGGTTCTTCTGCTCGTTTGCATTTCTCAGAAGAACTGGGCCTGTCCTGAGCCCTGGACAGGCTTTCCTGGGTCGACCCTGAGGGTTTTAAAGGTCGATGAGCCAGGAAAGAGTGATGGTGTCCTGACGAGGCTGACTCCTGATGCTTTCGCTGGTGGGAGTAGACTTAGACATGCGGGAGGGTTCGGACAGCCCCCACCAGAGGACAAAGATGACAAGGCCTGCTTGGCTGGCGACCAAGGGCGGGATTCAGACCTGGCCCAATCCTTATCCTTATTCTTGTGGTGATGCTTCCCCCCAGATGACCTGTCTTTGGGTGGGGAATCCCTGGCGGGAGAGTATGAGCTAGCTCCTGATCCTCATTGCATGGCCGCAAGCTTCTTCTCTAGAAGGAAGGTTTTGAGTGCATGGGCCCTCCTGGCACATGTCTTCTAGCTGAATTTTTGACAATGTGTGCAGGTGTCGGCTGGTGTTCTGGGCCTAGGCAGAGGAGGCAGACCACATGGCCGTCTTTGGCTGGCATCTGCTTCCCGCACACACCCTTTGACTTCCGCCATGGTGGAGAGGGCGACAGCATAAACAAGGCTAATGAGAAAAAAAGATTTGGAAGAATTAGTAACTAATCTGACGTTCAATGGCTGTCAACTGCTAAAAGAGGCATCCGAGGAGCCGAACTATGCGAGTCAATGGTGCGAAAAGAACTGTGATGGTGCCAGGGGACAACCCCTTTTATACCACGTCTGACGTCGGGCAGAGCCAACGTCGGGGACAGTCCCCTGCCTCAGACTGCTAGCTACAAGTTTTCCATGGGGTCCTGACGCCTGACGGCTTTAGCCCTAATGGTATTACCTGCTGCAAGAGCTCCACCCTCGAAGACAGATTCGTCTGTTCTAGATCATCTGTGAGCTGGTCCCATTGGACTCTTAGGGTCCACTGAGGAATCCACATGTGCAACCTGGCCAGTGGTACTGTGACAATGACCACTGCCGTGAGTTCCAGAAGGCATAGCAATGTTCTTGATGAGATGTAACAGCTCTGCTTGGGCAATGAGGCAATCAACCCTGTCCAATGGCAGAAAAGCTGAGCCCTGGGCTGTGTCCATGACTGCAGTCACTGGCAAGTTAACAACACTGATTCTGGTATGCTGACTGCCACCCCCAGAGCAACATACAACTATCTGGTTTGCGCTAAAAAGTTCAGATCTCTCAGATCCAGGACAGGCCTTAGTTCTCCTGTCCACTTTGGGACAAGCAAGCACCCAGAGCAAAAACCTGTGTTCCTCTGTTCGAGAGGCACAGATTCTATGGCCCGCTTTTGGAGTAGAGTCTGTACTTCCTCCAGCAACAGGGGCAGGTGCCCTGGAGGATATGCTGTTACAAGTTGGTGATGATCTGGAGGGTTGTCTGAAGTTACAGAGCATGCCCTTTTTCTATGATCTCCAGAAGCCATGCATCTGTAATCCCTCCCTCGACTGGTCTACATGGAGGGAGGGGAAACCCCTATGAAAACTGCTGGCGGTATAGGTGGCTGGAGGGCATACAAGGAGTCAGGCTGAGCTGGAAGGGGTGGCTCCACTACCACTAGGTGCTTTTTAATAGGCACCTGGGGTAGTAGCGGGGACTGGCAAGGCCCCCGGCTCCTCTGCCCTTGCCCTGTTGTCTGGTGATTGGGCGCCACCCCCAACACCCACTGGGTGAAAGGCACCAGTGTTCCTACCACTGGGTTAGGCATGGTAGAGGGAGTACACAGACTTCTGAGTCCTGACCGAGGCTTGGAGATCTCTTGAGAATCTCTTGTACCTCATGATCAAACAATTCTTAACCTCTGAATGTGGCATTAAGAAAGTACAGTTACGTAAGAACTTACCGTAACAGTAGATCTTCGAGAGAGGCTCTTGCAGTAGGTAATTACATATAGGACTGACGCCGGCAGGCGGCAGGACCCCACGGAAAAATTTCTAGCTAGCATTCCCTGGCGAGGGACCGCCCCCACGTCAGGTGACCGGAGTCAGGAGATGTCGGTATAAAGGGGCGGTCCCTCATGCCTGCCTTCCAGTTCTTTCCCGCCAAGGGCCAACAAAGGCCGGACGAGATAGAAGCGGATATTTTCTTGAATGGAAAAGGAGCTAAAAAAGCTTAGGGGGCTGGAGGGCGGAAAGGTATTACCTACCGCAAGAGCCTCTCTCGAAGATCTACTGTTACGGTAAGTTCTTACGTAACTGTACTATCTTACTTTGAGAGGGCTCTTGCAGTAGGTAATTACATATAGCACTGAGTCCCAAGCAGTCTGGCACAAAGAGAAGCACACGGGAGGAGGAAATCTACCCAGAGTAGATCCTCTAGTTGAGAAGGCCTTAAGAAAGGAGGCCTTGAACAGCCAGCCCGAAGCCCGCTCTACGGCGAGAGGCAATATCCAAGCTAATGTTTTGTAAAGGTATGGACGGAGGTCCAGGTGGCAGCAGCACAGATGTCTACCGCCGACACATTCCTGAAACAAGCTGCTGAGGCAGTGACTCCTCTGGTGGAGTGGCCTCTGACTTGACCTGGGAGGGTCTTGTTGTACTTGTCACAGCAGAAAGTGATGCAATGAGTCAACCATTTGGATAGGCATTGCTTAGAAACAGCATTACCTTCTCTTTTCGGAGCAAAAGAGACAAAGAGATGATCTATCTTTCTGAGATCCTTCGTCCGGTTAGTGTAGTATCTCAGAATCCGGTGAACGTCCGTATTATGTAACAAATACTCCCCTTGATTGGAGTACTGCGTAAAAAAGGTGGGTAACTCTATGGACTGGTTCAGAGTAGACTCCGCTAACACCTTGGGGAGAAACTTAGGACTGGCACGCTGAGCCACACATTCCTTGTGGAAAATTAAGGAAGGAATTTTGCACATCAGAGCCTGGAGCTCAGAAATCCTCTGAGCAGAGGTAATGGCCACAAGAAGAAGTGTCTTCCAGGAGAGGAACTTCAAGTCTGCGGAAGCTGCTGGCTCAAAGGGAGGCAGAGTTAGTTTCTCAAGAATCAAATTCAAATCCCAAGGGGGGGCCGGAACTTGGAAAGGAGGTCTCAGGTGGAGAACCCCTCAGAGGAAAGTCTTAGAGATCTCCAGCTGAGCAAATGTTCTGTCTGCAAAGGGAACATGACAGGCCGAAATGATTGCCATGTGGACCTTCAGGGAGGAATGACTAAGACCCAGATTGAAGAGATGGCGCAGGTACTCCAGCAGATGACCAACAGGGCAGGAGAAAGGCTCAACTTCTTTTGAAGCCGCCCAGATTGTGAATCTTTTCCACTTCATGGCATAGGTAGACCTAGTGGAGGGTTTCCTAGCCTCCACCAGAATCTCCGTCACCTGAGGAGAAACTCCAAAGCAGGCCTGGGCTGTGTCTGCAGGAGCCATGCATGAAGCTGAAGGGACTTGAGACCTGGATGAACCAGGGTCCCCTGTTCCTGGGACAACAAACCTTGTGACAGAGGAAGAGGAAGCAGCGGTTCCTCTGAGAATTGTTGTAGAAGAGAGAACCAAACTTGCCTGGGCCAAAAAGCAGCGATCAGAATCATTCGTGCTCCTTCTGACCCTAGTTTCTGCAGGACCCTTGGGATCAAAGAAATTGGGGGAAAGGCACAGACGAATCTGTCCTTCCAATCTAGAGCCCGAGCGTCTTTCCAGAAAATGCCTTGCTTTTGAACGAGCAAGCAGAAGACTGGAAGTTTTGCGTTTTGAGGGGAAGTGAACAGATCTACCTGTGGTGTTCCCCAGCAGAGGAAGATATCGTTTAGGACCCCTTGATCCAGTTCCCACTCGTGGGCCCGGGCGGATGAGCGACTCAGCTTGTCTGCCAAGATGTTGTCGACTCCTGGAACAAGAATTGCCGTGAGGTGAAGGTCGTCCTGTACTGCCCAGTCCCACACCCTCATTGCTTCCCTGCAAAGAGGGTAGGATCGAGTCCCTCTCTGTTTGTTGATGTACCATACCACACACATGTTGTCCGTCTGGACAGCTAGGTGGCCTGGAAGGAGATACAGGTGGAGGGCTTGGAGGGCATAGAGGACTGCCCGAAGCTCTAGCACACTGATGTGGAGTGATTGTTCAAGCTTGGACCAAGAGCCCTGGGTCCAATGAGGACCGAGATGGGCTCCCCAACCTTCGCCCGAGGCATCTGTAGTTAGAGTCTGGGAGAGAGGGGGAATGAAGAATGAAACCCCCTCGAAACAGGTTCTCTCTGACCATCCACCACTGCAAATCTCGAACCATGGGAGAGGAGCCCAGAACTAGCTGATCCAAGTCGTCCGCCAACTGATCCCATTGGGAGCGAAGCGTCCACTGGGAAACCCCCATGTGGAGTTGAGCGCGAGGAACTGTCAAAATAGCAGCCGCCATGAGCCTGAGAAGGAGAAGAACCGACCTTGCAGTGACTCGCCTGTGACCGGACAACAGGCGTACCTGAGTCTGAATAGTGGCCGCCCTGTCCAGCGGCAGGAAGGCCCTGCCTAGGGTCATGTCCAGTATTGCCCTGATAAACTGGAGTCTCTGGGATGGGATCAAATGAGACTTGGAATGGTTGATGGTAATACTAAGGCAGGCAAAGATCTGTTGAGTACGGGAAAGGCAGCACAGGAGTTCCTCCCTGGACGAGGCCGCCAGGAGCCAGTTGTCCAGGTACGGGAAAACCTGCACTCCCCGGGTACGCAGGAAGGCCGCCACCACTGCCAGGCATTTGGTAAACACTCGGGGAGCCGAGGAGAGGCCAAATGGAAGTGCCTTGAACTGGTAGTGGTCCCCCTGGAAGGCAAAACGAAGATATCTGCAGTGGGATGGGCGAATGGAGATATGCAGGTAAGCATCCTGCATATCCAGAGCGCATATCCACTGGCCGGAGTGGAGGAGGGGCAGAAGGCTCTGCAGTGAGAGCATTCTGAACCTCTTGTACTCCACGAATAGGTTCAGGGAACTGAGATCTAGAACAGGTCTTACATCTCCTGTCTTCTTCGGGACCAGGAAGAAATGGGAATAGTAGCCCATTCCCTGAAGGGAAGGGGGACAGGTTCTATCACCTCTTTCAGCAACAGAGCTGAAGTCTCTTCCTGGACCAGAAGAAGATGTTCCCGCGAGTACAACAACCTTTGGGGAGGGTGACAAGGTGGTTTCTGGAGAAACTCTATTGAATGTCCTTCTGCGACTAGCTGGAGCACCCATGAATCTGTTGTTATCCTCTCCCAGCCCGGAAGGTGGAGGGAGAACCTCCCTCCTACCGGTTCCTTTGGGAAGTCCGAAGGCTGTAGGAGAGGGAAGAAGTCAGGTGGTGTGGGGCAGCGCCACAGCTGAAGCACCCGCTGCTTTTTTGGGTGGAGGGGGCTTGGCAGCTGAGGGGGCCTGGCGTTTAGTGGACCACTTTCCCGGAGGTTTCACCTTTGGCCGATTTCGTCTGCGAAAGGGATGGTGCTGCGGTTGATGGGGATGGTACATATAGTCAACGGACTTTAGTGCCATCCCCTTCTCCTGCAGATCGGTGATGATGTCCTTGACATCACCTCTGAAGAGCACTGACCCCTGGAAGGGCACTTCCTGGATAGCGGACTGCACTTCCGGGACCAACCCTGACACGCGGAGCCAAGCATGACGTCGTAAGCCTACGGCGATAGCTGAGCTCCTTTCAGCAGTGTCCACTACATCGTAGGTCGCACGAAGAATGTGTCGACTGGCCGAACGTGCAGAGCGGACAAGGTCAGACAGTTCCTGCTTGACATGAGAGTCCGGCAGGGAGTCCAACTTGGTTTCCACCTCAGAAAGAATTGCCTTCTGGTAGTCCCCTATGTGACCGACATAGTTCAGGGCCCTGATCCCCAGTGTGGAAGAAGCGAAAATCTTCTTTCTATACTGGTCCAGAAGGCGAGACTCTTTATCAGGTGGTGACGAGCTAAGGTGTTCTGGATTAGCTGACCGGCCGTGAGCGGCACTAATCACGACCGAGTCAGCTCGAGGGTGGGAATCTAAGAAGTCAACACCCTCTGGAGCCTGATATAGCCTATTCGACTTCCGAGGAAGAGGGGTTAATGCCAACGGTGGTTTCCAAATAGTGGTAACAAGGTGGGCATGAGGCTCAATCCAGGGTGGCACCAAGGTAGGAGCTGTGACGGGCAGATCCAGATGCTCAGCGAGTTTCAGCTGCTGTGGGTCTGGCTCCAAGGACTGCCACTTATGTAGTGCCAGGATTTGACGCAAGAGCTCCGTGAAAGAAGGATCCTCCGGAGGAGACTTTGGAGGAGTCCTTGGCCTGGGCTTTGACGGAGATCAAGACTCGTTGTCCTTCTCAGAGCAGCCGTCGGAGGCATCCGAGATGGAGGAAGAAACTGAAGAAGAAGAAGATAACTCCCTTTCCCGTCTAAGGGAGGAACGGACCCCTTGGGACGACCTCGGGAAAGTGTGTCCTGCCCCTCCCTGGACCCAGAGGGTTTATCCCTGGTGTCTGAAGGAGGAGAGGGAGTGTGTCGTCGGGGACGTATGGGAACCTGAACCGGCACCATCGTCAGAAGATGACTCTCCATCTCTCTGGTGAGCTGAGCCTTGGCCTCAGCCCACCAGGAGGCTAGAGTCTCCTGCAAGTCCACCGGCGGCTTGGGGGGTGGAGGAGGAGGAGGAGGAGGGGGATAAGGGTATGGGTTATACCCATAAGGCGAGTATCCATAACCCGGCGGCAGGAAGCCCAGCATCGGGTATTGTGGTGTCGGGTACTGCGGCATTGGGTAGGCTGGCGCCGGATACTGTGGCGTCGGATACTGCGTGCCCGGATATGACAGCATTGAATATGACGGGGTCGAGAACCCGGGAGCCGGGGGAGCTGCCGGAGCAGACGGCCCTGCAGGCGGAACTGGAGCAGAAGGCCCCGGGGGGGTGGAGGGCCCAGTGTCGGGGCAGCATCCGGAGGCGGGATGTCGCCCTGGGTCAGCACTACCATCCGGGGAACCAACGTCAGAACAGTAGTGGGTTGATCCGATGGAGGTGGAACCAGGACCTCAGCCTTGCCTGGGGACGGAGGGGAAAAATCCCCGGGGTCGGGCTGGGAGACTCAGGGTCCCGGAGGGCAGTGAAGGCTGCGAGGCCGGAACGACGGACGTTGGAGGGTCCGCCGTCGGCTCATCCACTATGCGGACATCGGACGGACCGACATGCGTCTTACTAGCGGGATCCGGGCGGATGTCGGAGGGGCCGGTGTCCGACTTAACGGATCCTTCGCCAGGGGCAGGCCGCGAAGGAGGGGCAGTCTGGCCTGGCAGAAGAGAGGTCACGCGCCGTCCCCGAAGGGTCGGGCGGCTTACCGACCTTCTCCGAGCGAACGTCGGAGGAGCCAATGTCCAGCTTATCGGAGCCGCCCATGCCGGTAGGCTGGGAAACCACGGCTTGACCGGGGACGGAGGCCTCCAAAAGCCCGGAGGCGCCCAAGGGGCCCAAGCGCAAGCCAGACGGGCGGGCTGACGCCACCTTCAAACTTCAACGCCGGGCCGTTGAGGAGCGGTCCCCCGGTGGGGGGGGGGATGTTACCTTCAACACGGTGACACCTGAGGGATTCGTGGTGGGAGAGGGGCCCTTGTCCCGGTGCTTTTCTTTGTCCTTCCTCTTGCAATGGCCTTCAGGGGAAGTTGACGCCCGCCGAAGTTTTTTGAGTTCCTTTTCCATGGAGCTCATCTTCTTGTTGAGAATGTGGGCATCCAGGGACTGCTGCCGTCTTCTCCGGGAGGCCGCGCTGAAACTCAGACAGTGCTGGCACTTCTCAACTTGATGGTCGGGGCCTAGACAAAAAAGGCACAGGGAATGGTCGTCCTTGTGCGGGAGTTGGGTGCCACACGAGTCGCACTTATTCTTGTGCTCGGAGGGTGTAGGGGACGACATACACTGATGGATGACTGACGAATATAGAAAAAGTGAAAAAACTCGGTAAAATAACCGACGAAAGGGCCTGATGAGTGGGGAACTTTTCCGCGTGGCACTGGCATAAGCTAATGGTGGGACAGAACTGGAAGGCGGTTGTGAGGGAGAGCCCCTTTATACTGACAACTCCTGACGCCAGTCACCTGACGTGGGGGCAGTCCCTCGCCAGGGACTGCTAGCTAGAAATTTTTCCGTGGGGTTCTGCTGCCTGCCGGTGTCAGTCCTATATGTAATTAACTACTGCAAGAGCCCTCTCAAAGTAAGATCTCTTTGTTCCACATTTGTGGCAAAGCCTGCTACTCTGAGCCACGAATATCTCCTGAGACAGGTGCCAGAGGCTGCAGCCCTGGCAGAGGCATCAGAAACATCACAGTATGTGCGGAGCAAATGCTTATCTCCATCAGCCCCAGCTGTCAACGCTTTCAGTAGTTCTTTCTTTAAGATGTCCTTCGGCAAAGCCTGTGCAGCAGCCTTAAGTCTTCCTCCAGAGGGTGTTCTGATACTTCATCATGTGGGACTGGTAATTAACAATACAAAGGCCCAATGATGCAGAGGCATATGTCCTCTTATCTATGACATCCAGCCTACTAGATTCCATATCAGAAGGAAGGGAGCTCAGGTGTTTGGGTGCCCTATACCTGTCATGGGCAGCATTAATTACCAATGAGTCAGTCTCAGTTTGTGTGGCATAAAAATGTCCCAGAAGGGGCAGAATACATTTTATCTGCCTTCCTGGGGACAGCTGGTATACTGTTTGGTCTGCACCAATCTGCACAGATGGCATCTTCTAAGGCTGGGCGCGATAATGGCACAAGACTCTGGAAGCTCCAGAAATCCAGCAGTTATGTTTAGTGGTATCCTGCTTTTCTAATGCAAATCCCATGGCTGCTTACATTTAAGGTCTCATGGTGAAAAATGAAGGGTCCTCCTGGGGGAGACCATCGTTCATTCATCACAGAGTCCTCACTGCACGTGGAGACTGTTTAGCTGGTGCCATGCTCATACTGGCTCTGAGCATAGTCTTCAGCTTTATCCTCCTATTTGTGCATTATTAGATCAGGACTGTACACATATTCGTCTTCGACCACGTCAATGGGAATGAAAGACCACTCCGGTGACGTTAGAGGCAACATAACCGCCTGCTCCGAGGCCTTCTACAGGTCAAAGGGCAACAGAGCAGCCCTCCCCACAGCAGACGGACTCTTCCTAAGCCCCATGCTGATCGCCCCCTGCAAAAGGCGCGGAATTCAAACCGAAAAATCTGCACAGAGACAAACCTGCTCCCCGGGAGCCTTCTGGGTTGAAAGGGCAACCGAGCAGCCCTCCCACACAGCCGACGCACTCTTCCCAAGCCCCACGCAGATCGCCCCCTGCAAAAGGCACAGAATTCAAACCGAAAAATCTGCACAGAGACAAACCTGCTCCCCGGGAGCCTTCTGGGTTGAGAGGGCAACCGAGCAGCCCTCCCCCACAGCCAACGGACTCTTCCCAAGCCCCACGCTGATTGCCCCACTGCAAAAGGTGCGGAATTCAAACCGAAAAATCTGCACAGGTAAAGGAGACCAGGACGAGCAAGGAGTGCAAACGGCAGAGCGCCATTTTTACTGAAAGACTTAAACTTTATTTTCAGTCGCCACACGAGTGCTGATTGTTTTTTTCCCTGTATACTTGTGAATTGTAAGGAAGTAGCAGAGCACCTTAATAGTGAAACATCAAATGCCGTAGTAAGCTCGTTCTGTGACTGTGACCTTTATTTTAAACTGTATCAGTGAAACTTGTAGTGCCAGAGAAAATATTTTTCCTGATTACCCAAGTTGCTAAACTTCTACTGGCTTTGCACCTTTTAACCTTACAAACCCCAGTGCCTGCAAAAACTGCTTTGTCTCCACCTGAGCTCTCTTTGTTTAGAAAGTCCTATAATGATCTTAACAAGGGCTGGGCTAAAATAACCTTAACTGCATTGAATATGTGATCCCCACCCCCAATGCTCCTTTAGTCTGCTGCTTTGTGTAGGATCTGTATAAAAGCCTCACCTTTTTCCTCCTTCTCTGCAGATATAAACCTGCTCCCCGGGAGCCTTCTGGGTCGAGAGGGCAACCAAGCAGCCCTCCCCCACAGCCGACGGACTCTTCCCAAGCCCCATGCTGATCGCCCCCAGCAAAAGGCATGGAATTCAAACCGAAAAATCTGCACAGGTAAAGGAGACCAGGACGAGCGAGGACTGCAAACGGCAGAGCGAGGACCCCGCCGCCCCCACCACCACCCTTGATCGTCACTCCTTTTTATAGGATAAAGCACCTGACTGAAATTAACCTATCAGGTGACTTTTCCATTTGCAGGTTATCACAGCTGTCCACTAGTGGCCGCTATAACAAAAGGAGCTTCTGCCAATACAAAACTCCAATACTCCCTCTAGTGGCGTTTAGCCATCACTGCACCTGCTTTCTCTAATCCCAACTTTTTGCACCGCCTGTAAATTACTGTGCAACTCAGGAAGTATCTCTCTGTCTCTCCCTACCAAATTGCCTGCTACCCACAAAACTGCCAGTTGTATCATTAACCAGGTAGTCAGAAATTAATTTATAAAACCAAGCATGCTGCTGGGCATACTTCTGGGGAGTGGCTATGTCTTTCTTACACTATATACAGACCACCTAATGTTAAACTCCGAGATGAATTCAAGTCTGCCACCTGGCCTCATACTAACTCTTTATCCCTGTGTCTATCCTCAATTAAGCCACTACCCTAGCCTGCTTATTCTGAACAGTATCAGGAATAATGGTCGTTGCTACGCCTGTGCAACACTCCTCAAACTGTTTTAAACAAACACCTATCTTTACAACGCCCATCCAAGGCGTTCCGGAAGGTATGGTTTCTCCTAAAGCTCCTGCTAGAAGGGGATATTGAAACAAACCCAGGTCCGCCCTGCACAAATATCCCAAATGTAACTCCCTCTCTGCCCTGCTGGACCAACACTAAAGGGCTGAAACTGGTGCATATCAATATTAATAGTCTCAGACCTAAACTGCAAGAGCTTGGAAGCTGGGCAGACCTACACTCCTGGCCCGTATTAGCCATCTCTGAAACATGGCTCAAACCCATGATCTTAGCACACGAGATTAGGATCCCTGGATTCAAAACCTTTTGAAAAGACAGAATAGGAAAAAAGGGTGGAGGGGTTATCATATATACTAAGGAATCACTAACGGTGTCCTTAGCAGAGATTCTAGCAAATGCGGATGAGGGCTGCAAAACACTATTTGTAAAAGTACTACTGGGGGGTACAAAGCTACTACTAATAGGATGTGTTTACCACCCTCCTAAGATTGCAATGGAAGCACTAAAGGCCCTTACTAAGCTTATCCCTGACCTGCCTCCCCATGAGAAAATAATCATGGGTGACTTTAATCTCCACTGTGGCCCCTCGACTAAGACTGACATTAAGTCCAGCTTGCTAGAGGCCAAGCTTACCCAACTGATCCATGAACCAACAAGACTGTATTCAGAATCTGGAAACCACACCACCCTTGATTGGCTACTGGTGTCTAACCCCAACAGATTCAAGCTGGCCGATACTTTTGCCGACTCCTTAAGTGACTACGCATCCATCTTTGGTATATGGAAAAATGACTATCCAACTCCACCTCCCCGTACCTTTCTGGCACGCTACTACTCCAATTTCGATGCTACGTCCTTCCGGGATATCGTGTCGGGAATTGACTGGGCTCAAATTAATCTTGCCCCCAGCCTGGACTCTGCCCTGGCCTTTTTCACTAAGAATTTCCTCTCGGCTGCCAACAAACACGCCCCTCTAAAACAAATAAGAGTCAAAGGACAACAGTCTAGGTGACTTGACACATGATCTAAAAAAACTAATGAGGGAAAGGGACAGGGCCTGGGGCAGGTACAAGTCCACTAATTTAACCAATGACTGGGTCTGTTACCGAATGCTCAGAAACTCATGTAAAAAAGATTTAAAACAGGCCAAGCAACAGTACCTTAAGAACCTACAAACAAAAAAATCTCTCTAACCCCAAGAAATTCTGGTCCCAAATAAATGCGCTCCTGAAAGGCCACCACACACAAAATGCCTGTGACATTGTTGTGGGAGATATCCACCACACGAACCCGCAAGATGCTGCAAATGCCTTTAATGAATTCCTCACTGACCTTGGCAAGTACAGGGTTCATCCCTGCAGCCCAAAACAGCCATCTTCGGATGACTCGTTGAAGCTCCCCTCATCACCTAATTTTCACCTTAGGTTAACATCAAAAACTGAGGTCCTAAAGCTCATTAGGAGCATTAAGACAAATGGTTCTCCAGGCTATGACAAGGTTGAACCCAGGTTACTCAGATTGGCCGACCAAGAAATTGCTGTGCCAGTCATGTGGTTGTTCAATAGGTCGCTGATGGAAGGCAAAGTCCCCTCAGCTTGGAAAACAGCTTTGGTTACCCCGATCCCTAAGGGAGGACCCAATGAACTAGTTGAAAACTATAGACCAATTTCTATTCTCTGCACACTAAATAAAATGCTTGAGAGAATTGAATACCAACAAGTCCAGGCATATGCTGAACAACATAGCCTCCTCACTCCACGACAACATGGATTCAGAAAACAACATGGTACTGATACTGCCCTGGTGAGTCTAACATCCGACAACCATGCTGCCCAAGACAAAGGCCAACTTACTGGTGCGGTCTTCACAGACCTTACCAAGACCTTTGATCTACTAGACCATAAATTGCTCATCCAGCAGCTTAGCTCTCTCAGACTGGACAACCACTCAACACAGTGGTTTAAAGATTACTTGCAAGACAGATCTCAGATAATCAGATGGCAGGGGGTGGAGTCAGGCAAGCGCTCCATTGCTGAGGGTGTCCCCCAAGGTTCAATACTGGGGCCCCTTCTATTCTCCCTGTTTATCAACAACCTACCAAAGCACTGCGGTGGAGCAAAAGTGACCCTCTATGCGGATGATGCAGTACTATACAGATCTGCTTCAAATGCTGTACAGCTAAACCAACTCCTGAACCACGATCTCTCCCTACTGGAAACCTGGTTCCTGTCAAATAGGCTTTATTTATTTATTTAAATCGTCTAGGATTACAATACCTTTGAGCCGAGGCTCTTTTACAAGGGTTCCACGTCAGCGTGTGCAACAGTCATCATTTTTAGTTACAAACATAAAGTCACTGACTTACAGACATGTAATAACCAGTACAAAGACTTGAGCTATGCCTATATGAGAAAAAAAAACAAGCCATCCTATTCGGACCCAATAAATTGGGCCCCGACAGAACATGTCTACTATCCCCTTATCTGTCCAGTGGCCATTCTATTGAGGTGGTGGATTGCATCAAATACCTGGGAGTCTATATCGATTAAGACTGCTCTTTCAAGGTTCATGTTGAACAATTAACCAAGGCGCTAAATCAAAAGCTTGGGCTCAGGTACCGTCTAACCCCTTTTCTCACTCCGTCATCCAGGCTAAAGATAGCCACGGGCATGCTCCTGCCCACCTTATTTTATGGTGCCCCAGTGCTATATTCAATGCAAAATACGGAGATGCGAAAGCTAGGAAAATTGTATCACAGAATAGGACGCTTTGCCCTGGGAGCTCAGCCACTAGAACACCACTGTAATATACTCGACTCACTGAATTGGCCCTCCCTGGAGGGCAGACTGGCTTACACTTCCCTATGCTTGGCTTTCAAGCTTCTACAAATGGATGCTCCCCCCAGCCTGAGTCGTCCCTTAGTACTCAAGCAGCCTAAAGGCACACTTAGATCCTCGTGTCGCCCACTCCTCCATGTCCCAAAGTCTGATATCATGCCAAGGTCTTCGGTCGTTCGAAAATTACATCCCATCCCTATGGAATGGCCTACCTAGCAATCTTCAAGACTGCAGCTCCTTTGGGGGGTTTTAAAAAAGGCCTAAAGATCTACCTTCTAGAGCTAAGCCTCTGTGCATGCCACCGCTGAGGACAGAAAACGGCACTCCATCTCTGATACTAAAAACCTGCCGCCTAACAGGTTGGTATCCTATTTCAGTTGAATCTTATCACTTCTGAAATGCTTGAAATTGTAACCCGTAAAACTGACCTGATAAAAGAACCTTATGTAACTGCCACTCTTGTGAAACTAGTGTTTACCCCATGTTATATAAACGTTACCTAACCTGCCTGTGATTGTATTATATGTTCTGATTTTAATGTCTGTATATGCGCAATTTCCCTTGAATCGTTCCTACTTCTTATTGTACTGTTGACTATAATTAACCCTGGGTCGCCCCTGAAAAAGGGACCATTACGGTCTCAGTGGGCCTACCTGGTCACCAAAATTTAAATAAAAATAAAAATAATAAGAGGTGGCTGTGGCAAGGGAGTTTCCTGCGGTATCGATGGGGGATTGGAAGGAGTTCCTGTCAAAAGACCCCTGGAACCGGCCCAGTGGCGCTGAGGGTTGAGGCACTGGACGCCACACCTTGCTAGCGACCCGGGTTCAGGAACGGACTCAGGCCGCCGGGGGCTGGCAGGAGAGAGGTTGGATTGAGCATCCCAGGACTGCTCTCCTTCCTCTGGGGTGGGCTTGTGGGGTTGTGTCGCGCTTGGGCGGCTCCTAGCGAAGAACGGGAGAAGCACAAGGTGCGGCACCAGCAGGGGGAGGAGTTCGGCAAGACTCTTGTGTATGCGCAGTGCGTCATTGCACTGCCGGCTCCAGGGACAAAATTAAGGTGGAAAACAGGGCTGGGCGTGACCCAGCAGCTTGATGGCTGCGCACCCGCCGACCTGGAGGCCTGTCGTGGAATCGCGTCTGGGGGTCTGGTGACGGCCATGCCGGGACCCACGCGTATGAGTGAGCTTGCTGTCCTCCACGTTGGTGGGGGCAGGTGGCTGGATGCCCCCGCTGGTGCGCTGCAGAGGCGCAAAAATCAAAGGAAGATTTAAAAAAAAAAATAAGGCCCCTGGAACAGAGAGGCCAGGTAGCAGACATCTTATCATGTTTGCCTGAGTGTCGGCACCCCTTTGGTTGACAGACGTGACCGAAGGAGTTGACGAGAGAGGCTGAGTCCCTGATGATGATATACTGGCTGTAGGAGGCCCAGTAGTGCCTACGCCAAGCTCTGACCCTGATGTCATGTTGACGGTGGGGGGGGAGGGGGTTGGTAGCCACCTGAAGTGGTGGTCATACCTGTAGGGCAAAGGGGCAACCTAGAAGGCACTGGGGAAGCCTTCTCCTTGTCCTGGTGCTTGCGACTCCCGGAAGTTTTCTTCCAGGATTTAGATGACCATGACTTGGTTGACGAAGCTGATGACACAGATTTCTGCTGGAGTTCCTTCTCTATTCTCTCTACAGTCCTTTGGAATTTCAGCATTGCCTGGTTGCAGAATTAACCTCCCTGGCAGATTTCACAGGCTTTCACATTGTGGCTTAGGCCTGGGCTGCAGACACAGATGTTGCGGGAGTCTCTGGTACAGATTTTGACTCTGCACTCATAGCACCAGAAAAGTTTAAACGGTTCTTTCAATGACACACAGGTCGCCGGAAATCACTATCAAAGTGATTACTTAGTAGGAATAAAATAAATAAAATGGCATCTATAGCAGCAATGTTTCCTCAGCAGACCAACGAATTTAGATTGACGGTGGGAAATTACTGAGGAGAGGAAGGGCTGTCCACATTTATGTATACACTGACGTATAATGTCATCTTGGGCTGCCCCTGGCAGACTGTTTGCAAAAGTTTACTTGTGGTCCTGGTGCAATGTGGCTTGATGAAAAAGATATCCTCGAAGATCTGTCAAATCCCTTTCCTCCAGTTTCCCAAAGTAGTTCTCTGTTCAGGAGAGATACCAAGCCCTATAACTTCTCCTCCCCAGGTGAATAGCTGAGCACTTTCTCACACTGAATTTCATATCCCACTTCTCACCAGCCCGTAGGGGCAGTGGTAGTGCTACCATTCACAATGTTGACGACCAGAGTTCGGGAACGATCTTGGGTCATTGGGGGCTGGCCGTGGGGAGGACGACGGAGAATCCCAGGGGATGCTCTCCTCCTCCAGTGAGCGTAGGTTACAGTCCTTGCTACATTACTGCACCACAGGGGACCACAGGTGGCAATACAGTCGAGGGCACTGTGGGAGGGAGAGAGGCAGGCTGGGGGTCCGGTGTGGCAGCATGCAACAAGCATATACATGCACCTTGCAGCCCCTGTGTGTACCTGTGTCTCTGGGGCCAGGAAAAAAAAAGAAGGAAAAACCCCACCGCCAAGGCAGGTGGCTGCCCAGTGGACAAAATATGGACCAACTCAGAATCTCTCAGTCACCAGCCTAACGAGGATCATTCAAGTAGGAGGATGGGACTGCCCTCCTTCCCTGCCCAGGGAGTTCTGATACCGGAGCAGCATGGATGTAGGAAGCTGGAGGGCTTCAGGGTTCAGCACAACCAGGCACCTTAGGAACCCTGAGGTACAGCTGAAGCAGTGGCGTCAAGGCAGCATAAACAAAGAAAAAAAATCTTCAGTAAATAAATGAAATCCTACTTCTCAGTCCGAGTAGCTACTCAACTTAAATCTCTTTGTAGCAAATTTTCTTCTTCCAGAATATCCACTACTCCAACCAGTCTGCTATCATCTGCAAATGTGATTACATAACTGTCCATTTCATTAATGAGATGTTTAATGTACATGTCCTTTATTTATTTTGTTTTTTGTAACCAGGTAAGCCTCTGAAAACAAAGACCGTTTTCAGGGTACCTGCAAACATTTGTTTACAGACATTTCAATCACAGAGAAGTACATGTACAGCAACAGAGTAACATTCCTCAGAAGAGCAGGGGTGTTAAAACTGTACTGGGTGGGAAAGGCAGAGCGTTAATACTGGACCCAACATAGAACCCTGCAGTGCTTTTTTCTAGCTCCTGTTTCCCAGTCAACAACGCCCACCCCAGTCCCTTTTGCTCAAGACAAACCCATCTACGTTAGCACTTGGTTTTCTTTCCCGCAAACAATCTACAATCCAGTCCATTATAATACCATGTTTCCCTGTGCAGGTAACACAGGTTTGAGAGCAGACTTGGAAAGCTAGCATCAGGCTGCTAGGGCAACACCTTCCAGCCGAGGGAGGCATCAAGTTACACCATTATAGCCACCCTGGCAGTAGTGCTGGAAGCACGTTCCTCTGCAGTGGGTGCCTAAAGGCACGAGTGAAAAAAAAAAAAAAAATAGGAGAAAAACCTTGTGGCCATCTGGATGACAGCTGAGGATGCTCTGGAGCCCTACGCTATGGTGACAGTCACCGGAGTGATCAGTGGGGGTAGCAGGCAGGGCTGGGAAGTTGTCCAATCGAGGACTAAGCAGATGTTACAGAGAATAAAAACCTATATGGAAGGGGGAAAAAAAACAAAAAACAAGCACTGGCCAATTCCAACCATGTTGGCTTGCTAGTATTTGCTGGGCGTAGATACTGCAGTAGTTAAAATGAACGATAAAGAGCAGTTACGTAAGAACTTACCATAACAGAAGATCTTCGAGAGAGGTTCCTGCAGTAGGTCTTCACATATAGGACTGCGCCCCCAGGTGCCAAGTCCGCACGGCAAACTTGCAGCTAGTAATCATCAGCGGGGACCGCCACCCCTCCCGACGCCAGCTCAACTATAAAAGGGGGTGGTCCCGCGCCCGCCCTCCAGTTCTTTTCCACCGGAGACCTAGAAATAGGAAGAAGAAAAATGGAGTAACAACTCCTGGGAACCTGTGCCCTGGCTGAACCAGAGGACTAGACAGGAGAAAGGAAATGACTCCAGGATAGGTGGGTGGGAAACTAGATCTACTGCAGGAACCTCTCTCGAAGATCTACTGTTACGGTAAGTTCTTATGTAACTGCTATATCTTACTTCAAGAGGGTTCCTGCAGTAGGTCTTCACATATAGAACTGAATTCCAAGCAGTCTAAAAAAGAAGTCGGAGACAAGGTTCTGGGAGGAGGAAGATATCTGCCAACTAAGGGTCTGCCTTAAGACAGAAGACCTTGCAAAACTGCAAGGCCGAAACCTGCTCTACACCTAGAGGCAATGTCCAGACTGTAGTGTTTAGTGAAGGTGTGGACAGAAGACCAAGTGGCCGCTGCACAGATATCTGCAGTGGACACATTCCTGGAAAAGGCAGTAGAAGTGGCCACGCTTCTGGTGTAGTGGCCTTTGACTGCCCCTGGAAGGGTTTTCCTGTATTTCTGGTGAGAGTAATGGATACAGTTAGCCAGCCACCTGGAAAGAGTCTGTTTAGTGATAGCCTTGCCCTGGCACTGGGAGGTAAAGGCCACAAAGAGCTGGTTTGACTTTCAAACCTCCTTAGTCCGGGAGGTATAATACCTCAACATTTTGTGCACATCTAGGATGTGCAAAAGATATTCCCCCCCCGTTGGAATGCTGAGGAAAATAAACCGGCAGTTCAACACTCTGATTTAGAGTCATCTCCGAAACAACCTTCAGAAGAAAAGAAGGATTATTCCGCAGGACCATCCAGTCCTTGTGAAAAATCAAATAAGGCTCTCTGCAAACAAAGGCCTGAAGCTCTGAGACGCTTCGAGCTGAAGTAACTTGACAAAAAACAGCATCTTCCAAGCCAGGATGTGCATTTTGCAACTTGCTGCCGGTTCAAAAGAGGGCAAAGTAAACTTTTCCAACATAAAATTAAGATCCCACAGAGGACAAGGATTCCGATCTGGAGGACTGAGATTAAGGATACCCTTCAAGAAAGTCTTGGAAGCCTCTAGCTGTGCTAGGGTTTTACCTTCCACTGTATGGTGGTAGGTCGACACTGCAGAGAGATGGACCTTAAGAGAGGAGTAACTAAGGCCCAACTCTGAAAGATATAAGAGGTACTCCAACACCTGGGAGGCCACGCAAGAAAAGGGGTCCAAGCACTTTGGCTGTGGCCCAAATAGAAAATCTCTTCCACTTCATGGCATAAGTGGTTCTGGTAGAGGGTTTTCTCGCCTCCACCAAGACCTGAGCAACCTGGGAAGACACTCCATAGCGAGAAATCGCTATGTCCACAGGTGCCATGCATGGAGACTTGAGACTCGGATGTACCAGGGTGCCCTGCTCATGTGACAGATGGTTGTGAGAAAGCGGCAGAGGAACCTGTGGTTCTAGAACTAGTTGTTGCAACAGTGGAAACCAAATCTGCTGGGGCCACAGAGGATCAGGATCATGCGAGTCCCCTCTGCCTGAAGTTTCAAAAGAACCTTCTGAATGAGAGGAAAGGGAGAAACCACGTACAGAAACCTCCCTGTCCAGGAAAAAGACAGTGTGTCTTGCCAAAAAGCACCATGCAGGGGAACGAGCGAGCAAAAGCTGGGTAGTTTTGCATTGGATGGGGAGGCGGACAGGTCTAGGTCTGGTCAGCCACATAGAAGAAACAAGTCTTCTACTACTTCTGCTTTAGTTCCCACTCGTGAGCCCTGGCTACTGATCGGCTGACACTGTCCATCAGGGTATTGTGAAATCCCGGCACACGGACTGCTGTCAAGGTCAGGCTGTGCTGAATCACCCAATACCATACTCTCATTGATTTCTCTGCAAAGAGGGTACGATCGGTACCTCCCTGTTTGTTCAGATACCAGACAGTGTCCATGTTGTCTGTCTGGATGAGGAGCGTTCCCAGACAAAGTAATGACTGGAAGGCAGGATGACTTATTCATCCTCTCTTTCTCCAGTAACTTGGCCCTGAGCTGCTCGTCAGGGATGTCCAGAAGATCCTTCTCTAACTCAGAGAGCAAAGACTTCTGGAATGCCACCATCCGCAAGATATAATTAAGTGACCGAATAGCACAGGTGGTCGAGCCGGAAATCTTTCTGCCATATTGGTCCAGCTGTTTCGAGTCCTTGTCCAGAGGAGAGGAGCTGAGGTGTTTCGGTTGGGCTGAGCAGTCATGGGCAGCTGTGATGACCATGGAGTCAGCGTTTGCTTGTGAAGTAAGGTGGGAGATCCCTTTCAGGGGAAGTATGTTCTATCTGCTTTTCTTGATACTGCAGGGATAGAAGATGGCTGCTGTCATGTAGTGGATGCAAGATCCTCATGTGGACCCATCCACGGGGGAACAGGGAGAGGGTCCACATTGGCAAGGTCTAGATGCTCAGCTAGTCTTTTACGTTGAGGATCTAGTTCCTCAGATGGCCAGCCCGAAGCCTTTTGAATAGTCCGTAAGAGCTCCTCAAAAGAAGGGGTCGGGGGGATTTAGGGGACTCTTTAGGTTGAGGCTCAGAGGGAGAATGGGGTTCTGACAGATCACTGTCTGAGTCCTCATCTGACTCAGAGGATTCCGGTCTGCGGGGCAGAGAGGGATCTACTCCAATGTCACCCACTGGAAGTGAGCCTGAAGTGCGGCCAGAGGGCACTGGACTGGAGGGTGAGGCCCCTGGAAGGGGGTGTCCCCTTGAGGCTGGGACTGTTTTAGCTCAGTCAGGAGTTGCATCCCGCCACCACACCAGGACGGCATCATGGTCATTCGGCGGAGGAGGCTGAAACCCAGGATACCCAGGGTACGATGAGTAGCTGGGGGGATGCCAGCATGGGTACTGGTAACCCGAGAACCCTGGCGAAGAGTGTCCAGGCATCGGGTATCTGGATGGCGGATAGCCCCGCGTTGGGTAGCCTGGCGTAGGGTAACCCGGTGCCAGTGGGTAATCTGGAGAATGCGGATAACCTGGCATCGGTGACACAAGGCCTGGCGTTGGAGGAAATGGGTCCGGTGAGGAAAGTGGGGTTCAGGCCCCAGGAAACCACAAGGTGGGGACAGCAGGAGGAGCGGAAGGCCCAGCTAGGGGAGGCGCTGAAGGGCCGCAGCAAAGGATCAGGCGAAGGGCCCTAGGGTCCCAAAGGAGGAGGGGTCCATGCCTGTAAGTCTTAAGTCTGGCGACGGGTCCCTGGGAAGGAGGGGATCCAGTGGCGGGATAGAGCCTTGCAAAAGGGGGAGCTCTGGGAGGGACCCCAACGACAGGTCTAGAAGCGTTTCCGAAGGAAGAGAAAGGTCGGGAACGGGTGATGAATCCCTGGGGGTGGAAACCGGCAGGGATGAGGGTCTCCACGAGCACACTTGTCCCAGAGTCGGGGTCCAGGGAGCCCGACGGGAAGTAGCGGCTGTGCGGTCAAGGGGTACCGCAGGTCAACTTATCAGTGCACACGGGCTGGCGGTGGTAGGAAGACTGCGGTCAGGCTGATCAGTCAGGCCGGAGCCCAGCAATGGAGTTGGGGGCGAGCTTATCAGTGGTGCTGCTAGTGGGAGAACGCACAAGGACCCTCTAAAGAGGTGACCCCGCTGCCTGCTCACCTCAGAGAGGGAGAGGGTGTCTGACCTGCCGGAGTGGAAGAAGGGCCAGAAAGAGTGGTGCTCACAGTTTTAGAGGAAGAGAACGCACTCTGGTCGTCGACCGGAGGAAGGCTGGTTTCCCCCTGAGGAGACAGGCTTCTCTCCCGGCGCTTCTCCTTGTCTTTCTTCTTTTTCTTCTTTTCTGGGGCTGGCGATGACCTCTCCCTAAGCTCCTGAGCTCCTTTTCCATCAAAGCTAGCCCCTGAGTAAGAAGGTGGGCCTCGAGGGTCCGCTTCGATGGGTCTGGGTGGCCTGGCCCTGACAAACAGCAATTCAGCCGAGTTGTGCTTGGGCCCCAGGCAGAGGAGGCAGCAAGGAGTGGTTGTCCCCGTGCGGGATCTGGGCGCCGGACTTGGTCCACTTTGTCTTTGAACAAGATGACATACACCGCAGGTGATGGAGAAGATATTAAGAGCAGAAAAAATAAGAATAAAATGTCGAATTAAGGCGGGCAACTGATCGCTGGCTGTTCTACCGTGTCTGTCGGATGAACTGGCGTGATGGTGGGAAAGAACTGGAGGACAGGCGCAGGACCGCCCCCTTTCATAATCGAGCTGACATTGCATCATCTGATATTGGGGTGGTCCCCACTGATTATTGCTAGCTACAAGTTTGCCGTGTGGACCTGACACCAGGGGGCGCAGTCCTATATGTGAAGACCTACTGCAGGAACCCTCTCGAAATAAGATCACAAGGTTTTTTCTTTTCCATGGAACTTTTCACCTCCAGGGGAAGGCAGGAAAGCTCTCGCAGCCCCTCCCCAGCCCCCGTGACCGGCGCGCGCCTCTTTTGACCATGGGGGACAAGTCCCCCATGGATTCCCCCCATGGCCAGGCCAGGGAGGGGCAGGCCATTGCCCGGTTAACAAATTTATTTATTTATTTAGCTTTTGTTGACCGGGTAAGTGCACTAGACAAATCCTGCCTATTTTCAGGCACGACCGGGGAGGGGGATACAGATGAATGCCAACTGACCTTGAACCAGATTAAGCTGTTGGTGGTATTTTTAGTGAATGAGGGAAATTTGGCCAGGACACGGGAAGTTCCCCTACTCTTTTCGATAGGTGCCATGGGATCTTTAACATCCACCTGAACTACCACCAATCCAGGCAGATGGGACCTCGGTTTAACGTCTCATCCGAAAGACGGCACCTCAGAAGTGCAGCACCCCTCTCATGCATAGTACAGTTATGTAAGAACTTACCATAACAGCAGATCTTTGAGAGAAGCTCTTGCAGTAGGTAACATCTTTTGGACTAAACCATCAAGCGCCAGGACCCCACGGAAAACTTCTAGCTAGCAGTATCCAGTGGGGACCGCCCCTGACATCACGTACAGTATAAAAGGGGCGGTCCCCCAATTCACACCCAGTTCTCCCACTGGAGACCCGGCCAGTTGGTAAAATTGGAGAACCAATGAGATTCCTCTAGCGGAGGAAATAAAGGTATCTCAGATGGAGAAGCATCTACCGGGGGAAGGAAATACAGTACCTGCTGCAAGAGCTCCTCTTGAAGATCTGCCGTTATGGTAACTTCTTACGTAACTGCACTATCCTACTTCGAGATTCACTCTTGCAGCAAGTAACACCTGTAGGACAGAGACCCAAGCAATAATTGAGAAACCCCAGGCAGAAGGGTGGAGGTAGAAATCTCCCAAAGAAATTAGGATAGGAGGCCCTGAAGGACTGAAAGTCCAAAGCCTGCCCTGCGGTAAGAAGCAATAATTTCCAACTGTAGTGCTTCACAAAGGTGTGGACAGAACTCCAGGTGGCTGCTGTGCAACTGTTAGCAGCAGACACATTCTTCAGTGAGGCAAAGGAAGCAGCCATGCCCCTGGTAGAGTGACCCTTAAATGAGCCCGGTAAGGGTTTGCTGTACTGTTTGTAGAAAAAAAAAACAATGCAATTAACCTAACATTTGGACAAACACTGCTTAGAAACAGGAGCCCCTACCATGCTGAGGGTTGGGGGTGGGGTGGGTGTGAAAGAAACAACTGATCGGTTTTTCGGTAGGTGGGATGCGCTCCAAATAATAACAGAGCACCCTGTGGACATTCAGAGTATGCAGTAATGCCTTTGAGTAATCTGGGTAATACACTGGAAAGTGGATGTAGTGATTCAAAGTCAACTCTGGGCACACCTTCAGGAGAAACTTAGGATTAGTCCACAAGGACACCTTGTCCTTGTGAAAAAACAAATAAGGCTCCTTACATATCAAGACCTGAAGCTCAGAAATCCTTCGAGCAGAAGTATTGGCAACTAAAAATAACGCTTTCCACGACGGAAGACGCAGCTCACAACTTGCAGCAGGGCTCAAAGGGATGCAATGTGAGCTTCTCAAGAAAAAATAAAAGATCCCATGGCGGGACAGGATCCCTGATGGGAGGCTTCAAATGCAAAACGCCCTGTAGGAAGGTCCAGCTGGGCACTAATCTTGCCCTCAACTGGCACATAGTAGACCAAAATGGCAGACAAGTGCACCCTGAGTGAAGAGTAACTGAGTCCTACATCCGACAAAGAGAGGAGGTACTCTAATACCGAGTTCACTGAACAGGAGAACGGGTCTAAATGTTGAGCGGTGGCCCAAACACAGAACCGCTTCCATTTCATAGCATAAGTTGCCCTACTGGAGGGTTTTCTGGCTGACACTAGGACGTTTACTACTCTAGGTGATGATATCCCATAACTAGAGATGGCAAGGTCTGCAGGAGCCATGCATGGAGATGCAGAGATCTGAGATTTAGATGGACCAGGGTTCCCTGTTCCTGGGAGAGGAAGTCTGATCGGATGGTCAGGGAAACTGGAAGCTCCACAGCTAGCTGCTGAAGCAGTGGAAACCAAATCTGGCGTGGCCAGAAGGGTGCCACAAGGATCATGTCTGCTGCTCCTTCTGACTGCAGTTTGAGGAGGACCCTCTGCAGTAGAGCAAAGGGAGGGAATGTGTAAAGGAACCTCCTTGTCCAGGACAGGGACTACACGTCTTGCCAGAAAACACCAGACCCTGGATCTAGCGAGCAGAAACTGGGTAGTTTCGTGTTAGATGGGGAGGCAAACAGATCCAGTTCTGGACGACCCCATCTTTTAAAAAGATCCTTTACCACTGAGGGATGAAGCTCCCACCCATGGGCCCTGGACCGAGGATGGTTCTTTTTTTTTTCCCCCGCCCCCCCCCCATGCTCACCGGTCCCCCACTCCTTCGGGCTCCACAGGCTCCCTCCAGCCCCCGCTGTCCTTACCCAGCCTTCCTCTGGTCCTCATATGGCAGCCAATCCCTGGGATATCCCGGCGTATCCCTTCGCTGGCGGGTCCCCCTCCTCCTCCGAGGGGGAAGGCACCAGGGGAGAGGGGATGGCCCCAGCACACACTACTAGGGTCCAGGGATGCTGCTGAGGAGCAGGAGGCCCTGGGTAGGCACTGGAGGCTCAGGGAACAGAGAGCCGTCATCCAGCGGCCAGCGAGCAAGTTTTCCCTTTTTCTGTTGGGGGCAGCATTGTGACGTCACGGCATACGCCGACGTCCGCTCCTCCCCCAGTTAGCATTTGGGCCGTGCATCCTGTGATACTCCCAGCCTCCGCTAGGAGCCAACAGGTGCGGACCAGTCCCCTTCCCCGGAGAAGGAGAGCTGTCCAGCGGACGCTCAATCCTTCTCCCTCCGCCAGCCTCCAGCGACCCGTGCTCGTTCGGAACCGGGTCACTGGGGTCGTAAGCGGAAATCCAACCGCTGCTCCGGCCGGCTGGCCCGAAGATGGTTCTGGTTGTTGGCCAGGGTGTTTTGGATGCCTGGGACATGGACTCCTGATAAGTCCAGGTGATGGTCCATGCCCATATCCACACTCACATGGCTTCCCTGCAGAGCGGATAGAGATGAGTCCCCCCTTGCTTGTTGATGTAGAATGCCACTGACATATTATCTGTCTCAAGCAACAGGGGGCCCGACATCAGGACTGTCTGAAAGGCCTGAAGGGCATACAGAACTGCCCTCCTCCCCAAAATGTTGATATGGAGATGAAGCTCATTTTTCTCCCAGGACCCTCGTGTCTGGCGATACCCCAGGTGAGCTCCCCAGCTCTGACCAGATGAGTCCGTGGTCACGATCTGTCTGCGGGCCTCTTTGAGGAGACAAACTTCTCTGGAAAGGTTGGAGGAATTCAACCACCAAAGCAAGGTTTGTCTGACTGGGTTGGATACCAGGACCGGTTGGTCCAAGTCATCTGACCTCTGATTCCACTGTACTCTCAGGTTTCACTGGATCATTCTCATGTATAACTGGCAAGAGAAACCATGGCAATGGTGGCTGCCATTTGCCCTAAGCATCTGAGAACTTTACTGGCCGAGGCTTGACGGGCTGAGGACAGCTGTCATGCGTGAGCCTGGAGGCGTTCCGCTCTGTCTTGGGGAAGAAAGAGTTTGCCTTGGGCCGCATCCAGACTTCCCCATATATTGTAGTCTCTGACTTGGCCAAAGGGAGGACTTTGGAAGATTTAGAGTGATCCCCAAGTTCAGAAACAGTTAGAAAATGGTCCTGCATGGTTGAAAAATCACAATATATAGGTATGCATCCAGAATGTCCAGGGAGCTTAGCCAACCTTCCTGATGGAGCAAAGGTAGAAGACTCATCAGGTTGACCATCCTGAACTTCTTGTATTCGACATACTGGTTCAGGTGACTGAGGTCTAAGATTGGACACAGATTCCCAGTTTTCTTTGGCACCAGGAAGAAATGGGAGTAAAACCCCTTCCCCTGTTGTGCTGGTGGAACCGGCTCTACGGCTCGCTTTGCAGAAGAGCCTGGATTTCTTCCATGATAAGAATGTTGTGGACCTGGGAGTAATAGGATTGAATCAGAGGGTTGTCTAGGAGAACCTCGGTGAATTCAAGAGTGTGCCTTTTCTCTCCACAGGCTGCAGAATCGTTACAAGAGGGGGAGATCCGGGTGCCTGTTTGTCTTTGAAAAAGGCCCACCAGGCCGAAAAAAGATCATTTAGACCCTGTGGTGGATCCTTTGGAGGAGTTGGCGCAACTGGCATTGAGGTTTTATGTTTAGATGGCTCCGGCGTCTGGTCATCAGGCTGAGGCAACTCGAGCGTCGGAGTAGGGTGATCCGGATTGCCTGGCATTGGACTCAGAGGGACAGCACAATCTGGCACCAGACTAACTGGATCCGGCGTCCGGACCTCGGATGTTGGCTGGAGGTAGATGTCAGGCCCCACCAGTGGCTTCATACTATCCGGCAACGGCTCAGGCCAGGTCGGAGATTGATCTGGCGGCCACCTAGACGGAGTCGCCTGGGAAGGGCAGCTAGCTCCTGAATGGGATAAACGCCCCCCTTTCCCTGGGGGAGATGGCGTCAATCCCGGGTGTCGCCCTGAGGCGTCAGCCCCTGACGTCGAGGTAGACTTGGCAGTCACCCTGGCCGGGAGGGCAACAAACAAAGGCCTGCTGCCTGAAGATCCAACAGCCGACCCACTTGGCTTAGAGCCCGCAGTGACAATGGGCCTAAACTTAAGTGGCTGAGAGGTGGGGGAAGAACTCCCGTGTCCTGAGGAACCTTCTCCCGCTACTGAGATAAGGGAGGGAGGGAAGTTTAGACACCGGTAGTCTGGTGGAGAACGTCCCCCTGCTGGGAGGATGACCCTGGAGGGGTCATCGACTTCTTCAGGGACCTGAAGCGCTCTTCTACCCGGGGTTTCTCATGGTGTTTTTCCCAGTGCTTGTGTTTGTCTCTTGATTTCTTCCCTTTATGAGAAGAAGATGAGGCTGTAAAGGGTGACAAATTCTTGTGGTGAAGCTCCTCCTCCATTTCAGTTAACTGGAGAGCAAAAAAGCTTCGAGGGTCTTCTAGTGGTGGAGCCTGGTGTGCTGGTTAAAAAGGCAGGTTGAATGGCCGTCCTTATGGGGAATTTGCTGCCTGCACGCACATTCTGATTGCCGCCGCTCGATGGAAGAAGAAGAAGACAAGAAAAATTTCAAAAACTGTACTGTTTTTGATGGAAAATAAGGAAACGAGGGTAGCATAAAAAATAGCAGTCGACAAGCTGAAAAAGTCCATGAAGGTCTGACTTGCGTGGTCGATGGCGGGAAAAGAACTGGGTATGGTTTGGGGAACTGCCCCTTTTATACTGCACGTGACATCAGCGGCGGGCCGACGTTGGGAGCGGTCCCCCGCTAGATACTGCTAGCTAGAAGTTTTCTGTGGGGTCCTGGCATCTGATGGCTTAGTCCAAAAGGTGCTACCTGTTGCAAGAGCGAATCCTGAAGAGTGAGCCAGATCTTCCATCTGCAGCTGAGCGGTGTCGAATGCTGTGGCATAATGGGCAGGAATTCATCAAGCCCACCCTCCCCACTTTTTTCCTTTTCCACTCACTGACCCCTGCCGCAGTGACATGTCAGTATGTGCACATGGAGGCGCGCATGTCCTGCAGAACCACAGCCCTGAACTCTTCAAGCCATTCGCAATCTGCACTACCACTGGGCCTACACCCAGTGGCAGTCAGAGGCCGAGATGGCTGGCTACCCCTCCCCAGGAGAGAACAGTCACTGTGATGCTTCATCCTCTTCCACCCCACTGACCACTGGCAACCCATGCTCGTATTCAAACACAAGTTGCCGATGTGGCAGGCAGTAAGGTGTTCAAGGTCTCCGCTCTCCATGCTATCAGGCTGGCCTAATGACACAGGTTTTAATAGTGAAATTATGATGATTGGGAAATAAAAGAGTTTCACATATAACGCTGTTGTTTCCTTAGATTGTGACCCTGAATTTTCAAGACAGTATTCACCAGCTACTACGTAGGGCACAGCAGCCACTTGTGACCGCATGTCTGAATATTACTTGCAAGAGGATAAAGTACAGTTTTGTACTTACTGTAATGGTAGATCTTCAAGAGGATCTCTAGCAGCAGATCATACACTTGGGTACTGTCGTCGAGGCACAGGTCCTATTCTACCCTGTTACAGGTATCCGCCAAAGGGCGCTCTTGTCGATGGTAGCTTTCATCAGCAGTGCTGACTGGGGGCCACCCACAATGACGTTACTCCATTCATATCTATAAATACGCAGGCAGCCCCAAGCGGCCTCAGTTCCCAGCAGTTGACCAGCTCGCGCAGCAGGACACCGAGGGGAACTGAGGAGGCCAGAGGCATCTCCCATTGGAATAACGAATACAGAAGCAGAAGATAGCTCTCCTCGAGAAGGGAGGAGGAATATGACCTGCTGCAAAAGATCCTCTCGAGATCTACAATTCAGGTAAATACGAAATTGTACTATCTTCTTTGAGGGCATCTCTTGCAGCAGGTCATACACTTGGGATGATTCCTAAGCAGTCAAACAGAAAGGGTGGTCAGGAGAGGAGGCCCAGCAGGACAGCACGATAGAAGGAGGTGCGGCACCTGGAGGCCAAATCAAGGCTATAGTACCTAGTAAAGGTATGTATGGTAGACCACATGGCGGCGTTATAGATATCAGTGATTGAGATGCCTTGAAAGCAGGCAGCAGAGGTAGAAAGAGCACCGGTGGAGTGCGTGTGCACAGTCCCAGGAAGAGTTTTTCTGTACTTGGTGTAGCAACAGGTGATGTAATGGGCTAACCAACTGGATAAAGTTTGCTTTGAGACAGGAAGGCCTTCCCTGCCAGAGGCGAAGGCAATAAAGAGTTGTTCTGACTCATGTGAGGACTTGGTACAAACAAGGTAATAACGCAGGATGCGATGGACATTCAAAGTTTGGAGAAGTGACTCTCCCAGATTAGAATAAGCCAGGTAGAGGACAGGCAAGTGAATGGATTGACTGAGTGTAAAGTCTGAAACTACTTTTGGGAGAAATGTGGGATTCGTGTGTGGTGAGACCCAGTCTTTATGGAAGACCAGGTATGGCTTGTGAAACATGAGGGCTTGGAGTTCCAAAATGCATTGAGCCAAAGCAATAGCCCCCAGGAAAAGTGCCTTCCAGGCCAGGAAGCGCAGGTCACAGGTAGCTGCCGGTTCAAACGGTTCAAGTGTTAGCTTTTCTAGAATGAAGTTGAGGTCCCAAGGTGGAACATCTTGGCGAGGTCCAGCTGGGTGACCTGTCAGTCCACAACTGGCTCATGGAACACCCAAATAATGGATAAGTGGACTTTTATAGAAGAGTAGCTTAAGCCCTGAGAGGAGAGGGTGAAAAGGTACTCCAGGATAATAGATAAAGGGCAGTAAAAGGGGTTTAGGCCCCTTGAGGTCAGCCATACAGCAAAACGTTTCCATTTGGCCCCCTATGTTTTTCTGGTTGAAGCCTTTTTAGAGGCCTGCAGAATTGTGGTCACTGAGGGAGAGACCTGTTGCCCAGCTATGAAGATGTTCTCAGAAGCCAAGCATGAAGATGGAGGGACCTGAGACTGGAGTGAAGAAGAGTGCCTTGGTTCTGTGTAAGGGGGTTCAGCCGAAGAGGGAGGGGATCCGTGACCGACTGTTGCTGGAGGAGGGAAAAACATATTTGTCGGGGCCAAAATGGGGTGAGAGGTATCACAGATGCTTGTTCCAGCTGCAGTTTGAGTAATACTTGCTGGAGGAGGGGAACAGGCAGGAAGGCATATAACAATTGCCCATACCAGGAGAGGGATAGGGTATCCAGGGAGCGGCCCTGTGCATCTGGAATAATTGAGTAGTAGCAGGGAAACCTGTGATTGTCCAGAGAGGTAAATAAGTCTATATCCAGAATGCTCCACAGCTGAAAAATGTCCTGAAGGACCACCATAGAAACATAGAATTTGACAGCAGATAAGGACCGCTTGGCCCACCTAGTCTGCCCATTTTCCTACCTAACGGATAAGCTGCAGGTCCTAGTTAACCAACAGCCTATAGGGTTCCCCACTGCCTGAAAATATAGGGTGGTGGCAGTGATGATCGGGTCCAAAGGTGCATTATTTTTCTGGACCTCCTACATGCACTGTACATGTGCATAAGTGGATTTTAAGTAAACTATAGTGGACTGGTATCACAACAGGGGTAGTAGTGCAATAAAGGATGAGAATAAAAGACAATTTTGGAGGATTTTATAAAAAACGATCAGTAATGGATAAAAATATAGGGTGGCTGCAAAAAAATATAGGGTGGTGGTAAAAAATATAGAGTGGTGGTAATAAAATATAGGGTGGTGGCCCACCACGCTAAAATAATGAATGGGGAACACTGGCCTACTTCCTCCTACCCCCCACTAGAACTGCCTTACGTCGGTCCCATGCATTCTTGAATTCCCCCACTGTTTTTCACTCTATGACCTCCTCAGGAAGGCTGTTCCATGTATCCACAACCCTCTCTGTGAAGAAATACTTCCTCACATTACCTCTGAGCCGTCCCCGTCTATCTTCAAATTGTGCCCCCTTGTTTTTGCACATCTCTTTTCTGAAAGATGCTACCCTCTTGGACTTTGTTGATTCCCTTGAGGTATTTGAAAGTTTCTATCATGTCCCCCTTTCCCTCCTTTCCTCGAGGCTATACATCTTTAGTTCCTTTAGTCTTTCTTCATATGTCTTCTGATGCAGACCCTGCATCATTTTGGTTGCCCTCCTCTGGACAGCCTCCACCCTGTCTATGTCTTTGCAGAGATGGGGTCTCCAGAACTGTACACAGTACTCCAGATGTGGTCTTGCCAACTGTCTGTACAGACAGCCAACAACTTCCTGTTTTCTACTGGTGATGCCTCTCCCTATGCATCCCAGTATCCCCCCAGCCCTCCTTACTGCCTTCTCACATTGCTGGCCCACCTTTAGGTCGTCTGATACGACTACCCCGAGGTCCCTTTCCATTTTTGTTATCAGTATCTCACCGCCAATTGTGTACTCTTCCCCTGGGTTTTTGTTTCCCAGGTGCATTACTTTGCACTTCTTTGCACTGAATCTAATCTGCCATACATTTGACCATTCCTCCAACCTTGCCAAGTCCCTTTTCATCCTTTCCACCCCACCTTGTGTATCAACCCTGTTGCAGATCTTTGTGTCATCAACCCTGTTGCAGATCTTTGTGTCATCTGCAAAGAGACATACTTTCCCGTCCAGTCCACTAATGGCCCTGTGCGTGATGGCTGAGGTGATCGGCAAGGACGTTCTTGGCACCTGGAACTTGAACTGCCACTAGATGGAGTTGTAGAGCTAGAGCTTGAGTCCAAACTCGGACTGCTTCTGACAAAGTGTGTGTGATTTCATGCCCCCTTGTTTGCAGATGTAGTAGACCATACAAGTATTGTATATTTTGACTAGCAGGGGACCCAGGAGCAGGAACAGTCAGAAGGCCTGAAGCACAAGATGAATGGCTCGCATCTCCAAAAGGCTGATGTGGAGAGATATGGCTGCTGGGCCCCAAAGGCCTTGTGTTTTGTGCGGGCCAAGATGGGCGCCCAAACCGAAAGGGGAAGTGTACATTGTGAGGACCTGGGATGGGAGGTGGGAGCGAAAAGGCACACCGATTTGCAGGTTTGTCGTATCTAGTCACCAGTAAGGTGCCTGCCTGAGCGCAGGAGTCGCTGTGATGGCATCATTGAAATTCCCCATCTTTTGGTGCCATTGGCAGTGCATGGCCCACAGGAAGGGGCACATACACAAGCGAGCGTATAGCATGGTGGAGATGGCAGCTACCATGTGACCCAAGAGTTGCATGTACTGGCGGGTGGTGATTTATTCAGTTGCTTGGCTGTGCCGGGCCAGGGATATGAATTTGTGGCACCTGTCTTCAGACAGAATGGCCTGACTACATCCCGTATCTAGGATGGTGCCTATGTACTGGAGGCGATGGGATGGCTCCATGTGTGATTTGTCGACACTGACTCTGTTTCCAACCTCCTGAAACACATGGAGGGTGCATGTGCGGGAGTGTAGTAATCCCTGTTAAGATGATGCCTTTATGAGCCAGCTGTCCAATTAGGGGAACACACTGTGACCCTGGTGATGCAGGGC